>CM023490.1:70989903-71589903 GCA_013339685.2 Hyalomma asiaticum | reverse complement strand
GTGTGCCGCTGGCCGCGCTTACAGAAGTCATAGGCACGGTCCATGACCATGTGCAGGACTCTCTCATAAATGGAGGGACGCGGAGTACTCAGGACAGCACAGCCGTGCTATATTCCCGAGTACGTGAAGTGAATGGGAATGAGCAAGAGCTGATCCAGGCGGGGACAATAGAGTCCCAAGTTGAGCCAACAGTACGAAATGGCCTGAGCTGGCAGGGTGATCTTAATGGAAAGATCAGCAGGCTAGGAGAATCCACTACTAAATCTGTGCAGTGTGATCTGGAACAGTGTAGCGTTCCAGGTAAAGAGGAGAAGGCGACCCTGCAAGCACTCGTTAAAGAGGGTCAGCATCCAGGTGCTAAGATGCCTGAGCCGAGCCAGTTAAAAAACACTTCCAACAGCGGCGCAACGTTTCTGCAAGTCTTGATAAGTAATATCAGTGATGCGCCTTCTCTAGCATTTGTGAGGCTAGAAAGTAATTCTGCTGATGTGTCGCTGGCGTTACCAGCTGACCGACGTATGATGTGTGTTGACATAGCAGGAGGGAGCCTCCGAATACCTGTCGCCCTGCGCGCGAGTGATCTCCTGCTGATTAACAGTCGCGACGCATATGTGCGGAGGAACCTTGAAGCGTTCCTTATGCTCATCGCTAAGGGTAGGAAAAGTGTCGTGCGCCTTGTGTGGGACGCCATCACTTAAAAAGCGCTTTAATAATTGGACGCTATTTCGGTTTTGACTTTCGGACTGTTTTATGGATTTCCTTTGTGAATAGTGTTGTAAATGTGAATGTTCTTTAACACTCTTTATGACAACGTTTCTGCTGACTGTATGTTTCGTGTAGCTCTTACTGAGCAGAGTCTTAGCGTCGTTGTACACACTTCTTGTTGGGTTTTATTCATGGTGCATTGTTCGTTTTGCATTTGTGGACCTTTGTTTTGAACCTTTGTGGACCTTCCTTCGAACTGGTGTGTTGTCTTGGGGACCTTAATGTTTCGTGTGTACAACTTACTGAAGGTGGGGGGAAGTGTAGTGAACGTCTGTCTTCGGCGCACAAGAAGGAAGCGACAACAACGAAGTGCGCGCGCTTGAGCACGCGGAACGTGAAGCGCGTGGCTTCCGTGCTTTGGAACGCCGACGGCGGATCGAGCGTACCAGCGACCGAGCGGTGGCACGTTCGGCCCAGGAGAACAGACGCACCGAGCTGGTGCCACCAGACCAGCCGGGACGTACCGGGCGTTCTCCTGTGGCAGGTGTCCTGGACCTTGCTGGCGGTTCCTGCGGTGGGCGAGCGAGCGGGCCAGCACGAGCGGCTGGAGCAGTGGTGTGGCCGGGACCATCTACGGACTCGTGGCCACGGTGCCACGCAGGTTCGAGTCCGGCACAACCATCTGCTGAGGGCGTGGTCACGGTGCCGCGCAAGGTCCCTGCCCGGCACAACCGCCTGATGTACGCGTGGCCCCGGTGCCGCGCAAGTTCCGATCGAGCCGCCTGCTGAGAGCGTGGCCACGGTGCCACGTGTGCTGCAGTTCGACGCAACCGTTTGCTGAGGGAGTGGCCTCGGTGCCACGTGAGAGGCATCGCACCTCGACGTTTTCCTGAACGAGCAGTTCAGGGTCTGCTCGTGAGCTCGGACACGACTCATCGTGCTTCGTCTACTGATGTCAGCGTGCGCCACCGCATCTAGAACATCAGTCGTGTGAGTGGTGCGAGCGAACATCCGACATCAGTTAGACAGGACGCGCCGTTAGTTCCGTACTGTAGCGTTCAGATTGTGTTGTTTGCCGTCTGTTGTTTGTGCATTGTTCGTCCATCGAAAGTGTATGTGCTGTCTCATCCCGTCGATAAATGTTTCCTTGTCTGTGATTTAGCTGTCTGTGTCTGAGCCCTGGGCCCACGAACCACCACAACACCCTTTACCGCTGGCACGACTCAGAGATGGCAAGCGTTTATAAGCGTTTGTTCATTACCAGCAAGATGGCGCGAGGAGCGCAGCGGGCGTATTTAAAAGTCATCGGCCAGCTTGCTCGCTTCTTCTATTTGCGCAGGGCTTTGCCCTTCCGCTGTCTGCTCGCACGGTTGTCTCGTGGTGAGAGGAAGAGGGATGTTACGAGCTTTCACCGTGATGTCCGCGCTGATGTTACGGGAGCATACGAAAGTCACTCGAGCTCAAGGGACGCCGCTAAACGAACAAACAGAAGATGAGCACAAACTATCAAGTGTCACAGCTCGACACTTGAAGCACGCTAGTTTCCTTCGCTGCTTCGGCCGCCCTTGCAACAGGAGCAGTGTTCAAACTGAGAGTATCCATTGTGACAGCTTATTCGCGCTCGTTCGGTGTATATCTGTGCGTTCGTTTCGTGCGTGCTTCACTTGATAGTTCGTGCTCATCTTCTGTTTGTTCATTTAGCGGCCTCCCCTAGCTTTGCATGTGTAGCTTTGTGACAGACAACGTATAAAGCCCTTCGTACTCGCATGCGCTGCCCACGGGAGGCGCTCACTTAGCAAGTGCATGTTTGCTACAATTAATATTGCTCCTGAAGCTGCGAGCCTCACTTCGTATAGCATTACGGTTTCTTGCTATCGCATTCATTGCTTCGCCCTTGCGGCGAAACTGTGACTTTATTGCAGCATCCCAAAATATGCAGCGCTGTCGTGCAGATTCAAGTGTGATCGCGCACGCATGACGTACACGGGTGAACAGACAAGATGGCGTTCGCAAGGCCTCCAAAAAGCTAGTGGTGCGCTGTGCTTCGCCATCGCTTAGTGCAGCCGAAGCTGAATTTGCACGGTGCGCGCGGGCGTTGCCATCGAGAGCGTTCCCAATTTGTTCCCAATTTTTTAAGGAGCCTCGTGGCGCACGTGTCACCGCCCCGTTACAAAGGGAACGCTCATAGCATCCATCCACCCACCCATCAACCCAAGCACACCGGCAAGCGAACGCAGGGCTCTCGCGTCGTGTGGTACTTGCTTGCGGGGATGGGTTTTGCCGGTACAAGCACTTTGCTTACTTCATTGTTCTACAGACCACTTTTATGACGCGGTACAATTAACATATTCAACAAAAACTCATGACTGCGCCGTAACCGTGAAGCTGTCCGACGCCGCGTTGCTGACACCATGCACATAAACACACGTCGAGCACATGTCCATACTCACCGAGAATGTGCTGCATATTTTTACTATTCTTACCCTTTCAGAAAGAAACAAAAAACACGCCACTTGCTTCTAAATACATTCTCTTGTATTTACCGGCACTTTCCTAATTCTTCCTCTCAAACCTCCCTCACTGGATGGCTTACAACAGCAGCACCCTCTTACGTTTAGCTGAACGTACGACGGCGGCCAAGTTCTCACCTAACTTCATTTTCAATCTATGAAGCAAACGAGAGAGGAGGTGTCTCCACACTGACACGAATAGCGCTACTTTAGTTATTTTTCAGGGACTTTAGCGCAGATAAGCCTAAGCATGGTCGGGGCATGGGCTCTGAGATTGCCGCGTTGCAATCTCGGACGTCATGCAGCGCGTACAACTGGGGGCTCGTGCTCAGCACGGATATGAGGGGGAAATACGATGATGAGCCGTTTTTCGTGCGGTGATGGGGAACATCTATTTTCCCGTTACGGTCACCCTCGAACGCTATCGAAAGCTCGTGCGGCTGGGTATCTCGGAGATTGCATCGGCGACGTAGCGACTTTGGTTTGCCACAAGACAGCCAAGCTGGCACGGCGAGTATCATTGGCCTACGCATTGCGTGTGTCATGGCGTTGTTTTGCGGGGGACCGGCGGAGACACAGAAACTACAGATACTATGCGTGCAAAAGAGCGCCCCGCCACTAGCTCATTTTTTCGGCAGTAAGCGTTCCGACAGCGCCCGAAGCACGTAGGAGGCGGACCATTTTGACACTGACGGTGATATGATAACGGTGTGGTTCATTTGCACTCTATTCTAATGCGCATACAATTATTAGACCCATTTTATCGGAAAAAAAGTGCGCGTCAGATTCGTGCAAATATGGTAGTTTGCACAAATACACAACCAGAATTGCTCACATTTCTGTTTGCCTTTCTTCTATAGGAATTTCCACTGTGTATAACATTGCTGCATATACTTGACAAGAGAATTCCGCAATGAAATTTTTAAATTGTTCAATGTAACACCACACACACCACCTTTCCACTTTGAGAGTGCCAGTGACATAACATTTGTAAGGCTCTTAAGCCTCTTACAAATGAAATGCATGGGCATGGTGCGTCAGTTTGAAGCATGATGAATAGACATGAAGAGATACACCGACCAAAATAAAAACTGAAATTTACTTGATGTGAACAAGGTTGTGAACAAGGCTCCCGTACGGGGTGCCGAAACGTCAAGTAAATTTCAGTTTTTATTTTTGTCGGTGTATCTCTTCACGTCTATTCATCATGCACTTCTCCAGCCAGACGGGTTGCTGTCAAACCTTGGATTTCATCAGTTTGAAGCAGTGAAAAGACAATGACACCCTCTGCCGCATGAAAAGTACCACGACTGCGCCGAGAGAGTGGATGAGACAAGCACGAATCGGCAAGATCCACTGTTTTCAACAAAGGAGCTGTGCAGCTCTGCTAGGCTGCCGACGGTCTGCAGTCTTCTCGTAGACACGCTGACTGTTTCTGACTGTAAGAGTGGGAAGACCAAAAAGGGCTTCAAATTTTTGTACAGCCTGGAAACAGCAAGCAAGGACCATTCCTCAGCAAAAGAGGGCCACCATAAGAAAGCCAACCTGCTGCTTTCCTTGTGGCTCAAGGTGCATCCAACCCTACCTGAAGTCACCTTTGAATGCCACAATAATGAACCTTGCAATTAACAGGCAGCAACACCCGTTATTTCTGTCCCCATCTGCGAGCACACTTTCAATGGCTCAAAAAGATTTCTAATGGACAGAAAATATTACCCCCGACACCAGTTGCACCAGCCATCGGTACAGCCCCGAGCAGTGCAAGCCAATACTATACACAGACAGGGCGCAAATGGAGCGAGTGTTTCACGGCTGCAAAGAACGTTTATTGTACGGCCAGCCCACAACTGTCGAGTGCACCATCAGAATGTTTCAGAATGCTCAACTTTCTGGCGTTTTTTTTTGCAAACTCTTGTGATTGGTATCATTCTGCACAAAGCAAGAGGTTATTGTTTGTGTTGTGGCCACAGCTTAAACCAGCTGTTCATCCAAAGAAGAATCAATAATCACTGGCAACTGTCGTGAAGAAACCTGGACATGCTCTAAATACCAATATTTTAGTATTTCCAAAAGCACTATGGGATTAGCATTACCTAATTTGAGTATTTTTCATATATTCTCAGAATATGCGTCGAAAACTAAGCATTTTAATCTATAATGAAATATTTGTAGTTCTGATTAGGCAACACTTA
Source organism: Hyalomma asiaticum (assembly GCA_013339685.2). Taxonomy (NCBI): domain Eukaryota; kingdom Metazoa; phylum Arthropoda; class Arachnida; order Ixodida; family Ixodidae; genus Hyalomma; species Hyalomma asiaticum. Next base: position 71,584,496 of record CM023490.1, on the reverse strand, counting down.
CTTTTTTGAAGCTGTCACTTTTTTTGTTTAGGCAACAAATTTCTCTTCCCAAATTTTATTTTCTGCCCTTCAGGTTAGGCAGTTTCTGATAGTACTGAAAATTTGCACCTTCTATGCTCAAAAGGACCGAAAGTTGAGTGAGTTGCTAAGGGTCCACTAGTCAGGAGAAGAGGCGTGCAAGACAAGGACACAAGGGGAAAAAGAAACGCCGGCGTTCGTGTTGTTCACTTCTTGCCCGTGTCTTGCACGCCTCTTCTCCTGACTAGGGACCCTTCTATGCTGCAAGATCTTCAGTGCGGAACTGAGTTGTATAATAACGAACATATCTCAAGGGAACTATGTATGAATATTGCAATAAACAAATACAAGTTGTGGTTCAAATACACTGGTTCAAGCACAGGCCGAACGTTCAGAAAGGTACGAAGCTACTTTGTGCTGCCCTTGGGGGGCACGCAAGAGGAAACAATCACTGAGCAGGGCATGTCCTTGTTGTCACATCGGTGTGAGTGCAGCAGCACAGTGTTTGTTCTCGGGGTTAACAGGAGGACCAAATAAATGCCACCAAGCTCACATTAAACAAAGCCTGAGTGTTACAGTTTTATGCATTTCATATCCACTCGGAGACACGGCAGGAAGAGCTCGTGGGAGGGAGCCCTACAAGAGTCTAAACAAATATGTTACGTAGGCCAATGAGGTATCCCAATCACCGTAGTCCACAATGATAACTCTAGCCTTAGTCCATTGCTATGCAGACAACAGGCAGTGGAGGAACAAGGAAGGTCTTGGTCAAGCCACGACAAAAAAGGTGCAGCACCGTGGCTATCAGAGTACATAGCAGAGCACCATAGTACTTGTGAAGGTCAGCAATATTAGTGCCCACAGAGGTTGCATGACAGCATAATGCACAGCAGCAGCAAGCTTCTAGGAGAAGGTGTATCCACGGGGCAAGGATTTCCAGCAGTAGCTACGGCAGGCTGGCTGTACCCACAAAAGTCACAGGCAGCGACAAAGGCGGCACACGAGCAGTACAAACTGGGCCTGTAGGGGTGGCACTGTACATGGTCACAGGTAGCTGCATTGTGTAGCTGCATGTGCACACCGATATCATGACGCGGAGCGAAAAACAGTTTGGCACATCATCATACAGAGAACATTGTCGTAGAGCAGTACAAAGACTCTTCAGCAACTAATCAGCAGAGAGCTACTTGAGATGGAACATCATTGGCCTTGGCCAAGTTAAGAGAAGTGGTGAAGCACACGCAGTACTACAGAGCACATAACTTCTGCTACAGTGGGCTCCTGAAAAAAGAGAATATGGCACAAAGTTTCCAATTCCCAGCGATATCGTGGGTAATGCGGATCAAATGTATATATGGCAATGCTGAAGGGGTAGCATGTGCAGTGAAATAAGGGACACGAACATAATAATCCATGGATATACTCTTACCACAAGCCACATGACCACGATCAAGTAGAACAGCACCTATGCAGATGTTGAATTAGCAATGAAAAGGACACAGACCCAATAGAAAATATTCATGGGAGATTTTAGAGGGACTGTCTACCATCCCTCATCGCTCTCCCATTTTCCTCATCGCTCTCCCGTGTGCTGTGCGATGTCGGTGCACGTTAAAGAACCCCAGGTGGTCGAAATTTCCGGAGACCTCCATTACGGCATCTCTGATAATCACAGCTGGTTTTGGGACGTTAAACCCCATAAATCAATCAATCGTGTTGTCACTTCTCCCATTGTGTCCGTGTCTTGCACGCCTCTTCTTTTGACTAGGAATCAATCCTCTATTTCATTTATGTTCTTCACTAAACCGTGCATGCGTGTGTGCGGGTGTTAGTCACCTGTAATGTCTCTAACAGTTGCACATTATTTAATCCTAGATTATGTCGTAACATAAAAATTACTGTGATAAAGTGCAGTACACAGACATAACAAACCGGTCTACAAAGCACGAAAATATATGTACAACAAAGCTACGTATACACTTCACGGTTATGATGAACTGTTTCGAGGTCTTCACTGTATCATGTGCAGGATTTTGCCACAGCTGGCTCCTGTTCCAGCCTGGAGAATCTTCAAGCACGGTCGAAACAACAGCCTATTTTGGACTGATACCAAATGGCACCACATCTCTCATTTTCCTCTGCTTCACTGTCGTACGACTGAAGGATGCCACACCTTATCTGTGATTACCACCAAAACTGGTGAGGGCAAAGGGATCACACCGGACGAATCAACACTTTTTGCCGCATTCTCTTTCACTGAGCACGCTAACCCAAACCCGGCTGGGAATATCGAAGCATATACACCGTTATTATTATTATTATCGTCATCATCATCGTAGTGGCAGTGGTGGTCGAGGAGTGCTTCATGTTTCCTGTGCCTAAATATTTATTTTACTGCATCCGGTATCGGGCCCAATCTCTTTTCTGTGTGAGGAGCCAAGGAGTAGAAGTAACGTTCAGTGAAATCTCCAGGTGGGGCTTCTGGAATCTCCTCCTTCAGCTGACCCCTGTATACAGGCTCTACACAAAGGGCAGGAGCCTCTGCAGTGCTCTATGGTGACATGTGCAAAAGCCACTCTTCTGAGCTAGCCTCAGTTCAGGTAGCTAGGGTTTTGTTGTTGTTTTCCCCACGCCGACTAGAATGCAAAAGGATGCAAGCACACGCTTACACAGATGCTGCAGGTGTCCGCGAAACGCACCTCGCCTGATGTCGCCTGGTAGCTGCGAGGGGCGCGTTTGTAAGTAAAGAGAGGATAGCATGGAGCACACATGACCTAACACAATAGAAAAGAAAAAAAAAAAGCACCTTCGACGAGTGCCTTGGAATCAGATTGCAACTTCCTCCCCGATGCCTCGTCCTGTAAAGCCCACCAAACGCCCGTTGTTTACGGCCGAAAATCAAAGATGATGCTATCCTTTGGCCGAGCGACAGGTAGTACGCTGGGCGATTTCACTTTTCAACATTTCGTTTGCGAGCTAACAAGAGTCAGTGCATTCGTATTTTTGACGAAACAGCAACGCATGTAGTATTTCAAAACCGATGGTGGTGTTTGCTCACAATATCGGCATCACTTCACAAAGACCTCGGTGATCTCACTGGCAACCCCTTCCAAGCATCCCGTTGGAAGCCCAAATATGGCAGCTTCGTCACGAAGGGCCAAATGACCTTTCACAGCGCAATCCCGGACACAATGTCCGAGCTCTGTATAAAGCTGGTGCATTTCATCCTACACCCTGCGAGCTAGGAAGAAACTACCTTTTCCCAGAATGCATGACAAGGCCTGCAAGAGCGGGCGTGAGTGCTGCTTTGTCAACAAAGCAACTGCGCTCCTAAGGACAGCTGCAAGTGGGGAGTCTTTTCCGGGGTGCTGCTTTTCTTCTTTGCCCTCTCCACGCCACCAGTGAGCCACGAGGACCAAGTGCAGGTCCTTTTGCATTCCTTTTTCTTTTTCTTGGCTACCGCGAGGACAAGGAGGACGGGAGAGGATGACTTGTCGCTACCACTACATGGCATAGCTCCTCGTGTGCGTAAAAGTCTAGTCGAAGAGTCGCAAACATCTGCCTTTTCACACAAAATGGCCATGCGCACCACACTTGGTGAAACTGGGGACCTGATGCAGCATATTCGTTCGTTTCGTGCAGACGGTGCTAGCCGAAAATTTTTCTTGTAATTGTAAAATTAATGGAATTCCTATGTACTTCTGCAGTTTCTTTGCTGTGATTCGTGTCTGCAAATATGACAGCGGACCCAAGATGTAGCTTTCAACCTCGCCTGCTATGTTTTCAACGCTGTTTGCAAATGAATGGCAACATCGTTGATATTTAGAGCCCCACGAATTAGAAAACTTGGAGTGCTTCGCTTGACATTTCTGCTTGTTTTAGTTAAAGACCATTTCTCCACTTACTATATTTTTTGTCCTACCTTCTCCATGTGCAAGCTCACACCCACAGGTTTAATGGCTTTCTGGTGAAGTATGCAATACTAGGACCATGTACAGCCTAATTTAGACCATTATCACAAAAGGACTATTGCTCGTGTGGTAATAAACTGAGCAGTCAGACTCAAAATGTTGTCTTCTATATTAGCTCCAAAAATCAACTTGGTCTGGGGAGTAGTTTCCGGACAATTTGCAACGAAAATCGCTTCGGCTGGTTATATTTAAAAGCCAATAAAGGGTAAAGCAACACAACTTTCCATTCCAACGTTACTAGATAATTATGTGTTAAAGGTGCTGTGCAAAGAACATTGTTATAGAGCTGGTATCACAACGTTATCGCAACTGGAACACAGTCAGCGAAACCCGTGTCATTGGGTCTGATTCCGCCCTTCTCTAAACTTTCTCTCTGTAGTTATTTATAATGTGCACATTTGAAATCTATGGACACCAAGCTTTTCAATTATCCACAAGATGACTTTGTACATTAAGCAGAATAGCCGCCGCGGCCGCTCAAAAAGTGACTAAAATGGCTTTGTCAAGCCATTGGAGCGAGACCACCACCTTAAAGCGTAATCGGGAATAAAACAAGGTGGCGAATAAGCGGTAGGCACTTACAGCATCAACGCTGGGAATAACAGGGGAGAAATTTGCAGAAAGACAGCAAGTGCGAATAACGAGTACGTTCTTTAGAAAGAATAGCGAGACGAAATTGTCATGGAAAAGCCATAATGCGGAAACAAAAAAAGAAAATGAGATTTCATAATATGCAAGCATGACGGCATAGTTCAAGACATAGTAGTAGTGGTATCACAGATTGGCAGGAGAAAACACGAATTATAAAAAGCAAGCAAACCTAGACGTAATCAAATCAATGGCCGAAGAACTTAAAATAACCCTGGAGAACAAAGTCAAAACCTTAGAACGAGAGAAACCACAACGAAAACGATCTCCGAAGCAGCAATGGACGTGGGAGGTGGAACAAGGCAGGATATAAGCAAGCTGGCCCAAACTACTAAACTTGACAAAGAAACGTCAGCAGGTGAAAGCTACTTCGGTTTGCAGAACTTTCAAAGCTGATCAGTACACGAAAGACGTAGAGACAGCAGTAGAGAAAAGTACCAGCACGGAGGTCAACATTCCTCAGCTGCTGCGGTCCCACCGGTTTTCTTTGGGCCAAGGCGCTCACAGGGTACCGGCCCAGCTAAAAGGGCTACACAATTAGAAACAATACTCACCACTCTGCGCAATCACCTAGTGCCAAAACCACTAAAGATTGCCAGGCGATATGAATTCTATCGCCGTGACCAGGCACCAGGCTAGTCTGCCACCGCCTACCTGCCACCACTGCTCTTCGAACGACAACACAACACCGCAACTTCAACAACTTCGGCACCATGATACGGGGTTGATGCGTGTTCGGACTGCAGAACGACACGAAGTGGCGACTACACTACTGGCGAAAAAAGAGGCGTCTTTCACCAGTGCCGTCAAGGAAGCAGTCGCCGCCCAGGCCGTTGCCCGGGAGGCCGACTTTTGCCCATTTCAAACCACGAACGCGCACCCCATTTTGAGGCCGTGCATCAAGGGACAATAACTGCTGACGATGGCAAGCAGGACACTACCGAAGACGCTCTGGGCAGCAGCCATCGCATCTAAGTTCACGTTCTACGTGACGCCTCCTGGCAAGAAAGTGTGTTCCACACACGCCGCCTTGGCCACGAGTGGCGCTGCCTAACACTCCCAGGATAATACGTACATAAATACACAATAAAGTGGACGGGGGGACGACCGCCTTCGTAGCTCAGTTGGTAGAGCATCGGACGCGGCATCCGAAGGTCGTGGGTTCGGTTCCCACCGAAGGCAAGGTTTGTCTTTTCGTACACTTTAATTCCTTTCTACTTTCTCCGCAATTACAATACCACAAGTAAATTCCCCTATGCTTCCCTAGGCTTCATTGTCTGTTTGCTCATTAAGTTGTTCCTAACAAATAAAGAACGAGCCCTTGGCCCCTTCCCTATTTGTAAGAACTGAAGGCGCACAGTGTCAAATGGAGGTAGACCCGGGATCAACCTTCTCCATTATCTTGTGGGATGTCAAGTCTGCCAAAGGACAAATCCCACATAAGAACGTAACTGTCTGAGTAACCGCAGCAGATGAGCATACCGAGGCTACGCTCGTCCAGGTAGCGAAAGGTAAGGAAAACAGTTTCGAAGTTGGGCAGCGTGTTTTTATTAAAGCCACCATCGCTGGCGCACACATCAGGTGGCGCTGCATTTTATCAGTCACGCAGTGCTGCATGGAGCTGCGCTGCGCTGGGCTGGATGGATACGAGTGCGCAGAAATACACACAGAGTGCAGTAGCCCGCTGCACCTGGTGTGACGAGGTAATGTTGCGTTTTTCCCAAACGTGCAAGTTCTTCTGTCTTTGAAGTGTCCGAAGCGTCACTTCAAGACACTCAAAGAAGGACGAGGCCGTTTGCACACATTTAATATACTGTCACGGGGAATCACAGGGATGTGGTAGAGCCAGAAGGGTGCATCCACAAATACACAGGCTCCAGCAGTATGGCTGCCAGAATCTCTCGCGTCTCTTCTTCTTCGCCTAGCCAATCGTTCGTTTGACAGCCTCGGTTTGGTGCGCCTCGTAACAATACAAACTAGAAACACACAACACAAGCACACACCGAAAGAGACATCACATGCATCACAGACACCACAAAGCCTAGGCAATGTAACGTAGCACGGCAAAACTTAAATCAAGTCCTAAACAACCACTTCTTAACTAAAGCCGATCGCAGAGGAAAGAGATGGCACGAGCGCTCGTCTCGCCAAAGTCAGCGTCGGGCGGTAGGCATGAATCATGGCAGCTGCTGAAGAACGCCGCAATAGTTGGCGTCTGGAAGCACGGCAGCTCGAGCAGCTTCTCGAGGCCGTAGTCGAAGGCGCGTCCCGGCCGGACAGCCACGCCCGAGCTCGCGCCCGAAGCTCGACAGCCCAGGCCTGTCCACTTGCAGCAGCAGCGGGTTGCAGAGACTCTGGCTTGATCAGATGGTGGCCCCCAGGTCGTGCAGGCCTCGGGCAGGCACCGTGGCTCGGGTCCGTAACCCAACAGCCCAGTAGCGTGGCCGGTCTTCTCCCCTTCGCTTGGCGCTTTTTGTCCCCCATGAGCATCGTGGCACCTCATTAATGGTCTTCTTGTCCCTTCGTGTTGTCTTCCGATTTCTTCGAATTGCATCCGTGGTCATCTGCGATTGGTGCTCTGTTTTTCCTGGTTCTGTTAGTTTCCTAGCGCTTGTGCCAAAGTCGTCTTCCTCCACTCCTTTTATGGCGTGCACTTTCAGATACGCGCACTCCACCCATCACATCTGGTCATCATCAAGGGTGAGTGCCCGAGTCTGCTTGGGCTGGACCAGTTTCTGGCACTCGGTGTCAACGTAACGGAAGTGCAATGCGTCAGTCAGCAACCATCTTCACTTGATAACACACTCCTGGACTTTGCCTCTGTGTGGACACTGGGCTGCTACAAGTTTGTGCATGCAGTTTGCGCTTAACCCTGAGGTTGTGCCTATCCGCCTGAAAACAAGAAGGGTTCCTTTTGCAATGCGGCCAAAAATTTATGCCCGACTGGACCTTAGAGCCTGCTAACCACGCTCATTGGGAAACCCCAATTGTTACTCCACTGAAGGCAAATAGGGATGTCCGCTCCTGTGCAGACTACAGGTGCACTATCAGCAAAGCCTTGCATCAGCACTCGAATCTGGTACCAGCTGTCAGCCTCTCTGGTAGAACTTTGTGAAGCTAGGCTTAGCACAGGCCTACAAACAGCTGCCAGCCACTGATGAATCTGCAGAGGCACGGACACATCGGGGTGCTTTCCATGTTTGACGACTACAATTTGTGCCGGCATCGCACCTGGCATCTTCCAGAATATAACCACTTAACCATTTCAGATGAGTGCAGCTCATCTTTGCTGAACTGTCCCAAAACCATTTTGGACAAGTGTAGCTCGTCCGCTCAAGACTTCACTTGAGCACTTTGAATGAGACACACTCATTTGGGGGCTAGTTAACGTGTCGCTTTGCAGATGGCAGTCCTTGGCTGCCTTCCCCCATTTTTTTGTAACCACCATTTCACATTTCTGTGGGGGCATTTCAAAACATGGCATCCAGGGGCGGTGAGGCATGCTATGCATGTGTTGCTGGCCCATCGTTGCAAAGGAGTCTTTCACTGCAATCCACAATAATGACTCAAACACCGATGTTTACTTAGCTTCTGGAAGTGAAAGTGATAACTTCGTAATTAGCAGTTCATCAGACAAAGAAGACTGCCCAGCAGAAGCGTCAAGTGTGCATCATCAGTGGCGGATCGACACGACCTGCATGCGATCCGTCACTGATTGCACACTTCCTTAACACTAAAAAACACAGTTCTCTTTATTGTTAAAACACACAAGGCAGGTGTATCTTTCAGGGCTATTGTCATCAAGTTCCTCTTTAAGTGCCTTAGAAATCTCGAAGTTAAAGATCCCTTTCTTGTCGCTAATTCGGATGCTGTAACAACCTACCTTCGTGACAACCAAAATGTTCATTGTTTTTTCAGTACATAGAGAAGACTTGTTTGATCCCATTCCACTTCATGAATTGTTTTCTGTCCTGAAGGCATGTATGGAAGACAGAGGTGAAAACAAGTTTCAGAATGTTGTTGGTTGGAGCACTAGTAATTTTTTAAGCTTACTGGACGCCTATCTGAATAGCACTTTTATCCAGTTTGACAATCAAGTGTTCCTTCAAGAGAAGGGCATTTGTATCGGTTCGTGCGCGTATCACCTTTACTATCTGACCTATTTCTTTCAGAAATGGACAGAACCCTTGGCAACTGCCTCTTGCATGCACACATTTTAAAAATTTTAGGTGTGTAGATGACTTCTTAATTGTGATAGACCAACAGTATTCTCTAACCGAACAGGTCAAAATTAATAACGTTCTGGATCTTTTCAAACTTCACAGTAAGGATCTTGCTTTTACATATGAATTAACAGTTGACAATGAATTGCAATTTTCAGACCTCCACATCCGGTTTTCATTTCCAAAACTTAATTAGAGCGCAACCACACACCCACGGGCATCAACCACGTACCCTCCAAATGTCACGTGACATACATCGTCGATGATGCACGGTTCAAACTGTCCACTTCCAGTTGACATGCCTCCACGCTCACGCAAGTGTTTTGTTGGTTCTGTGCCAACACTCTGTGCTAGCGCTCTCCACTGTGTTTTGCTTGCTGGTACAGCAGTTAAGAGTTTCTATTCCACGCAAACGACACACCCCACTAATGACACACGTGGAGGAAGAACAGACAGGCAAGAAGCGTGTGCAATTGCTAGCAGTGTAACCGGATGTCAAAGTCATCCTTCTATCAATCAGCGGAGCTCTGCCTCTGTTGACATCACCAAAAACCACATCGCTGTCCCTTGTTGTCATCACAGCTAATTGTGGTATGGTGGAAATGCCCAGAGAGGCACACAGGATTGTTTTTCGAGTTTGTGGTGCAGCACTGCCACATTTGGCATCGTTCATTTTGACAGCATTCTCAACCTGATGCGCGTTAATTTGAAATGTTCAAAAAAAAAGTGTCGGGGTGGTTCAGGGGCCCTTTAATGGAGAACCTAAAGCATGGACTACCAGGCAGTATTCCATATTTTGATGATTCCCTCACTTCAGGTGCATCACACCAGGTATTGCCTTGAAAGGTCGTTCAGCCGTGATGCAGGGCTTAAAGCCAAGAAAGAAAAATGCCAGCTAGGAGTGACTCAAGTGGAACTTTCGAGTTTCCGCTGAAGGAACCTGCCCCACACTGGCCACGACGCAAGCCACCCTCATTGCACCATGGCCATAGAACACAGCTGAGCTGCAGGCCTTCCTGGGTCTTTTCTATTCTCCACACAAGGCCACTGACTCTGAACCCCTGCACCAGCACAAGAAGGTCCCCTGGCTGTAGAGAAGCCTACAACAAACTGCGTTCAACGACATGAAGAACCTATTGGCATCCAACCAGGTGACATCAACGACAAGAAGCCAATAATTCTTGCCTACAATGTGTTCCAGTGTGGAATAGAAGCGGTGTTAAGTCACAGAATACTAGATGACACGGAAGCACCAATCGCATTCTTATTCAAGAACATTGTCCTCTATGGAGCGGATTTGCACACAGTTTGATAAGGAGGCACTTGCTGTAGCTCCCAGTGTGAAGAAGTTCCATCACTACCATATTTGGTCGCCCATTTCAGATACACACAGCCCACACCTGGGGCTCTTCACATCAGACCAGCGAACACCACAGATACTTTCACTGTGAATGCTGCAATGGTTGATTTTTCTGAATGGATACCGCTCTCAAAAGGACAGAAAGCTGAGCGAGTTGGTAAGGATTCATAACGCCAGAGACTACCTTCATCCATTGCTCAGAGGCACGTGTTCCTGGGAACTATACTGTACTGTCATTACTGATTTAACGCAATCAAGGCAGTTCTGAAAACGCTTTCTTTACTGCGCTCCTGCCTGCACAGACATCTCTGCTCAGCGTGAGCAGACGACCGCCTAGAAGCAGCGTGGTAACTGGTGGCGCCAAAATCCGTGGCCAAAGGGCTCCTAGCAGTAGAAAGAGGAGCATGCACGTTGGCATTCTGCTCACCGGGCCGGTCGGGAGTACAGTAGGTCGTGGGCATGACACACACCAAAACACAACAGTAATGCAAGACAACGTACGAATCACACGTGTACTCTGGTAAATGCTCCCTGGTTAACACGACAAAAGCGAGGACAGCAAGAGGTGACGCATGTTTCCAACCACGGAGACAGGAAAAAGTGGTCGTGCTGTCAACTTTAAGGCTCGAGTCAAGGAGAGGCGGGCAAGTTTGTTAGTGTCGTCAGAGGGAGGCCACATTGTGCGGTCTCAGTGCTGGCTGGACGTGTTTCGTGGCTTATGGAATTGTAACAAAGAACATGTTCGTAAAAAATCAATTAAATACAGTCAGAAAATGACGGGGGAAAAAATATGCTCTAAAGTGCTTCTCGGAGGAAACGCGCAAGATCAAGGATAGTTACACAAAAAACCAACCCGTCATTTTGCCTCCTTCTTTTGCAAGTGAACCCCGTCCACAGTGTGTTCCGTCCCTTTCCCACTCGAACTCAAGGAGGGTCTTCCTCACACTCCTCTCCCCAAAGTCACTGTTACTCGATCCCCGTCCTTCAATCGAGAGCTGTTTTTTAAACCATCTTGGCCCGACTGCCTTTGATTCAAAAAAGAGTGGCAAGCACACAGGAGTTTGAACAGAACGGTGGTCTAGATGGCTGCGGGCAAGCTTAGAGACGCCTCCACGGGGAAAAAAGTGCCTCCGGCCCCGGGTTAGTTCTACTACACCCACAAACACATGCACGGGGAGTGGGGAAAAAAAGGAGTGGCACTTGAGTTATGCGTTTTGGCATTGCTTTACAATCCTATGCTTGGGCCAAGCAGATGAGAAGAACGTAAAAGAAGTGCACGATCCAGCTTGTACTAGATATTTATTGGACAGTACCCCTGACAGCGCGATTTTGGCGCCGACCAGCGAAATTGCTCACGCTTTCTGGTCTGTGAAAAAAAGCACATGTTATGTTATGTGGGGTTTAACGTCCCAAAACCAGCTCTGATTATGAGAGACGCCGTAGTGGAGAGCTCCGGAAATTTTGACCACCTGGGGTTCGTTAATGTGCACTGACATCGCACAGCACACGGGCCTGAACATTTCGCCTCCATCGAAACGCAGCCGCCGCAGCCGGGATTCGATCCCGCGACCCTCGGATCAGCAGGCACATGTTGTGACACAAACGATATCCAGATTAAACCCATTAAAGACGTGCTAGATCCCTCCTCTGACAACTAGCATCACCTATAAATAGACGTCCAAAACACGGCAGCAGTTCGTTCCTATCTTCAACCTCATATTTCGAACTGCAATCTTTCCACAAAAACTACAAGTGGCGAAAGTAATCATGTTGTACAAGGGGGCGGGGGGAGGGATAAGAATTTGCTGAACAATTACAGGCCTATATCTATACTGCCAGTGATATCAAAGGGTTTAGAAAAACTTATTCAAAAGAGTATGGTTTCTTTTTTAGATAAGCACCATACCATCACTCCATCACAATTCAGTTTCACGAAAGGCCACACAACCGAGCATGCTCTCCAAGCTCAGAAGGAATTCATATTAGATGCTTTCGAACACGAACTACACACACTAGGTATCTTTATAGATTACTCAAAGGCTTTCGATACCATAAACCACGTCACACTTTTACAGAAATGCAATCACTACAGCTTAATCTTACTTAAAGTATTGTCAGCAGTTGCTGGTCATCAACAATCCCACCTCCAATTTACGAGCAATTTCAGCAGGTGAGCCCCAAGGTAGTATCCTGGGACCCCTTTTATTATGTGTATACATGAATGATATTGTAGACGTTTACGCATCTGTAAAGTGTGTTATATAAAAAGGAACTCCTCAGGCAAACCACCTTCTTAAGGAAAGCGCACACCCGCACTACCCGCACTGAGAGACAATCGAGGCGTTTTTAATAAAAATGGCAGGTGATCGGTGCATTAGCACGCCGCCCATAATTTTAAGTGATAAAGAAGACCTCTTCTTGAAAGATAGCCTGTAGCTATTACTAGTTTAGTTTGTGCGCAATGTAGCTTCCTATCACTCGGGCTTGATAGTGTAATTGAACGCGTGTGTCTTTGTGCATACCTCATTGTTCACTGTGCATATCGAACAAGGTCGTCCTTTGGTTTACGGTGCATTTCGCACATTTACCGATTACATCTGCAAAAGATTATCTTGGCCGGCAAACTGTATAAATTCCAGCTATGGTTCATGCGAATAAACAGTTGGAAGTTGGCGCCAGTGTGTGTTTTGTCTTCTCTGTGTCCCGCTGTTTTAGCGCCATAACTATTACTTCAAGCAATGAACCAACTAGCTCAACAACGTATCTTTTTGAACTGCATTTCTTCTACATTCGACAGTCTACGCAGGATCAGATTTCTTCGTGTGTCAACCTCATCGCTGCGTCAGTACGCCGGTCAAGGTTTCTGTCCTACTGTATCAAGCGGAAGTTAGTGCCGTTGGATGTGAAGCTTTTATGTGGTCTTCTAGAACCATCATGGGGTCATACCCGAAGAATTTGCAAGGTTTTAAAATTGGAATTGTGGCGTCAGATTCGTTTCTACCAGGATTGGTTGAGAATCCTTGCTCAGCAATGAGGCAACAGAGCGAACCACAGGGAGTTTCAAAAGTTGACGGAGCAGTGCATGGAATTCCTATGGCAGCGCACAAGGCATTGCCTTCCACGAAAAGAACGAGCAAGTGCATCCACGGCGTCCGTAACCGTCCTTGGAGGTGTATCTGTGCCCCGCGAGGTTCAACAGGCTTTGGGAAAGGGGCCGAAGTACAGCTACCAACCTGCTGCGACGCGCCCGCAGCTTGTTGCCATGGTTCGTGATGTTGCGAGCCGGACGTGCGAGCTGGACCGGGAACGAGCCATTGCAGAAGGAGTTGACTGCCTACTACACACTGAAAGTGACGAGCCTCGGCAGAAACCACCAATTAAGAAGATTGTGAGGTGCCTAAAACAAGAAGGGATTGCTGTTGTAGAAGCAGACGGGGAAGGGGGCTTTGTGCTAATGCCAAAGGGGGTGTTTGATGAGAAAGCTATTGAGGCTATTCAAAAGAATATTAAGCCGACACCTGCCTTACCAAAAAAGCAGAAGACAGTGGCTCTACGCATGCTCAAGGACAGAAATTTGGAGCACCTTCAGAAAGCTGTTTGGAAGGCTACAAAGGACAGTCTTGAAGTCTTTTTCACGGGCAAGACACACAAGCCTGGGCACCCGCTGAGAGCAATTGTTTCTGAGAAGGGTACCTGGCAGGACGAGATGAGCACCTTTCTGCAACGTTGCCTCAGCAAGTTGGATGTACAGGACCCATTCCTGGTGCGAAGTTCGATGGACTTGGTACGGGATCTGGCTGAAGTTGGCATCTGCCAGAACTGCCTTTTCTATGGATGTGCAGGACTTGTTTTACTCCATTCCTCAGAGTGGGCTCTTTGATGTTGTTCGCGACGCCATTGAAGCATCGGGTGAGGTGGCGTTCCAGAATACTTCTCTCATGAGTACAGATGAGTTTTTAGAGCTTTTACGATTTTATTTGCAGTCTACCTTTGTGCATTTTAACGGTTCTTATTTTGTACAGAGAGATGGCGTGTGCATCGGCTCATCTGTGGCGCCAGTCTTGTGTGACATCTTTCATCCATTGACAAGCGCATTAATGCCACTATCGGTTTTAGTAACGTAGTTAAGATTTACAGATACGTTGATGACTATCTGCTGTTTTTAAGTGTACCTGAGTCTAGACTTGCAGTTGCTGCTGATGAACTGACTACCACCTTCTTAAAGGAGTCTGGGGGACTAGAATTCACCTGCGAATTGCCTCGAGATAATTCAATCCAGTTTTTGGATCTTTATGTTAGTTTTACAAAACACCACGTGTGCTGGATGTATAATCCCAGAACTAAGAAGAGCCTCTTGCCATTTGACAGCGCACATTCTAAACAGATAAAGAGAGGAATAGCCACCACCTGCCTTAATTCAGCGTTGGTCAAATCATGTGAGCACCGGATATCTACAGGCTTTAGAAATCAGATTAAGCGACTGCAAGACGCTCGATTTCCTCTCTCTGTTATTACGGGTGTGTGTGTGAATGCCTCCTGCAAAAGCTTAAGCTGGGTAAGAAGGTGCGGGATCCAAATAAAACGTGCCCACGCACGTTATTCGTTACATACACCGCCTCTCCCACAATCTTAAGAAGGTCGCAGCTAAATACAATGTCCGCATTGTATTCTCCGCCCCGTGCAAGTTGGCGAAGATTTGCCCTTCGATGGCCAATAAACAGCCGGATGTTTGCCCCAAGAAGCACGACACACCATACACCGAGTGTGTCAGCAAAGTTATCTACAGGATACCCCTAAGCTGCGGTAGGGTGTATATTGGGCAAACGGACCGTTGCTTCAACATTCGTGCAAGGGAGCACGATGCGACGGTCAGCGGCTACAACCTTGCAGACCACTGCAGGCAGTGTGTGCCACTCCTGAGGCAAACCACCTTTTTAAGGAAAGCGCACACCCACACTGAGAGACAATTGAGGTGTTGTTAATAAAAATGGCAAGTGATCGGTGCATTAGCGCGCCACCCATAATTTTAAGTGATAAAGAAGACCTCTTCTTGAAAGATAGCCTGTAGCTATTACTAGTTTAGTTTGTGTGCAATGTAGCTTCCTATCACTCGGGCTTGATAGTGTAATTGAACGCGTGTGTCTTTGTGCATACCTCATTGTTCACTGTGCATATCGAACAAGGTCGTCCTTTGGTTTACGGTGCATTTCGCACATTTACCGATTACATCTGCAAAAGATTATCTTGGCCGGCAAACTGTATAAATTCCAGCTATGGTTCATGCAAATAAACAGTTGGAATTTGGCGCCAGTGTGTGTTTTGTCTTCTCTGTATCCTGCTGTTTTAGCGCCATAACTATTACTTCAATGTGTTATATACGCAGATGACACAACCTTACTTCTCACTGCACAACACTATAAAGATCTAATCAATGATGCAAACCAGGTATTATTAAAGCCAGCATTAATTCCTTAAAATTAAGCACATCGAAAACAAAGGCTGTTTACTTTAGGCCTAGAAATAAACCTTCCCCTTTGCATGCACCGTTAATGGTAGGCACCTCGGAATTTCACATAGTACCAAGTGTTAAATGTCTGGGTGTAGAGAGAGAGAGAGAGTAGATCTTGCTGATGACTCCGGTTCAGCTGGTGATTATGATATTTACAATGTCTGGGTGTAATTTTTGATGACCATATGTCATGGAATGCCCACATTGGAAAGCTGTCTTCGAGTGTATGCAGGATAACTGGAATTTTGTCTAGGGCATGTGTTTTGCTTCCTGGAAAAGTTAAACTTCTCAACTACAAATCATTGCTCTTATCGCATATAAACTATTGTCATCTGGTTTGGGGCACGACAATTGTAACGAACATTCGCAAATTACATGTAATACAGAAAAGGGCAGTTTGCGCCACTGCAGATGTTCCGTATGGAAGTCACCCCTCGCTGCTTTTTGAAGAAATGAAGCCATTAACCCTACCAGATTACTACCACACAAGTCTTATGAAATGCTACCACAAAGGACTAAAAAGTGATAACTTTTTGGGCACACTTCCTCGAATAAACCCCCGGACCCTTTTTTGCAAAACTCATCATGTTCACACGTGGTTTCTTTCACGCACGCGCGCTAAATACGACCAATAGATGCTGCGCTTCTTGCCGTTTCATCTGAATCAACAATATGAAAATATTGCTAAAGATACTGTTTTGCCTTACATGTCATGTAATATCTTGTGTCTTCGTTTTTACAGTTTCATTAATTTTATGTGGTTATCGAAATAAAGTTGGTACATTGTATGCCGGTTTATTTCTCGTTCTGTTTGACTTGTATTACTTTTTGATCTGTGTACATATGGGCATATGTATATATTTATGTATTCATTTGCGGTCTGGTTGAGTTGTAATTTAGCAACATAGTGTTGTCCGACTTGTGTTATATCGCAACTATCTCATCAGGTTGTGGCGGTTTGCGTATTTTTTTTTTTAATTCACTCAGCTATTTTTTATTCTGTTTATGTCTGATGAAATAGGAACTAGATATGTTGTCCTTTCACTCCATAAATTGTTGTATTGCACTATATACGCTTGCCTATGCCCTGCCATTTTGTACGGGGTCGCGGCCCTAGTCATGCCCGTGAAGATGCTGTTGAGAATGCATGTGCGCGCCCTTCCTTTTCTTTATATATATATTTGTTGCGTTTCTTGCAAACCACGGAATCACGATCAGCAGGGGCTTTGCCGTTACTCACAATGCTTTTCAGTACTGCACAACGACTGTCACTCAAACTAGTGAGAGAAGGAAAGACAGGGGGTGCTAACAAAAGGACGGTAGAAGCGGGACCGTGGGAACGAACAACCAGAACGACGGGAACAACTCGGAGAAGCGGACGAGAAAGGACCCAACGACGGCCGCTCCGAAGAGATTTGTTTGATGCATTTGGAAGTACGTTTGCTTAAAACTGTAAATACGTGTAAATAAATAACGTGTAACTATCGAAGCGTTTCTTCCACTCAACGAGCATCAAGCAACCATCGACACCGAAGGATAGATCGAACAGATGCTTTTTGACCCCGGCCCTCAGCATCCCTAATGATGGAACGGTGGAATCAATAAATTCGACCAAATTCAACATAACGCCAGCAATGCAGGACACGGACAAGAAAAGAACACACGCACCTTCGCCGGACTAACAACCAAATTTATTAAGGCAACCACGAGCTTTTGTACAGACATGCTGCACAAGCGCCCAAGCTATAACCTGAGGATACCCGATAGTCAGGTACCAATAAAAAACCGCCACTCTTTTTCAGTGATAGCCACAGAAGGTTCGCTGATGCGAAAGGTCTAAAAAGACGCTTCTGCCTTTCGATTCTGCCCACTCGAAGTTGGTTATGTTATTTTACTTATGTTCCTCTTCTTATGTGATATTCAAACTGCTATTATTTTCGTATTTTCTTTTGTTCTCAGTGCATTGTATGTAAATGTGTCTATGTATTACCCTTTTAAGTTTACTTTTGCCCCTCCTGCTAGGGCCCCAGTCGGGCCTGCAGTATCTTGTAAATAAATAAATAAATAAATAAATAAATAAATAAAACGGAGCATTGCGAATCTGTGTTTCAGGCATGCGCTGAACAAGAGCTGTCCGCATGTCATGCAAGAGAGTCTGCCGGAGCAGGTAGATCGGTGGAGAGCTTCAGGGTTCCCGTCGTCAGTTCTGCTGTTGGTAGGCGAGATGCTGGCCAGAAAAACGAGGAAACCTCATGTTCGGACACCAGGTGAGAGAAGGAAAATTGAGGCCATATTTCCACAAGACGTCCCACAGGTTGAAAAGAGTGTCCCAGAAGTTTGGTGTGGATCTGGCACTTTCAGCCCCCCGAAAGCTTTCTGGCCTTTGTGCCCGCATCTCAGGCGGGGGAGGCAGATCTGCCTGCAAAACTGATCTATTTAGCGAGTGCACCGAAGGGGTGCTCCCCACCTCGTGCGGTAGGGTCTATATCGGCCAGACGGGCCAGTGTTTAAATGAACGTTTGAAAGAGCACGCGTGCGATGCAAGATCAGGCACAGGGAGTAATCTAGCTCTTCATGTTAAAGATTGTGATGGTTGCATGCCTTTGTTTCGCCAAACCAGCATTCTAGGAAGAGGAAGGACAAGAATTTTGAAACAAAAAGGTTGCGCGAAGAAAGACAATCACAAGGTAGGGTACAGGGACAAGCGCAAACTCACACTGCTTTATTCTTGATCAGAGCCACTGAATAAATAGGAAAGTCACATCAAGACCACGTGTGCACGCGCCAAGAAAGAGCACCAGAATTACACATGCGCGGCCAGAAAGCCCCTCTCTCCAGCATACAGGCTGATAGAAGTATTGCTGACACAATCGGTTCCCTTCTGCCATATAAGGCATGAAAGGCCCTCCGGCAAATGCGCAGTCGGAGTGGTATACGAAATTCCACTTAGCTGCGGAAAGGTCTACATAGACCAAACGGGACGCTGCATCAATGATGATGATGATATCTGGTTTTTTGTGGCGCAAGGGCCATTCGTGGCCAAAGAGCGCCAGGTCTGTTGTGATGGATGACAATGCGTATAAAATTTAACGATGTATATAAAACCGGGTGTAGATTGTCCTAAAAAACTCGATGACAGGATGCTATCTGGCTGTAGAGGGGCCTAAAATAAATCGCTGTAGGAAGTGTAAAATATGTAACGTTTAAAATTATGGCAGCAATGCGGAGTGATGGCATATGATTTAAAGACATGTGACATTGACTGATTGGAGAGATTAAAAACAGCACCAGTACCTCCCCGAGAACCTTTGTGCCCAAAGGCAGGGAAGCCGGTGCTTTCTCTTAAAACCGCTAATGCAGCAGCGGCCTCTGTTCAGAGGCCATGCTACGTATCGCCAGGAAATATGGTGTGAAAGAAATGAATATCTTTTAAAAATGCTAAAAGAGACTGAATTTTAAAAATACGGTCCCTGCCTAAAAACATGGCAGGGTGTAAGGGAAGGTGCTGTCCTAATTTGATTTTAAAGTGCTTCCTTCTCAGAGCCTCTAGTTGTGCGCATTGCAGCAGGACATGTAGCACGGTAAGGGGTTCACCACATTTTTCACACGTCGGTTGATCCCCACCGGACAAAAGATACGAATGTGTCGTGTATGTGTGCCCTGTCCTGAGTCTGCAAAGTGTCACTTGTGTATGGCGTGTCTTTGCTACTGGTGGCCAATACTCAATATTCGGCTTGATGACATGTAGCTTATTGTGTGTTTGATGATCCCATAGGCACTGCCAGTGAGCCCTCAGCTTTTTCTTCAGCAAAGGTTTCAGATCCATTAGCGGGACACTTACAGATGAGTTGGAAGCGTGTGCATGAGCAAATGAGGCTAGCTCGTCGGCCAACTCATTGCCTTTAATCTGGCGATGCCCTGGCACCCAGCACAACACTACATGTTGTTTGGATGCATACAAGGTAGACAACATTGAGTATAAAGATATAATTACAGGGTTTCTGTGCTTGTTCAGAGTTTTAACAGCTTTCACCACGCTTAACGAATCAGTATAGATGACTGCCTTGGGTATATGTAATTGCTTGATATGCTTAACGGCCGCCAGGATCGCATATGCCTCCGCTGTAAAAATATTTGTGTTTGGGTGCAAAACGCCGGCATCCGAAAAAGATTGGCCGACCGCTGCGTAAGACACGCCAGCCTGGGACTTTGAAGCATCTGTAAAAAATTGCGGACAAGAGTATTTATGTTGCAGTTCTAGAAAGTACATGCGAATATGTTCGAGAGGTGCATGCTTAGTGATATCCTCAAAAGATACATCACATTCTATGAGCTGCCACTGCCATGGTGGTAGTGGCATGCCAGGGGTCATGACATCATGTTCATCGAGCAGCAAGCCCATTTCTTTGGCAAGCCCCCTAACTCTCAGAGAGTAGGGCTGTCTCAATGATGGACGGTTCTGAAAAATTTCGGAGCTGCACAGATCATTTATAGTTGTGTATGTTGGATGTTTGCTGTTTGCATTTACTTTCAAGAAATACACGAAGGCCAGGTAGGTTCTCTGGAAGTGGAGTGACCACTCGTTCGATACCACGTAAAGGCTGTCTATGGGGCTTGTTCTGAACGCTCCGGTGGAAAGGCGAATCCCTAGGTGGTGGACAGGGTCCAACATTTTGAGAGCGCTCGGTGTGGCAGATTGATATACTATGGCCCCGTAATCCAGACGTGAGCGAACAAGACTCTTATATAGGTTCAAAAGACACCTTGTGTCACTTCCCCATTTAGTGCGTGACAACACCTTCAGAATGTTCATAGTCTTCATGCATTTATTTTTCAGATATGTTAGGTGTGATACGAACGTTAGTTTTCTGTCTAGGATCACGCCTAGAAATTTCTGTTCCGCTTTAACAGGCAAATGCTCACCCTCCAGCTCGATGTCAGGGTCAGAGTGCACGCCCCTCTTTCTAGAGAAGAGGACACATGTGCTCTTTTGGGCGTTCAGCTTAAAACCATTTTCATCTGCCCATTTTTTCACCTTATTCAGGCCAAGCTGCACCTGACGCTCACAGATTGCAAGATTGCACGAGGAAAAACCAATCTGTACATCATCAACATATACTGAATAATAAATATTTTGTGGAATGTACAAACGCAAAGAATTCATTTTTACGATAAAGAGCGTGCAACTTAATACCCCGCCCTGTGGTACGCCAGTTTCTTGCACAAATGATCTTGATAAGGCGTTGCCCACGCGAACACGGAACGTCCGATTGATCAAGTAACTCTCAATCACATTTAGCATTTTACCACGTATACCGAAATTCGATAGGTCTCTCAGTATGCCAAACCTCCACGTGGTATCGTACGCTTTCTCCATGTCAAGGAACACGGAGAGAAAGAATTGTTTATGGACAAAGGCTTCACGAATTTGAGTCTCGAGGCGTACCAGATGGTCAGTAGTAGATCGGCCCTCTCTAAATCCGCATTGGTATGGGTCAAGCAAGTTGTTTGTTTCAAGGAAATGTATGAGCCGGCGATTTATCATTTTTTCAAAGAGTTTGCAGAGGCAACTTGTTAGTGCTATAGGGCGGTAGCTTGACACAGCAGACGGATCCTTGCCCTGCTTCAGGATTGGGATTACTATGGCCTCTTTCCAAGCCAAGGGAATTTCCCCTGAAGACCATATGGCATTGTATAGAGAGAGGACAGTGTTCTTTGTTTCAGGAGGGAGGTTTTTCAGCATTTGATATATTATACGGTCAGGACCTGGGGCAGATTTGTTGCAGGAGCTCAGCGATGCGTACAGCTCTGCCAAGGAGAAGGGTTGATTGTATGCCTCACTTCCGGTGCTTTTCCGTTCTAGTTTCTGTACTTCTATCGCTGCTTTGTATCTTTTGAATGCTTGTGAATAATGCGATGAACTAGATATGCGTTCAAAGTGTGCACCAAGGAAGTCCGCTTGGTCTTTCATGCTGTCTCCCTGCGTGTTTACCAGCGGAAGAGAAACTGTCTCATGGCCCCTTACTCTATTAACCCGGTTCCAAACCTTAGATTCATCTGTATACGAGGTTATACTTGACAGAAAATCTTGCCAGCTTTCTCTTCTGGCCTTCCGACGTGTTCTCCTGCCTTGAGACTTAGCTTTCTTAAAATTTTCAAGATTTTCGGCAGTAGGAGATTCGCGCAACTGCCTCCACGCTTTGTTCTGAAGTCTGCGCGCATTCCGACATTCCTGGTTCCACCAAGGAACTCGGCATTTGCTAGAAAGTGCATTTACTTGAGGAATAGACTTGGAAGCTGCATTAATTATGAAGTTCGAAAAATACTCTACAGCCCTGTCAATTGTCAATGAGGACATGTCAGCCCAAGATATACAATTACTAAGAGTTCGGAATTTCTCCCAATCTGCCCTTTCAGCCCTCCACCGGGGAGCCTGTGGTGGAGACCCGCTCTGTTGTGGTGTTGTCAGTAAAATAGGAAAATGGTCACTTCCATATGGATTCTTGATGACTTCCCATCTAAACTCAGTGAAAACGGATGGTGAAACTATACTCAGATCGATGGAGGAATAACTTCTATTTGCCAGATTATAGTAGGTGGGCTCCTTGCTATTTAGGAGACATGCTCCAGAGGAAAAAAGAAACTTTTCAATGAGACGGCCACGCGCGTCGATGCGAGAGTCGCCCCATAGTCCGCTGTGTGCATTAAAATCTCCCAAAACAAGGTAAGGCTCGGGCAGCTGGTCTATTAAACATTGAAATTGATGTGTGTGGAGCTGATAATTTGGTGGTATGTAGAGCGAGCAGACTGTCAAGAGCTTATTTGTAATGACGGCACGAACAGCCACCGCCTCAAGTGTCGTTTGAAGTGGAAGGTGCTTACATGCTACACTTCGGTTAAGTATGATGGCCACGCCACCCGAGGATGATGAAACATCCTCGCGGTCTTTCCGGAAGACAATATACTGACGAAGGAAATTGGTATTTTTTGTGTTTAGATGAGTTTCTTGGACACACAGCACCTGTGGACTGTATTTACTTAATAGTTCCTGGACGTCATCCAGATTATGAAGCAGTCCTCTGACATTCCACTGCATTATGTTCATGTTGAAGGAAAAAATAGTGCTGTGTGTCTCAAATGAGATGTCCAGCCTACTTTACAGGGCCTTTTGCAGGCCCTGTGACTGGGACTTTGTCTTTCTTGGAACGTCCGAGGGAGCCCTTCCGCTCCCCAGGCGCTCCTTGCGCTTTGTCACAAGCGGTAGTGTCCATTGCCTCATCCGAGGCGCAGGGCACTCGCTCTAGCGAGCGATGCGAGCGATGTACAGGCTTCGCCCCCAAGGACGAGGCCTTTGACTCCACCAGTACGGAGGTTGAGGGCACCTCTTTAACCTCAGAACTGCCCTGGCTGCTGCCAAAGCTGGTTGAGGCTACTGATGCAGCCGAATTCCGTGGTGGTAGGGCAACCTTGGCTGCTTCTACCACAGGGGCGCTTGCCACAGCCGACAGCTCTCTGCGTGCGAGTCTGGCTGGTGGCGGTGTCTGATGCAATGCTGCCCCCTGACGCGTTGCATCGGCGTATGTGGATCCGTAGAACGGGGAAACTCTTTTACGGGCTTCCTTAAATGTAATGTTTTCCTTGACTTTCAGTGTAATTATCTCTTTTTCTTTCTTCCAGTGAGAACAAGAACGAGAGTATGCGGGATGGTTACCGTCGCAGTTTACACAGTGTGGTGCCTCCTTACAAGTCTCTGAGGGGTGACCTTCAACTCCACATTGGGCACAAGTTTGTCGACCACGACAGCTCTGGGAGCCGTGGCCATATCTTTGACACTGGAAGCACCGACGGGGGTTCGGGATGTATGCTCTAACAGCTATCTTTGTATATCCGGTTTGAATGGTGTCAGGAAGGTCGCTTGAGGCAAAGGTGAGAATTAAGTGTTTTGTTGGTATCTGCTTGTTGTCTCTTCTGATGGTAATGCGCTGTACATTAGTAACGTTCTGATCCTTCCACCCTTCCAAAAGTTCTGTTTCGGACAGTTCAATGAGATCGTCATCAGATACGACTCCGCGGACTGAGTTCATCGACCTGTGTGGTGTTACAGTTATTGGAATGTCGCCAAAAGTTGCAAGATCATTAAGTCTCTCAAATTGCTGCTTGTCCTGTACTTCTAGAAGGAGATCTCCACTAGCCATTTTGGTAACCTTGTAACCGGCACCTAGACTGTTCGTTAAACATTTGGCCACTACAAAGGGGGATAAGGTTCTCGCTTGCTTGTCAGTTTTGTCGCAGTGTATAACATGGAAATGTGGGAATATTTCTTTTCGCCGGTTGAAAAAGTTTGTTTCTTCGGTGCGTACCCGCTTTTGTGCGGCACGATCAGTTATGAGGGGAAATGCTCTGTGCATGACAATTGTTTTTCTTCGGCAGCGTTGGCAGCCACCCACCAGGGAGCCCAACGAGGGGACGCTACAAGTTTCTCCATACTGAAAGCATGCAGACGCCAGCCGTACAACGCTACTATAACCCAATGCGCATAGGCCAAGGTAGGCTAATTGCACAAGGTTAACCCAAGCCGCCTATTGAAGATGAAGTAAAAGAAGAGAGGAGACGACAGGACAGCATAGAAAAGAGATAGAAAAGAAAAAGATTGAAGAGGGGGACAGGAAAAGGCGACCAGCCGATTTCCCCTGGGTGGGTCAGCCCAGGGGTGCCGTCTACGTGAAGCCGGGGCCAAAGGGGTGTGTTGCCTCTGCCGGGGGGCCTTAAAGGTCCAATCACCCGGCGTTGGCTCAACCCCCAGGATCCCCTTTTCCCCGGACACGGCTAAGCCACGCACGGCGACACGTGGGAGGGGGTCGAAACCCCCCCGTTGGCTCGGGTCCGTGGTGTCGCCACACACCAAACGCCTGCTCACGCAGACGCCCCTGCGGGGGACGCTGCATCAATGATAGAGCGATTTTTAGTTGAGCACTGTAATACACGCATGTGTGATCCTCGATTCAGTGAGATTAAGATTAAAGGTAGAAGTGCAAATTTGAATGCACGTTTGGTACTTGAAGCGTTCCTTATATGGCAGAAGGGAACCGATTGTGTCAGCGATACTTCTATCGGCCTGTATGCTGGAGAGAGGGGCTTTCTGGCCGCGCATGTGTAATTCTGGTGCTCTTTCTTGGCGCGTGCACACGTGGTCTTGATGTGACTTTCCTATTTATTCAGTGGCTCTGATCAAGAATAAAGCAGTGTGAGTTTGCGCTTGTCCCTGTACCCTACCTTGTGATTGTCTTTCTTCGCGCAACCTTTTTGTTTCAAATATGTCATACACACTAGGCCAAGAACGTATTTTACTAAAGGACAAGAACTGCGTGTGAACTGCTCGAGGCGCATTTTATCAAATCGACTGGCCAGACCTGCATCAGTGAACCTTCTGTGGCTATCACTGAAAAAGAGTGGCGGTTTTTTTAAATCGGTAACTGACTATCAAGTAGTCTAGTCCTCGGGTCATAGCTCGGGCGCTTGCGCAGCATGTCTGTATAAAAGCTCGTGGTAGCCTCAATAAATTTGTTTGTTAGTCCGGCGAAGGTGTGTCTGCGTGTGTTCTTTTCTTGTCCGTGTCCTGCATTGCTGGCGTTACGTCAAATTTGATCACGAACCGATCAGCCCAGCTCTTCACTCTCGTTAAGGAATCAATAAAGTTTCAAAGTTTCAAAAGGGGAGGTGGGGTTCAACTGGTTAATCAAATAGTATTCACTGATTCAGTTGATTAAATGAAATATGGAAACCAATGACGATTAATACTTTTGCGGGATACTTTTCATTGCTTAATGGTTGATCGATTTTACCATCCCTAGTGTGCTTGTTCCCGTAAATTTTACGCGTGATCTTCCCATTTTTCGCTACAACCTAAAGTGTTCTGAGCAGCAGACAGTCCCTTTACAACAGTTATGCTGTCCACTTGGCATAACTGAGTACTGCACCGAGAGCATGTACGCGTTTGTTGTGACCACGAGTCTTTTCTAGCCCTCTAGACCTCCCAGGCGCAGCCCAGTGACAGCTGGACTCCTTCAATCTCTTTTTTTTTTTTCCCGTCTGTCTGTCTGTCGTAGCAATTGCTCTCCTCCACTTCGTCGCTTTCCTTTTGTTTTCCTTCACTCGTCGATGAGCCCACAGCTCCTGAAACGCCACTGTGGCTGTGCCGGCAACGGTGCCCAGCCAAGAGCCAGGGGTGGATGCTCCTTTTGAGCTAAAGTCCGCACATGCGCGGCGGAGTACTTCTTTCTCGATAAAGTTTTTTATCCATGTCTCTCGTTCTGAGCAATAGCGGCTACGGACACCGACGGCGGTTGAAACCATAATGATCCCACAACAGCTTGCGCTGTCATAGTCGTGGTGTAGCGGCACATCAAAGGACGACGACACACGAGCGATGATCAATGGACAGTCGTCGAATTTCAACACGCGCTGATAAACCAACTACGGCACACAAACGACCATTAGCAACACACGAAAGGGTGCGAAGAGGGGCTCACCTACAGCTAGTGGAAGGCGTCGGCTGGCAATGACGTTCGAACACCGGAGTAGCAGCAGGTGAGATGAGCGGAGCCTCCTTTCAAAAAAAAAGAAAGGTGCACCCGATGGTGACGACGCTACGCAGCACCGACGGTCGCACAAACAGCAGCCTTCATTCACGATACAACCCGACGACGGCTGCTGCTGCAGGCTGACATTGTTTCACCGTAGTGTTCAGCGACAAAATTCAGGAACGAACTGCTGCCGTGTTTCGGACGTCTATTTATAGGTGACGCTAGTTGTCAGAAGAGGAGATGTGCGTGCTATGTGCGCGACCTCCTCTGCTACGTGTTACTTCTGATAATTAAAAACAATATCATCTAGCCCGAATTAGCGGCAGTATGGGTCGTAACAATAAATGCCTTGAGAGGTGGACCTGAAGAGGCGCATCGAGCAGACGACGTACAGCCCTGTGCTTGCGTCCGTTTGCGGCGTTAACCGTGTTTTTCATCAGCGAAGGATATAGATAGTGACAGTGCAGGCTACAGGCGGTGTTAGCCTGGCAGACGTGGCCGGCGTCGCTGTCCACGTGTCACTCAATCCTGTCTCTTGAAGAAATGTTACAAGCAGAGCCGACACCTTCTTGCGAGCCGTCCGTGTACTTTCCGGGTCTATTTGATCAGTTCTCCCATGTGGAAGCCCTCTTTTTTGCATGTTGTCCATGAGTGCTTTTTCTCTCGGTGCAAAAGCGCTTGCAGGAGCAGATGTAGTGGTCTATATCTCCATTGCACTCCGTGCACGCACAACTAGAGTTCCTCTATATGCTACCGTAGGTAGCAGAGTTGCGCGTAGGTCCGTCATCTCGGCCAGCAAGCAACCAAAGATATGCGGCGAAGCCACGCTCAGTTTTTGCAGGTGGCATCCCCGACCGAGCATAGGCAGTTTTCCAACGCTCGTAGGCCTCTTTGAAGCCTAATAGCAAATAAAAACGCAGCGACAGCTTAGTGACGAGACAGATTAAAGGCGTTGCTCTTTTGAACACGCGGCGCGAGATGCAGAACGATAGAATGTTGTCAGGTGTGCACACACACACCTGACAACAGTTGCGAGGAGTGAAGCACAGTGCTTCACTCCTCGCAACTTTTGACTTGACAGCGTATGTACACATTGGTTATTGCAGGCGCACCGGCCAAATGCAGCATTCATTTTCCTTAGTGGTTAGTATCCCATTGAGCAGTTTTTAAGCCGAAACCGCGTGTATACGATTTTCCGCGCGAATACGACGCGATACGAAATGGGCCGTCGCGCGATGGATCACATGGTCGGTCACTCGGTTATTGGAAATCTAGAAATGATCGCTTGTCATACAAGCGAAATCCAGCCGTAACAAGCCGGTTCATGTTGTACGTACGTAAGAGGTGTCCTGCAGGTAGCCACAGAAGCGCGCTTGCAAACAATTGGTCATCTAACACCGAAAGAAAACTAGAATGCAATGCCAATTTTCACGGCTTCACGGCAAAGCAGTTCCGAGAGAAATGCTGCAGGGCTAATCTCTGGCCACTGGGAAAACGTAGTATAAAAATAGCACTTTCTCCAAACTTCGAGTTGTCCCGCAACATGCGCGTCTTGAAATCAATGCTCGGAACGCGCTCCAACGCAGACAAAAGTTCCGCTGCGGCGGCGCCCAGAAGCACAAAAATTGGCCTGAACGTCACCTTCTCTGCAATGCTCGGTTGCTTCGCAGCTGGCGGCGTTTGGAAAACAGACGCGCAACTCTTTATGCTAGCATAAATATACAGTAACTCTACGCACAACGTCGAAGCAGCGCCCCTAACTTTAAAAGACAATGCGGGAGTGCATGCTGACCACGTTCTGACTCGGTACAAGTTTATTCGCAGCGGCGAAGTCCTTTTGTCACACAAGGCTGGTGTGACCTCATTAGTGCACTCGCAAAAATAGCGTTCATCATGTTATAATCGGATACAACTTAAAAAAAAAATTGACGGCAGATCCACGAGGTGAATGATGATGAGATTGGGCGAAGCTCCTGGAAGTAATCATCGGTTAAACCGTGAAATTTCTTCCGTTAATTCGCCCGATAAAAATGACGTGACACGATTGATTAAATGTTTATCAAACTTTTATTGCTGGTTTCCGTTGTCCTTTCATTATGACCGCTTTGTGGTCGGTGAAATGTAAGCTAAGTGGTTCTTGCACTGGTTGCAGATGAAAACCATTGCTTTACCTGGCGTCTTTCGTTAAGCAGCTGGCGTCTTTTCGTTTTGCTTTAGAAACATCTGGCGTCTTTTCGTTTTGCTTTTAGAAAACATCTGGCGTCTTTCGTTGGTTTATTCACGGCCACCTGCATCGGAGCGCGCGGCGGTGTTGCTCCGGCCGTCCCATTCGGCGCGCGCGCCTTTGAAAAAATGTAATTGAGGTAGTTCCGCCGCGTCCCGCGACGCGGCGGTCTTCTCCCACCCCCTTGTGGACGATGCCGCGCTGGCCGCGCCGTAGACAGCCGCACACGTGCTTGGATAAATGCGCATTGGACATCGTGCACGTGGTGACTGGAATCAAGGCACGCTGTTATGCGTTCTTAATCGATCTTTACACAGTGAGTGTAGTTCTCTGTAGCATATTACGATAGAGACAGAGCCAAGCAGCGTGCTTAGGCGACTTCGTTTGGCGCAGCGCGTTGAAATGCGTTGAGATTCCGTGTGTAATTTACCGTGTTTTTCAGAAACATGCCGTACTGCTGCGTGCCGTACTGCAAGTCAAGCACCAAGAAAAAGCTTAGTGTAAGCTTCCACGAGTTTCCTGCATATGAGGCTATCCAGCAAAAATGGCTTAAAGCCATAACTAGGAAAGATTTCATTCCAAACGACAAGTCCGCAAGTAGCGTCGTCTGCTCATTACATTTTTTCGGCGATGAATACTGTTCTGATTCACCCAAGAGACGCCGTCTGAAGCGGACTGCGGTTCCCAGTGTCTTTCCTGGTTACCCCATCTATACGCAGCCGCAAATACCACAGAAGCGACGAAAGTTGGAGCGGGAACAACCACCGTGTTCAGTTCCTACAACGAAGGACGTCCTTCGCACAGTGAACAGTGACAGTGTCGAAGATTGCGCACCAACAAGTGGCCGTGAAGGAAGCCACCAGCTGGTTTCAACGTCTGTGATCTGCCATCCCACGAGTTCTGAAACCTTGCTGGAGTCTGAAACTACTAATGACATACAGGCTATCCCCCAAAATATTGAGAATAGGCGCCCAGTGAATTCAACAGAATGCGCAACTCAAACTACAGGCGAAATTGTCCCACGTCGGCTTTCCGACGTGCGGGAAATAAAGCGCTTGCGAGTGCAGCTCTTCAGAAAAAATGATGTCATGCGAAGACTTCAAAAGGAAAATGAAAGCTTGAAGAAAAAGGTCAGCGGTTACAAGTCGAGCGCGCTGTACTCTGCACAGAACAAATGCTTGCAAAATATTCTGGAAGCACTCAAAGTTTTCAATAAATGTCGTTCTTTCCCTCGCAGCCACGCCACGGTGGTCTAGTGGCTATGGTGCTCGGCTGCTGACCCGACCGCGGCGGCTTCATTTCGATGGAGGCGAAATGTCGGGGCCCGCGTGCCTAGATTTAGGTGCACGTTAAGAACCCCACGTGGTCGAAATTTCCGGAGTCCTCCACTACGGCGTCCCTCATAATCAAATCGTGGTTTTGGGACGTAAAACCCCAGAAATTATTATTTCCCTCGCATATTTTAGGGGCGAAGCTCCTTAAGGCGTGGGTCGTTCGTCCCTTGTAGTCGTAACCACCTCGTTCTAGGATTGCGCTCGATAGCTCGCGCGCCGGGAGGCTCGCGCTCGCCCTCGGCGCGTTCCTCCCGGCGCGCGAGCTCTCTCACTCTTCCATCTGCTGTCTTGTGTGAGAGAGACAGAAAGAGAGAGAGCGAAAGACTGTCCGTTTCTAACGATGATGATGGGTTTGTGCTAGCGCGTTACGGCGCGTGTAAGAAGCTGGTGTAAGACGCTGTGGCCTCTCCGCCTTATACTCTTTCAGCAGTCATGTGATGGCGTCGGCAAACGCGGTGCGGGTTCCGGCCTGTGTAAGGGGCTGCGTAAGACGCTGTGGCCTCTCCCCCCTTACTAGAGTGTACTGCATGTTTCTAACGCGTTTGTGCTAGCGTCCCCTTAAACGCGAGATCCCAGCGTTCGAATAGAGTGTTTCTCACGTCTTTACATGATGATCGACTGGGCGAATTACACGGAAGATTAACGGTTTACCGGTGATTCACTCCGGAGCTTCGCCCACTCATCATCATTCACCCCGTGGATATGCTGTGAATTTTTGTTTACTGATATGCTGCACTTAAGAACACCAAAACAGTATTCTTGAAAACTGGCTCACGGGTGTGTTCGCTTCGGGCACCATCATCACGACAGGGACTGGCGCACACACACACACAAATAAAGAATATAGCGATAGCCGCCATCCATTCTTTTATGTGCGTTTTCGTAAGGGTGGGGGGAGATGCTATGCTAACGCACGGTTACTATACAGCGATATCTTCAACGTGCCGCAAACCTTCCCGCATAGATAGCAAAGGAATGGAGGGGTAGTAGGCGAGCGCCGCGTTGCGGCGAAAGGAGAGGCCACGCCCCTTTCTGCAATTACGCCTCCTCCGTCCGAATGGGACGGCCGGAGCAACACCGCCGCGCGCTCCGATCCAGGTGGCCGTGGTTTATTTCATCAATCAACGGCGTTTTGAACAAAATTTTTATTGTTTAATCACGCACAGGAGAAATCTCACCAGGCACTACCTTGGAGGTAAAGAATGGCTGCTACTGGGAATGAGAGACAGCAGAAGTCGGCTTTTAACACTTCTACTTCTACTAACGTTTCCTACTGGAACATGCCAATGGCTGCTAATGGGGAATGAGAGACAGAAGAATTCGGCTTTTAGTTAACGCGCACGCTGCGAATTTTTTTTTTATTGTTCAATAACGCACAGGAGAAATCTCCCACTGGCACCACCTTGGAGGTCAAAGCGTAAGACTGGTTACGCACTACGACTACGACTACGACTACGAGGGACGAACGGGTGCCGCTTTAAGGAGCTTCGCCCCTAAAAAACAGCAGTTGGCAACCTGGGCACATGGACTATAGAGGTATAGTGCCTAGAAACCAGTATATTCTAGGCACTATAATAGAGGCTATACATGGACCGCGTGGGTTTGTGTTACTCCGCCAGCCAACCACAGAAGCGGAAAAACATGAAGCCTTGCGACCTTTTTTTAAAATGGCGTCATGATTGATCCTTTCGGAGCGTTTGCTGTAGTTGAAGAGACTTTCGGCCTGCAGAAATTACCGTCTCGATTACTATACTTGTGGAGTCGTTTCGTTGGTAAAAGCAATGAGCCTCGAAAGACCGCGACACGTCTCGCTCCACTTTAGCCCTTCTTCACATGAAACTTCACTGCAAACCGAGATAAAGCTTTTGGGTTCCTTACGTCTCACCCCCAAGGCTTCGTCATATTACGGGGCGTTGGATCAGGTGTTCAGGGTTATCATTATTAAATGCGAAGCATTTCTTAGCGAACTTCGGCGACATTGAGCGTATCTATCTAGCCACCTACGACTCTGTGCTCTCCTGGCCGTTAATGGGATGTATATGAAAATTGGTATGCCG
This sequence comes from Hyalomma asiaticum, assembly GCA_013339685.2. Classification (NCBI taxonomy): domain Eukaryota; kingdom Metazoa; phylum Arthropoda; class Arachnida; order Ixodida; family Ixodidae; genus Hyalomma; species Hyalomma asiaticum. The sequence continues at coordinate 71,552,569 of CM023490.1, read as the reverse complement.
CAACGTCACTGTATGACGAACATAAATGACAGGTCGTAACATGAAAATCATGACATGCATGTCATGAGCGACATGATTTACATGCCACGGTCTTGGTGCTCTCCCGGCCATATCGTTGATGGGATGTACACGAAAATTGGTATGGCACAACATGACAGCATGAAGAAAATAACCGCACGGCATTACATGAGAACCATGACATGCATGTCATGAGCAGCATGACTTACATGCCACGGTCTCGGTGCTCTCCTGGCCGTTTCGTTAATTGCATGTACACGAAAATTGGTACAACATAACTACATGACGATCATAAATGACAGGTCATGACATGAACATCATGACACGCATGTCATGAGCGGCATGATTACATGCCACGGTCTCGGTGATCTCCTGGCCGTTTCGTCAGTGGGATGTATATGAAAATTGGTGTGGCTCAACATGACTGCATGACGAACATAAATGACAGGTCATGTTGTGAACATCATGACATGCATGTCATGAGCGACATGATTTACATGCCATGGTCTCGGTGCTCTCCTGGCCGCTTCGTTAATTGGATGTACATGAAAATTTGTATGCCACGACATGACGAACATAAATGACACGGCATTGCATGAAAGTCACATGTATGTCATGAGCGGCACGATTTACATGCCACGGTCTTGGTGCTCTTGCGGCATTTTCGTTAATCGGATGCATACGAAAATTGGTATGGCACAACATGACTGCATGACGAACATAAATGATACGGCATTACATGAAAATCGTGACATGCATGTCATGAGCGGCATGATTTACATGCCACGGTCTTGGTGCTCTTGCGGCCGATTAGTTAATGGGATGTATACGAAAATCGGTATGGCACAACACGACTGCATGACGAACATAAATTACATGTCATAACATGAACATCATGACGTGCGTGTCATGAGCGACATGATTTACATGCCACGGTCTCTGTGCTCTCCTGGCCGTTTCGTTAATCGTATGCACACGAAAATTGTTATGCCACAACATGAGTGCATGACGAACATAAATGACAGGTCATAACATGAAAATTATGACATGCATGTCATGAGCGGCATGATTTAAATGCCACGCGTTTCGTTAATGGGATCTATACCAATATTGCTATGACACAACACGACTGCATGACGAACGTAAATGACAGGCCATAACATCAGAATCATGACATGCGCGTATGATCGGCATGGTTTACATGCCACAGTCTTTATGCTCTTGCGGCCGTTTCGTTAACTTCATATGTACCAAACTCGGTATAGCGAGACAACAATGCAAATCCATTTTACGTTCCTGATGCGTGCTTCGCATTTCCTTGATTAACACTGCACGTGGGATCTGCCATTTTTTTTCTTTTCTTTTTTTTGCGCTGTGCAGCGCTGAAAGATGTGGCAGGCGATATATCGGCCGCCGAGCGCAAGGACGCGTCTAATATAGACCCTTTTCATAGATACGGCACCTGCTTGTAGGCTTTTCGTCAGTTTCGCTTTGCAAGGCATTTTGGGCTCGCGAGCGGCCATCATGAGGGTATCGCTGGAGAGCGGGGGCAAAGCGTGAGTGTGGTGGCAGCTGGTTCCCGTGTGATCCGCTGAAATCTCATCATTTGCGATTGTGATTTTCGCGCAATGTGTTCGTGCCTCCCAAGCGCTTCTCCTCTGCAGTGAGTGGTATTTTGTGCCCATTAACGGGGTGGTCGGGCACAGTGGCTCGGTCGCAGGACGATGATAAACCTGCAAGTGTGTGTCGTCAACGTCTGCGGCAGCGTACACCATCGACACCTGGCACCACCGGAACGGTAACAAGGGCTCGCCGCATTTTGGCGGCATTTGCGTCGCAACATCAACTTTTCGTCTTCCTCGAAGCAAGAAAGGTGAGTCGCTACCGTTCTGCGCGTGCACATGCTGGCGGTGCTTATGCATATGCGGCGACGTTTGTGTTCGTACCGTTTACGGATGCTTTTTTTTTCTCCTGCAGGGAGAACCGAGGAGGCACCATCGTGTTTCGAGGGTCGTCGTTCGCTGCCCCAGCAGGAAAGAAGCGTTTTTCAGTAAAGTTCATGGAACATAGTTTGGTTGTTTTTGTTAGTCATTTCCCGGGCCCCTCCAAACGGCATGGATCACTGTCCACCTAGCTTGTTGGCAAAAAGCTTATACAACGTGACCGAAGGTAAACAAGAAAAAAATCGATGTGAGAATTAAGATGCCGAATAAGGCTTGGCTTAACCTTAGTGACGAACTCTGCAAAAGCATTTGCCGAAATAAATATCTGCGTAATCGCTTTCCTGACACGATTGTCAACGTTAATTGTATGCACCGATAAATTCTGTGCTGTTATTTATGATACTGCTCATGGATGCGGTCACCGCGTTAAAAATGCACGCGCCGTTATTTTTTTTTTTCTGCTTCGGATATTTGCAGTTGCCCTTGGCTCTAGCTGGCAGCCCTGGTGAACCTTCAGGCTCGCGCATCGCAATCCCCCGCATGTTGAAAAAAAAAAAAAAAAGAGATACCTTAGCTTGTCGCAATGAAACTTTCGTATGTGCAGCGCGTTTACGAGTGAGGGCCCATCAGCATCTGTTCTTACTCATTTATCGCACGGAAACGTTTGTTTGCAACTAAGTTTTTAAAACTCGGAGACGTACCAGGCTATAGTTCATTCTTGTCCGTAAGAAAAACTGTCGGCCAACCTCAGAGGTAATGAAAAACATTGTGATGTGCAGAAAGCTTCAGACATTCCGCCCGTTATAATAATAAACAAGACAAGAATCGGTTCACATAGTCTGGGCTAGAAGAGATCGGCTTGAAGTGCCACACCACTTTGAGTGACAGCGGTCATCTGTGGACATAAACTTGGCCAGTAACCTATAAGGTTGTAGCCTAACGAATCAGTTTACATCTCATTAATCACAAAGTTATTCTCACGGCCATTACACTTTAAAGGGGCCCTTCGACACAAATTGAGCAGGCCGTTTTTATCACTGATTCTAGAACTGTTGCACGCGGGGATGTCGCACAGAGAGTAGAAACGCTGAAAGCAAAGTGGCTATAATTTTATTTCAGCGAACAAATCGCCCAAAATCGCCTCCCGTTTCAACTGAGGCGACACACAACGGATATTTTTGTTACAGGAAGTGACATAGAGTGACGACATTGGAGGGGCCAGGCTGGGCGTTCTGATTGGCTTGACGCTCCAAGGTGCTTCTCACACACGTGTGGTGTCTGCTTGGTCACGCTTTTCAGTACCAAAATATACTAAAATAGCTTTTATGCTTCGTAAGAAAGAAAGCAAGTATCTGACATTACTTGCAAAACGACACTAGTCGCGCTGTGCAGTGGTTTGCGCGTCCATAAGGCACGTCGAACATTTTTTCTTTCCTCCATGAAGAACACAGCTAGTTCGACGCGTGCCGCCGTATTCGGATAGGGTTCCTCGATGCGCGCTCTCCCCTCCGCCGCCTTGGGCGCGCGCATCGAGGAACCCTATATTTGGACTGCGCGTCACGCCATCTATTGTAGGCGCGGCGAAACAACGGGCTGAGCTACCACACGCTCCCGGTGTCTTCCGGTGTTGCTCTATAAGACGCGCGTTGCTATTGGACGCCTCCAGCGACGTCAGCGGGAGAGCGAAATACGAAAGGGAATGTTGGTTTCATGCTGTCTGCTCGTGTTTTGAACTTCGAGGGCTAATAACTCCAGTTCTAGACCACCGATTTGCATAATTCTTTTTGCGTTCATCTCAGCATTCGATCCTACACACACTGCAATACTGCAGACGGCAGTTGAAAAAGTGTCGCAGGGCCCCTTTAAGGCGCACACGTGTCTCGCGAACCTCGGACACCACGGCAGGAATAGACCGATGGATGGATGGATGGATATTAGGAGCGTCCCCTTTATAACGGGGCGGTAGCCGCGCCACCGAGCGCTAGCTTTATTTCTTTTTCCTCTACAAACAAACATTTGCTTTCCCGAATCACACATATTTTCACAACTAATTTTTCTCCTCGCCTACCTATTTTACCTATTATCGTTCCGCTGTGATGTTACAATCTTACCCAAATTTCCTTGCGCTTCTGTTTGCTCCATAACTTTGCACCACAAATACTGTAAGCGCCTTTTACTTATCTCTGTCGCCGACATGCTCAGCTTTCCCGTGCTAATAGGATGGGTTTGCAGGCTAGTTGGTCGAGCATCGTGGAAAAAACAGCGCGAACACAAGGACGATGAAAAAAGGAATATACACCACGAAACGAAGCGCTGACTGTCAAATGATTTTATTTCGGCGAAAACGTACATATATACATACGTATGAGCCTCGTCACAAGTGTTACACACTGATAAACACAAAGGAAGATGCAAAGGTCATCACCTCATGATAAAAACACACGCACGAAAAATATGCAAATGTCATCACCACAGCATGCTGCATGTACATTATAAAAACGGTGATCTAAGGCTTGTCAGCGGAAAGATATGCAATCTCTTTGTCTAAGAGAGCGACGGACGGGGTGCTTACACAGTTATCTTCCAGCAAAGCGATCATATGTGCTTCTATAATTTCCCGTGCTACCCCTGAAACCAATGGCTTCCTGTAGGGTAGTGCCCACAGCTACACCTGGGTGGACATCTGTACATACAATCAAAATATGATCTGTCGTTTCCCTAGCTTTTCCACAGCCCGTACATGTGTCCCCTTCTTTATTGAATTTCGCTCTGTAACTTCGGGTTCTCAGGCAACCGGAGCTTGCTTCAAACCGTAAAGCGCTTCCCTTTGAATTATCGTAAAATTTTTCTCTCTTGATTTCGTCTTTCCTTTTTCTGTGTTCTTCAATGCCGGCTTCTTCTCCATTGCTGCTGTCCAATCCGACTTCTCCGCCGCTCCGACCATGCTCTTAACGCTCCTTTTCGTCCAATCTGTTTCGTTGCTGGTTGTATACTTACTGGTAAGCCTCCTAGTTCTCTTCCTCCATTGTGAGTCCACGTTCTTCCTATGCAAATACCTGAATACTTTCGTTCCCCATCTACTTTCTTTCATATTCCTTAATCTCTGTTCGTACCTAATTTTACTCTGAGCTTCCCTTTTCTCCAAGTCAGACCACCCCGTATCCCCCTTAACCGCCTCATTTGTGGTCTTCCCATGGGCGCCCAATGCGAGATGTCCGACCGTCCTCTGATTCACGTCCAGCCCTGATCGTACCTTTGACCTCATGCACACCACTGAGTTTCCGAATGTAAGTCCTGGCACCATTACACCTTTTCACAAACAGCGATTTACCTCGTACTTGTCGTAACCCCACAGCGCTCTATGCTTCATTATTGTGGAGTTCCTCTTTCCTTTAACTATCATAGCTTTTTCTTGTACTTCTATGTATCTATTCCCATCATTTATCCATATCCCGATGTATTTGTACTCTCGTACTCCGGGTATCTTCTCGCCCTGTATTGATATGGTCTGATCGTTGCTGTCATTGAATATCATCCAACCGCATTTTGCACACTAAATTTTAGTCCTAAATCTTCACTTTCCCGACCACATATATTAACCAGACCATGCAAATCTGTTCGACTGTCTGCGAATAGCACAATATCGTCTGCATAAAACAACCCGGGGAGCTTTCGTTCTACCACTATACCTGCCTGTCTGTGTGACAGCTTAAAATCAATATTGCTCATCTCCAATGCTTTCTCCATTCTCCTCATGTAAAGCTTGAATAATAGTGGGGACAACGGGCATACCTGCCTTTACCTATATGGACGACCTACATCCTACCATTGCTCGCCATACGTTCCCATTCCACACATACTGTATTTTCACTGTATATTTCCTTTAAGAGCTCTATACAGCCATCCCCTATACCAGCCTCTTTCATTACGTCCCATAAGATATTCTGATTTACATTGTCGTACGCACCCTTAATATCCAAAAATGCCAAGTCTAAAGGTCTGTTCTCTTTTCCGGCTATTTCTATACACTGCGTAAGTGCAAGAAGGTTATCATCCAATCTCCTGTCGACTCTAAATCCATTTTGGAGTTCGCCAAAGGTGCCATTAGGCTCTGTCCATGTCTGCATATTTAATTTGATTGCCTGCATCGCCAACCTGTAGAGTACTGATGTGATGGTTAGTGGTCTATATGAGCGAATGCTATTTTTCTCTCCCTTGCCCTTATAAATGAACTTCATCCTACTTTGACGCCAGCTGTCCGGTATTGGCCTGTCCTGTAAGCTTTTTTTCAATTGCTTTTAACAGGACTACTTTGCTGTTTTTCCGAGCTCATTTAGTACAGTAGTGCTAACCCCATCTAAACCTGTGGCTGTCCGTTTGGGAATATTTTCCTCCGCCTTCTTCCAATTGAAATTTTCCAGAACTAGTTCTTCCACTTCGTCTTCCTTGCTACTGTTACACGTCGTAAAGGGAGGCTCGTCATTCTTCTTAAAGGAATCGGCTGTTGTGTTTCGAATATAAGTCAGTGCGTCGTACCCCTCCAATTTATTTCCTTCTTCATCCACAATATGCCGTTGTATAGTTACACTTTTCTCACCCAGCGATTTCAGGTGGTTACAGAAAAGCCTAGATGCGTCCTTCTTTTCGCGAATGTCCGATATCCAACCGTCACTTTGGCCTTTATTCTTGGCTTCAACTAAACTCTGTACCAGGGCTTTTTTTCCCGTGATATGTTTCCCATTTTTGATTGACTTCGTCTTGCGGCCTCTGCTCCATTTTTGCCTGCCTATGTATTCAAATGCTTCCCGTCGATTCGCAATTGCGTCCCGAATTTCCCTGTTCCACCATCGTTTTGGCTTTCGCTTTCCCCTCCATCAACTCTTTTGTTTCTGTTTCGTAATATCAGTCCTTATTAGATTAAGAAGCTCATTATAATCCCACACTTTGCCTTTTGTTCTGTCACTATGTCCTCGATTGTTGTGACTACGTTCCTAATTTGTTTTTCACTTAGAAAAGAGCTGCCCGACTTTAATTCGATGCTCTCTTTACGATCTACATAGCCCATTTGCAAAGTTATGCGTTTATGGTCACTTCCCAAGCTGCTACTCCCGTCCTCATCTATGCTCATTTGTCTCAACTTGTCGTGAATTCCTTCTGTCATGAGGCAGTAATCGATTGCTGACTGCCTGCTTCCGACCTCCCATGTTACCTGCCCATCGCACTTAGGACTCATGTTAACTATATCGACACTATGTTGTTCGCAGAGCTCTACCATCAACTTCCCGTTATAATCTGTATATCCGTCGAGGTCATGCACATGAGCATTCATATCTCCTAAGAGGATCATTACGGCACTGTTACCAAATTTCTGAATGTCCTTGCTTATGCAATTCACTAACTCCTGATTTTTCTCTTTGCAGTTATTTCCAGTCCACATGTAAACTACACCCAACATAGTTTTCTTCCCGCTTACCGTTCCAGATACCCAGAGGTGCTCTTCACATGTCCAAGTAACCCTACACCAATTTGCTTCCTGATGAATTAGCATACCAATTCCCCCACCTTTTCTTTCTGATTTTTCCCTGTTGCACCCTTCCCACACATAATTTGCAATAATTGGTGGCTTTTCCGAGTCCCGAAGGTGCGTTTCTGTAACGGCGTACACCGCTATCTGTTCAACTGTTCCTCTATTTCTAACCATTTCGTCCGTTTTCTGCCACCTTGCATATTTATGTAGCTTATTAAACCGCGCTGCACTTTCTTTGTCTCTTTCCCCTTTGCCCTTCTCGCTTTGTTACCAATTCTGTGTTCCAAACGGTCCCTCACAGACGTTTCTTCCCTTTCTACCGTGGAAACCGGAGGGCTCGTGTGCCCCCTAAAAAGGCTACTGCGCGTCCTGCTAGGCGCCAGCCCACCTCATGCCCAAGTTTACGGCCAAAGTGGATTCCATCTCTCTGGAAACCACCCCATCTGTGCACTTCTCTGTTTATATCGACAACCTCAAAGCCTTTATCTCTACTAACCCGCCAAATCGTTTCGTTGGAGGTGAAAATTGCTCTTTGTGCTCTTTGCAGGTTTCGGTCTTTCAAGGGTACCTCGGGGATTGTGCACACCACAATTTGCACCTGGGGAGACACTTCCCCCAACTCATCTACTCCCTGTGTTAACCTCTTCTCTATTTCTGGGGTCCTTCCGTTCAACACGTTGTTCAGCCCGCCAGCTATTACAACCAAACTGCGCCCCTGATCTCCATGAGCCAGCTCTTCCCTTGCTTGTTCATTTATTGTCCCCAACATTTTTCCTGGAAACGTCCCTATAGCTACTCTTCAGTCTCCTTTCAGCCTCTCCTGAATCGTTTCGGAGCATCCAGCCAGGTTGGAGTCCCCCGCTATTATTACATTCTCCAGCTGCCCTGCTGCCTTTATCTGCTCTGGACATTTGGACTGACTTTCAGGTTGAGGTGCGGGTGGTCTTTTGTCCGCTCGCTCTTTCACCAGGGCTTCCCTGTAGGTAGACCCCCGCTTATGTGCTCCTTTTGTCGACTTTTCATGTGGGGTCAAGGACGTTCCCTTCCCATGATAGTCACCTGACTCTTTCTTATTCTGCATGGTAACCTTTGTCAGCTGCTCCTCGGTCGCTCTGAGCCTTTCGCCCATCTCCTTTCTCATTTGGCGTTCCGCCTTTAAGCGTCCTCCAGCTCGCCTACTCGCTTTAAGAGGGCGGTCTGAGTTTCCTCCATTTGCTGGAATTTCGCCATAATCGCACACTGGCTACATGACACTTCTACTTCGCATGCCCCATCATCTCCCCAAACATTTACTTTGACACCTACGCCACACTTTGTACACTTCACCGCTTTTTTCACCATGATGAACGCGATGAACGGTCACACACTCGTCAAAGATTAGGGCTCCCAAAAATTTACCACGCACACCTCATGCGGTTATTAGTGGTGCACCGCTACACTGTCCTAGGCTTCAAACATATATTTTACTAATTCATCCAGTACACCGCACGTACGATAAATCAGTAGGCTGCAAGGGTAATGCAAACTAAATGTCCCGATATATCCTCAATGCACAAAGACAGTCTCCCGCCTTGTGCAACGACCGCGTGCACAAATAAAATTAGAAATAAAAGTGGCCCAAAATTGGCACTATTAAATCTCTTCAGTTTACTTCCCCCGACCGATCTTCGTATCACCAAATTGTCACAAAATAGTGCCTATTTTTAAAGTAAAACCCGGCGTCGAAAGGCCGAAACAACAACAAGAAAAACGGCGTGCGGAAGAGGCACCGAAAGACACGCCGCGCCTACAAAAAGCCAGAATGTTGTAGAAGCTTTCTTATCGCGGCGAGCGCGCGCGCGGGACTGACGTAAGGAGAGAGGGAAGGCGGAGAGTACACACCGACGCTCCCCGCGCAGTGAGAGAGAAAGAGAGGCGCCGCCCCAACCAAGAAGGTTCAAGAGTGGGCGAGAAGGTTCCCAATTGTATGTGTGCTCTGGGTCACGTGGCCCTACGGAACCTTCTAGTACCCTTTCCCAGGACTATATAAGCGGTCGGACACGGGCCGCGCGGGAGGGGCGAAGAAGAGACGAAGAGAGAGTTGAAGGGTTGCAAGTAAAAAGAAGAAGCAAGAAGTCGTGCGTGACTCAGACGCCGAGCCAGCTGACAGGCCACCCGCAAGAAGACGCCGAGGGTCTTGGTGAATAGGACTCTTTGTGTTTTGTTCATTGTTGCAGTGCATGAACTTGTTCGTGTTGGTTGGCCTTGTATAACTTTGCGACCCATCTGTTTTTGAGTTTGTGAAAGCCGTGTAGTGTACGTTTGAGTGCCTGCCTATTTGATGAAAATATATTTGTTTTGTTTGACCACCCTTGGCTCTGACTCGGTCTCTGAACCACCGCTGGCGTTTTGCTAGTGTGCTAAAGGGGACCAAAAATCTTATTGTCCAAGCTTTCGTGGGATCTTTTTCGGGGAACCAAGACGTTGGTTCTTGGAATTATTTCCGGCGATCGCGCCCGGTACATCATAGCACGGGTTTGGTGACAATATTTCTGGCGTCCGCGACTAGGACTTCTTTGGCGCTTAAGTGTGTTCAAAGTACGGAGGACGAGCCTTGGGTTGTGTACGTGCTGGCGTATACGATATTGTGTGTTGCACCACGTTCTCGCTAAACTGTGTGCAGAGAATATTTTGAGAGCTGAGGTATAGGCAGATATTTGTTTGTGCACGCGGCTAGATTTTGTGGAAGGGCACCATGGATCTTGAGAAATTGATTGCCCTTGGTGAAAAGATGGGTTTGGCCGGAGCTGAGTTGCGGAAGTGGGTGAACCAAGAGAAAAAAGAAGCTGTGGAAAGAGAAAGATTAGCAGCTGAAAGAGCGAAAGAAGAGAGAGAAGCGAAAGAAAGAGAGAGGGAAGCGATGGAGAGACAAATGAAAGAAGAAAGAGAAAGAATGGAACAGCAACTGAAAGCGGAGATTGAGAAGGAACGGCTAGCAGCTGAAAGAGCGAAAGAAGAAAGGGAGGCGAAAGAACGAGAAAGGGAAGCGATGGAGAGACAAATGAAAGAAGAAAGAGAGGCGAAGGAACGTCAGATCGCAGCTGAAATGGCTGAGAGGGAAAGGCAGAGAGAAGCGGAGATGGCTGAGAGGGAAAGGCAAAGGCAGCATGAGTTGGAGCTTGAACGTCTCCGATTCCAACAGCGCGTTGACACGCCTGTTCGAGTCGACAGCACGGAAAGAGAAGAGTGCTCGTTCCGACTGAATCCGAGCAAGCTGCTTGTGGCGTTCGATGAGAGGAAGGATGATTTAGATGCCTACTTGCACAGATTCGAAACCGTTGCTAGAAGTCAGAATTGGCCGGAAGAACAATGGGCAACGGCATTGAGTACTTGTTTGAGCGGCGAAGCACTCAGTGTGTATGGCAGGTTGACGCCTGCGGATGCCTCGAACTATGCAAGGGTTAAAGCCGCTTTGCTGAAACGATTCAGATTTACTGTAGAAGGCTTCCGAGACAAGTTCAGGACGGGAAAGCCCGCCGATGGAGAGACTGCTACGCAGTATGCTGCGCGACTCGGCCACTATTTTGATCGGTGGACTGAACTTTCGGGAATTGAACAGGAGTACGGTGCGCTTAGAGAGCTTCTCATTAAGGAGCAATTTCTCGTCAGTTGCCACCCGAGCCTGTCTCTTTATCTGAAAGAAAGGAAAGCCGAGTTTCTCAGTGACATGTTGGAATTAGCAGACCAATTCGTGGAAGCGCAAGGAGGCACCAATCTTGGCAAGATCAGAAGGGAGGGAATGGAAGATGTGAAACAACCGGCACCTGAGGAGAGAAGAATCCCTCCGAAGCCTGTAACGAGGTGTTTCCTGTGTAATCGGCTGGGACATCGTGCTAGTGACTGCCGAACAAATTTTTCTCGCCCGAGTGCGAAGTGCTTTAAATGCGGACAGACCGGTCACAAAGCTGACACGTGTCGGAATGAAGTGAAAGAGGTTCGGCAGGTATCGTGTGTATATGCCCCGCCGAAACAGGAAGATGATGAAAAAGTTCAAGGCTTCTTGGAACTTAAAGACGGAAAGAAAGTTCCAGTCGTTGGTGCCATAACGACTACACGCCCCGGAGCACTGGATAAGAATATGCCAGTACTTTTTGGAAAAATAGCAGGAAAGCGTGTAAGCGTGTTACAGGATACTGGTAGCCGCACAGTAATTGTGCGAAGGAACTTGGTCCGGAACCACCAGCTCACAGGCGCGAAAGGTATCGTTTGCCTAATTGATGGTACAGCGAGGAGGCTCCCTGAAGCGAGGATCAAAGTGGAAACCCCCTACTACAGTGGGATGGTTACGGCTCTGTGTATGGAGAACCCACTTTATGATCTGATCGTGGGAAATATCAGAGGTGCACGAGGCCCGAACGATCCGAAGCCTCGATGTGAAGAGCCGAAGAATGAACCCCATCGGGAACCACCAGCAGCTGCAGCTCGAACTCGATTCGAAGAGAAGCCTGTTGAGCGTTCTGTAATGCCGGACTCCGAGAAGAATTCAGCACAAGCTTCATTCGAAGCCAAGGAGCCTCGCGAACGGCGAGAGGTTGCTGTACCCGTGACACCGCGCATTGAAGTACAGTCAGATGGGGTGTGCACTAACAGCGCAACTTTTGATGCAAGTGCGGAGAATGAGAATAAAGCACCGAGCAAGGAGACTCCGAAGATCGACAGAGACGAGAAAGAACTGCAAATCGCATCGGAGCCAGCACAGCGTTGCGAAGAAGCGGATAAGGTGCGTTCACCACAACAGCTAACGCCAAGATTCACCCGGAGGAAAAAGAAAAAGAACAAGCAGCGGCGTAAGAGAAAGGCAGTCTCGAGATCCTGAATCTAGCTGTCCTTTCGAAGTGTGAAACTGCATGTGCTGTGATTGATTACAAGTGTTGGTGTTGAGTGAACGATGTTTTCATGTATCGTTGTGTTGTGTTACATTTGAACATTTTGTAAACTTGGAGAAAATGCCCCGCCACGGTGGTCTAGTGGCTAAGGTACTCGGCTGCTGATCCGAGGGTCGCGGGATCGAATCCCGGCCGCGGCGGCTGCATTTCGATGGAGGCGAAATGTTGAGGCCCGTGTGCTGTGCGATGTCAGTGCACGTTAAAGAACCCCAGGTGGTCGAAATTCCCGGAGCCCTCCACTACGGCGTCTCTCATAATCAGAACTGGTTTTGGGACGTAAAACCCCAAAACCCCACAAAACAACAACAACAAACTTGGAGAAAATGCATGTATTGAGTGTTATTGTATTACGCGTGTGTACGCGACGAGTTGTGAAGCTTTCAAGTGATGTATTATTATGTGACGTGTGTGTGCGTGATTCATTGTGAAGGTGGCGACGTTCCGTGCGTGGACTTATGAGTTTGAACTCTCAAGTGGACTTATGTGATGCTGACTGTGAGAAGACTTGTGAAACTCCGTGTGGTTAATTTTGTGTGTGCACTATTTTGTGTGTTTTTGAATATTATTTCATAATATTCTTAAAGTGGGGGGCAGTGTCACAAAATAGTGCCTATTTTTAAAGTAAAACCCGGCGTCGAAAGGCCGAAACAACAACAAGAAAAACGGCGTGCGGAAGAGGCACCGAAAGACACGCCGCGCCTACAAAAAGCCAGAATGTTGTAGAAGCTTTCTTATCGCGGCGAGCGCGCGCGCGGGACTGACGTAAGGAGAGAGGGAAGGCGGAGAGTACACACCGACGCTCCCCGCGCAGTGAGAGAGAAAGAGAGGCGCCGCCCCAACCAAGAAGGTTCGAGAGTGGGCGAGAAGGTTCCCAATTGTATGTGTGCTCTGGGTCACGTGGCCCTACGGAACCTTCTAGTACCCTTTCCCAGGACTATATAAGCGGTCGGACACGGGCCGCGCGGGAGGGGCGAAGAAGAGACGAAGAGAGAGTTGAAGGGTTGCAAGTAAAAAGAAGAAGCAAGAAGTCGTGCGTGACTCAGACGCCGAGCCAGCTGACAGGCCACCCGCAAGAAGACGCCGAGGGTCTTGGTGAATAGGACTCTGTGTTTTGTTCATTGTTGCAGTGCATGAACTTGTTCGTGTTGGTTGGCCTTGTATAACTTTGCGACCCATCTGTTTTTGAGTTTGTGAAAGCCGTGTAGTGTACGTTTGAGTGCCTGCCTATTTGATGAAAATATATTTGTTTTGTTTGACCACCCTTGGCTCTGACTCGGTCTCTGAACCACCGCTGGCGTTTTGCTAGTGTGCTAAAGGGGACCAAAAATCTTATTGTCCAAGCTTTCGTGGGATCTTTTTCGGGGAACCAAGACGTTGGTTCTTGGAATTATTTCCGGCGATCGCGCCCCGTACATCATAGCACGGGTTTGGTGACACAAATACAACCTTCTTCAACTCACACAAACAATAGCGCCAGTAAAGGCCGACCACGTGGCCTTGACAAAAAGAAAAAAAAGCAGACCCGTGCTCGGGGAAATGCCGGACACAAAGAAAGGCGCAACAAGAAAAAGACTACTTTCCTCTCTTACCCAGTCTAAAAAGGTAAAAAGAAAAAAAACAGCAAGCAAAACACCCTTATCCAATAAAACCTAACACTCAAACGAAAGCAACTGAAAATACCTATCACGTGGTATCGAAACGGAAAAGGAAAACCCGTACGCGAGTAAAATACTTGTCACAAAGAAAATCACAAGATAGAAAAGACTACTTTCCCCTATTATCTAATGTAAAAATGCAACGAAAAATCATGCAGAAACACTCATCGACTGGCGTCTTCTGGGAGCTCTCGCTACGCACGTCCTTCCGCTGTGACTGGATGGATGAATATTAGGAGCGTCACCATTATAACGTGGCGGTAGCTTAGCCACCAAGCTCTAGCTTTATTTTTCTTCCTCTACAAACATTTCTTTTCCCGAATCACACATATTTTCACAACAAATTTTTCTCCTCGTCTACCTATTTTATCTATTATCGTTCCGCTGTGATGTAACAATCTTACCCGAACTACTTTCCGCTTCTGCTTGCTCCATACCTTTGCGCCACCAATACTGTAAGCACCTTTTACTTATCTCTATCGCCGACATGTTCAGCTTTCCCGTGCTACCCCTGAAACCCATGGCCTCCTGTAGGGTAGTGTCCACAGCTACACCTGGGCGGACATACATTCAATCAAAATATGATCTGTCCTTTCCCTAGCTTTTCCACAGCACGTACATGTATCCCCTTCTGTATTGAATTTCGCTTTGCAACTTCGGATTCGCAGGCAACCGGACCTTGCTTCAAACAGTAAAGGGCTGAACACATGGTCCGATTTTGCATGCGATCCGACGTCCGGCGATGCGATCCGGCAGTCGTACCGGGTGTACCGAGGGTGTTTTTGCTGCACCGGTTTCCTGCTCCGGCCGTCCGGCGAGCATCAAACCGCGCAGATTTTCTCGTCGCCGGACGAAAAAGTCGGACGGCAGCAGCCAATGGCAGCGCGGGAGACGCGTGACGTCGTGCTGCTGGCCGCTCATTGGTTCACTGCTCCGCTCCGATCGCCCGGCCGTGGTTACCGTGGCTTTTCCTCGTATCGCCGGAATCTCGCGGAAAATATTGGTTATGACTTGTTTCTGGCTCGAAATAAATGCTTATTAGTTAGCGTTATGCCTAATGTGAATCAATCTTCAAAGCAACGCCAGTTTCCAAACCAGCGGAGAGATCGAAAGCAACCGCCGTGGAAAGGTAAACAAACATCTCGGCAAGGGCCACCTCACCGAAGCGGCTCCTTTCGTTTCTGCCGTAGCGCTTCATTTACAACAACGTTTCGAGAAAACTAATCGCATGTCTTAACGCACGACATATGAGAGCAAATGTTAATCTTATCGGTAAAAATGAGCACGTTGTGACGAGCTCGCGGTTGACAGCGAACGACTACTACTCAGACGGTCGGCAGCTAGGCCTACCCTCGTAGTCGTCACTGACTGTGGGTTGTTGTGATGTGCTAGTCCCTCGCGAAGGTATCGCCAGTGTTTTTCTGTGCTGTGTGACCAAGCGAGGCTGTAAAAAATGTTTATTTTGTACTTGCCGACGAGGATACGATGTCTTACGAGCGTGTAGGCGGACGCGCTTCGTGAGGGCGGAGCTTACGCGCTGATCTCTCGTCTTGACCTGCCGAGGCGACCGAGGCATTTGCCGGTGTCGATGGAATCGCGTCGAAGATATTGCTTATGATTCGTTTGTGACACGAAATTAATTCTCACTGAGTAATGTTACGCCTACAGTGAACCAATCTGCAAAGCAGCGCCCATTTCCTAAGCGCTCGAGAGATCGGAAGCGGCCGCGGCGCCAACGTAAACAAACATCGGCAGGGGCTGTTTCACCGAAGCGGCTCGCTTCGTTTTTACCATTGCGCTTCGCATCTATTTCGAGAAAACTAATCGTATGCGTTGACATTCGACGTATGAGTACAAATGTAATTGTGTTGGCAAAAATGAGCCCTTCGTGGCGAGCTGGCGGTTGATTGCGAACGACGACGGCTACGTCGTCGGCAGCTAGGCCTACCCTCGAACTCGTCGCTGACGGTGGGCTGTCGTGTCGGGTTTGTCGCTCGCGAAGGCATAGTTTTATCGGCAATGTTTTTTGGCACTGTTATGCAACCAAGTAAGCCTGGTACGAAGATTTATTTTGCACTTAGCGACAGGGATGCGATGTTTTACGAGCGTGTATGCCAGCGCGCCTGATGTGGGCGGAGCCTACTCGCCGATCGCTCGTCGCCCTGTGTGTGTTGAAGCGTCGGAAGCCGGACGCCGGACCGTGCGACGTCGGACGTCGGATCGCATGCAAAATCGGAGCATGTGTTCAGCCCTTAAAGCGCTTCCCTTTGAATTATCGTAAAATTTTTCTCCCTTGATTTCGTCTTTCTTTTCCCTCTTTTCGTAAAATGGCGCCTCTAGCGCCAAACGCGCGAACTATAGCCAGCTGCCATGATGAGGGCACCCTAAAACGACGCGAGCCTCGGCGAGTGTCAACGCGCGAGTGCGTGACATTTCCGCACCGCCGAATACTGAATTGCTCCTGCTTATTCTTGGGGTGCCTTATTGTTTGAGCCCGTTGTACGATAATCCAAACGGGGCACATTCCGACGTGCTAGTGTTGAGGATGCCGCGACGAGAACAGCGAAAAGGTTATAAGCTTAATTGGAAACCAGAGGAGCTGTGGCACACCACGGGTGGTTAGGAAAAAGTGGGCGTATTCCCTTTCATTAAAGGGGCCCTGCGACACTTTTTCAACTGCCGTCTGCAGTATTGCAGTGTGTGTAGGATCGAATGCTGAGATGAACGCAAGAAGAATTATGCAAATCGGTGGTCTAGAACTGGAGTTATTAGCCCTCGAAGTTCAAAACACGAGCAGACAGCATGAAACCAACATTCCCTTTCGTATTTCGCTCTCCTGCTGACGTCGCTGGAGGCGTCCAATAGCAACGCGCGTCTTATAGAGCAACACCGGAAGACACCGGGAGCGTGTGGTAGCTCAGCGCGTTGTTTCGCCGCGCCTGCAATAGATGGCGTGACGCGCAGTCCAAATACGGCGGCACGCGTCGAACTAGCTGTGTTCTTCATGGAGGAAAGAAAAAATGTTGCAGTGGCTTAGCTCGGCTATGCCAGGATATACGTAGCGTTAGCAAATGTTCAACTGATTATTCTTAGCTTTCCTGGTTGTCTAGATTGTCTAGGATTAGCTTGATTGTCATGCTTACTGCTGCTCCAATGAAACACACGCGGTATACGTATTATGTGGCACATGTATATTTATTTTTGCTCAACGTCACGTTGCTTCTCTATTGCCACAAAGAGGGCTCGGTGATCAGTGAAGTAACACGCTGCCGTCTCTATGGCCCTAACACAGTATTTGGAGTTGTCTGTCTGTATCTGCTAGACAAGATCAATGGTGCTTCCCCATTGGGTCGTCTGTGCAGTTGGACGACTGGCTAAGTCGAGATTAAACATGTCCTTCAAAGGAACACAAAGAGAGTTTGGAGCACGATTGAAGTCACCAGCCACCACACACAGTTCACTTGCCGCCCGACTAGGTATACACGTAGCCACTACGTCTATAGTGTCTTTAACGGAATTGTTCGGTGACACATACACGGCTTCGATTATCACACCACTTTCGTCAAGTTGAACGGCACAGGCTTCGCTACGTTTGGCAGTTCACTGGCAGCAATCCCATTCCTGACATAGATGCAGACTCCCGAGCTTCTGGTAGCGTCAACACGACTGGCACAAGCAACCATGCTAAACTCCGGGATTGTGACAGCTTGTGATCGCGTGGCAACACCAACCTCTGTAAAGAGGAGAACATGAGCAGTGGTCAAGAGGCGGTCACCACGAACGTCCGCCATATGGCAAATCAACGATCGGACATTGAGCAGGGTGACTGTGTACACCGTGGCGGGGTTTGTCATCAGGGCTCTCTAGCGAGCACATGCTGTGTCCAGGCCGTGCTTGTTTAAGCGCTCATATTCTGATACCAAAGCGTTATCTGGATTGCTAACATGGTGGTAGAATGTATGGTCTTGCTGCACGTTGGTCAGATACAAGCCCTGGAGGGTAGTGACACGGCTAAGGGCAACGTAGACCAGCTTTTGAGGGTGAGCCTTAGCGTAGTCATATACCACAGTGTCGAAGGTACCACCCTGCGACTTGTGTATCGTCATGGCGCTTGCTGGAACGAGAGGAAACTGGGTTGAACTTGAATTGATGGCGCAAATGGTTAGACAGGACCGAAGAAGACACGTAAGACACGGGAAAGCGCACACTCGCAACTAAATTTTATTCTTCCGAACGCTTAGTTAAGTACCCTCAAGCATGCGCACAACACCACAGAAGGCAAAATAATCTCTGAATACACTGCCTGATCAAAATCTATCAACCAAGAACCGATACTCATTCTGATAAAGAGTTACGGAAGGAACGCTCACACACAGATCGCCAGCATTCTGTATGTACATAGCCTGAGCCAACTCCCGTGCCACCTTATCCTTGCTTTTTCGCAAAATGCATGTGTTGCGCAGCAGTGGTTTACACGTACAAGCCCTGCAATGATATGGCAAATGAGATCCGGTACCATTCCCTATCGACAGGGCGTGCTCTGCCAGTCGATCATTAATACACCGTCCAGTCTGGCCGATATACACCCGGCCGCAACTCAACGGAATTTTATAAACAACACCAACTGAACATTTAATATAACGCGTTTTCTTGGTGTGTTTCTTCCCACACTCAGGACTCTTAACAGACGACACTCGAGCACAAATACGAGAGAGTTTTTTCGGGGCCGAAAACACTACCGGTACGTCATATCTAGCAGCCACATTTTTCAACGATTGAGATACCTTGTGTACATAGGGAATGACGACGGGACGTTTATCCACATCATTACCTCGCGAAGCACCACGGCTGCTGTATGACTGGCTGCATCTTCGCTGCTTCTGCGAAGATTCAGGCGAGAGTGCACACAGGGAGTTCCTGATGTTCAAGAGATTGGCTGCTCAAACTACTCAATATCAGTGGCAGCGGTGTCTGCTCCTGTTACCAAGACGCAAGAAAAGACCGGTTCTTGCTGGTGGCTTCCAGGTCTTGGATGACGTCCAGGTTCCGGCTGAAGTGTCTGCGGTGCTAAAGAATGGACCAAAGTACAATGTGCAACCGACCATTCCCGCCCACGAGCTACTGTCTTTGAACAGACGTTTGGCCAGCAGGGCTGAGTCAGAAGACCGAGAAAGGTGTATCCTGGACGGTGCGGATATCCTGAAGAGGATGGTTTCGAAGGAACGTCGGCGTGAACGTGACCCTATGGACACTGTTGTGTCTTATTTGAGGAAAAATGACTTGCGCCTAGCCGTGGCGGATAAGGAGGGGGGCTTTGTGCTTATGACAAAAGGACACTTCGACTTCAATGCGGCGGAGGCTGTGGAAAAGAACTTCAGACATGTGCAGGTGTGTGCGTCCAAGGTAAAGGCTCGGGCTGTTGCCTTGTGTAACGACCATGGCTTTTCCAAGTTGGCAAAGAACATTAGTAAGAGCAAAGGAGACAAGCTTTCGGTGTTTTTTAACGTGAAAACTCACAAACCTGGCATGCCGTTTAGGGCTATTGTCAGCGAGAACAGTACATGGCAAGTGTTGGTCAGTCCGATATTTGTTAAACCAGCTGAACGGTCTTGCTTTTGACAATCCCTTCATGGTTAAGAATTCAGACGTTGTTATTAAGTTTTTTGAAGGTAACCGCTCCGCAGGGTTTTTCTTCTCAATAGACGTGGAAGAGTTGTTTTATTCGGTACCCCATGCAGAACTATTTAAGGCTGTTCGGGCGTGCATTGACAAAAATGGGGAGATACCTTTTATGAACAATGCTGCAGTCCCAATTGAAAGTTTTTAGCAGTGTTGGAATTTTACCTTGACGCAACTTTCATATCGTTTCATGATCAACTGTTTTTGCAGAAGAAAGGCATCTGCATAGGATCGTGTGTAGCTCCAGTGCTGTGCAACATTTTCCTTTCTAGCATGGACCGACACCTAGGAGCCGCTCTGCAATATGACAAGGTTTTCAAGGTGTTTCGTTATGTTGATGATTTTTTAATTGTTTTGACAAAACAACCAAGTTGCGCTTATTCTGACTGTGTGGCTGAAGTCTTAGACACTTTTAAGGCGCTAGGACTAGGGCTCTGGTTTACTCATGAGCTTCCCACTGGTGATAAACTTCAATTTTTAGATATTCTTTTCACGATTAACGAAGACCATATCTGTTGGATGTATCACCCTCGTGTTCAGAAAGAATTTTTGCCATTTCATTCCGCCCATTCGAAGAATGTCAAGAGAGCGATAGCAACTGCTAGCTTGCAGATGGCTTTAGACAGGTCCTGCTCACATGCAGTTAAAGAAAGCTTTGAACTGCAAGTTTCTAGACTTATTTCTGCGGGTTTCCCGTCAGTCCTTTAGGATCTGTTTGCGAGGCTTTAGTGAAAAAAGCTCGGCGTGATGTTAGTGGTGCTTCGCGAGGTAATGATGTGGATAAACGTCCCGTCGTCATTCCCTATGTACACAAGGTATCTCATTCGTTGAAAAATGTGGCTGCTAGATATAACGTACCGGTAGTGTTTTCGGCCCCGAAAAAACTCTCTCGTATTTGTGCTCGAGTGTCGTCTGTTAAGAGTCCTGAGTGTGGGAAGAAACACACCAAGAAAACGCGTTATATTAAATGTTCAGTTGGTGTTGTTTATAAAATTCCGTTGAGTTGCGGCCGGGTGTATATCGGCCAGACTGGACGGTGTATTAATGATCGACTGGCAGAGCACGCCCTGTCGATAGGGAATGGTACCGGATCTCATTTGCCATATCATTGCAGGGCTTGTACGTGTAAACCACCGCTGCGCAACACATGCATTTTGCGAAAAAGCAAGGATAAGGTGGCACGGGAGTCGGCTGAGGCTATGTACATACAGAATGCTGGCGATCTGTGTGTGAGCGTTCCTTCCGTAACTCTTTATCAGAATGAGTATCGGTTCTTGGTTGATAGATTTTGATTAGGCAGTGTATCAGAGATTATTTTGCCTTCTGTGGTGTTGTGCGCATGCTTGAGGGTACTTAACTAAGCGTTCGGAAGAATAAAGTTTAGTTGCGAGTGTGCGCTTTTCCGTGTCTTACGTGTCTTCTTCGGTCCTGTCTAACCATTTGCGCCATCAATTCAAGTTCAGCTATGCACCAACTAGCCCGACAGCAAACGTTATTAAGGAAACTGGGTTCTGCGCACCGATACATGCCTCAAGGCTTTTCCCTTCATGGCAAACGACATGGTGATGGGCTCGATCGGAACCCATTGTGTATACCGCCTCACGCCAGAACGGTAGCTCACTTTGGCCTTGGTTATCGTTCCCACACCACTGAGACATTGCAGCCAAACTCTCTTTGGCGTATCGTCAGCGTCAAGCTCAACCTCCATTAGCGTACCGACCATGCCGTTGACCAAGCCATCAGTTATGCTTTTCTTGTTCGTTTTCTCCTTGATGTGGATTGAAGTCCCGTCAAGAAGATGATCGACGTCGATGAAGCAGGAGGCAGGTTGGAGGTAATGAACTTGAAGGTATATTGTAGCAAAATATTTACAGTCATATGTACATCTTGCCGAAGCACACTGATGATAACATAGACATCAACAGCGTCTTACTCTTCTACTTAACTTTTCTTAAGTTAGAACCTAGAACACTGTTACTACATACAACGAACCTAGTCTCACTGTTCGACCACCGAGTGGTTACGGCCCAGACAGAAGTTGCATCGTACGGAGTCTTACTGATCGATCAGTTAGTGATTACAGCCTAGACTGAAGGGAAACGAATCCCGTCCAGTCTTTAGTACCTTGCGGTAACAAAGAAAAAGGGGAGGTGGCCACTGCTGGTCCGCCTCAACCTTCTGTCATCCAATCTGTTTATCCTCAGATTAAGCCACTCCCTAGTGGGCTGTCCCTAATCTTGATAGCAGCGTCTTTGCAGTTTAAACAGGCATTTTGGCATTCTTTCCCATCATGGCTCTCCCTCTCCTTATCCCACGCTCTCATATATTCTCACAGTCGAAATATCGGTATCGTAGCAGCCCTGCGGCATTCGCGCCATCTCCCAGGCTCATCCAGTCGAACCCTGTCGTAAAGTGGGTTCCGGGGAACACTGCGTGTCTTCGCCTTTCCCGCAGCTCGGACCGTGCATTGCTGCGACTCAACCCTTCGTTCCAGTCGGCGCGCCGAAAGCGCATGCCGGTCGTTAAAGAATTGGTTGGGCCAAGCGCATTGTCGCTTCGAGCGACGGCGCACTTCTCATGCATTATCCTCCTACGCGTCCGAGCTGCCCTTCCCCGAAACGGCCACTGAGAAGACAAGTACGGTCGCGCAGCCGCGACCCCCCGGAGCGACCGCTGGGAGCATGACATGTTTGCCCGCCTCATCTTCCTCCGCGTTGGCCGATCTGCCTCCAGCCGGGTTCAGCGAAAGGGGAGGGTCTCGTACCAGGAACCCCTGGGGGCCAGCGTGGGAGACCAGCCGCTCAATGAAGCCGTTTGCTTTCCATTGATAATTGCTGTCAAAGACCATGCAGAGAGAGAGCCGAGAAAGAAGCTTTGTATAGCGTACGGTGCTACGCCGTCCCTTCTGTACGATCGCCTTATGAGCGGCAACATAACACGTCCCCCCTAAAGAGTACGCTGGTCTGTTCTACGCTCAGTGGTACGATAAATCACTGCCGCGATTAGGTCACTGGACTTTCTAAGCATACAACAGTATACACAAACATCAAACACAATTGCGAGACAACACGACAGGAGAATACAAGAAACGAAAACAAATACATGCTAAACGATCAAGCACACCATTGCTGCTTCAAGCAGTAAGATCACTAGTGTCTGTTTCTTGGATCGTCAATCACACAGTCCACAATATACAGCAGCGAGTGGGCAGGAACATTCACGTCCCCCCCCCCCCCCCCCCAGTTGGCATGGCACTGTTATTCTGATGGCTTCCAAAAACTATTCTGGAGCCTCGATAATGCATCCAGATTCCCGTTACATATACCCTTCCGATGTTGTACCGAGACATGATATCGCTGTAACGCCAGCGCCCATCTTGGCAATTTCGCCCCGTGCGGAGTAGAAGTTGTAAGGTACGACAGCGGATTGTGGTCGGAAACGACGTTTACTATGGCACCGAAAAGCCAGTAGTCAAACTTCTTTAAGGCCCATATTATTGCGAACGCTTCCCTCCCAATTGTCGACCAACGCATCTGGGTCGGTGAGAAGCGGTGGCTTGCAAAGGCGGTAGGCTTCTCTTCTCCCTCAGCTGACATTTGCGTGAGCTGAGATTTGAAATTAGTGCCCTGATCGGAGCAGATCATCTCCGGAACGCCTGTGCGACCGAATATCTCAATCAGTGCATCACAAGTCGCCTTAGCGGTCAAAGAGCGCAGTGGAACCACCTCCGGCCATCTCGTGCAAAGGTCCACTAAGCACAGCGCGTACTTATGCCCTCTCGCTGACGGTGTGTCCAGGGGTCATATCACATCTACATTGACAACTTGGAAAGGGTGCTCGGGTCTAGTGAGCGGAGTTATAGGCACTCTATCCGTGCGACGCCTGTCTGACCGAATTTGACATTCATGGCACGAACGACAATGCTCTAATATCTCCTTCACCATACCTGGCCAAAAAAATTATACCTAATGCGAGCTCTTGTTTTCTTTGGCCCCAGGTGCCCCCGCATAGCGACTCATGGGCTAAGTGCATCACCTCAGTGCGCTTATCTTTGGGGACAACTAGCTGACTCACTCGAGTGCCTGCTATTGAGTCGCAGTGATATAACAGTCCGTCTGAAATGAACATGCCGGATTTCCCACTACGCGCATCTTCCCAACATTTCTTTAGCGTAGTGTCACCCAACTGCACTTTGCGGAACTCTTCTCTCTGGCCTAATGATGCCTCCCTTTCTTCATCAATTTGCGCATCTTCGCCGGAAACGTCTTTCTTCTCCAAAGTAAGATTGCATGCCACGACCTTTGGTTTCTGTACTGCTTGTTCTGCCTCGGGGGCAGGCTCGGCCGGTGCTCGACAGGGTGCCAGAGGGCTGCTGGCCTTCGACAAAAGTTTCCAATCTTCCTCGGTCAACAAACAATCTGTGCCCTCGACGAGCTCATCAGTTGACGCGCAGAGTAGGTCGACGCTCTGAGGCTCCGTAACCTCTCGCGGGCTATTTAATTTGACCGGCAACATAGCTAGCCTTGCCTCGATAGTTTTACCAAAAGCAGACACCAATCACACCTTGCCAGACGGCTCTACTAAACTTCTCGGAAGCAGACTCTCCCGAAAGACAGTTATTTCGCTCCCTGTATCCAAAATTGCATCTGCGGATATACCTGCACATGATACGGGAATTAACTGCAGTTTATTTGTGCCTTCACCCTCGTGTTTCAGAGACTTCACCTTTGCGCTAAGTACTCCATCAGGTATTTCAGTTTCCGTCTTGTGGGATAACGCTACCTTTTGGACCTTCCGCTTTGGCTCGGTAGCCTTCTTCGGGTTGCTCTCCTTATCACTAGACTTCGGGCACTCTTTAGCGAAATGGCCTGAGCCGTGACATAAGTGGCACTTCAGAGCCCCTTTCTCTACTCGTGTCGCCGGCTTCTGCCCCATTTCTACAGTTGGTTGCTTTGAAGCACGCCCTTTTCCTTTCGCTTGTTCGAAAGTTTGCAGCACTTTAGCGATCTCAGTTGGCCTAAGCCATCCCTCGCCTTCTCTTAGTCTCACATACTCAAGACCCTCCGTGCTAAGGCCCGATTTTATACGGTCAGCAACCATGAGTTCTGCCATCACTTTTACTGTGTCGGCCTCTCTCACTTGAAGGTAGTAGGAGAAATAAGTTTTCACGCGGGACGCGAACTGCGCCCACGTCTCTTCCTTCCGCTTTACCGCTCTTTCGAACCTCTGCAGATACTCTGCCGGAGAAACCTCCAGTTCCGTCAGTACTGCTGCTTTAACTGCCTCGTAATCTTCACTCTCTTCAGAGTTGAGGTTACGCAGTAGGTAACGAACTCGTTCAGTTAGTGCTGGTATAACCAAATGCACGCGACTCTCATACGGTACTTGGTAAGTAGCGAATAGTTTTTCTACTTCCTCGAACCATAATGGCACATCCGCGTCACTCGGCAGGCGGAACCCTTTCAGCACTTTTGCACATTGCTGGACAGAATCGAAACACCATCGCCCCCGATCACCCGTCTCCGACCCAGAGTTGGACAACGTGCCATTGAGACGTTCCGCGTTCATTCTAGCTTGCAATAGCTTTTCGTACTCAATCTGGAGATTGAGCCTTTGAATTTCAAGTTCGAGCGTTCTCGTTTCACTTGAATTCGGCAAAACCTGAGATGCCTGCTGCATCGATTCTTGCCTCTGAGTAGGCACTCTCGCCTCATTTGACTGATCAGAATTTAGAATACCATGATTTGATGGCTCTCGACTCCGATCCATTGCTACCGCACTCGCACCTTCATCTCCATTAGACTCCATTGTTTCAGCACTCCCGCGTGTTCTCACCATGTGCTCTACACATAAACTGCCATGCCAACTAGAGAAAAACGCAAGAAATCCTGCTCACCCTTTCCTGTATGCACTGTCGTTCCTGGATCTCTTCCACGGTGCCGGTGTTGGCTGCTCGTGGGATCGTCTCGACGTTGCCGCTGGTGGCTGACGGATGCCTTGTCCCTCGGTCTTCTCGGCACTGGTCCAGTGTATGGTGCTGTAGAGCTCGCCGATCCCTGTCCGACTGCGCCAGTTATGTTTTTCTTGTTCGTTTTCTCCTTGATGTGGATTGAAGTCCCGTCAAGAAGATGATCGACGTCGATGAAGCAGGAGGCAGGTTGGAGGTAATGAACTTGAAGGTATATTGTAGCAAAATATTTACAGTCATATGTACATCTTGCCGAAGCACACTGATGATAACATAGACATCAACAGCGTCTTACTCTTCTACTTAACTTTTCTTAAGTTAGAACCTAGAACACTGTTACTACATACAACGAACCTAGTCTCACTGTTCGACCACCGAGTGGTTACGGCCCAGACAGAAGTTGCAACGTACGGAGTCTTACTGATCGATCAGTTAAGTGATTACAGCCTAGACTGAAGGGAAACGAATCCCGTCCAGTCTTTAGTACCTTGCGGTAACAAAGAAAAAGGGGAGGTGGCCACTGCTGGTCCGCCTCAACCTTCTGTCATCCAATCTGTTTATCCTCAGATTAAGCCACTCCCTAGTGCGCTGTCCCTAATCTTGATAGCAGCGTCTTTGCAGTTTAAACAGGCATTTTGGCATTCTTTCCCATCATGGCTCTCCCTCTCCTTATCCCACGCTCTCAGATATTCTCACAGTCGAAATATCGGTATCGTAGCAGCCCTGCGGCATTCGCGCCATCTCCCAGGCTCATCCAGTCGAACCCTGTCATAAAGTGGGTTCCGGGGAACACTGCGTGTCTTCGCCTTTCCCGCAGCTCGGACCGTGCATTGCTGCGACTCAACCCTTCGTTCCAGTCGGCGCGCCGAAAGCGCATGCCGGTCGTTAAAGAATTGGTTGGGCCAAGCGCATTGTCGCTTCGAGCGACGGCGCACTTCTCATGCATTATCCTCCTACGCGTCCGAGCTGCCCTTCCCCGGAACGGCCACTGAGAAGACAAGTACGGTCGCGCAGCCGCGACCCCCCGGAGCGACCGCTGGGAGCATGACATGTTTGCCCGCCTCATCTTCCTCTGCGTTGGCCGATCTTCCTCCAGCCGGGTTCAGCGAAAGGGAAGGGTCTCGTACCAGGAACCCCTGGGGGCCAGCGTGGGAGACCAGCCGCTCAATGGAAGCTGTTTGCTTTCCATTGATAATTGCTGTCAAAGACCATGCAGAGAGAGAGCCGAGAAAGAAGCTTTGTATAGCGTACGGTGCTACGCCGTCCCTTCTGTACGATCGCCTTATGAGCGGCAACATAACACCATCCGTCACATCAATGTTCTTCAGCAGCATATACGGCCGTTTCGTACAGAACGTCACCACAGATGGCAGGTTGCCACTCTCCGCACGACTGAGGTCCTCGATCCGCGCGAGTGCCTCACGTTCCTCTTGTCTGCTCCGATGGCCAGTCACCATGTGTATGGTGACACTGTCATGCTTGTATTCACAAGACTCAGCAACCATCCTATTATAGACGTTGACGTCCTTGTTACTGAAGAGACGGGCTGCCATGGGGCACTGTATAGCAGCCTGTTCACGAGTGACGAAACGATCGGTAAGCACACGAATCTCGTCGCGGTTCAACTCCTTTCCGTCGCCTATCTTGGTGAGGAGACCCGAGAAGTTTGCATCACTCTGTCTAACCACTTCGGTTAAAGGGTAGTATTAGAGGTGGTGCCACGGTAGCACGGACGTACTGTAGACGTTTCCGCCGCTCCGCGGTCTCTTGTATACCTCACTTGCTCGCACCGGAGGGAGCTGCCTAAGGGCCCCGCAGAAGATTACGTCGAATCCTCCGAACGGCTCCGTCATCTGTGAAGCCCTGATTTCTCTCAAGCGTAAGTCCACTTGTCTGCGAAGGTCCGACGACAGCATGCTCACCTCATCCACAATGATGCACTTCACGTCGCGAAACAGCATCCGAAACGTATTCAAATCACTTGATGCAAGTCCCCGCTCCTCCCTCCTGTTGGTCATAACGATCTTGAATGCCGAATGTACGGTTACGCACAGCCGGCAGGCCCGGTAAAGAAGATCTGCAGCGGTTTAGCCGTCTGGTCAATCACGCGATGTATCACTTCCCGTATCAACGATGCCTGCCGTTCGTTAAGCAGCCTCATGCGCGCGTAGAAATCGCTTAACGGCATAACGTCGTCTCTACGGCGGACTCCAGGGCACGTGGCTGCAACCACCTTCTGTTGCGTCTTCGTCGTCACTTCCTCGGGGACCAAGTCGGAATTATCCTTCATGTCCACCAAGGTCGGCACCGCAGACGGCCTCTCTTCAGGGTGTTCCACTTTGTCTGTCTGATTTGATTCCGAACGGCCAACCGCCTCGCAAGCCGAAATCAACCCCGAAACGGTTACACCAGCAGAGTACCTCTGTTTGATTTCCATAATGGCTTCTTTGTTATCGTCAAACATTTTCTCAAAGGCATTGCCATCCAGAATGTCTAATTCCTTGCGAAACGGCACGTACAGCATGACATGTTCCCTCTTATAGTTTACCACGTCGTCAATGGTGTAGTTTCGGCACCTAAGCACGGCTGGCTTCTGACGCTTCCTCAAGGTACTGCGATTGTACTCGACCATAAATTCAGCGAACGTCACCCCCTCCATTTCGGCTGGACGGTCTTCATACCGCTCAAGCGGTGTTTTGTGCCAAATGTCACAACTCGTGGCCAGCACTCCCTGTTCCTCCAACTCGGCCTTCGTCTTGCGGCTCCGATGGCGCTCTTCTGGCCAATGGGTGTTAACGTAAATTACGTCTCGGCTAGTGGTACACATGTCAAATCGCAGGAGAAACCAGGCAGCCTCTTGGGCCGACATCTCAATTGCATTCAGCGTTTTCAAACGACAGCTGAGCCGATGGGTCCTGTTCGATTAAAGCTTTAATGGTTCTGCCCAAGTTGGAGACGCAACGGTTAGCCTTGTTCACGTACTCCACCACGTAAGATGCACAGGCATAAACGTCAAGAATTACTCGGAGGTCCATGTTAGACATCAGCACTGAGGCTATCCAAGAGTTAAAGGGGTTGACATTCGTCTGATCCATATCTCTTTTAAGCAGCAGCGTAGGCCTGGCTAGTCCACTGCGAATCACCTCTTCATACTCGTCAAAGTCACGTATTGCCATGATGTTGAAGCATTTCAGCGAAGGACTGATAGGCAGTGGTGTCGAGAGCACTATGCAACGCATCCCCAGTCGAAAAAGCAATTGGAACCAATTGGGAAATTTCCACTTGGTCCCAATTGTAAATTAGTACACCATTGGGCGCCAATTGGACCAATTGGTTGTACGCCAGTTGGGCCAATCGGTTCTAGTCCAATTGGTTCTAGCCCAATTGGATCTATCCCAATTGGTTAGTATGGTGCAGTAGCCCATAACCAATTGGTTGTATTCCGAGCACACATGGTAGCGCAAAAAACCGAAACGAAAGACTTGGGAAGAAGTGGAGAAGAAACGACAGGTTGGGCGCTAAACAGATCAACTACATCTACAGAAAAAGCAGTAGCAACAGAGCGGTTTCCTCTAATATAGTTAATAACGTCAGCAGAACTTTTTGTCGAAAAGGGATCATCCACGTACAAAGTTTTTAAATGCTGCAAAAGGAACTGGCTCACCAGCTGCTGCCAAGAGCCTCTTTCGCTCACAATGGCGCGTAACGGTATTTCTTCTTTGTGCGATTTTGCCGTGAAGAATACCTTTAACGAGTCACTTTTTCTGTCACTAATTGCTTGGTTAGCGTCATAAGGTTGAAGTCTGTACATAGCGCCATAGCTTCTTTCTTGACTTTTCTGGCCTTTACATTCACCGGCACAAAGTTCTTTTCAATGGCATGTAGTGCTTTTTCACTGAAGACCATTTCTGAGAAAACCACAATGCGTCCTTCCCTGTCAGACTGCATAAGGTGGAGGTGATTTTCCCGGAAAAAGGACACGACGGACTTAATGGGGTCTCTTTGCTTACCATATCTCGCCCTGTTGACTGTCCTTCCGAGAACATCAACTCCTTCCAAAAGGCATCTCTCTTGTTGCTCACTAGTCGCTTTCTTTGAAATGCATCTATTCAAGGCCAGGAGTTCATGGGCTGGTATCCTTGGTTCATACACTCTAAGAAAAATAAGAGTCAAAAGAGAGTCACTGCACTCTGACTCTCTTGGCCTGTCGCAGAAACCCACCAAGGAGGGTCAAACTTTTCTGAGGGGGTCAGTTGACTCCGTACGGCTCGCGACTCTTGTAAGAAGAGTCACCGTGAGAGTAAACTGACACCTGCAAGAGATACCAAAGATAACCGTGTGTGTGTGTGTGTGTGTGTGTGTGTGTGTGTGTGTGTGTGTGTGTGGACCATTCTTATACCTGCACGTGGGAAAGCTTTGCGCAATAAATTTTCTGGGTTAACTACAATTTCAATGAAGGCGATGCACTTGCAGCGGTCAATTTCCTGCACATGTTTAATTACTGAATCTGTACACAAATTCAGAATGAAATAATATTAGCAGTGGAACGAAGTATTACGTGTAGTGAATATAGCTACTCCAGAACAAGCAGAAACTGTTAAACTCGGCATTTGGATGTTCGCATAGGACTTTTATATGTCTATATGCGACGATAATAAAGGCATGACAAAAGTGTTGGCGCAAGTAACTACCTTTATTTGGTTACGTTCAGACTGTCTGGACTTTATATAAATTCATTGCATTAGTAGGAAAGTGGACCTTACCGAAGACGAAGTTGTCTAAGTACGGCACTGCCTCCCCCCCCTGCCCTCCCCCCCTTCTTGTAAACAAACTCAGGGAGGTAAAGAGGGGTGGGGGAAGGAGATGCGAGGAGGAACTTTCACAATGCCCCCACCTCTGCTCCCTGTTGCAGCGCTGGCTCAGGAGACAAACTTGGATAATGAGCATTTTTTCCTCATCTACCTCCTCCGCTCATTAAAACACGTTGCCGAAACTTCCACGGCCCCCCTCACTGCCCCTTTAAGGCGCAAGAATGCGCCCCTCTGTTACCACACAGTAAGTCTGCTGATCTTCGGTCATCAGCTGTAGCGATGAGGCGCTACAGCTACACAGCCTTAGAGATCCGTACGAAAGACGGATCTCTAAGGCTGTGCTTTTGTCTCACCGTCGCTTGCGGCGCGAGCTTAGAAATTATGTAGATATAACCTCTCTCATTTGACCAAAAATAAGCATACATTTTCAAGCCTAGGCATAAAGAACCAGTACGCGTTGCAAGCACGGCTTGCACCTCCTACCAAGGTCAAAATTACACTTTTTTTAAAATATGGTATGACAACATAACACTACTGCCCCCTATGAAATTTTCTCACTGAGCGAGCCGTTGGAACAGGTCTTGTTCAACAGGCTGACTGCGGCGCGTGTGATGCATTTCGTCCACGTGTTTCCAACGTGTTTACTAATATTACGTGCGGTATTGTGCGTTTATCATCGTTGGCGCTCATGGAGTGGACAAATTTAACATGTTAGGGCGTTGTACAGCACGCGGTCACCGGCGGATGGAGCGTCGTAGTCGCCTCTTCCCAGCGACAGCCACGACCGACGCGGAACTTTGTGCGTGCTCGCAAGGAAGCTGTTTTGCCCAGTTTGTCGATTATGCAAGTACGTGGTCGAATAGCGAGTGCACCTTCTGAGAAAGTCCCTTTCCAGTGATGTGATAAACTACGACTGCGGTTCTGGAGAAGAAAGTTCAGCCATTTGATGAGACTGTCGACGGGAAAGCCTCCGGGACTTGGTGAGTGCAATGAAGTCACTGAATTACGTAACTTGATTACTTCATTGCGAAATTGCTGTTGGTGCGCAGGAATCGCATAAGACAGCCCGGGCGGTGTGTTCACAAAGCAAGGATGAGTGGTCAGAGGAACAGCAGGTATGTTTGTGGTTCTGTCAGGCGACTGCCCCCCCCCGCCCCTCCGCGCTGTACTTGTGAGTGTGCGTGCGTGAGTGCGTGCGTGTGTGTGTGCGTGGGGTGTGTGTGTGTGTGTGACGTGCTGGTCGTCCTGGAGCCCTTTTACGGTGTTGATGGAACAAAAGTAGCGTTTCAGCAACGTCGGTAATAACGTGCGAAACAACCAGATTGCAGGAGGCGGGGACGCCGATAGAACATATATCACTGCCACAAGCACAGACGACTCCGTTTAGTAGCGTGTGTATCCTGGTTATTGCGTTACAAAACAGTGTGTATTCGTTTTTGTCAGTACTGAACATAATTGCTTTGTCGTGAGGGTAATAATGTGGCTGAGCATGCTTGTTGCTTGAAGGCAATATATATGAGTCATTTATGTTATATGCTAGTGCCACGAAATTTACACTGCAGCAACTGCAATCGTGATTTGAAGCGAGCGAGATGGTTCTCGGTTATCGTAGGTCGATGAATGTGTCAGTTCAATGAAGATGTCGTGAACGAATTATCATTTGCATTTCAAGACATTGTTATTATGCATTGTTGACTTGAGCTGTCATAAGGGGTGAGCTGGATATCGAAAGTTATATGATTCACTCGGATCATAAGGTATTCTACATGGCACTAATGTTTAAAATATGTGTCTAGGCTCAACAGGTACCTGGCAGACAACCATTGGAATGAAAGTATTTGACTAAGATTTCACTCCACGTAGATTCCACAGCATTGGCTGTGGAATCTGTGTAATATTTTTGTGCATTTCATGGTTTTAGTATCAGTGTCTCAAATGTTTAGGCACTACATGCAAGCAAGTTACTGAGGTTGCGAGCTGACTCGTTTTGCAAAGCTGACCTGCCTAAATGTTGCATTTCACTCTTTTATAGGTACCAGTGGGGTTGGTACCGTCATTCATCTCCTATTCCTATTGATTGGGCAAAAGGTTGACATGTCTGCACCACTGGTAAGAGCCATTACGCTGAAAGAATCTCTCTCTCTTTTTTTGATGGGGGCTTCAATGTGAATTGTAAACATTTCTTGTGGTGAGAAAAAGCATTCAGATGTGGCCTTTCAGGATTTTCTGATTTATCATAACAACTTCTATGGGTTAAAAAGCAGCATACTCTGTCATAACATTCACGAAATAGGTTCACTATACGCTTCATGGCTAGGCATCTCGCTGGAAAGGCATTTCATGGACAGATATAGTGTAATTGTAGCACATTTCACAAACAATGGATGTTTACTGTTGGGCCACTACCATATATGTTTGAGTAAATGTGCTTAGTAATGTGAAAGCTTGGGTGAGTTTCTTATGCATGATGAATTACAGCACAACCAAGGACAAGGTCTTCCAGAAGAGCACAAACGCAGCACTGAATGTTTGAAGAAATGTGTTCAGTTTCTCTTGAGTACTGCGATTGTGGAAAAGCTGTGTGATGCACCTGTAGGCATTTGGCTGCCATAATAATGCTTTTTTTCCCCTCTTTTTTAGGTTTATGGAAAGATGCATACACACTGATACCCGCCTTCACTGCCAAAAGCATCCTGTCCTCTCCAGAAATGAACATGTTGGAGAATGTCCAGACTTATGGGCTGAGTGTTGCTATTGGTATGTCACCAGCATCCGTTCTTCAAGCTCATCTCATTGCAGCAATATGTATCTGTGTGCAGGACCTCCACATGTTTATAAAATTGTTCACACAAAATGCAAGGCTCTTAATTGTTTTTTGGTTCCCCTAAATGCTCGAGTTGTCCGAAAAGGATGCCATTTAGGAGTTACAGGAGAAACAGCCCATATTTGCAGTAAGATTACTTTGGAGTAGGTAGTTATTGAGAAAGGGTAGAAGGAATACTTTGTTTTCTATAAAAGCAACTCTAAAGGAAATTCTGTAGTATCATATGTAGAATTTCTGTTAGTGAGATGTATTCCCCTTTTTTTACTTTGCTCTGGACTACTGTACACAGAAACTTAGGAAAAAGTGCAGAAAAGTAGCAATTTTCACAATACAGTGTTCTTCGAACCATTCTTGACTAGTATGGACGCTTCATTTTGAAGCAGAAGTTTGATTGCTGGCAGAGCACGTTGTGACACCATGTTGTCAACACTAAAAGGCTCTTGCATTTTTGTGTTCTGAAAGCATGAACTATTGTGCTGCTAAATGAAATAGCAATGTATAGCACAGCTGCTAACCTTGTAAACATTCAATGTGAATTTTTTTGTCACAACTGGCAACGTTTTTTTATGCTGTAGTGCACTGCCTTTGGTAACTTCTGCTCAGGTAGGGGTTTATATGTGCCTCTCATTGCACCCTTTCCTTTTCGCATGTGATAATCTAACTGCTTCACCAAAACACATGATGCTCACAGGGAACTGTTTCATGCTCCTTGTCACTTTTTCCTGTGGCAATGCATTCATTTAAGATGCTTAGTGTGCCTGTTGTTGCACCTCATTTTTTTTATGCACATGAGATAGCTGTGTACACCTAGATAAGCGATACTCATTGTGCTCTGTTTGATGCATATGTTGACGCCGCATTTTCTCGTGGCGTAGTATCAGTGCAAGGTGCTTAATGTGTCTTCTGTGTGTTGCTAACAAACTGCTATTATACACAGCAGCTGCCTTAGACACTGTGTTGCCATGACCAATCTGCAATGTGCACTTTTTGTTGCCTATTGCCACTGCCTTGTTTACATGATATAATGGACCAAATATTTAACTTCTGAAGTTCCAAGTCAGAGCTCTGTTGAAGTCTGCATATTTTCACAGAGCTTTTATCGTACAAGTGGTAATGTGGGTGAATTGCGTCGCTGCATTTGCACGAGTGACAGCTAAGTGTACATTTTCTAAGTACATCATTACACTCTTTAGCAGTGGTAAGTTATCCATGCATTCTAAACTTCGAAAGAGACCTGTAGGATTTGTTGTTTGTCATTTTTAAAGTATGCATCTTCTGAACAATTTTTTCACACTGGCATGTGGTATGCATATTGCATGTTCATAATGGTAGGCATATTGTTTAGTGTGAATATCGTTATTTTTGGTTGAAAGTAATAGGGGGCCTTGCAATCGTCCAAGTGTACAAGCTAATTAACTTCATTTTACCATTATCTTTTTGTGAAAACACTTGTGTGCTATTAAATTCACATTTTAGTACCACATCAGTAATTCATTTATTATGTTTGCAATGTCAGTGTACTGAGGTTGTCTTATTTCCTTGAGGCATTGTTAGACTTGTAAATAAAGAAGCTACTAATGATGTTGTTGTGCTGTAGATCAGCACTTTGAATATATTGAAAGTGCAGACGGATCTTTTGCATATAAACATATTTCCATTTATTGGATGAGTCTCTCTTCTAGTTATGCCATTTCATGTTCCTATGTATGAACAGACATTATTCCACATATATGTCGGGTTAAATTGAATTGCTCTTGTACTTGTTTCATTTCTTTCATTTGTATGAGACTACCTACGACAAGTGCCATAATGTATGTGTATAATAAATTTCTTTCTTAAACTGTTGTTTGTGTCCGAGAAAATA
The DNA here is from genome assembly GCA_013339685.2 of Hyalomma asiaticum. Taxonomy (NCBI): domain Eukaryota; kingdom Metazoa; phylum Arthropoda; class Arachnida; order Ixodida; family Ixodidae; genus Hyalomma; species Hyalomma asiaticum. Next base: position 71,517,355 of record CM023490.1, on the reverse strand, counting down.
TTTCTACCATTCAATAAGGAACTGCAGACAATCTTTTGCAGTCATTTCACTGTGCTCTAAAAGTCATGTAAATCTTCAGTTGTTTCGTGAATATAAGGTGAAAATGCAAATGCCTTTTCTTTTGCACACGTTGGCTCTATGGGGTCCTTTGACTCACCTAAAATGAATACCTGACTCTCCCTGTTAGTAGTCTTGTGACAACACATAAAGAGTCTCTTGACTCAGTTACAGTAGTTATTTTGCAGAGTCGTTTGACCCATTTGGTATGACTACCTTGCTCTATCTTTATAAGAGTCGAGTAACTCTCAGCAGTGGTCGTGTAGTCCTAAAGAAGAGTCCTAGCACTCTTCATAAGAGATGCAAGTGACTCTCTCAGCAGTGGTCACACGATCCTTTGGACAAGAGTCCTAGCACTCTTCGCAAGAGTCAAGTGACTCTCTCAGCAGTGGTCACATGATCCCTTAGACAAGAGTCCTACCACCCTTCCCAAGAGGGTCAGTCTACACTCTCGCAGCGCCGTGACTCTCCTGCAGAAAAGAGAGTTGACGGGTATCTTCAAAGAGAGTCATATATGTGGCAAGCCCTGACTCTCCTAAAAGAGTAAGGTATACCATCTTTTTTCTTAGAGTGTAGCTGTACTTCGGTCCTTTGTCTAGAACGCGAGTGACAGTCGCTGGCATCACGAAGTGCTCTTCAGGTACAAGAACTCCAGCTTTCCTTGATGCCTTCTTATCTTGCGGACGGTGAAGAATCCTTCTCGTGTACCTTTGCCATAGGAGTTCGGTTGCTTGAGATACCTGACGTTTAAGTACTCTGAACTGCTCCTCGGCGATCCAGGCGGGGTACGAAGCAAAATACTGAGCCCGTAAAAAATTCCAGCCGAGTCTGATTTGATCCCAGAGCTCCGAGCGATTGGGCCAAATGGTGCACTTGCCATTACAACCAGATTGTCCCAAACGTGAACACAGCTGGCGCTGCATGAGTCTACCGAGCTATAGTGCATATAACGAAGCATGATATATGACGCGAAATATTCTCTTTCCTGTGCTGTCCATGTTTCATTTCATATATCACACTTCAGTAGATGCTCCCTAGCTTGGTTGACTTGTGCAGCTGCTAGCTGTATACACATTTTAGACAATCTCGTTTTAATGCCATGTGCATTATTTGGCACTACTGGAACACAACCAAGAGTCTTTGGGCCTAGTGCATAATGCTCTTTCATGTGTTCATGCATGTTACTTCTTGCTGTTTTAAATCGTATTCTATAACCAACAAAGGAGCCGCTTCACGCAATAATCGCTTATTAGAACGGGAAGTACATTTGACACAGATACATTAAGTGAAAAACAGAAAAGCTACTTTATTTAAAACACATGTTGCATGGTAATTATTTGTCAGGTCACTCGTTCTTGCCACAACCCGCCGTCGTCTAGCTATCACGCAGCAGCCTGCGCAGAAAGAGTCAATAAAGCAGCATTAACAACAGTCTATAGTACGAATTAAACACAAGCAAGCTTTGAAAACGGGTAAGCTTACCTTTGTCTTGCGCAATTCCGGAACGGCGGGGACACATGAGCCGGTTGAGTACATCCACCTAGCTCACCAAACAGGTCGCCGGGAAGTTGTTAGGGCTAACGTTCTTGATTTTTATCCACAACCCGCACAACTTCCAAACGCTTATCAACACCACATCGAACACCACAGTGAATAATCATGGCCATAAAGCACCCAGTGCATTCATCTCACAACAGATAGCTGCAATACACATGAATACAACGAAAACGATGCAGACACACTCGGCACCACAGCACAGACGCGACTGCTGCTGCCGCTGCCTACAACCACGTGTGGCTGATGTTGATGACGCTGTCTCGTGCAAATCAGGGTGGAATATAAAATTCAGACAGAACCAAATTTCCATTCCATTCTGTCGTACAGAAAGAAAGGACTGCGAAAAAAAGCTGTGTTAGACAGCTTGACTAGTTCACAGCCCCATGCAAAAAAAAAAGAAAGCAGAAAATAATATACAGTAAAATGTCGGAGCGGTAGCAGCACCGCGGTAAACATGGCGATATGGTAAACATGGCGAGACATATTTCTTTGGAGGCGTAATACAGGGAAGGGACAGCAGCAAATGGTTTCCATTTCGACCAAATGGTTCCATTTCCATTTGAACCATGTGGCCCAAATGGTTTCCGTTTGGACCATTTGGCAATGACAGCTATCCCAATTGGTCCTGTTGGTAATGCCAAATGGCCCAATTAGGAAAGTGACATTTCCATTTGGACCCATTGATATTTCTAAATGGTTCCAATTGTTTTTTTCGACTGGGTCATGAGTGTTCTTCAGGAAGCGATACCGTTTCAAACCGGTTTCGTCGTCGTCGGCAGGGGCCTGTAGCGGAGTAAGCACTTTAGTGCTCGGCATCGGCCAGAACGGCGCATGGAACCTGCACTTCTTACGACCACCTTTATAGCACGTGTGTGTGTGCTGGTGTTCCTGGCACCTCGGCCGCTCCAAAGCATCGTGATCCACGGAGAGCAGGTGCTCTGCCATCCTCACTGTGTTTGGCATGAAGTTGTTTTGCACCTCTTCATCCGGAGCTTTATTAAGCCACAAGAGCAGATGAGCATGGGGGCTACCCCTATGCTGAAACTCTATGCGCTTGAAACTTTCCACCACGTGGTACGGCTTAAATGGGCTAGTCCGGGAGTTTCGCAGCACTTTCATAATCACCCTAACCATGTGTTCAATGTAAATCGCACACGCGGCTGGATCGTTATTCACCAACGTCGCCGCGTAGCTCCGGTTCATCTCGTCTTCGTCAAAACCCAACTCCTGGGGCCTAACCTGCAGTTTCGCAAGCAGTTTGAGCAATTTCGGCCAATGCACCTCAGATGCAGAAAGCGTCAGAAACACCGTCGGCTTCCCAAGCTGCCTAATCATGGCGAACAGCTCGCTCTTCCTTTTGTGCCAATATTGCACAGTGTTTGGGACACCTTCCATGAATCCCAGATCCTGCTCAATCAACTGTTTAACCTTGTCAGGATCTTTGATATCCTGTCTGGTCAGACCACGAGTAGTCGCGTTGCTCCGGTACATCATAGTCATCTGCGACGAAACACGGTCACGCACTAACAAAAGAAAACCGTAAACAATCCAGTGGGTAGGCTTGCTGCCGAGGGCGCCAACCTAACCAGGTGGCGACTACAGACATTCCTGGACATGCTGCCTAACACCCGTCAAACCGGTTTCCAGTTAGCCCGTTCCCAGCTGTACAATGAACTTTCACAATGGTCGCCACCTGCCCAGCATGTCCACCACCTGCCTTTGCGCCTTCTCACAAATCCGAACCACATTCCACATTGTTTGAGGCCGGCACACGGCGATAGCGATATTCCGCGCTTTCCACGTCCCCTATATGCCCGGCCACAAGCAGCAACGCAATGCTCGCACCCCTGAGACTGACTCCCCCCCCCCCCCCTCAAGAGTGTTACTAGACAGTCGATGTCTATGTAACACGATACTAAAAAATAAACACATTCTCTTCACCCACACATTCTCTACACAAAGAAAAACATACTCAATCTAACAAAAAAGAAGAAAAAAAGGGAAAGTCGCACACTCCCTTCTTGTCCAGAAATATCTCCATATCGCGACGCGCGGACACATACAGACAAGAACTGCACTTGAACATCACGCACCCCAAGATGTGAGACACTATCATGTGAGACACATTTCGAGCACTCTCTGGTTCTCGAAGCACTCTCAAAGGGAGCAAATGGCACACAAACAAAAAAATAGAGAAAAAAAGACTCGAGGTACAGTTGAAAAGGGCCCTCGCCGAAATGCAAGAAAATAACATACACAAGGTAATAAAATATATACGCCATGCGCAGCGCCTATAGGGGCGCCACTGAAAGCCGCGTAGCGGCGGCCGTTGGAACCGGTGGTGGGTCGCGTAGCAGACGCCTCATTTCACTGCAAGCATCGCGGAAGTGCGCGCGTGCGATTTTCCACCTGTGCGCGTCCCAGATAATTACTTTTGCGGCGATAGTGTGTGCAGAGGAGCTGCAAATTATGATAGTGGACATGTGTCCGATGTCACAGCTGTGTGGGACGGCAATGTCACCATACGCGCCAAGTGTTTGCCACAGACAAGCGTCAACAAGCTTCCCTACGAAGTGGAGCTCATCGCACCGTTTTCTTTATAACGTCCCGATCACGAATGCCTGCATGCGTTGACGCGTGAACCAACGTTGTTTTCTCGACACAGTAGCTTCGTTTACGTGCCATGTGTTTATATAGTAGATTTTGAGGGATCGCTGTCGCACCGGCGCATGGCTTTCACGGGTGAGGCCACGCGAAGGGTCAGCGTTGGTAAAACTGAAACCAGCACGATAAACTTGTGAATATATATCTCGGCAGCTTGCGCTAGTGGCGCGAGACTGAGTCACTGCGGAGCTGGTGGTCATCTAGCTTGTCGTAGCAGCATGGCTACGTATTTGCTAGGTTTTTTGCAAGCTATTACCAAGTGTTGCAAAATGGCGTTACATTCTACGCGATCGTCAAAGTCTTAAATGTGCACAGGTGCCATGTTTTACAGCCAATATGCAACTTGAGGCGAGCGCACAGCGAACATTCTGCACCGGTGATCGTATTCCAGTGCCATCAATAGGTAGAATGCAGCCGATTTCGTGCAGCAGACGTGTGATTCCACGGCGCTTTTGTAAAGGAGCCGTGACCTGCCCCACATTCTCTGACATTGCGCTTCGCGCCATTCGTTTTTCAAGAGAGCCTAGGCATCGCGTCTTATCAGTACTAACAACCTCATGTGCATTGTAAAGTTGTGCTCGCTTTGGATTTGAAGGGGGCCTTTGACAACGTGACCCACGAAATTATCCTAACACACCTCTCCCAAGTGGATTGTGGCGAAAATACTTTCAACTATATTAAGCAATTCCTAACCGACCGACAATCATACATTCGGATTCAGGACACTGAACATGGCCCTTACCAATTAGGCACGCGAGGGACCCCGCAGGGAGCGGTCCTCTCGCCGCTCCTATTCAATCTGGCTATGATGAGACTCCCCGCTCAACTGGCGAAAGTCGCAGGCATCCAGCATGCGTTGTATGCCGACGACATCACCATATGGGCGTCACACGGCTCGGCAGGAGACATGGAGGCCAACCTGCAGCAAGCGGCGGACATCGTAGACAACTACGCCCGCCGCTGCGGCCTTCAATGCTCCCCATCCAAATCGGAATTCGTGCACATACGCACCTCACCAAAGTGCACCACCAAAATTGACATTGCCCGTCATAGCGGGCCCATACCCGAACGCGACGAAATCAGAGTATTGGGGCTCTTTATCCATAAACACCGCAGAGCAGACACAACATTAGCCAAACTACGTAAGGTGGGGGACCAGGTGGGCCGCATGGTCCGCCGGGTTTCCAACAAGCGCGGGGGGCTACGATGCAAGGATGCCTTGCGGCTGGCTCATGCATTCGTAACCAGCCGAGTCCTGTACTCGGCTCCATACCTCCACCTACGCAAGTTCGACGAGAATGTACTCGAAGTCATTCTCCGCAAAATTTACAAGCGCGCCCTCGACCTTCCGGTCAACACCTCCAACCAGCGCCTCCTGGGCCTGGGAATGGTGAACACCTTCAAGGAGCTGCGAGAGGCGCATTTGACGAACCAATACACTAGACTCTCTAACACGCCGTCGGGTCGCCGCCTCCTTGCCCGAATACACATTCACCACTCGATACGCACGGAAGAGCGCGTACAGATTCCGGAAGTCTGGAGATATGCCCTGCACGTGCGCCCTCTTCCGGCAAACATGACACGAGACGACCACAATGGCCGACGCCTGGCGCGGGCAGGAGCCTTGGCTCGTCATTATGGTCACAAACACGGAATATTCTACGTGGACGCGTCCGGCCCGCCACGGGGGTTGGTACACGGCCGCGGTCGTCCACCAAAACATCGCAGTAAATGGACTCACCTTCCGTGCACACAACATTACACACGCGGAGGAGATCGCCATTGCGCTAGCCGCCGCAGATCAGGACTCGCGAGTCATCATCACCGACTCTAGGGGGGCCTGCCGCAATATCGAACAGGGGTGCATTCCGTACTTAGCTTACAAAATTCTGCAAAACAGCAACTACATCGGTGTCCCCGCGCACCGAACGATCATATGGGCACCGGCTCACACGGGCCTCGAGGGCAATGAGGCGGCCGATGCCGCTGCCCGCGCGCTCACTCTCCGGGCACCACCCTCGTACCCTACCGATCCGGACCCCGAACCCAACCCCGCCTACACCTTCAAGGGGATCACACAATTCTATCAATCCGGCCATCAAATTTATCCTAAACCCTGTAAGGGTCTCACGAAGGTGGAAGAGCGAATCCTCCTTCGCCTTTATACCCGAACTCTATTGTGCCCGGCAATAGTAAAACACTTCGACCCCACTTGCACGGGGAAGTGCCCGCACTGTGAGGAAAGTTCTTCTGACATTTTCCACATGGTGTGCGCATGCCAAAAAAACCCAAACTTACCCCCTCTACCCAACCCTTCCCGGGAAGACTGGGAGGCAGCCCTGCTCGGCTGCTCTGACCTGACGGCCCAACGGGCCTTGGTCGAGCGGGCCCGGGCCGCGGCCGACGCCAATGGGCTCCCGTAAGAGGGAGCCCACCTAGTGTTTGTACGGGGCGGCCCCCTACGGACCGCTCCGAACTCTTCCTGTAAAAAAAAAATTGTTTAATAAATGTTTTTCAGTCAGTCAGTGCATTGTAGCGTCCACAATGCAGGCGAGACGACCAAGTGTAAACGTAGTAGCGTTCGCTGAAGACGTAGCGACGTAAATGGAGAAATAAAACACGATAATCGTTCTAACACTGCTGTTAACAAGAAAAGAGAAATAGCGGGCGCGAAAGAAGACGAAGTAGGATCGCGAGCGCGTGGCACGTGATGTTCTGGGTTTTTCTCTTTAGAAAAAAAACGGCATCGTAGGGTCTCGCTGCTCGGCGCTCTTCAGGCGTATTGTCTTCCGCCACACTTCGAAGCCTGGTTTATTCTTCATCGAAGTCCTCGGACTTAACACTCCTGTAAACAAAGCACGATTGCTTGCCTTCTGCGTCGTACAGCCGCAATCCACCGCCGCCGTCGCTCTCGCTCATGAAATAGCACCGGAAATCTGTATAAGTGCGTTCGTGGCGATTTCATGTGTGTGTTTGAGCAGCCGACAACGCAGCAGTTATTTTTCGGCATCCCTGAAGCCCGAGAGAGTCGTTAAATCACGATGAAAACACATCCATCCGCGCACTCGCGTACACGCTCGCGGGAACACTGCTCGCTCGGACCCACCAACGCTTCCGAGCCGTGGCGGCAGATGGCGTCGTCGGCGCTTTGCGCATCGCCTATACACTGACCCAAACAAACATTCACCTCCAACTAGCGGGCACCATAACAGAACATTACTTACAACATTTCAAAACACAAAAAAAAACAAGCACGCACAGTTCGTTAAAACACAAAGAAAAAGGAAATATTCGAAAGAGCATCGGCTGCCCCGTCTACACGAAACATTTACCACATTTGCCATTTGCATGCCTGACATGTGGGGGATGCACTGAGAGGATGTGAGCGGGTCAGGAAGGTTAGGGGGTTGTCGTCAGTTTTAATCCTGACCTTTATGCCGAAGATCCACCTGCCAAAGGTCTCCTTTGTCCATACTGTCGCAAACGAACCCCGTTCGGCTGCGGACTCTTTCTCATGCGTGGGCACTTGCTCCTTACTGAGAACAGCAACACAGCCCTGGTCTCCGTCCTCCTCACGAGAAGGACAATGGCCGATCGCTTTCGCTGACCACGAACATGGCGCTGCCAGTGTTGGCATCGACGCGACTGCCTCTCCTACCACGTCAAACGCATGATGCGCCTCAGCCGACGATTTCTCATGCACTGGCTCTTCTGCAAAAGCGTTTGCACTAAACGGTATAGGCCTGTTCCTTTTCCATTAGGCGACACACCTGCGCTGGGCCTCCGGCGGCACCTACAGCTGCACTGGCCTGCTCTCTGTAGCCTAGATCCGGGTTCGCTTCCCCCCGTACCGACATCTCAACGCGTACCTCTTTCTCACTTTCATGTGTCGGCTCTAATGTCGCTCCCAAACACGTTTTCCTCGCCTCCTTGGTTCGGTTCTTCACCGACCGCGTCCCGCGCTATGTCGTCGTCACAAATAGGGGTGGCGGTATCTACCTCATTTCAACTTGTAACAACATCCTGCTCCGTCGATTTTTCTGCTAAGCCACAGTTATTGCCTTCAAGCTTAGGCTCTGACAGCGACATGGCGAAGCAAGGACTTTCATGGTTGCCCGGAGTCAGCAGCACATCTGCGCTAGTACTAGTCAATTCAGGAGTCCCCGCACAGAGCAACGACACGCGCTGAGCATTCCCCGAGGGACACGGTAGGCCGACAGGAACGCACCTAACATCGGCTGTTACCACCTTGCCAAACGAGGCCGTGAGCTTCGTACGATTGCAGCTCTGTTCTCGTACTTCCTTCTTGATTTCTGGGAAGCACCTGCGGTACTCTGTCGGGGTCAGTTTTAGCTCCTTGAGCACTTTTTCCATAAGAGTCCCGTAGGAACAAGTGCCACTCAATGACTGACTGACCACGGATCGCTTTACCTCCTCGGTGAGGAAAGGCAGTATGAGAACGCCCTGCATTCCTCTGGTACTTCCAGCATCTTTAGCAGCGAGTCAGCCATTTTAAACCATGCGGGGATCATGGTGTCCTCAGCGGGCATGGGGACAAGAACCGCCTTTAAGTCTTTGGCATACCTGCCTAACCCGCTCGTCTCGCTCCGTGCCTGTGCTGCATTCTGCAAAAATCGTGCAGTCTTCACCTTTTCTATCTCGAGCTGAAGCTTAAGAGCTTCGATTTCGAGCTTCAGCTCATCTGCACGACTCATCTTATGACTGCTCATATCAACACACGAGCCATATCACTATTATCCATATTGCCAAGCTCCCAGAGAGTGCCGGAACGCAACTGCATTCACTCGAAAACCAAAAGAAAGCACAAAATGGGTCTCACCATCTGCAGCGACGCTCGTTGCCAGTTGCGCCTCTGGCTCCTTGGCTTGCAGTCCTCGTCGAAGCCTCGTCTCGCAAGTGTCCAGGCTCACGATGGATGACACCAAATCTCGGCGTGGCGATGAAATGCAGGATCGCCCACACGCAGAGCTGCACTGTTGTCGCGCGGCAACAAAGTTCGTCTTCGTAGCCTCATTCACGGCGCCAAGGCTTTCTTCTAGCGCCGCCACCTTTTCGCCGCGGCTCCCCTCACCGAAGCGCTGCCCACACGTCTACCGCTTGCAGCCGTGCCTCGTCCTTGATCGACCGTGCGTCCGAGGACTCCGCTGCGGGCGTCTTCAGGCAGCTTCCTTCTCGCCCACGAGGTCTTCCAGCACCTTCACTCGTTCGGAAGCTGGGCACTTCTCGTGCCGTGCTTGCGGTGGCGCCCGAATTCTTCAAAGTCGGCGCAGTGGTGACGACGACGCCAGCTCACCTCCACCGAGCTGCAAACGTCTCCTTCGCTGCGGGGTGTCCGAACCTGGAGTCGACTGCGCCAGTTAAAAAAAAGGAGGTCCGTTGTCGGCGCCCCTCGGTGACCCGAGTACACGCTGGCAGCACGAAGTGAGAGTCGCAGGCCGGTGAAGAGAACGTTTTATTCCACTGCGCCAAAAAGCGTCTGTCCAGGCTGAACCGGGGCGGCGAAAAAATAGCCAAAGTCCGCAACCGCGTCAGCCGGGGCGGCGAAAAGATAGCCAAAGTCCGCAACCACGTCAGCCGGGGCGGCGAAAATAAAAGAAAACAAGGAAAAAAAAACGCCGTGAAGCCTGAACCTCCGCTCTGCCAGGGAAGAGGAGCCACCTTATATACCCTGGTTGCTCCGCCCCTGCATCCCCGATAGCCAACCACAAACGGCGATCGACACTCCAACGCCGCACTAACAAAAGAAAACCGTGAACAATACAGTGGGTACGCTTGCTGCCGAGGGCGCCAACCTAACCAGGTGGCGACTACAGACATTCCTGGACATGCTGCCTAACACCCGTCAAACCGGTTTCCAGTTAGCCCGTTCCCAGCTGTACAATGAACTTTCACAATGGTCGCCACCTGCCCAGCATGTCCACCACCTGCCTTTGCGCCTTCTCACAAATCCGAACCACATTCCACATTGTTTGAGGCCGGCACACGGCGATAGCGATATTCCGCGCTTTCCACGTCCCCTATATGCCCGGCCACAAGCAGCAGCGCAATGCTCGCACCCCTGAGACTGACTGGTCCCTTAATGCCAAACTGACCATTTCTCCAGTTCATTAGATGACGGATCTGAACGAAGGGAATGCGTGGCGAAAGTAAACGTTCGGCCACATCGTTCAGAACCGGTAGACCTGGCGGCATGGCCGGGTAACGATACCCATTGGTAACGCTAAAGAGTGGAATCTTCTGCTTAACGAGAAAGTTCTTGCACGTTGTACAAACCCGCGCCACGGTTTCAGCCCACTGCGGCGCCGCCGCTAAACTCAACGTTTCACGCATGGCACTACTCCGCGGCGTCAAGTCTTTCATGTGCCATAGTCTTTCGCACACGTCGCACACATATCCAAACGGATTGTTTACGAAGTCCGTCTGGAAGGTCCGAATCGCACTGGCGCTTTCGCTGAGTTTCACAGTATATTCAGTCGATCGGCGAGCCTTGACGTCATCGACGGCGTTTTGTTGTTGCTGCAGGGGTGGTCGGGCACGTCGCTCAGCCTCCTGGCGACGCCGCTTTGCTAGACGTTCGTCCCTTTGCTCCAGTGTCTCCGCAGCACGTTTAGCCTTCTTCTGTTCATTCCTCCTACGCTCAACCGCTAATTGCCAGGCAACTACTTCGGGATCCGATGAGTCAAGCTTCTCCGCTCTTCTGCGCTGTTGAGCAGCATTTGCGCTCTCCTTCTCCATGGCTATACCACACTGGCAAACGCCAGTCAGAAGCGCAGCGGCTCCAGCGCAGTGTCAGACGGCGACTGCACAGCGAGCGCGCGCCGGCGCCAGTGCGTCTACCACGGCTACGACGTCATTCCTCTGGAATGCGCGACCGGCGGCGGCGGAGTGCGCGAGAGGTGCCGGCTCCGGTGGCTCCGGTGCGCAAGCTGTGTGACATCACTGATCCTTGCGCATGCGCAGCACGGCTCTTGATGTGCCGCGCGAAACGGGCTTGGCTAGGCCAGTGTAGCTAACGCTACAAAACTGTTCTTAGTCGACGTGCCATATGGACGCGCAAACTAAAGCCCCAACATCAAGGGGCTTTAGCGCAAACCACTGCACAGCGCGCCTAGTGTCGTTTTGCAAGTAATGTCAGATACTTGCTTTCTTTCTTACGAAGCATAAAAGCTATTTTAGTATATTTTGGTACTGAAAAGCGTGACCAAGCAGACACCACACGTGTGTGACAAGCACCTTGGATCGTCAAGCCAATCAGAACGCCCTGGCCCCTCCAATGTCGTCACTCTATGTCACTTCCTGTAACAAAAATATCCGGTGTGTGTCGCCTCAGTTCAAACGGGAGGCGATTTTGGGCGATATGTTCGCTGAAATAAAATTATAGCCACTTTGCTTTCGGCGTTTCTACTCTCTGTGCGACATCCCCGCGTGCAACAGTTCTAGAATCAGTGATAAAAACGGCCTGCTCAATTTGTTTCGGAGGGCCCCTTTAAAGGGACCGACAACTGACCAGAACCTGCGATTAGATTCTGGCGGAAATGAAAAAACTATGAATTATGGTGACAGATTCAAGCGTACTGAATGGGGTTTGAGTAGAATTTGTATTTTTAAATTGCGTTTGAAAATCACAAAAAAACGGATATGTCGCGCAGCGTAGCCGTAGAGACATTGTACTGCTATATGGAGTCTTCGGTTTGGTGTAGTAGTCGGATGCTTTTATACGCACCACTTACGACCTTACAATTTTCACTAACCGAAACGATACATTAACACGACTTCGAGAGGCCATCTCAAGCAACACTATCACTAGCACACTCATGCAAATAAGAATACCACAACGTAGAAGACCGCGCATTAAAATCACCGGAGTTGATCCTGATGTTACATCCACAGACATACTCCAGGCAATTAACACACGTAATGACGATATTACACTAGACACAAATAATACAACAACCCAGGCAGCACAGATGCTCGGGCCAATATTGTTTTTTTGTTGGCTTACAGAGGTCCAATGAAGGCCCTGTGATACCACTTATAAGCCAGCATTAGAAATGCCATCTATTAAGGCCTCCAACAATGGCCCATCGTAACCGTTCGATTTGCAATAATGGTTCTTCCATCCTGTAAAGCAGGCAAAAGTGGGCCATAGTTGCCGCTCAGCATACATTATTGTTGTGGCCAATCAACAAGGATGGTAATGATGGGTAAGTTTCCACAGAGTCCTATCAATATTGGTTATGTAATGGCGGCAGGCTATATATATTGTCCAATCAATCTCACTGCATAGCCAATGCTGGACTTCCAATATTCTGTGTCGGACAATATTGTCCACACACTAGAGTTGTAGCATCAATGTTGGTAACATTTGCAAGTACACATGATATATCGGGAGGCAGCTACACATGGTGGCAAGTACACATGATTGTTTTCCTGTTTTACCAATATGAAGGGACCACTAGCTCGACTCGGTGCCGCAAATGAGTTCAGAAAGGTCATTGTGTATGTATTCAGTGCAGCAGGAAAAATTATCTCTATAATTTACGTAATTGTTTATTTGCGCAAGTTCTAGCTATGTGTGTGAAGTAGACTAGAACTTGCACATTGGAAGTTGAGCAAACTACATCTACAACCCCATCATATGGTCCAAAATGCCCAGCAGCATGTTAGTGGCTTCCGAGCCCACGTGCATGGCATAGTAGGTCACTTTATCTGTTGTCATTGAAATATTTCCAAAATAATAGAAGTAGGCTGTGTATACTGTCCAGACATTCTGTCTGGTTTCTCCAATACAGGACAGCCAATGCTGCTTGCGAGACAATATTGTCCAGACGTAAATACTGTCGCGCCTATGTTGTTCACATTGGGAAGTACATGACATATTAGAAGCAATGATCTCTTTTTCATTTGAAACAGCGTTAATATATATGTACGTACCGCGTGCACTCGCATAATTAGTGCCCACGCGTAATTTCTTCACTCCCAACTTTAAGTACGGTTTACGCAAAAATATTACTCGCATGCTCTCCCCATGACACCCAGTGCCACGTGGCACAGGCTAGTGTTGTCCTTTTCCGTACTGAGTGTTCGGTAGCCCAGGCTTCGCCATAGCCGGTCGCATTTTGATTGTTTAATAGCGACATATTGGCGATCCCTATATAAAACAAATTCAACATAGTGTTTGCCGATTAACTGAGAACCGTGCCGCCACGATAATTTCGCCACGTGAATACGAGTCGCTCTTGAAACTGGAGTTTAGAGATGCTGCTGACAGCACCCGTGACGACGATTCCGAGTCGCACATCCGCTGATGCTTGAATGTAGCCCACGAATGCATTTGGCTGTTAAGGTACGCGTTCTGTTGAATGAAAGCTACATTCGTTTTTTGTGATACATTTCATTTGACGCATCTCAGATCAGCACGCGTAAAGATTCCTTACGCGATATTCCGAAAGTACTTGCGAAATTCGCATGTGATTTACGCACCTTTTGGAACTCCTAGATGCATGGAGAAAAAAAAAGCACGAGTTACGCGGTACGCGCGAGTAAGCGCGGTATAAGTTATGCATGAGCAAATACGGTATATGCAAAACGTTGGAAGGTAAAGAAAAGCCTTTGTTATCTTTCTACCTCGAGCAGCGGGCACAGGAGCCCGCCAAACATGGAAGCGTACCACGGCAGGGGAGGGGGGGGGGGCGGAAGGGGGGAGCAGCGTGGGCGGCACTAATCCGTTTTGCTGGGCATACCTGTTTGACATGTTTTTTTGCAGCGAGCTGGGGGTGAGGTGGGCGAAGCGGCTTTCACTCTGCAGAGGTTTTTCGGACGCACAGGTTGTGTCGCACGGGCATCGTGTATCTGCTGAAACTGGCGAGTTTACGGAGTCAGAACACATGAGTAGTCTACGGACACGGAACTTGCGGCTGCAAACTTCTGCATAGTGAAAAAGTGGCAGCCCTGCTCTTCTTTGACCGGACATTTTAAGTGAACTGAACAGATGAGCCTCGACGTGTTGCGACAGTTCTAAAGGTTTTCCTGAAAGCTTTGTACCTATTTTAGCCATTCGTTTATTTTACTCATTGTGTATTCTGTTGTGCTCGCACCCTCATTTTGGCGTGTGCCGGGTTTATTATAGCATGTATTACTGCGTATTTTCTTTATATTTGTCTATTTGTGAATACACACGCGGTGGGCTTTGTTGTATACGTCGCGGCAGATGAAGTAATCGGTTCTAGCAAAGCTGTTTTGGTTCGTGTGACTTTCATGTGTGTGTTTTTGTCTTGCGTGAAACGCGTGTTTTCCCTGTGCTCTTTAACGGTCATTTCTTGTTCCTGGTTTTCGGTTCTTTCGAAGTCGTCGGTTTGTCCCCACATACCCTCCGTTCCGGATTCTGCATGAAGAAACATATCGCCATATCCTAACATTCACTTATGCTGTGTTACTCGAGGAAGCTTTAAATTTCTGCAATTCAGCTGTTTCGTGGAATCATTTCCGGAACCTTTCAAGCTTCAGCTGCTCCACGTAAACACGTAAACCAAAATGTGTCGCGTAGGTTTAGGCGTATGTTTTCTTCTGCCTCTTCTTTTTGCTTATGGTGCTTATGCGTTTAGTTTTCTAGAGGCTGATTATATACAATGGACTTCAAACTTAGAGTGAATATTGATTTGTTGATTTTATCAGAACTTCCTTTTCAATCCCTTCTCATGTCTCTTATACTCACGAATAAAATGTGTCACAAAGAAGACATTTTGCTTATTTGTATGTGTGTATGTGTTCGAAAGATACGTTTCGCCATTAACATACGAGTGCATAGACCATTTATGTCCGTTTTATGCTGTCGTTATTACCACGAATCGTGAACATAACCAAATTCATTTCCCAAGCTGGCAATACATACATGCATACTAAGGACAAAATAAAGCTATTGTTACTCCCATAATTTACTGGATATTCTTGCTTTTTGCCTAGAGCCAGAAGCCTCGGCAAAACAAATTTAAGCGCATGCATGATAGCCAATAAAAAAGATGAGGAAAATATAGAATCAGCCAATAAAGGAGGCTGGCAAGAAATTCTGCCTCATCCAACGATGAATGCTGGCAAAAAATGATGGACAGCCATCAATAAAGGCTGGAAAGAACGGTTAGAGCTTCCATTGTTTATACAAGCTTACCAATATTGAAAATACAAACGATGGACAATGTTGGCCAAAGCCATTCTTTCCCAATTTTTCCAACGTTATACGACTGGTATCCAACATTGGACTAATCTAGTCAAAAGTGTAGCATGAGACCCGAAATCCAATGTAGTTCCAATATTGTATCCAATGTTTTCCAACGTTGCGCGAAGGTCGGTCAAATGTTGTTGTGCTGCCTGGGAATTTGCGTATCCTACAAAGAAAGATCAGGAAATTTCTCCCACATCATAGAAGTTTCCCCACAAATATACAGGACACTAATGAACAAAACCAAAGTAACAATCGGGTGGACAAAATGCCCGGTCACGGAGGACTTTCATGTTCCTGTTTGCACTTTCTGCGCGACCTATGGGCACCCCCGCCGCGCGTGTCCAGTAAAGCATTTACCAGAGAGGGCGGTGTGCACAAGATGCGGAGGGCCGCACTTAGGTTCCGATTGTACAGTGAGGGCGGGGGATGCCGCAGTCTGCTGCACAGAATGCCGCAGGCAGGGTCGCGCAGTACTGGGCCATCCTACGGGTGACCGTCGGTGCCCAGTATTAAATGACCGTATAGCTCGGCTGAAGGCTCGAACAGACTATGGGTAATACTCACATAGCAGACAATGCCAATAATCGCGGGTGCCTCAGAAATTCACCACGCAAAACACTCGCACCTATATTCCCGCCGCTCGATACCACCCCACCTGTCATAAACACAGAGACTACAATCACAAACTCTCTGAGGCACCCGCTTCCAACTCATACCCTCCTCACTAACGGAACACACTTATCTCCCACACAGCAACATAAACACACTCCAGAAATAATACACGTGACAAAAACAGATCATGGCGTTGATAAACATCCCAATGGCGCGGTTATCTGATTTAAAATTCATACAATGCAACTTACAACATTCAACACACGCCACAAAACTCTTTCTTGAATTCACACATTCAAATAACTACACCTTCGCAGCGATTTCCGAACCCCACATTAGAGCTTCAAAAGTTGCAGGTATTCCTACTACCGTTCCAGCATTTTCAGCCCCGCAAGATCCCCGAACAGTTCTTTTTGTTACAAAAACAAATTTTGATGTTTTTCCTATTTATGTATCTCCTTTCGTAGTGGCTGTTACTTGCACAACACAAAATTTTTCTTTCACATTTATTTCTGCATACTTTCCACCACACCGACCACTAGACCCTTTCGTAGAAGAACTTCATGAATCCCTAACTAAGGATAACACCGGAAATGTCATCATCGCCGGTGATTTCAATAGCCACCACCCACTATGGGGTCCTCAACAAGCAGACGTCCGTGGCACACAACTTCTACATTTTCTTACATCTAAAGACCTGTACATATTAAACGCACCAAATTCTCCACCAACGTTTGAAACACCATATGCGCAATCTTGGATAGACCTAACGTTAGTTACGTCAACATTAATAACAACATCATACACTTGGCAGGTTCTTGATATTGACACGCTATCAGATCACAAATACATAACTTTTCAATTCTCTGTACCCGAAGTACACACCACTAAAAGACTCACCAACTTCGGTCGGGCAAAAATCTTGGACACGCTCAAAGAAACGCAATGGCTCTCAAAATTAGCTAATTGCCCATTTACCAACCCCACAACCTTAGACCTCATACTAAACCAATTTTACACCTTATACAAGAAACTGGAAGACAAGCACTCCCGGCCATTGCGGCAAACTAAAGCGAAAGGAAATACATGGTGGACACCTGACCTCACACAAACAAGGAAACAAGTTCGTGCAATGCGCCGTCGGTACCAAAAAACAAAAGATCCCCTACTACGCACTCAATATCGCGAACAATATTCCAATGCATTCCAATCGTATAAAAATGATATTCGCAAAGCAAAAGAAGCCAGTGAAAAAGACATATGTCACCAACTAAGCAAACGAAATCTATTCGGACAACCGTTTAAATTGGCATTTGAGAAAAATCATCCACACTCATTCCTTCCTCCTCTTCAAAAAGAGAATGGTACATTAACAAACTCAACACTCAGTTCTGCAAATCTTCTACTTCGTACATTAATTTCCAAAGATATCGCAACCGAGGACACAGATTACCAGCGTCGCTTAAGATTGACATCAAGAAGCCCCTATTTAAACTTGGCTGATGACACCCCTTTCACTCACAATGAAATTAGACACGCTCTTACATTAGGCAACCCCCGAGCAGCACCTGGGCCAGACAATCTCACACACAAGTTCATTCAACAATTATTCCAATACCACCCCACGTTTTTCCACACTCTATTTAATTCATCATTGAAATTAGGTTACTTCCCGCAAATCTGGAAAACAGGTAAAATTACATTCATTTTAAAACCCGGCCGTCCACAGAATTTACCGTCATCCTACCGTCCCATAGTAATGAATTCGCTTTTTGGGAAAGTACTCGAACGCCTTCTAAACGCCCGTCTTTATTACTTTCTACACATAAATAATCTGATCCACCCAAATCAGTATGGCTTCACAAACTCTAAAAGTTCAACGATGGCTCTAGTAAATCTTCGCAACAAACTTACCGCTTTAAAATCAACCAAAACACCAGCTGTTCTCCTATCGTTAGACTTTAAAGGTGCGTTTGACAGTGTGTGGCACGATGCCATAATAGTTTTTCTCAAAAAACACAACTGCCCTCGTAACTTATTACAACTCCTACAGTCCTTTTTGCAGCATCGGAAAATAATATATCAAACACACTCAGGAACCGCCACAGCAACACCAACAATCGGGAGCCCGCAAGGATCACCAATCAGTCCACTATTATGGAACATAATCATACATGACCTGCTCAACCGTCCCACTGCCCCAAAACACACACATACAAGCTTAGGCCGACGACACCGTAATATTAGTTCACGAAACGTCACGTCTAAAACTCCAAACGCTATCGGAAAACGTCCTCGAAACAGTACTTGACTGGTCCACCCGTCATAAGCTAACAATCAGCGTCGCAAAATCGTACTTCATATTCTTCAATAATGGTCACAAGGGAACTTCTAAACGACAACCAAGCATTAGAATGGATGGCAAATTTTTAAAAATGAAATCGGAAATTAAACTACTCGGCATATTATTCGACAACACTTTAAACTTTCACTCTCACGTCGCGTACCTTAAAAACAAAGCAGAAACTTCCACAGCCAGGCTATTGACGTTTCTTAAACTCCATCACTCTACAACACCTTCTGTGAAACATCGCTTATACAGACAGGTCATCCTCCCAGCCCTTACATATGCATCTCCGTGTTGGTGGCCCTCATATCCATCATCCTACCTCAAAGCTAGAGTAACTTCCCTTCAACGATCCCTCCTAATAACACTTACAGGTGCATTTTATACTACCCGTATTTCATCACTTCAAATACTTGCTAACTGTCCACCGTTAACTATAGAATTAGACAGACTGAACGCTGAATATTCCTTATTTACAGAAAAACAATTAACCCTTTACCACACAACGACATATCACCCAAACCTAGTACAATATCCGCATAACACCTGGACGCATCACCCCAGTGAGAAATATACATTCCCATTTCACAAGTTAACTCCAATTACAGCATCCAAATACACAACACGCAACGCAGTCCATATTTATACAGATGGGACATTTTCATCAAGTGCATCAGGTTCTGCTTTTGTAATTTTTATGTCCTCTCAAATACACACAGTCAAAAAATTTAAAATTATAAACAACCACGGCGCCTACACAACTGAGGTCATTGCAATAACTGAAGCATTGGCATATCTACCACACATAGGAAACCAGAAACCAATACACATTTATACCGACTGCTTATCATTACTGTCCTCGCTCAACTCATTAAAAGACGTAGACACCCGCATTGTTCACATTAAACGAACACTCCAACAGTTGCAAAACTCAGATTACCAAATACACTTATTCCACGTTCCTGGTCATAGTAAAGTATTCGGAAATGAATTGGCTGATATAGCTGCCTCATCCGCTGCCGTGCACGGTACGGTAAGAATGTCTAAAATTTCGATAAAATCAATCCGCAGAAAACTACACAAAACAATGAAAATTCTCTGGCACAATTATTGGCAAGCAGTTGGTAAAGAAAGCTCTGTCTACAATTGGCTCCCCAGTGTATTTACAATTCCAAACAGCTTTCCACCAAAAAAGCATATAACACAACTACTAACCGGCCACGGGAATTATCAATATTATCTATTCCGCTTCAACATAACCACCACCAACTTCTGTAAATGTGGCTCAATATGTGCAAACGTGGACCACTACTTTAACTCATGTCCCCTGACCTCCCCAATAGTCACGCCATTAAAAAAATATCTCAACACCAACGACATACTACCTTTACACTATCCTTCCATTATACAAAACCTTTCAAAACGCGCCGTCCTTGCCAAACTTGCTTCCCACATCACAATAATTACAACCATTATACATGATTCACACACCACTCCGGACGCATTCTAGTCACCACAATCACATCAATACTACTTCGAAATCTCACAAACGAAGCCATTTCTTCATTTTTTTCCATTAAGAAGCAGGATGCGTGACATCCACGTGGAATAAGCCAACCATGGCATGGTTCTTCCATGCGTGCATGTCTGCAGCCATGATAAGTCATGTAAAATAGAACCTAAGAACCACTTCCACAAACCTACCCCCCAAAAGCTCACACTCTCTCACTCCCTCGATATACCTTCACAAATAGCAGATAGCAGTGTAACCACCAAATCCCTTAAACTCCTTCAACCCTAGGGAACATTCCCGCTGAAACATCACATCTCACACATGTTGGCACAAGCTTCACTCGGTATCCTCGTGCCGACACTCCGTTTTATTCCTATCCTCCCAATCTTTTTTTTTTTTTCAGACAGTTGTTTTTTAAGAAAAGCACTCTTCTTTTGGATATTTCCCCTCCTCATTTATTTTACTAATTGGCTTTAAGCCTGCTATACCTTCGGGTGGTGCGGGCACCCCCACATTTCTTTTAATTTTTTTTTTGCATGGGGGACAGACTAGCACTAGCACCATAATTAGTGCTCAAAGATAGAGCACGCATATGATTAAGCATTCCCGCTCTGTTCTGTGCTGCCCACGAGGTACGAAACAAATAAGTTGACACTGAGTAGCGGCGCTGCCTTCGCGGCGCAACCATGGAATGGTCGCTGAGGGCTGCGACGCATGTGCGCGCCGTTTCTCTCTCGTGTCTGCGAAACCGGTATTGCAGTGCACAGCGCGAATTCGCGAGTGAGATCACAAGTCATAGCAAGATATAAACGCAACGTTGATTTCTTTCTATTTAGGGCTTCGCTAATTTCCTTTTCCCATTGTCTACTTGTAATGGATATCGCGCTCACCTCCCACTGTTGGCAAATGTGTGGCCTGTAAGGACTCCATAGTCGCCACAGATGATAAATTTGAGTTTTATATGTTTCGTAGCGTTTTCGGCGTTACTACTGGTTGATTAGGCACTCTGACCGGATAAGCTTTCAGTTGCACTAATAAAAACAGGTACCATAAAAATTGGTTGTCGGTCCCTTTAAAGGAGCATTGATACGAATTTTCGACATTCTCGTATCATTGCTGTAAATGAAAGCATTGGCGTGGAGAACCCGAAAAAGAGTATCATAGTACCTCGCAAGGCAATGAATATATTTTTAATACTTAAAAGCCCACTTTCGATCTCGAGTTGGCGGTTTTCTGGTGACGTGTCAACATAGTCGGACATACGTCTGAGTCACGTATAGGGACAGCAATTCGTGATAGCGTCGCCGCAACTCTGTCGTCTGTGGCCAATTACACGTGGGGCACGCAAACAACGAAAATTTCACAGTGGTCCAGTGACTCTGACAGCGATTTCGGCGATTTTTAAGTAGACTGTGCTCATACGTCATCGTATAGTGTCCATTGCGCTGGGGCTGGCTTGCAGTAGTGGGCGACGAAAACTCTAAAACCAAACTAAAATATTTTGTGCGTGGTTTCGTGTGCGGAGGGCGTTAACAATACATGGCTAGAAAACGAAAAACGTACATTTTGAGCAGCCGCAAAATAGTGTCAGTACTCTTTTAAAATGGTTGAATTTTTGTAGTCCCCAATGCCACAGTCGCTTTCGTCACCTCCCTTGAGTCACCAAAAAGTCTCACGAGCTGTGTCTTACGTTTTGTGGGTGCCGTGAAATTTTTGGTGTGTAAGCAAACTGTATGCACATCCTTCAACAGAATATTCTTGATATCTCTGTAATCCCACCTCGACTGCACTGGACAAAAGTGTAATTTGCATCAGCTATTGGAAAATTTGGTTCATTTGTCGTGAATGCATGCAAGTTTCGTGCACAAGCCAGCAATTGCCTTAAATAAATTAAGCTCATAGATGATTTTACTGCAACTGCCAATGCAGCTGCTGTGCACTATTTCTGGGAGCTGTACACATGTACCATATAACAGCAGGTGCAAACGCTCATAGAAGCAGAAAATATCAGAGGTATAATATCCTTTATTAGCAAATGGTACAAACAGAGTATTGCAAGCATATTTTTCGACCACTTGAGCTGTTGCACATTCAAACATCATGATTCATAAGACAAGATTGACACTTGCATTGCAATATGTCTTATGCTCAAGAGAGGGTTCAGTGTGTTGAGGTGCACTGTCAGGTGCATAACAGGCAACATTTTAATTCACCAGATACTGTAGAAAAGCTAATTCATGTAACATATCATTACACAGCAGTACATGCAGCAATGTTGCTGATTCAACTTTTCACCACTGTTTGCGTTAACTTAGCGCTGAGAATTGTGGCAAGTCATCCTTGAGACATGACTGGCCGGCTGACCTAGGGGCGTATTTTTCCATTCAAGCAATATTTGTTGCTGAGCACAAGGCCTGTAGGTATGCAGAGCATTCACACTGAACATTTACACGAACTTGTTGCACACTGCAAATGTCCACTGTTCATAGAGGGGCAAACATAACACGTAATTTCTAACTATGCATTAATCCAATGTAATGGGGTGGAACACACACACTTGTTGATGTTGACTCAAGGCAAATGGTGTATAATAATAAACCACCCAGGCTACTGGTTGCCCTCTTTTCGAGCTCATTTTAACGATGCACCCACACTGAAGGGTTGATCAGAGAATGCAAACATGGTAACTTGCTTATAAGAGACCCGTCATTTGAGGGAAAAACTGATCCCTGGTGCACGTCTCTTATGAAGGAGTTCCACTGTACCTGAAGGAAAGCACCGTGCACTTGACAAGCAAAACGTTAAGGTCACAGCCTTGGTTGTGTTTTATGAAACGCTTAAGAATAGTGCATCTTTGCAAAGGAAAAACAGGTACCAAAGTGAGCGATAAATTGTTCGCACCTCACCAACAAATGCCTCATAACCAACATGGTCATGTTAAATGTTGTTACGCAGTTTCATAGTGACTGTGTATTACTCAGAAGCTGACCAGTTTGATCTACGCCGCAGTCTTCTATTCTATGTGCGCATTTCACACACAAACACCATGTGGCATTTGTACCCCCCCTCCCCCCCCCCCTCCGATTAGAAAGCATCGACTCCATGCTTGTGAAAAAATATTAAAGACAGAAAAAACAGTCATGGGCAAAGGGAACCAGAGTGTGTCTGTGCCCCTGTAGGAAATACAAGCAACGCGCCTACACTTGAACAAACGTACATGTGTAGATTACACAGGCAGTATATGCTCAAGGTTTACTTTGGCATGTACTAACACATCCTTAAAGTTTCTATTACTGCCGTAGGTGACTCTTGGTATTTCGCAAAACGCTTTTCTATAGCGATTGTTGCTTATTAGTATTGTACAGCATTTATGGAGAATATTATTTGTGTTTGGAAGTGCATTGGAGTATTTTGTTATGAAAGCTAGCGGCTGGTTGGTCTGTGCTTATGGGCCTCTTTTATCCTAGTGCTCGTGTCATGTCTAGTTTACACGCATCATTGTATGTCTTGTTAAGTGCTTCGTGCGGGTGATTTCTTTCGGCTAAGGTTGCCTTTAGATTGCTTAATGGGTTAACGTAATCTGTAGAAGGATCGTCACGTGGGCGAGTTGGAACTGGTTAGGCATATTGGCGGTCAGCGCGAAACACGAGGACAAAAAGAAGAAGGAAGGGACACAAACCACAGCGCTGTCTCACAAATAACTTTTATTTAGCAACACACGCATATTTAACAGCACTGACTACACCCACGTGATCCCATGACGGAGATGGAAAAGTGTGCAACAAAAAACCTCGTTAGAACCAAACCAATATATGCTAAGTGATGAACTGAGTTCAAAAATGAAATTTCCTTGTCATGCAGGGCTATCGATGGCATGCTCACGCAGCGGGAACCGTTTTTGTTGATGTGGAAAGCTTCAACAATTTCTCTGGTTGCCCGATCCCTGTCTTTGAACAGACATTTTGTGTCAGTAAATATAGGGGGCAGTCGTGGTTTGAACAGTGCCTAGCCATGTGCGAGTACTCATTCCCTTTCAGGGAGCGTTTGTGCTCAGCCAATCTTATATTCAGACACCGGCCTGTTTGGTCAGTATACATGTCACCGCAAGAAAACGGTGCTTGATACACTATACCTACTTTGCATGCACCGAACGAGGGCGTGTGTTTCTTTACCTTGCAACCTTTTTAAGTGCGAATGCACTTCTTAAGCGACCCCGAAAACTCCGCCGGCATCCGCGCTCCTCCTCCTCTCCCCTAGCAACGGCGCGAGGAGCGGAGAGGAGCGTCTGTAGCAACGGCGCAGCGACGTCACGCCCCACGTGACTGCGCGCGCTCCGCCCTCCGCTCCGTGGCTGCGCGCGCCCCGCGCCAGCTCCGCATACGGAGGCGCGCGCACATCGAGGCACCCTAGCTCCGCACCGCTCTCCGCGCCGTGACGTCACGGCGCGTTGTGCAGCTGGCGCCTCCGCGATCAAAGTCTATGAAGCCACGATCAACGGTGGCTTCATAGACTTGGCGTTCAGTAGGAACTGTACGGTCCGCGCCGTCTTGCCGGATCCGCTCACCGTCCATTTCTCGGATCACAAAGCGCTGGTACTAACCGTGAGCTACAACGATAACACGAATAGGTGCTGATCTGTAGTGACGTGTGTAGTGTGTGTATGTGTGTGACGTACTCGCGAGGTGCATTAATGCATCATACGAAAAGCGTGAAGTGTAAAATAAATAAATAATACTTCATATATAAATGTGTGTGTGTGTGTACAAATGCATCATGACAACAACACTTTAAATCATTAATTACACTTAATCATCATCATCAGTAAAAGTGCTTTGCACTTAAAAACGGCCAGACCTCCGTGGGTCGGCTGGCGCGTGCTCTCTCGCTGCCGTCTCCTTCGCTCGGCTCTGCAGTTTAGTCGCGCGCACCCCCTCATAGCATCACCCCGTGCTTCGCACTTCCTCATACTCCCCTTCGGGGAAATGCGGTTTTTTTTTTACTTTTATTTACTCTTATTCTTTTTGACCAAGTTTCCTTTCATTTATACTGCAAATGTTATTTATTAGGGGCAGAAAAGATAACTCTGACATTGAACCTCCGTGCAATATTTTTTAGACTATGAGATAGCTTATGCACGTATGGAATAACTACAGTTTTTTCTTTGTCTAACTGGGCTGAAACACTATCCCTCTTGATTGTTCCTAATCTTACACATTTCATCAGCTTCTGCACATTCAATCGGATGGCACTTTCCGGGAACCCTGCCACCCTTAGACGCATTACTTGGATCCCAAAGCTGTCAGAAGCATGATGGAAACATGACTTTACTAAGGCTGCAAACAAGCAAGAGTAGGCGATCCCGTTTTTTGCTACCTTAGAATGAGCGGATTTAAAATTTAGGATAGGTTTTGCGGATCTTGGCATATACTGCCAACACACATGATTCTTGGGGAGTTCTAGCCTCAGGTCCAAAAACTGCAACTGGTTGTCTTGCGGTGATTCATAGGTGAAGCGCAAACCAGAAGCGCATTTGCGAAAGAGATCAACAACTTTTGTTACATTCTGGTCTAAGTTTGAATTAGTGACGAAAACAAAAAAGTCATCTACATACCTTATCAATTTGATTATATTTTCATCAAGATTACTTTTTACTTTTCTGTCTACGTTTCCTAGAAAAATATTACTTAGCACCGGAGCAATTTTAGACCCATTGCAGACCCCCGTTTTCTGAATGTACAACTTGTTGTTCCATTCAATGTAGGTAGAACGCAAATAAAAAGAGAGGATTTCCAGAAAGCTACCTACAGATATGCCACATCTACTAGAGAAGGATAATTCGTCGTTGTCCTCAGTGATGCAGAGCGTAACATTTTTCATCAGACTATCATAAGCCAGATTGTAATATAAATCTTCGACGTCAATAGTAAACATATTGCAATCACCACCCGGATTGGTGCTTACAAGAAATGACACGCGATCACTAGAGTTCTGTACCATAGAAGGATCAACAATAGCCAATGACTGCAGGTGTCTTTGTAAGTACGCGGACACACACGGTTGCCAGCTGTCTGTTTCTGTGATTTTAGCTCTAAACGGAATATTAACCTTGTGTGTATTTGCCGCGAAGAAAATATCCAAATTAAGTTTGTTAGCCTTAGCAATGTTCCTGCAGGACAAGCTAAACCTTCTTGGGGGCAACGATCCTTTCAGAGTTACGGATTCCACCGAGGTTTCTACATTTCTTAGTTTGCACGCAGAGAAACACCTTGACGCCATTTCAATTGATATTAAAGACCTGTATTATTATATACCCCAAATGGACGTGCTCAAGTGCATTCAAGAAAACATTGACACGTTCGGATGCACTAGCTTCCAGAATGCGGTAGGTGTCTCGGTTGATCGCTTCCTAGAGCTCGTTTCTTTTTACCTCCATTCCACATATGTTCAATGGGATGGCCGCCTGTACTTGCAGAAAAGCGGTATTTGCATCGGGCCTTGTCTGGCTCCCATTTTAAGCGAATTATTCCTTGGTAGAATGGACGTACATACGCCTTGCTGATAAATTTGCAGTTTCGAACGTTCTTAAGATTTTTAGATTTGTTGATGATTTCTTAGTGATTTTGCACAAAAGTTCTTCCTGCACACCTTTTAACATTGACAACACAGTGGCCACTTTTAAGCACATCCTCCCACCATTAGAAGTGACAAATGAACTTCCGTCTAACCGGTCCATAAAATTTTTAGACATATCTATCTGATTTTGTAACCACAGGACTTGCTGGGGTTACCAGCCAAGAAGCAACAAGCCAATTTTACTATATGACTCCGCTCACTCGAAGCTTGTAAAAAGAAGTATCACCAACATGTGCCTCACCAATGTACTCAAAAAATCATGCCCTAATCTTGTGCAGAAATGTTTGATTGAACAGGTAGATCGCCTGCATGCGTCAGGCTATCCTGAGCACGTTTTGATATCGGTGTCTGAGACGCTAGTTAGGCAATCAGCCTTCCGTTCAGCGCAGAGAAGACCAAGTGACAAAAAGAGAAAAGGTGGCAGTTATTCCGTACATTCATCGGGTATCGCACAATCTTAAAAAAGCTGTGCAGAAGGCAAATGTGAAAGTCGTCTTCTCTGCCCCAATAAAGTTGTCTAGGCTGTGCACACTAACTGACCCCTGCTCCAGAAAACGGCCGGAGTGCAAGGTCAACCACAACAAAGAATTAAGATTCGTGGAATGTATAGCCGGCGTGGTATTCAACATACCGCTTTCCTGTGGAAAAGTATATATAGGCCAAACCGGCCGGTGCCTTAACGACCGTCTAAGGGAGCACAACAATAACGTCAAAAACAAGGCTAATGGTCATCTCGCAAATCATTGTCAATCGAGTGCAAGTGCACCCCTATATAATAATCAGTCCACTGTAGTTTATCGCAGTCAATCTGCTAGGCTTATCGTCGAAGCGAAAATGATTTGGGAACGTCGAGAAACTTGCGTAAGCGTAGCCTCCCTTGCACTGTCAGACTGGAATATTTCGGTGCCCATGGAACATAGAGCGCATGCCAAATGCCACGTGTGGCGAACACATATAAGTGATGCTGCCTTCATTTCCCAATAAAGTTGAAAGTTGCGCTGTGTGTGTTTCGTCTTCTTCTCTGTCCCCGTCGAAATCGCATTTTGTTTAGGCTGGAGGCCTCGTCATGCTTTGGTGAAACTGGCGGCTTTCTAATATATAATCCTTGCAAACGGACGTAGCCTTTTCGAGCGGGTGTCCGCGTTAAACTTCCGATGCACTTACAGCTCCGTTTAGTTCAACTAACATAGCGAAGTAACGCACAACCTTATAAAAATGTAATAAGTCTTTTTGAACCACCAAGCGCCATTTTCGAGCACGTCGCGCTTATACTTAACAAAAGTCCTCACTACCGACCTTTGACAGGCGCGTACTAGTGTGAATGGCGAATTCAAGTGCGCAAAGCGATATATGTTACGTACTTATTATGCTTATGTTGCGCCGCTTTATTCCTGAGGAAGGTATTTTATGCTTTTCGTTGTCCGCTAGAGTAAGAGACACTTATAAAAACACTTATTCTACCTCATTATATCTGCGACTGGAACAACGCATCAAGGTTAAATAGTTTGGGTGAACTGCACCTCTTGGCCATTCTTGTAAAGGGGAGTAGGCTCATATACGTACCCGATGTCAGCGTGTTAGATTTCGTTATCATCCTTCATTTTTAATACTCTGGTGAACTAGCAAATGAATTCGTGCAGGATCACTTTGGAGAATCCTGCTTTGAACAAAACCGAGCAGATCGGTGCAAGAAGTGTAAATGAAATGTTAGCTGTACCAACCGTTTTCCCATTCAGAGGTAGGCATATTCCACTTAGCCAACTGCTTTCCGCATAAGTGCACAATTTTTTCACCAAATGAGCGGCGGACGCTTGGGAGACTTTATTGGTTTTTCAGCGGCTGACACGGCATGCGTCGTCTTTCTTTAAGGTACCAGGCCCGGCTCGTTTAGTAGAATGGTAAGAGTGTTAGAGAACATGATGACGAGTCATCTGGTGATGATAATTCGCCTTCTTAGGGGCTCGTGTCCTCTGTCACCTAGTATGGCATGTAGATTCTTACATGTTCCTTCTCTCAGTAACACCAAGAGCCCTTCCACCTATTCAAAAACTGTCACTCAGCTCAAGCCAATCCTTTCATCTCAGTCACCCGCTTAACCAATTTCCACTTGAGAAGAAAGAACACTAATATCAATCGAAGTGTAATTGTCAAAACGTTCAGCCTGCCTCCTTAATTTCCGCTTTTTTCTTTGTCTTGAGTTTCCATCTTTCCATACCCCTTAAAATCCCGCATTTTCCCTGAAGCTATAGTGGTTAATGTAATAGGTGTGTACATATTTATGTTGGCAGTTGTCCAAGGAAGCGAAAGCCACCTAGAGATCGAGCACTTCCTGAACCCACATTCACCAACGAAGAGATGAACGATTTCGCTGAAGGATCTCATGCTGTATCGGATGCAGTGGAAGTGCTCCCTGCGTCAGAGCACATGATCCGTCAAAGCACAAGAACCGTCAGCGGATAACCTCCAAGCCAACAGCGCTGATCTCGAAGCGTTCAACTGCCGAATTTCAAACTCGAAATTTCACCGAATGACCACAACTACCCACATTGTATTGACTGGCCCGAAAGCCTCTCTGCTTTTGTCGGTTCTGTGGTGCCATACATAGCAGGCTTCATTGTTCGAAAAGTTTGTGCAACAACTACCTGTGAACAGTGCATCGCAGCCATGCACTTAGATAAGCTGGCACCTATAATTAAACGGAAGAGCCTGGGTGGGCTTATTTCACCATCACAGGATGTCATTGGCCTCTGTGAAGAAGTTGAGAAGGGACTGCGGCGTCTACAGGCTGAATGTGATGCCATCTTAACAGTGATGTCAAGAGCAAAACAGCTTATTGTTATGTTTTGTTGAGTTGTTCATCGCGGCCCACCAGCCAAGACAGCTGTGCGCGCGCATTCTGATATCTCCTAGGTTTCCCTTTCCCCCTGCACTGTATATTACGGCAGCTGTGCCTGAATAAACGTTCTTGTTCCACCACCAGCTAGAGTGTCGTTACTGCTGCGGCCTGCCGCAGTGGGTTACTACAGCGGCGACGAGGTCACGGATACGGTGAAAGTAGCCCAACACAGGGGTGCATGCGGACTGCCGCTACGTGAGAGAGAGAAGTAACTTTATTAGAATGAAAGGGGGAAGGGTGAACTTGGAGCTTCTATGGTTGGGGCCCTACGTCCAGGGCTCCGCTGGCTTTGGCTGCCCGCGCCGGACTTGATCCAGGAGCGCCATTTGCACGCCCAGGTCCGAGCTGGCGAGGTGTGCCTCCCACAGGTCCGAGCTGGCGAGTTGTGCCTCCCACTGCTCCGTACTAGGCATTAAAGTGCTGCCGAGATAACAAGCTAAGTCGGTTGGTTTGCTCGCGCATCCCCACGATATGTGGTAGAGAGTCGGCCTACCGCCGCACCACGGACACACGGCCGGGTATAGAGTCGGAAATATTGCGTGTAGTTTCAATAGATGGGGGTAAACATCTGTCTGAATTTTGCGAAGATCGACGGCATCTTCACCACTGAGGGACTTATGAGGCGCCCCGTATTTTTGTCGCGTGAAGCGCTGGTGGACAAGAATCTCCCTAGCTAGAATTGATCATCATCATCATCATCATCATCAGCCTGTTTAGGTCCACTGCAGGACGAAGGCCTCTCCCAACGATTTCCAATCCACCCTATCCTGAGCGAGTTGGTTCCACTTTATGCCAGCAAACTTTTTAATTTCATCGCTCCATCTAACCTTTTGCCTACCTCTGTTGCGTTTTCCCTCTCGTGGTATCCATTCCGTCGCTCTTACTGTCCACCTATTATCCTTCCTCCTCATGACATCTGACATGGCTTCCTCCTCATGACATGGCTAACGAATTAGAGGGACCCTCCGCTCGGTTACAAAGCGCGCGAGCTAGAGCGTCCGCCCTTTCGTTGCCTTCAAGCCCTGCGTGGCCCGGGCACCAGATCAACCAATGGTGGCGAGTGGGTGTGGGTCCCAGCAGCCTAAGCGCCGTGGCTGGAAGGCGGCCGGTTAGAAAGAGCCGGCATGCCTCTTGAGAGCCGGATAGAATTACTGATGGCTCTCCTCTACGCTCATGAAACCTCAATGCTAAAGCGATGGCTGCAGTTGCCTCTGCCTTTGTGACCGAGGTCGTACGTAGGGAGGCGCTCGTCAGCAGCCTCATATTGTTGTCAACGACCGTAATTACGTGCTTGTGCCAGTCGTAACTGGCCGCATCGACGTATGTTACGTTGGGCGTTGACTCGAGCTGTTTTCGGAGCCACTTGACTCTCGCAGCACGTCGTTGAGCGTGACAGTCGCGATTCATATTTTTTTGGCACTGGCGAGATCGTGAGCTGTGGATACGGAGAGATTCCTACCCTACTGAGTATTGTCCTGGCTGCTGCAGTTTGACTTAGGCGATTCCTCTGAGAGATGAGGACCGCCGCACTGAGCTCAGCATAGTGTATACCAAGTGCTAACAGTCGCTCTGTCGGTGTACTGACCGAGTGCTGCCTTAAATGCGCTTCTAATGAGGGAGTCCACCTGGCTCTCCTCACTTTTGTCGAGTGAGTGGTACGGAAGGCCACCCTGCTCATAATCAAGGCCTGAACAAGACGGAGGGTATCGTTCTCCTTCATCCCTTTCTTGTGATAAGTGATTCGCCGAATCATTCTAGCAATCTGCTTAACTGATGTTTTTAAGGTTGTTATGGTGTCCCTGGCTTTGCCATTTCCTTGCACCCAGAAACTTAATATACGGGCCTGGGTCACCTCTGCAAGGGCATGACCGTCAACCTCTAAGTTTATGTTGCCGTTGCTCTTGTAGTACTTACTGCGCACTCGTATAAGTTCAGATTTTTCTGGCGAGCAGCTGAGGCCGCTATTTCTTGCGAAATCCGCTACGGCTGTCGCGGCAGCATGTAGGGTTTGCTCTTTTTGCGCCAACGACCCCTTCGTGGCCCAAAGGGTAATATCATCCGCATACAATGTGTAGCCAAGATGCGGGATCTCGTCAAGTGCACGCGCAAGTCTGCACATAGCAATGTTGAAGAGCAAAGGGGAGATGACCGCCCCTTGAGGTGTTCCCTTGTTAGGCATCGAGAACTGTTCCGACCTTGTCTCACCAATTCCGATGATGGCCGTCCGCCCGGAGAGGAAGGATTTAATATAGTTGAATATTCGCTCTCCGCAGCCGATTGCGTTGAGCTCTGAGAGAACGGCCTCATGTGAAACGTTATCAAATGCCCCTTTGAGATCGAGGGCTAAGATCAAATGTTCGCCGCCACGGAGCACCGTACTCAAAACCTCTTCCTTTTAAAGGAGGAAGGTGTCCTGGGTCGATAGCCCGTTACGAAAGCCGATCATGGTTGCTGGGAAAAAATTTTCGTCCTCTATGAAATTTTGAAGCCGTGCTTGTATCACTCGCTCATGGAGCTTTCCCATACAAGACGTGAGCGAAATGGGCCGCAAGGCTCCGAGAGAAGGTTTTTTACCTGGCTTGGGTATAGTTATTATCGTGGGATCCTTCCATTCCGGGGGAACGTGACCTTGGGACCAGCACTGGTCGTTAAGGAAGTGCGTAATCTGTTCAAGGACTTTGCTGCTGAGATTTCGGATCATGGCGTTGGTAATTCTATCGGACCCCGGGGCAGAGTTCCTGTTGGCGGCCTGTGCTGCAGCGAAAACCTCAAAGCTCAAAGGAGAACCATGGCCAGTTTTCAGCTACCGATGTTCGACGGGACCAGAGATAAGTGGAAACCATATCTTCTAAGGGCTGAAGCGTATTTTGAAGCCAATGACATCACCGACTCAAAGAAGCAACGCGCGCTGCTTGTGGCTGCTCTCAGCACGCAAACGGTGCAAGTGCTAACTGGTCGAATCGCGCCGAAAACCTCAGTTCGCTCACGTATGACGAGGCAGTTACAGTTTTGAATAGCTACTACGACCCAAAGCGTCACGAACCAGCTGAGAGCTACAAGTTTTAGGGGCGAAGCTCCTCTTAGTCTAACCTTGTCACGCGTCAGGCGTCAGGCGTCAGGCGTAACCCGCGTGCCGGGAGGCACGCGCTCGCCCTCGGCGCGTGCTTCCCGGCGCGTGCCTCTCTCTCTCCCTGCGCGTGCCTCTGCTGTCTTGTGTGAGAGAGAGAGAGAGACAGTGAGAGCGAAAGGCGCGCGTTGGCTATGGAAACGCTCTTTCCGCCGCGGTGGTGTAGTGGTTACGGTACTCGGCTGCCACCCAAAATGCGCGGGTTCGAACCCGGCCGCGGCGGTCGCATTTTCGATGGAGGCGAAAATGCCAGAGGCCTGTGTACTGTGCGTTGTCAGTGCACGCTAAAGAACCCCAGGTGGTCTAAAATTTCCGGAGCCCTCCACTACGACCTTTCTCTCCTCTCTATCACTTTCACTCCCTTTCACTCCCTTACCCCCACCCCTACGGACGCTTAGCCGTGCTCCCTACATGGGCTGCAGAAATTAGCGTCCTTTCCTGACCGAACCACAATCATCATCATCTTAGAGGAACGCTATCAGCTCGCGAAGAAGGAGAACGCGCCCTCACGCGCGAGAGACAACGTTGGGGCAAGCAGCCCCAGGCAGCACAGATGCTCGGCCCAATATTGTTTTTTTGTTGGCTTACGGAGGTCCAATGAAGGCCCTGTGATACCACTCATAAGCCAGCGTTGGAAATTCCATCTATTAAGGCCTCCAACAATGGCCCATCGTAACCATTCAATTTGCAATATTGGTTCTTCCATCCTGTAAAGAAGGCAAATGTGGGCCATAGTTGCCACTCAGCATACATTATTGGTGCGTCCAGTGCACAAGGAGGGTAATGATGGGTCAGTTTCTACATAGTCCTATCAATATTGGTTATGTAATGGCGGCAGGCTGTATATATTGTCCAATCAATCTCACTGTATAGCCAATGCTGGACTTCCAATGTTCTGTGTCGGACAATATTGTCCACACACAAGAGTTGTAGCATCAATGTTGGTAACATTTGCAAGTACACATGATATATCGGGAGGCAGGTACACATGGTGGCAAGTACACATGATTGTTTTCCTGTTTTACCAATATGAAGGGACCTCGGTGCCGCAAATGAGTTCAGAAAAATCATTGTGTATGTATTCAGTGCCGCAGGAAAAATTATCTCTATAATTTACGTAATTGTTTATTTGCGCAAGTTCTAGCTAAGTGTGTGTGAAGTAGACTAGAACTGGCACATTGGAAGTTGAGCAAACTACATTCTACAACGCCATCATATGGTCCAAAATGCCCAGCAGCATGTTAGTGGCTTCCGAGCCCACGTGCATGGCCTAACAGGTCACTTTATCTGTTGTCATTGCAATATTTCCAAAATAATCGAAATAGGCTGTGTATTATGTCCAGACATTCTGTCTGGTTTCTTCAATACAGGACAGCCAATGCTGCTTGCGAGACAATATTGTCCAGACGTAAATACTGTCGTGCCTATGTTGTTCACATTGGGAAGTACATGACATATTAGAAGCAATGATCTCTTTTTCATTTGAAACAACGTTAATATATATTACCATGTGCACTCGCACAATTAGCGCCCACGCGTAATTTCTGCACTCCCAACTTTATGTACGGTTTACGCACAAATATTACTTGCATGCTCTCCCCATGACACCCAGTGCCACGTGGCGCAGGCTAGTGTTGTCCTTTTCCGTACTGAGTGTTCGGTAGCCCAGGCTTCGCCATAGCCGGTCGCATTTTGATTGTTTAATAGCGACATACTGGCGATTCCTATAAAAAAAATTCAACGTAGTGTTTGCCGATTAACTGAGAACCGTTCCGCCACGATAATTTTGCCACGTGAACACGAGTCGCTCTTGATACTGGAGTTTAGAGATGCTGCTGACAGCACCAGTGACGACGATTCCGAGTCGCACATCCGCTAATGCTTGAATGTAGCCCACGAATGCATTTGGCTGTTGAGGTACGCATTGTGTTGAGTGAAAGCTGCATTCGTTTTTGTGATACATTTCATTTCACGCATCTCAGATCAGCACGCGTAAAGATTCCTTACGCGATATTCCGAAAGTATGTGCGAAATTCGCATGTAATTTACGCACCTTTTGGAACTCCTAGATGCATGGAGAAAAAAAAACACGAGTTACGTGGTATTTGCGAGTAAGCACGGTATAAGTTATGCATGAGCAAATACGGCATATGCAAAACGTTGGAGGGTAAAGAAAAGCCTTTGTTATCTTTCTACCTCGAGCAGGGGGCACAGGAGCCCGCGGAACATGGAGGCGTACCACGGCAGGGGGGGCGAAGGGGGGAGCTGCGTGGGCGGCACTAATCCGTTTTGCTTCGCATACCTGTTTGACATGTTTGCGGCAGCGAGCTGGGGGTGAGGCAGGCGAAGCGGCTTTCACTCTGCAGAGGTTTTTCGGACGCACAGGTTGTGTCGCACGGGCATCGTGTATCTGCTGAAACTGGCGAGTTTACGGAGTCAGAACACCTGAGCAATCTACGGACACGGAACTTGCGGCTGCAAACTTCTGCATAGTGAAAAAGTGGCAGCCCTGCGCTTCTTTGGACCGAACAGATGAGCCTCGACGTGTTGCGACCGTTCTAAAGGTTTTCCTGAAAGCTTCGTACCGATTTTAGCCATTCGTTTATTTTACTCATTGCGTAGACTGTTGTGCTCGCACCCTCATTTTGGCGTGTGCCGGGTTTATTATAGGATGTATTACTGCGTATTTTCGTTATATTTACTATTTCTAAATACACACGTGGTGGGCTTTGTTGTATATACGTCGCGGCAGATGAAGTAATCGGTTCTAGCAAAGCTGTTTTGGTTCGTGTGACTTTCATGTTTGTGTTTTTGTCTTGCGTGAAACGCGTTTTCCCTGTGCTCTTTAACGGTCATTTCTTGTTCCTGGTTTTCGGTTTTTTCGAAGTCATCGGTTTGTCCCCACATACCCTCCGTTCCGGATTCTGCATGCAGAAAGATATCACCATATCCTAACATTCACTTATGCTGTATTACTTAAGGAAGTGTTAAATTTCTACAATTCAGCTGTTTCCTGGAATCGTTTCAGGAACCTTTCAAGCTTCAGCAGCTCCACGTAAACACGTAAACCAAAACGTGTCGCATAGGTTTAGGCGTATGTTTTCTTGTGCCTCTTCTTTTTGCTTATGGTGCTTATGCGTTTAGTTTTCTCGACGCTGATTTTATACAATGGACTTCAAACTTAGAGTGAATATTGATTTGTTGATTTTATCAGAACTTCCTTTTCAATCCCTTCTCACGTCTCTTATACTCACCAATAAAATGTGTCACAAAGAAGACATTTTGCTTATTTGTATGTGTGTATGTGTTCGAAAGATACGTTTCGCCATTAACATACGAGTGCATAGACCATTTATGTCCGTTTTATGCTGTCGTTATTACCACGAAGCGTGAACATAAAAAAATTTCATTTCCCAAGCTGGCAGTACATGCATGCGTACTAAGTACAAAATAAAGCTATTGTTACTCCCATAATTTACTGGATATTCTTGCTTCTTGCCTGGAGCCAGAAGCCTCGGCAAAAGAAATTTAAGCGCATGCATGATAGCCAATAAAAAAGGTGGGGAAAATATAGAATCAGCCAATAAAAGAGGCTGGCAAGAAATGCTGCCTCATCCAACGATGAATGCTGGCAAAAAAATGATGGAACAGCCATCAATAAAGGCTGGAAAAAACGGTTAGAGCTTCCATTGTTTATACAAGCTTACCAATATTGAAAATACAAACGATGGACAATGTTGGCCAAAGCCATTCTTTCCCAATTTTTCCAACGTTATACGCCTGGTATCCAACATTGGACTAATCTAGTCAAAAGTGTAGCATGGGACCCGAAATCCAATGTAGTTCCAATATTGTATCCAATGTTTTCCAACGTTGCGCGAAGGTCGGTCCAATGTTGTTGTGCTGCCTGGGGCGTCTCCTAGCGAGTTTCTTGATTGAGAAATACCGACTGCTCACGTTGGAGAAGCGTTCACCGGCAACCCATATATATATATATATATATATATATATATATATATATATATATATATATATATATATATATACACTGGATCTTGACTTGCAATGAACTGCCGGTGGGAGATTTCACTTGTGCATAGTTGAACCATGAGGATTCGTAGCGTGCGCGTTAACTAAATTAATCCGGAACCCGGCATGATCTACGATGAACCTCCCGAGCTTCGCCCACTCATCATCATTCACTCCGTGGATATGCTGTAATTTTTTTTTACACGCTGCCAGCAGGAAGGGGAGGCAATTCAAGCATTCCTTGTCGACATACGGCGCACAGCTGACAATTGCAATTTTGGCAATGTATCGCATTATTTGCGGCGCACGCTCAAATAGCCTGCGCAAGCAGCTGCTGACGAAGGACGGGTTGACCCTACAAGAGGACGAAGCTATTGTGATATCGGCTATCAAACGAGCTGTGACGTAAGACTGACGTAGTGATCAAGCGCTTTAAAAAGCAGAGCCTTCCTTCAATAAAGAGCATTCCTTCCTGTGTGGTTCCGGCGTTCGTGTCGTTCGTGTCTGGTTCGGCGTTCGTGTCCGGCGTTCGTGTCTGGGTTCGGCGTTCGTCTCGATAGAACAACTGGCGACGAGGATGGGATGATAGTACGATCCTGAAGCAAGCACCGGCACAGCGGTCGAAGCGGAACGGACGACTGGGCCAAGAACAGAAGGCAAGCGTTTCAAAATGGCTATTCCACTAACTTCGCAACGTTTCGGAAGCATGCCAGAGTATAACCCGAGCAGCGACAACATCAAGTCGTATTTCGAGAGGTTTGAGAACATTGTGGCACTTACTGAGGTTCCGGAGACAAAGAAGCTGAGACTGTTCTTGAACGTAGTAGGAAGCACAGTGTACGGGGAGCTCCAGAAAATTTTAGTTCCTGACAGACCTGCTGACAAAGCCTTCGCAGAAATACAGGAGGTTCTAGAAC
Source organism: Hyalomma asiaticum (assembly GCA_013339685.2). Lineage (NCBI taxonomy): Eukaryota > Metazoa > Arthropoda > Arachnida > Ixodida > Ixodidae > Hyalomma > Hyalomma asiaticum. The sequence goes on along the minus strand of CM023490.1, from coordinate 71,479,764 downwards.
AACACTACAGTCCTGAGTATTCTGTAATCGCCGAGCGTTGCAAGTTCAACAAACGCATGCAGAAGGAAGGGGAATGCATCAAAGACTTCATGACAGAATTGAAACACCTGGCGCGTAACTGCGAGTTCAAGGCGTTTCTAAACGATGCGTTAAGGGATCGACTCGTGGCAGGATTGCGCGACCAAGAGACGCAAAGGATATTGTTCGCAACTGAAAACTTAACCTTTGAAAAAGCGTGCAAAATTGCACTTGAAAATCAACTTGCTGCCAAGCAAACCATGGAGCTACATTCTAATGCAGAATGCTCGACCGTTACTTATGCGGTCAGTAGGAAAACTCAAGCAGAAACCAGGCCGTCGGCACGTAAAAACGAAAGGGGTCAAAAGAAGACCACTTGTTATCGCTGTGGGAAAGGGCACGACGCAGACAAGTGCTGGTATCGCAACGCGAAGTGCCGCGCATGTGCTGAAACAGGGCATCTGCAAACGGATGTGTCGGAAAACGAAAAACCGTCCGGTGAACTACGCTGAAGCGACCTACGAGGAATCGGACGATTCCCAGACGTATCATGTCGTGATGTGTGCTAGAGATGGGAAACGAGGCTACAAAGTGTCTTTGTTGATTGAAGGAAAGCCTATTTCTATGCTCTTGGATACGGGCGCAGCTGTCACATTGATGCCTGAAAGTACGTTCAAGCAGTGGTTTTCGCAAACTGCATGCAAACCAACAAAGGCAGTATTAAAAACTTATACAGGACAGCCTGTAATGTTGAGAGGACAGGCGACCGTAACCGTCGAACATAACGGCTGCAGAACGGAGCTTCCGCTACATATAGTAGAGGACCAGGGCAAGGCTATGCCTAGCTTCTAGGTCGAGATTGGCTTGAAGAGTTGCAACTTTACTGGAATACCGTCAGTGCTGTCACACCAAGCGCGGATGTCGGTTCTCTGCGGGAAAAATTTCCAGAAGTCTTCCGTACGACACCGGGAGTAGTTCGCAACTTCGAAGCCAAGATAGCCAGGTCTATGCCTTTCGCTACTAAAGAGGCAGTCGGCGAGGAACTCCGGAAACTAGAGAGTCAAGGCATCTTAAAGAAAGTAACTGCGAGCAAGTGGGCGACTCCCATCAGGCACGTAGGCAAGGGGGGGCCCAGGGGGGCCCGGGCCCCCCCCCCCCGAAATTCGTCAAGTCAGGCATCAATGCAGGGGTATATAGGCACAAGTACAAGTAGCGCCGTGCGCATTTAAACAAATGAAAAACAAACGGTACTCAAGGAACTCACTAAGAACAGCTACCCAAGAACCTTTATTCCGAAAGCACTTCAATTCCAAAAGCACGGCTATGCTTGCCGAGAATTCAGCGTCCTCCGGCTCCTGAATCAACACCACAACAGAAACACCACACTCTCCCGGGAGATATGTCCGAGGCGTTAGCGAAACTATCGCTCGTATTCTCGGAAAAGAAGGCATCCGATTGACTCACAAGCCCACGAGCACATGTTCTCTACATATTGCCGAGGGCCATTCACCGAAAGAGAGAGCCCAAGCCACTGTATACAAATATGTGATGCTAGCTACATCGGCGAAACAAAAAACCTCAAAGAAACATTTCGACAGCACAAGAATGGCCTCTGCAATTTTGCAACAGATCGCAAGCCGATAGCCAAACATTCCCAAGATAGAGACCGCCGCATCAATCTTCCTGACACAACGGTCATACCAACTGAAACCAATTATCGGAAACAGTTACTGCTTTGTGACTGCGGAAAAAGGCAGAAAACTTCGCAACGTAGACATTTTAATATATGTAAGACAAGCTTGTTGGAAACGAAATTACCAGAACGAACAAAATGTTGCCATACGTATGGCTTCGAAACCAAAGAAAACGACGTGATCTGTCGATACTTCGCGCTACTTCTCTTCGTCGCATCAGTTATGTTTAGGAAGGTGGTTCGTTGGTTGTGTCGGGTTTTTTGGAGCAAAAGTGACCACGTCTATATTGCCCCAAACGAGGATTCTCATCTACACTCTTAGCACGGTAAGCTTTAGTTTATGTTATAGGTACACAAAAATGTGAAAATATGCTCCTTTATAAAGGTTAAAAGCACTTTAACCTTTATAAAGGAGCATATTTTCACATTTTTGTGTACCTATAAAATAAAGTAAACGTTACCGTGCTAAGAGTGTACGGTCAGGGCGCTCGGTAGTTGGATTGCTTCAAAGAACAGTGAAAAGAATGACAGGACATGCAGAAAAGGATAGCGTTGACTCCATCGGTGGATTCCCTGAAGAAATGTCTTTCTTAATGAGAGGAGCGGTGTCTTTGTTGCTGCACAGCAAGCGGGCGGTATAATGCGGGCATCATTTATACAGTCGCGTAGTGGCGGCAACTTAGGGAACATTCAGGTGCTTTCTTTAACTGACAGCTGCGCGGCGTGGGAGAACGCATGTGCATGGCTTGGCTTTGCCGCAGACGCAGATTTTTTTCCACGAACGGACGGCGGAAGCTAACCGAAGGCTTGGAAAAGGGGGCTTCTGTATGGAATGCTATGACAACCCATTAACCCGTTCAATCCCCCTGGCACCTTTGCGAAACCCACCACCCTTTTTCCGCCGCCTGTGTCATGGGGGCAGGCGCCCGTGGCGGAAGGAGTAACCAAGGTAAACAAACAGGGTAAACTGCGCTTGTAGTTCTGCGGAAGGGTACTACAGGCGAGCCGCGTTCATTCCATAGATAGATGACCTGAAAGGTTCCCTCCAAACGGCGCTTTGCAAACCATCGGAAAACACTGCAAAGTTTGCCATTCGTGTTGCCAAAGCACGCCTGCAAGGGCAAATTTGAATCTGTTCAGCCGCCCTTCGATTTTTACCTCAGTGATATGACAACAGCACATATCGTTACGCTAAAAGATGAATGGGAAATCTGGAAAACTAAATGGCAAGCCATGCTAGAGGAGGAACCTCCCCGCTCTGCGACAGACGCTTTAACTGAATGCGACAAAGCCCTCTCGCCTAACGTTCACACAATCAAGATATTGGCGACAATCCCAGTGAGTAAGCTGCTGCAGAACGCAGCTTCTCGACAATGAAAAGAGTAAAAACATATTTGAGGCACCGAACGGCTGAAGAGCGGCTTAATGGCCTGGCTCTTATGTCCATTCACCGGATGCAAGTCAGTGTCGACGAAATTATCACTGTGTTTATAGAGAAACCGCGACGCATGAAAATTGCAGCGTGAACCACTCTTTTCGGCCAAGCTGCTTGCTCGTTTTCTTTTCTTTTGCATTGGCTTTTGCTATATTGTAAAACCACGCGCAATGCCATTCTTTAATATTGCTTCCTAAAACGACTTTAGCTTTCTGCATCTTTTGTGTCATGAAAGCATCCGTGTTTTGGCTCTCAATGGTTCAATAAAGTTGTTTTCGCGAATATGTCTGTTTTTTTTTCTTTTAAGATAGCTGTCATAAAGTGGCTCACGTTTTTCTCGAAGGCCTGTAGTTCAGACAAAGTGTGAGAAATTTGGTAGAGAAAGCGTCCGACGAATATTTTTTTTTATTTCCTGAACATCCGAAAGTGAGCGCGCGATTCCTTTGCATTGTTTTTTTTTTCTTTTTCTCGCCCTCGTTCCGTCACTGGCTCTGTATGGCCCTTCTTCGTCCAGATTACTTGGTTACAAAGTATCCTTTCTCGTGCACATGCACTAGCTTTACTACAGAGTCAAAAAGCTTGCTTTCCATCTTGGATGAACTCGCTTCTTTGGCTGCATTCCACTATGTTCTCTTTCTCGTCTAATCATTAAGCGCCTTCTATATTCCCGGGCAAGTCATTTTAAGCATTATATAATAATGACCATGCTGTTATTGATGCTTTTGTCCCCCCTTTATGTAATACCCTGAGAAGGGCCTTTAAGAGTGAATAAATGATGATGATGATAATGAAGCTTTTTGGGCCCACCCCGAAAAAAAAACCTGGCTACGTGCCTGACTCCCATCGTACCAGTTCCGAAGCGTGGAGGCGGAATCAGAATTTGCGGAGACTACAAAGTAACAATCAATCAAGTACTGAAAACTGATTGTTACCCACTACCGCTTACCGAGGACTTATATTCGATGCTAGCTGGGGGCAAAGTATTTTGTGTGCTGGACTTATCCTCGGCGTACCAGTAAGTGCCTCTCAGTGAAGAGTCCAAGCCACTGCTCACGATAAACACGCATCAAGGCTTGTACGAATTCCAAAGACTTCCATTTGGAATTGCGAGCGCACCGGCCTTATTTCAGGCCATGATGGACAGCATCCTAGAAGGAATTCCTAACGTCGGATGCTATACAGACGACGTCATCATCACTGGGCACAGTGCAGAAGACCGCTACACAACTGCCACAAAAGTCCTGAAAGCACTCAGCGACCACAACATAACGCTGAAAGAAGAAAAATGCAAATTTTTTCGCGATTCTGTGGTTTACCTCGGGCACAAGGTCTTGGACGAAGGCATCTACCCCACCGCTGAAAAGATAAAAGCAGTGCGAGATGCGCCAGAGCCCAGTAACATCACGGAACTGAGGGCCTACTTGGGTCTTCTAAACTTCTATGGCAAATTCTTGCGGAATTTGGCAACTGTGGTAGCACCACTCTATGAGCTTCTTCAAAAAGACCGCAAGTCGGAATGGACGCAGCAGTGCAAGAAGGCATTAGAAGAAACTAAGGAAATGATTCTGAACAGCGGAGTGTTAGCCTTCTACGACATCACAAAACCAATCGGACTTAGTTGCGATTCTTCCGCTCACGGCTTGGGAGCTGTGATTTTCCATGAATTGCCTGACGGAACATAACGACCTATCGCATTCGCTTCGCGCACATTAACCAGCAGTGAACTAAACTATGCTCAAGGTGAAAAAGAAGCCCTCGCACTCATATTTGGTTTGGGACGATTCCATCGCTACTTGTATGGCCGTAAGTTCAGCCTATACACCGATCATCAGCCCCTTCTTGGGCTTCTTGGGCGCGATAAACCGCTGCCATCTTTAGCAGCTGCACGAATGCAGAGATGGGCACTGACGTTGACAGCGTATAAGTACGATCTCAAGTTCCGGAACGGCAAGAGAATGGAAGTTGCTGACGCGCTATCACGGCTGCCACTGTCTGTAGGTTTCGAGGACGACGAACCGGAGTGTTTAGCTGTTTTCGATGCAACCCCGCTGACAGCGAAAGACGTTGCTCGAGAAACAAAACGAGACTCTGTTCTAACACGTGTGTTTTAAGCTACGTTCTTTCAGGATGGCCGCCGGATTACCCTGACGAAGTGCGAACATTTTTCATACACAGAGATCACCTGCCTGTAGAGCAGGGGTGCTTGACTCGAAGCAATCGGGTGATCGTGCCAGAAACTTCGCAGGCTCATGTTCTCTCCTTGCTGCACGAGGGACACCCAGGAATGAGTCGCATGAAGATGCTCGCACGGACGTACGTGTGGTGGCCTTCACTCGACAAAGACGTAGAAGAAGCCGTCCGGAATTGTCAAGTCTGCCAAAGCACTCGTCCAGCAAAGTCGACAGGTCCTCTACAACCCTGGAGGTATCCAACAAAAGTCTGGGAGAGGATTCACGCCGACTACGCTGTCAAAGATGATGTAAATTTACTCGTTCTTGTAGACGGGTACTCTAAGTGGGTTGAAGTGTTCGTCATGCCATCGACTACAACCACTAGAACCTTGGAAAAACTGGACACGTTATTCGCCGCATACGGCTGCCCTGAAGAAATTGTAACCGACAACGGTCCACAGTTTACTTCGGATGACTTTGGAGAGTTCTTGAGGCAAAGGGGTATCAAGCATACTAGGACCCCTCCTTATCATGCCGCTTCTAATGGAGCAGCAGAAAGACTGGTAAGAACGACCAAGGAAGCTCTCTTGAAGCAGGTTCTGAGCAATCAGAATGCTGGAGTGAAGAATACCATACACGAACGTCTCAACAAATTTCTTTTTTCTTATAGAAACACCCCACACTCGATGACTTCCCGGACGCCTGCAGAAGTTTTCCTTAAGCGCCTGCCCCGAATTACATTGTCTCTTCTTAAACCAAGCTTTGCAGGAGACACGGCGGAGCACCTGAATCAAGACACGGAGCGACGTAATCGCCACAGAGGACCCGCTGAATTTTTCTCCGTGGGAGACAGAGTGTACGTAAAGACCACACGTGGTGAGCCGGTATCATGGCAAGAAGGTACGGTTGAGCAAGTTGTTAGCCCAATCACGTACATGATTAGGGTTCAAGGGCGACTACACTTCACTCACATGGATCACTTGCGACAGAGGAAAACTAGCGTATGGGCCGAAGTCCCTAGTAATGCGGCATCCGCAACTAGTTCGCAGAATGATGGAGGAATCCGCCTAGGAGGATCAAGAGTGCCAAGAAGCCTTTTGCAGGATTCGTCTTCTCGAGACGTCTTTTCGAAAGGCAACGTGTCAAGCGAACCTTGGCCAAGAAGACAAGATCCAACTCCGACAACCTCATCAGAGCTAAGAGATTCAAACGACAACCAGACTCCCCAGGTTCTACCACCAGAACCACCGCTAGACGCGTCATCAGTTACAGAAAGAGGGAATGCAGGGCTTAACAAGACCGGATCTAGCTCCGCAGCTGTTGAGCAGCCTATTCCCACAGGCAACGAGTCATCGTCAGCATTACCGCGACGAGGCACCCGCGTGCGAAAGCCTCCCGAGCGGTACGCTGCTGAAGACTTCACGAAAAGAACAAGTCTAAATTCAAATGACTGTTGTTTCACTAAGAAGGGAAGAGTGTGATATCGGCTATCAAACGAGCTGTGACGTAAGACCGACGTCATGATCAAGCGCTTTAAAAAGCAGAGCCTTCCTTCAATAAAGAGCATTCGTTGCTGTGTGGTTCCGGCGTTCGTGTCGTTCCTGTCTGGTTCGGCGTTCGTGTCGATAGAACAGCTATAGTCATTGCAGCGGAAGCAGCGGAAAGCGACGCTAAGGAGATGAGCGTAGAGTCGCCGACAGTGCTGAGAATGCAAGCGCATCATCGGTCATATCAGGACAACCACGACAGAAGAGCGGAGCTATCGTGCGGAAGATGCGGAAGCACAAGGCACAACGATAGCGCCTGCCGGTGGGCAAAAGCGCGTTGTTTTCGTTGCGGGAGGCTCGGACACTTAGCCAGATTGTGTCCTGACTCACCGCCGAATGCAGAAAGGCACAGTGGAACGCGGGCTTATAGGGTAAAAGCATTGACAGCCGTCCAATTCTAGGCATGACGATAACGAAGAAGCCAGTGTGGCGCACATTTGGACCGTAATCTCGCAAAAAAACGAGTTGGAACCGCCGATACGACGCACGTTTTGCTGGGGAGCCGTGGAACTGCACATGGAAATCGACACAGGGTCTCCTGTGTGCGTCATATCGCGCCAAGTCTACGAGCGACATGGCGCACAGTGGCCACGTTTGAAGGCGCCTCGAATGAAGTTGTCGTGCTACGCGGGAAAATTGCCCATGTTGGGTGAACTATAACTGTCGGTGCTGTACAAAGATGTGTCCTTAATGTGCCCGCTAATAGTGCTTGACTGTGCAGGACCAAGCCTCTGTGGACGCGACCTGATAACAGCGCTCAGCAAAAGGGGCGTGCCAATTGAACAGCTGACGGCGCCGGAGTAGCCTGCCGCTCCAAATTCGGCCACATACAGGGTGAGCAGTCTGCTTGCTGAGCTTGAAGAAGTATTCTCGGCAGACCTGGGGCTCATCAAAGGTTCCCCTGGAAGCCTGAAGCTCAAGCCGACAGAGACGCCCAAATTCTGTAAGCCTAGATCCATTCCTTACGCGCTCCGTGACAAGGTATCAAGCGAAATTGATCGGTTGGTGTCCTTGGGAGAGTTGTCGCCGGTACAGCACGCAGAATGGGCTACGCCTATTGTAGTGGTCTTGAAAAAAGACGGTACCGTTCGAATCTGCGGAGACTTTAAAGCCACACTCAACCCAGCTTGCGACGTGGAGCATTACCCGCTTCCGGTAGTCGAGGACATTTTTGCTAACTTAAAGGGGGGGAGTACTTGAGTACGTTGGATTTGAAGGACGCGTACAACCAAGTGCCGCTAGACGACGCGTCACGCAAGTTGTGTGTCATTAACACTCATCGTGGTCTTTATTGTTATAACAGATTGCCGTTTGGAATAGCTTCAGCGCCGGCAGTTTTTCAAAGAAAGATGGATGCAATACTTAGTGGATTACCCAGCGTTCAGGCGTACCTTGACGACGTGCTAGAACCGGAGCGTAGCGATGACAGCGGAAATCAGCTCGGGAAAGTATTGGAACGGTTTCGAGACCACGGCGTGAAACTTAGGTCCGACAAATGCAACTTCAGGCAACCTTCAGTCACGTACCTTGGGCATCGCATAGACCGGGAAGGATTGCATCCCATTGAGAAGAACGTAGAGGCTATCATGCAAGCGCCGCGACCACGTAATGTCACAGAGTTGCGCTCGTTCTTGGGCATGATCACGTATTATGCACGAGTTTTGCCAAATATGTCCTCTCTTCTATCTCCATTGTACCGACTAATGGGAAAAGAACGCACCCTGGGAGTGGCTGCCACCGCATCAGGGTGCATTTGAAAAAGCAAAGGAAAGCCTGAAGAACGCGCAACTGTTGATTCATTTTGACCCCAACAAAGAGCTGAAGCTAGAATGCGACGCGTCTCCGCATGGCGTGGGAGCCGTGCTGTTTCATTCGGAAGGAAAAGAGCATAGGCCGATTGGATTGCGCTCCGGAACGCTAACAAAAGCGGAACAGAACTATTCGCAGCTGGAGCGGGAGGCGTTGGCACTGATTTTTGGCGTGTCTCGTTTCCGGGATTATCTTTTAGGTCGGTCATTTACCCTGGTCACCGACCATCAACCCCTGCTCGGCCTACTGAGACCCGATCGCCAGACACCGACCATGGCGGCAGCTCGCATTCAACGGTGGGCACTGTTCCTGGACAGATTCTAGTACAAGCTACAATACGTGCCTGGGAAGCAACTGCTGACTGCAGACGCCCTCAGCAGACTCCCGTCAGCTCAATGTCAAAGCTGCGTGCAAAATCTACCCATGCCGGCAGCAGCTCCACCAGTAAGTTGGCCCAAAACAGCTGAAAGGTGGTCACGGATCCACATTGATTTTGCAGGGCCGATAGCAGGTCAGATGATATTCGTGGTGGTTGACACACATACCAAGTGGATTGAAGCTGTTGCTATGAGGCACGCGAACACAGCTTGTACTGTCCGGTGCTTGAGAAACATGTTTTGCCGGTTCGGGGTTCCACACACCATCGTGTCGGATAATGGCACTCAATTCACAAGTCAGGAGTTCGCCAAGTTTGTAAGAAGAAATAATATCGTGCAATTGCGGATGGCGCCATTTCACCCCCAATCGAACGGAGCCGCCGAAAGAGCGGTTAGAACTGTAAAGGATGGCTTGCGCAAGACGACAGAAGGGGCGCTCGAAGATAACCTGTTACGATTGTTGTTCAATTACAGGCGCACCCCCCAAAGAGAAGGAAAGTCTCCATCAGAAGTGCTACTGGGCTACCAGCTACGTTCACGCCTGGTCACGTGTTTGCCGGCCAGGTCCACACCTTCCGCGACAGGCACAGACGACTGGGCTGTATTGCCAGGCAGCAGTGTATATGTGCGGAATTATGGCACCGGGCCAAAGTGGACACCAGGGCACGTGAAATCCACGTCCGGAGCCAGGATGGTGAAGGTGGAAATTCAAGCCGGAGTAGTGCAACGTCATCTCGACCAAGTCCGCCACCGTCCTGAAGATACGCCTGGAAGGATGAATGGAACCACAGCAAGTGAGAAGTTCAACGGGCAAGCTAACTCGTGTACTGCCGCTTCGGCTGGAGCGACTCGCGACCAGCGAGACTGAACAGCCACTGAGGGTTCTGACGGACGACGCGGCTCAACCATCGCAGCCGGTACATGACGATGGCGCAACCACGGAGATCGCTGACCTTGCACAGCCACCTTTACGGCGATCAACACGAACTCGCAAGCCCATACAACGGTTCTAAATTAAGAGGGAAGGAATGTTATGTTTTGTTGAGTTGTTCATCGCGGCCCATCAGCCAAGACAGCTGTGTGCGCGCATTCTGATATCTCCTAGGTTTCCCTTTCCTCCCTGCACTATATATTACGGCAGCTGTGCCTGAATAAACGTTCTTGTTCCACCACCAGCTAGAGCGTCGTTACTGCTGCGGCCTGCCGCAGTTGGTTACTACACTTATCTTGGAAGTTCTGGGAGCTACGGCTGAGAAAAAGTGGTTCCATAAATTGGAGCAGCACATCCTTGACTTTGATTCACTTGACAATCACATCTACAATTTGTGCAAGCAAATCGCTGAAGAATATATATAAAAGTGAGAATACACCAAATGAACGAAACCGTGAACTCATCAAGAATAAGGTGAGACCACTTCTCTCAAGGGCGATCATCGTCCATCACCAGTAGCTTTTTTTTTTTGTTTTGTGGGGTTTTAACGTCCCGAAACCTGTTCGGATTATGAGAGACGCCGTAGCGGAGGGCTCCGGAAATTTCTACCACCTGGGGTTCTGTACGTGCACTTACATGGCACAGTACACGGGATTCAACATTTCGCCTCCATCGAAATGCAGCCGCCGCGGCCGGGATACGATCCCGGCCTGTCATCTTTTTTACGGTGTATCTGATTTAAGTGTCGCTACCTAATGCCTGTGCTGCTGATTTTACTTCTATACATGCCATTTGGCTGCTTACAAGTCGCAATAAACATTTTTAACCACAACTACTTGTTTTCATTGCTTTATAAATGCGAGTAACTTCATCCGCAGCGCGAAGACGGATGAGTGCGGCAGCACTCGGCTCCCTTTTGCCACTGGCAAGATGGCCGCCGCGCGCTCGGCTCGGCTTCAGTCTCTCCCATAGGGGCGCATAGGCAGCTATGCGCCCCTATGCGCCCCTATGCGCCCCATGGTGACGTCAGCAGTCCGACTGCGGAGAGCCCACCGGCCTTCAAAGTCTAGAAGATGTTGCTCGAGCATGCTAGCCTTTTTATGGTGTACTGGAATGGGGTAGTGTGCCGTCTTCGGCGGAAAGCAATGGGAGCAACGTGGTCACTTTTGCGATGACGCCACCAGAGGGGCGCTGCAATCGAACGGTGTGCCCAAGGCGCGAAATTTGAATTTGTTATGCGGGGCCCAATGCTGGTTTAAGCCGAAAAGCATCATCATTTCACACAGTTTTGTTTGTCGCTCGATTTCATACCATTAGACAACTAAGTGCCGACAAATATAAGAAGAAAGTCTTAAATGTGCCCGCCCACAGAGCTCGACTGTGGCAGTGAGCTTGATGTGACTAAGTCCACTTACTTGATGTGACTAAGCCGCATGTAGGCCATATTTCGTCGTTGTGTGCCGGAAAGAAGAGCTCGAAATGAAGCGTAACATAACGTCTTCTAAGTTCTTAACACACTGGGTAACATAAGGAAACGAAACAATAATAACTTGCGTGCGCGGCACTGCATTTCTAATCGTCTGCTTTAACTGCTTGTGTTGAGCGTCGTCTGCTCATAATGCAGACGGTAAAAAAATTCGTTTTTTGTGCATGTAGGCCTTGTGTTTGCATAATGCGATAAAAAGAAGTATTTGTTAGTTGAAATCATTAAATGAACTCTGAAGACGGTACTAAAAGTGAAAGACAATTGCTGAGTGATGCGGGTGTTTTTTTTGCGATCGTCTGCTACATATATGTAGCAGATGTCCGCATGACGCGCAGCGGTCTATCCTTGGCTGCCGCTGCTTTCTGTCGCATGAGTCTACGTTACATTTGTTCCTCCCATTGAAGTGCATTTTCAACGTGTGTGCGAAGTCGCGAAACAGAAAACATGAAGAAGCGGAAGAGGGAGAATAGGGACACGACCTGTTTTGTTCCAGGCTGTACAAGCGGCTACCGGTCTTGCAAGGAAAAGTGGTCTCTTTTTCGTGTGCCCAAGGAACCCGAACGTCGTGAAGAGTGGTCGCAGCTTATTCAGAGAACTGACAGGGAGCTTAATGAAGCGTGCACAATATGTGAGCGGCACTTTGAGCCACGCTACATAGAGAGATCATACAAGACGAAAGTCAATGGCGAAATAGTGGAAATCCCATGGGGGCTGCCGCTTTTGAGTAAGGACGCTGTTCCATCGTTATTTCTCAAAGCACCAACCTGCACGTCAAAAAATGAGCGAGCGAAGAGAACAAATGAAGCACCTTAAGCTAAGGAGGTCAACCTAAGTTGCCCACAAAACGTGTGTATGTCTTCTTTATACTTTTATATATCGTACGTGCATTTCCCGGGAATAAAGGCATTTTGAAAATAAATGCTACCATCGCCTTTCCTCCCTAGATATGACAATTTTCCAAAGAGATGAAAAAAGTTGGTATTTTTTGTCCCTCGACCACGCAATTAATAATATTTTACGAAATATCAACCAATCCAAGAACGACAAATAAAAAAATCAAGACGTGAAGGTATGCTTGTTTAACACAATTTATTCTGGATATGCATATAGTTTTCATTTATGAACGTAATACTAAATAAATAAATTAATAAATAATAAATAAATAAAGTAATAAATAAAGTTTGCATCAATAAATAAAGTTTGCATCAATCAATCAATGAACGTAATACTTTGAAAAACTTTCGCGGAAAACACTTTCTCCCGCGGGCCATATTAAAAAAAAAAGGAAACATCGTACGACCGACGAAAAACGCCGAATATACAGCGCTACCCTTTATATTCATCTAGAAGGACGAATACCATATCGTAGAGTCCGGCGCGTTTATAGCAGAAGGACTATGAGATAAAACACGCGCGCATGCACGTACGCACCCTCACACACAACCCAGTTGCCCGTCCGCACACAATAATACAGTCGCATTAGCAGTGAACTATAGGTTTCATTGGTCCTTTAGTTACCCTGCCTAAGGCAAACAAGAACTGCGCGTTATAATTAGCCCGATTGATCAGCGCGAGAAGAGCCTGAGCCCAGAAATTCATTGCACGCAACCAGAAAAGTTCATTTAAAAAACACTGCAATAAAGCAATGCTTGCCCCCTTTTTGCATACAGCTCATTCTAATCGAAGATAGTCGCAAAGATTCACCAGTGCTAAGAACGCAAGAGAACGCCGCAGGAACGAACTGTCAGCGAAGATAGACGAAGCACTCCTGCACCCAATCGTGCTAGTTAAACATGGCCTCCGTAAAAGCCGAGCCAATCTCGGAGGCCGTATATTATCCGCGGACAATCAATGACTCCGAGGTCCAGCGAGTGGTGGCGCCACCATAGAACGGTGTGCTCTGTTGACGAAGCCGTCATCGCAAAAAGAGCCACATCTCAGGCGCCAGACGGCACACTACCCCATTCCAGTACACCATAGCCTTTTCTTGTTTCTTTTACTTCGCGCTTTCGCATTTCACACTTTCTCACATTTCTCCGTACCCCTGTCTGTCCGCCTTGCTTTCCGGCGTCATTTACGCTTCGCGCATTTTTCTCACGTCCTTTTAGATGCGAAGCAGGGGTGCTACCGCGTAGCGATTTCTTTTTTGTTCCAATGCCTTTCGGGGTTACGTCACTGTTGTCGTCATCGGTGGGCGGCGACGCGTGACGTATTTCAAATTGCCCAATCGTAAGCGGCCGCTTTTTCTCCTCTTTCTCCGCCGTTCGCGGGCTTGCATAGTAATTATGTTTGGTAAGGAAGTAGTTAATAAAATTGCGGTTGCGCGCTTATTAGATGAAAATGGCTTAGTAGCATTAAAACGCAAAAGCGAAGGAAATATGAGGCAAACAAAACGCAAACACACGTGTATTTCTAGTCGTAGCCACATTTGCGTCGTATGTGAATCCAAGCCATATCGCTGAGCGCGAACAAAGTGGCAACCGTTGTGGGAAACAGCTGACTGTGTTTTCATCGGTTATTCGTCCGTATCATTTGCAACTTTGGCGCAGAAGCGTAGTACTTTCGCCTGGGAAGAAATTCTACACTCCTCATTTTTCCGGGAGTGACGGAACACTGAACTGAGGTGAGCACAAACTGCTACTGCCGTGGTCTGTTGCCGCTTCGTGCATTGTTTGATGTGCGCGCTCTGTTTTCCTGCAACAGGAAGCTGTTCGGAAGACAGCTCGTCATATTATCGGACAGTAAAGTCGAACATCGTGAACTGGCCGCGATCAAGAACTCGCAAGGTAGCGAGCGCCGTTTGACGGGGCACCCATACGGCACAGCGTAATTTCATGAAATCTGTGGTCAGCTTCAGTACGTTGCGCAAGCTACCAGCCACTGTCGTCGTCGATCCGAGAAAGCTGCTGCTGCATTCGCAAAAGTAAGCACAGGCACTACATTACCTTGTTTAAATGACAGAGATTGCGAAGCTAGAAATGAGAGCACGAAAATAAAGTGTACTGGGGTGTGTGCCATAAGATTTTAACATCAATTTTTAGCACTGCTTAACTAAGTAACGTGTTGTGATGTTCAGTGATTTGTTTTATGCGCCTCACAGACGTGCGAACGTATGAAATGGTGGCTCGTGTTAATGTCTGTAAAAAGTACAACTCGGAATATACAAATGGTGCCATTTCTCATTTTTTATATACATGTCCTGCACAATAAGGGGCGCTATTTCTCGAGTTCTTAGGGAAGTAATGGTTGTCACGCGTATCTGCTATGCTCATGATATGCAGCTTGCCAAGTAGGATATTTGCCTTCTTCGCACCCATGTGCGAGTTACTCATTTAACTATTGTCTACCTTGTGAAATTGGAACTTAGTTGTTTTGTTTAAAGCTGTGAACGTCAAGAAAGGAAACAGCCAGAGCTTCGATGTTGAGCTTTCCACATGAAGTGTTCGCATTTGCTTTGCACGCATGGCTTTTGTTTGTGCTCTGTGCAATACCAAATTAGCATAGACCCCCCTTCCAGCATTGCTCGCTAAAGTCGGTCAGTACGTGTATAAGTGCAGATACATAGAGGTACAGTTGCTTACTCATTTTCACATAACCTCTGTATATGAAAACAAAATGTGGATGTTCTGAAAAATGCAAGTGTATATGTTGGCTAAAGGTAGGCATGCTTTTATTTCTGTATGTTAGTGTGCATGTAAATTTGTGGCGCTTCAGTACAGACTCACATAGCATTTGTGCATGAGCTTACAATTCTATAAATTGAGATCGAAACAGTAATGCCGTGAGGCCTTGTTAGCATCGCCTTGCACATAAATTGATTTTGATTTTTTTTCAACCAGCACAAGGAATCCGAGAGGTCGAGCCAGCAGTAGCTGGGCGCACAGCGGCTGGTGCAGGAGTTCAGGGTGCCAGATGACATCGAGTGCCTGCTGCAGCAGCTTGTCTATGCCCTCACCAAGTTTACTGCCCCAGCTCAACCCCACTTCCCCTCCTTGACCTACCTCATTAGAGTATGCATGCATAAGAGCGAAAATTTTCATTATGATACTGTTTTTTTTCTTAAAGCTACTTCATGTGCTGGTGATGCAACTTATGACAGGAAGTGCTTTTGACAGTGTTTAAGTGAAGCATTAATTCACTGTTTCAATTATACCACAATAGGGTAGGAGTGTCCAAAACACTAGGCTGTGCCAAAAGCTCACTGTGGAAGCGTAAACTTCCAGGCATCCCATCATTGTCATGTAACATCAGACACGACAGCACACTGCAAATCTGCATGTTCATTGTAAGAAAGCTGTAGGTTGTGATAACCTCTGGTTATGTTGTCCTGACTTACATGCACAAGAATCATTTTACAAAACAAAACTAGCTGACAAAAATTTCTTGCCTATGCACATGTCTCTGTGGTGTAGTTGCCTGTATTTGTCTTTCATATGTTTTTTTTTTACTCCTGTATCTTTCTACATTGATTTATATGTTTAGGTTTATGCTAAAAGTTCTTTGTTGAACTACGGACAATTTCTTGTTCCTTTCTACCATTTTATGTTTATAGGATTCATACGATAATATTGATTTACAACATAACACTAATGTGCATGTAGGTCTATTTTTATCACAAGATTAGCGGAACACTTTGTTGGACTAATTGGTATGCAATCATTTCTTTTGTGGCACTGAAAAATACAAACCACAAGAGAGTATCAGTGACCTGTCTCATGTGTGGCGCTCATCCCTTATACTCTCTTTTGGTTTGTGTATTTTGATGCCAAAAAGCAAATAATGTCAAGAGATGTTCTTGTGTTTTATGCATTCAATGCGAGCTGTGATTACTTATTTTTAATCCTGTTTGAAGGCATTTTGTATGCTGCAAGGTTCTCTTAGGTGCAGTGTTTTCCTTTCTGGTTTATTTGTACAATCACTGCGCAGTTCAATGTGTGGATGCATACTAGGTTTTGCTGGTGAGCAATCCTTTTTTTGTTTTGATGCTATGCAGCTTATCAGAGGTTTCGTGGTGTTACCTGTGATATCTTCTGATGCATACATCCACAATTTTTCATCAGAGTGGAAGGTCACAGCAATATTGTGCCTGTGCACTGCAGAAATTACACACGCTTAGAACACACCTTGTGTTGCATAGGCAATGTGGTGCTTGATTTTAAACATATTCATTTCAATTCTTTCGACGCTGTGTTTCATAAAAAGCAAGTAGCTGCTTTCTTTGTATGCTGTCAATTAATAGCTTAGAGTGTTTCATAATCTCCTACAGCACACATTATGGAGCCAGTTAGTTGCTGAGAATTAATGAAAAATTGTGCAACATTGCAAGAAATCCCACTGTATTGGTCTACAACAGTTTTTTTTTGCAATGCACAGTTCATGATGTGTAAGGTGGTAGTATACAGAGTAATTATATTGTCACGTGACACACAAGAGATCAGCAGAGACCGCACCTTCAGGTAGGCAAGAACTGCTAGCTGAGCAAGATGGCTCCGACTGGGGCGCGCGCTGAGCCAAAAGCAACTTCTTCCTTTTCTTTCTTTGTGTCCATGCTGGCTCGCGCCCGCCGCGCATGTCCCGGTGGCATTATTACTGTATCAGCATTTGCAGGAGTGTTCTACTTACACAAAAACAAGAACTGTATATGTATGCTGGAAGAAAGTGCAATGATGTTAACTTTGAGCAATTTATTTACTTGTCATTTCTACATTTATGTTGCAGGCTTGCTTCGTAAACATTGAACTTGACACACGTTACAGTCCCATTTACACATATAGCTGCTCTTCATGTACATTGGTGTACAATGTACTATTTGAGTTTCTCACAGCATGGTGCAGTCCCCCACCCCGCCCCCCCACTATTCTCATTCGTAGGGCATGCGAGGACAGAATAAAATTGATGTATGCTAATTATGAGTGCTGTTGCAAATGTTTACATTAGAGGTAGCTTGGCCTGTGCACATTTTCACTGGCAGCAGTAACTTAATTGTACAGCACAGAAATAAAATTTTGGAATATCCTGGTTACTGACTACCACTTTTTTTTTGCAAATGCAGGTGGCTTTGCTAATGATCAATCAGCCTTTCTATTTTTTGCACTTGAAAGGTAGCCAGCATAGTATTTGGCATGCCGGGTAATGAATTTCGGTGGCATGTTCACCCTCTGAAGCGAGTTGCGTGATGGTTATGTGGAAGACTGGTGGGGAAAGCAGAAGCACAGTGAATGAGACTCTTGGTCGAGCACATGGTGTTGTGCTAGTCGCACTTTTCTGCAGCTGGTGGCTTGCAAGCTTCCGTTGGAAGTTATGAGATGAGCAGGAAGCTATGCAAAACATTATCCTGTCCTACCGAACCTAAAAATCACAGCCACAACAGTATGTTTGCCATCTGTGTAACAACAGCTTGAGCAGTGAACTTCATTCCCAGACAAACGAGAGTTTGAAAAAAAAAACGAAAACAGCTGCAATTTTGCAGAAGATACTGGACAGTTTGCATGCACATGATGACAGCTGCAACAAGCATTGAAGGGGCTTTCATATTGTGTTGCTGTGCATGACACACTGAATTGAAGCATACTGTTTCATGCATCACCTGCAACGCTCTCAAAGTTGGTGCTCTTTGTGCTGTGTACTTCCACAACCAAAAAGTCGTACATTGATTGAATAGATCGAGAAACAACAAATGCTTTGCTGGCAGCCATCACCATCACAAAAAAGCTTGCATTGTTGGTGAAAAAATCAAAATGCATTACTTTCTATTTTATGCTAGCTGTTCATTTGTCAGAGCACTATACCCCTGCTTTCTTTTTAATGGACTGCATGCATAGCCTTCCAAGCGTTCCACCTTATGTAGTGGAATATACCATAAAAAAAAACTTGAAATTCAAGAACAATCCTCTCCATTCTAGTGCAAATCATGCAACAAAAAGCCACATTTGTACTGTACTTTAATGAGTACTTTGCATTAGCAAAGTACTCAATGAGTACTTTGCATTAGCAAAGTACTCATTAAATACCATATTGTTTCACATCGAACATTCTAGAGGTGGCTTTATACATCTTTAATGACAGCATGTAAACACACTAAATGGTGCATGGTTGTGACCACGCTCCAGTACGCAGCATGTATTCTGTAGCTTAGTCTTGTGGTGGAATTACGTGAACAAGGTAAGTTTCCTTTTTGTCAAACATCTGGTACCACATTTGAACAACGTGGTGTATGGTCAGCAGAAATGGTATGAATTGATTCTTCGATGCCAGTAAAATGGCCACAATATTGCAGCTACGCTTTGTTGTGCTTAATGATGTCGCAGTTGTTGCACTTTTATCTGTACTGTCCTCAAATAATGTGCATGCAGTGCCACACTTTGCAAAAAGGGTGTCCCACACTGTACAGTGTTCTCATATAAATACAGTGATCTCGATCTTCTGCTTTGGGGCAAGCCCTGTGGGACTCTACTCCTGGCTGTTGCTACTGATATCACCTACGTCCAACCTGAGAAAGCCCTCATTAAGTCTAAGCTTGCACAGTGCAGCACACGCTGCAGTGAATATTGGCAGTGATGTCTGGCTCGTGGAGTGCTTAGAAAGATGGCCAGGGATCGGGCTCAGAAGCCATGGCTGCAGTGGGTAGCCAGTCACCTGCATGAAAATATAATCTACCACAGTCAGCTGGCAGCATTTTTTTTTCGAGGGGACACACGCATGCACACACACACACACACACCTGGAATATATATGCACAGGCATTTGTTTGTGAAAGTGAAAAATATACACATTAGAATTGGCACAATTTCGGGGCAGGTTGTCCATGGACCCCTCTCCTACTATTCTTATGGGAGCAGTGCGCCAAGCGGTGTGCCGTCGCTTTACAAGAAAGTTAGTACCACAAGGAATAATGCTACTGCACAGCAAAAGCTGCGCTGAGCGTGCCTCATTGCTGTGATCTATATATGTACTTGTCCCATCAACTTAGTAGCAACCTCCATTAAAGAAAATCCAGTGACTGCACTGACGGGGGATACTTGTTCATCTTACAGCAGGCATGCAATAGTGCACTCGTAATTTTATTAAAAGCACTGTTGCACAAGGTATGCTCTGCAATTTGCCACTACAGTCGTAACTTCGCAACAAAACCGGTTTTCTCTCATTTGAGGAGGCATTCGCCTAGTTCTACAGTGCGCTCCGACGTCGTAGCCGAATTCCGGTCGTACGCAGTCCACAGCGAGAGTGCGCACATCCGCATCGTAGATATAGGAAAATGTGCGCGGTGATAACGCAGTGTTAGCAAATGCAATAAACCGGCCAACCGTCATATCTCACACGATCACCTTCAATCGCCGTCAGGTCCGATGGAAATCACGATCGCGATGTGCGCATCGCGATCTCCATCGCACTTCGCTCACATCAGCGCCAGACTTGATCCATGTAGGCCATGTAGCAGCGGCAGCGTTGATTACGATCAAGAAATCCAGCCCTGTTTGCCGCGGTTCACTGTGCTCGTGTGCCACCGGTGTATGAATCTGGTGCAAGCGTACTAAACGAACCACACAAGGCAAAGTACTCACGGACATGGCGTTGAGGCCGGAGTGGTGTCTACACATGAAAGAAGTCTTCCTGTATCCCTTGGGCACATCGACGCCGATGAGAGCGCTGTCCACACATCCGACCACGCCGGTAATGACGTCGAGACGAAGAAAGCACTCCTTCACGGCCGCCTTTTTGATCGGTCGTTGTTGCCATGTAGCCCCAGTGGTTCGTGTCCCGCCGGCGTTCACAAAAACAAGCGAAACGCACCAGACGCACTCGCTCACCGTCGTGTGCAACACCCGAATAGTCTCCTCACATCCTATAGAACCTCGTGAGAGCTCCCGGTAGCATAAAAACGCGGCGCGCACAACGCCTTCCGTTCGACCGACCGACCCGTCGGTCGCTTCGTTTCGAGTTCCTACGCGACTTCACCGCTCAAGCACAGCACGGACGAAAATTCCGTCGAAATTCATCACCCGGCAGGTCAAACGCGCCGTCCGATACCCTCCGTCGACGTAGTCGAGGCTCGCCGGCGCCCGCCGCAACAGAAAAGCCGCCGCCGTTAAGCCCACCGCCGCCCCGAACCTAGCAGCCACCGCCATGTTCGATGCCTTTTTCCATTCCTTTCAAAACGCATCGCTCTCCGGCGATTCTAAAAAATGTTCCTTTCGGCCGAGCATAATGAGTGCGTAAACGTCATTTTGACGTCACGGATTCTCCGCCCCCGCTGGCGTTAGCGGCGCGAAATTCGTTTCGACCAATGGCAGACGGCCAGGACGAGAAGAGGCATGAAAAAATAAATATGATCGTTAGGCGGCAAGCATCCCGTGATTCCGCGCTCTCGCGGACGTCACGCGACGTCAGGCGACGTCATGAGGCGCGAAATTTGCTTCGACGAATGGCAGGCGCCTAAAAGCATAAAGTGACGTCAAAAAGCATAGATTTTGGAATGGAATCGTTACGCGGTAGGCCCCGCCACGGTGGTCTAGTGGCTAAGGTACTCGGCTGCTGATCCGAGGGTCGCGGGATCGAATCCCGGCCGCGGCGGCTGCATTTCGATGGAGGCGAAATGTTGAGGCCCGTGTGCTGTACGATGTCAGTGCACGTTAAAGAACCCCAGGTGGTCGAAATTTCCGGAGCCCTCCACTACGGCGTCTCTCATAATCAGAACTGGTTTTGGGACGTAAAACCCCACAAAACAACAACGTTACGCGGTAGCACCCCAGGAGTGTTTAGATAAACCTAAACATATAAATCAAAGTAGAAAGATACAGGAGTAAAAAAAACACATAAGACTAAATACAGGCAACTACACCACAGAGACACGTGCATAGGCAAGAAATTTTTCTCAGCTAGTTTTCTTTTGTAAAATGATTCTTGTGCATGTAAGTCGGGACAACAAAACGAGAGGTTATCACAACCTACAGCTTTCTTACAATGAACATGCAGATTTGCAGTGTTCCGTCGTGTCTGATGTTACATGACAATGATGGGATGCCTGGAAGTTTACGCTTCCACAGTGAGCTTTTGGCACAGCCTAGTGTTTTGGACACTCCTACCCTATTGTGGTATAATTGAAACAGTGAATTAATGCTTCACTTAAACACTGTCAAAAGCACTTCCTGTCATAAGTTGCATCACCAGCACATGAAGTAGCTTTAAGAAAAAAAAGAGTATCATAATGAAAATTTTCGCTCTCATGCATGCATACTCTAATGAGGCAGGTCAAGGAGGGGGAGTGGGGTTGAGCTGGGGCAGTAAACTTGGTGAGGGCATAGACAAGCTGCTGCAGCAGGCGCTCGATGTCATCTGGCACCCTGAACTCCTGCACCAGGCGCTGTGCGCCCAGCTACTGCTGGCTCGGCCTCTCGGATTCCTTGTGCTGGTTGAAAAAAAGATCAAAATCAATTTATGTGCAAGGCGATGCTAACGAGGCCTCACGGCATTACTGTTTTGATCTCAATTTATAGAATTGTAAGCTCATGCACAAATGCTATGTGAGTCTGTACTGAAGCACCACAAATTTACATGCACACTAACATACAGAAATAAAAGCATGCCTACCTTTAGCCAACATATACACTTCCATTTTTCAGAACATCCACATTTTGTTTTCATATACAGAGGTTATGTGAAAATGAGTAAGCAACTGTACCTCTATGTATCTGCACTTATACACGTACTGACTGACTTTAGCGAGCAATGCTGGAAGGGGGGTCTATGCTAATTTGGTATTGCACAGAGCACAAACAAAAGCCATGCGTGCAAAGCAAATGCGAACACTTCACGTGGAAAGCCCAACATCGAAGCTCTGGCTGTTTCCTTTCTTGACGTTCACAGCTTTAAACAAAACGACTAAATTCCGATTTCACAAGGTAGACAATAGTTAAATGAGTAAATCGCACATGGGTGCGAAGAAGGCAAATATCCTACTTGGCAGGCTGCATATCATGAGCATAGCAGATACGCGTGACAACCATTACTTCCCAAAGAACTCGAGAAATAGCGCCCCTTATTGTGCAGGACTTGTATATAAAAAAAGAGAAATGGCACCATTTGTATATTCCGAGTTGTACTTTTTACAGACATTAACACGAGCCACCATTTCATACGTTCGCACGTCTGTGAGGCGCATAAAACAAATCACTGAACATCACAACACGTTAGTTAAGCAGTGCTAAAAATTGATGTTAAAATCTTCTGGCACACACCCCAGTACACTTTATTTTCGTGCTCTCATTTCTAGCTTCGGAATCTCTGTCATTTAAACAAGGTAATGTAGTGCATGTACTTACTTTTGCGACTGCAGCAGCAGCTTTCTCGGATCGACGACGACAGTGGCTGGTAGCTTGCGCAACGTACTGAAGCTGACCACAGATTTCATGAAATTACGCTGTGCCGTATGGGTGCCCCGTCAAACGGCGCTCGCTACCTTGCGAGTTCTTGATCGCGGCCAGTTCACGATGTTCGACTTTACTGTCCGATAATATGACGAGCTGTCTTCCGAACAGCTTCCTGTTGCAGGAAAACAAAGCGCGCACATCAAACAATGCACGAAGCGGCAACAGACCACGGCAGTAGCAGTTTGTGCTCACCTCAGTTCAGTGTTCCGTCACTCCCGGAAAAATGAGGAGTGTAGAATTTCTTCCCAGGCGAAAGTACTACGCTTCTGCGCCAAAGTTACAAATGATACGGACGAATAACCGATGAAAACACAGTCAGCTGTTTCCCACAACGGTTGCCATTTTGTTCGCGCTCAGCGATATGGCTTGGATTCACGTACTGCGCAAATGTGGCTACGACTAGAAGTACATGTGTGTTTGCGTTTTGTTTGCCTCATATTTCCTTCACTTTTGCGTTTTAATGCTACTAAGCCATTTTCATCTAATAAGCGCGCAACCGCAATTTTATTAACTACTTCCTTACCAAACATAATTACTATGCAAGCCCGCTAACGGCGGAGAAAGAGGAGAAAAAGCGGCCGCTTACGATTGGGCAATTTGAAATACGTCAAGCGTCGCCGCCCACCGATGACGACAACAGTGACGTAACGCCGAAAGGCATTGGAACGAAAAAAGGAATCGCTACGCGGTAGCACCCCAGCTCTTTGACTAGCTTGTGTAACGCTCTCCCTCCGTACGTCCGCACAACGCGCCGCAACGCGCTCCCCTCGCCGAAGGTGTTGGAGCGGTGCCAAGTAGGTCACGCTGCAGCTGCGCGTCGACGTCACGCTCCTCTCGCAGTGCGCGCTGACGTCACTCTCTCCCTCGCCTTCCGCGCGCTCGTCGCAGCGTCCGCAACACCTGCCGCAACCGCCGCTCGCTACACCGCCGACTCGTCGGTTCACGCGCAAAGTTAACACCATCTTCCCAAGGGGAACCCTGATGTGATGCGAAGCACCCGCCTTAGCGCCGTTCAACCCGTGACGCCATCCGTGCGCTACGCTGCTGCTTCGCATCCCACCAGGGTTCCCTTTGGGAAGATGGTGTTAATTTTATTTAACACGAAACTGCTTTATGCTGGGGTCCACCAAGAAATCTGTGACGTATTTCCGTAACGGAAGTAGATGCCTGAAAAATAAACGCGCAATTTAGATAGAAAGAGTTCCGTTCACTGGGATTCGAACCCACAACCAGCCATGGTGTGACGGTATGAGCTGGAAGCGTAACCACCACACCACAAACCGACTTAGAAAATCGAGGAAAAAACCGGGCTTATATCTTTACTGCACCGGTTTGCAATTAGTATCTAATTTATGTTTGGTTAAAAAAGGTATTTAACAAGAAAATTCCTCCTAGATTAACATAGCCTCCATTTCACTGTACTCTTGGTGGATGGATGGATGCTATGAGCATCCCCTTTATAACGGGGCAGTGACATGTGTGCGACCAGGCTCGTAGAACTTCTTTTTCTCTCTCTCTAAAAATTTTACTCCTGCCATTTAAATTTACCTCAATCAAATCGATCATACAATAGCAAAAAACGGAAATTCATAGCCCAGTTCCCTGCCCGTATGGCAGAAAATCCATATTTTTCCCTCTAATTACATTTGTCCGTTCTCTCTAGTTTTCTGCCACCAGTATTCTAACCGTCTCTTACTTATTTCAATCGCGGCTATGTTCAGCTTCCCGTTGTTCGCCCTAAAACCCAAGGCTTCCTGTAGGGTGGTGCCCAAACGTACAGCTGAGTGGATATTTCCGCATTCAATCAGAACATGCCCCGTCGTTTCCCTATCTTCCTCACAGCATGTGCATTTTTCTTCTTCTTTACTGAATTTCGCTTTATAAATACGCGTTCTAAGGCAGCCCGATCTCGCTTCAAACAATAAAGCGCTTCCTCTTGAATTATCATAAAATGCCTCTCTTTTTATTTCGTTTTTGCCCTCTCGGTAGTTATTCAGAGTCGGTTTTTTTTTTCATCGCTGCCCTGCAGTTAATCTTCTCCGCCTCTCTGACTTTTCCCTTTACGCTCTTTGTTGTCAGTTCTCTTAGAGCCGTATATTTACTGGTGAGCCTCCTAGTTCTCTTTCTCCACTGCGTGTCAGCGCTCTTTCTATATAAATAGCGGAACACCTTCACTGCCCACCTACTCTCTTTCATATTCCTTAGCCTCTCTTCAAACCTTATTTTGCTCTGCGCTTCCCTTGCCTCAAAACTCGCCCATCCCATATCGCCCTTTACAGCCTCGTTTGTCGTTTTCCCGTGGGCACCCAACGCGAGGCGTCCCACAGTTCTTTGATTCACATCCATTCCTGATTGTATCTTTGGCCTCATGCACACCACTGAGTTCCCAAATGTAAGCCCCGGTATACCATTACCCCTTTCCACAGACCCCTAAGCACCTCGTACCTATTGTGTCCCCATAACGCCCTGTGCTTCATTATTGCTGCGTTCCTCTTACCCTTTGCTGCCAAGGCTTTTTCGTGTACCTTCATGTATCTATCACCCTCATTTACCCATACGCCAAGGTACTTGTATTCGCTTACTCTCGGTATTTCTTGGCCCTGTATGGATACCGCCTGGTCGTTGGGATCATTGAACACCACCAGTCCGCATTTTATTACACTAAACCCTAGTCCTAGAGCCTCGCCTTCCTTCCCGCATATATTCACCAGCCGTTGTATATCATCTCGACTGTCCGCGAATAAGACAATATCATCAGCATAAAATAAACCCGGAAGCATCTGCTCAATCATCACGCCGCCCTGTTTGTGTGACAGATTAAACCAATGTTGCTATCCCCTAGCGCTTTTTCCATTCTAACCATGTACAGCATGAATAACAGTGGCGACAGAGGACATCCCTGTCTCAGCTTCTTGCTAATTTCAACGTTCTCTCTGCTACTGATTCCTTCCCATTCTATGCAAACTGTATTTTCTCGATATATTTCCCTCAAAAGCTGTACACAATCGTCGCCTATGCCCATTCCTTCCAAAATTTCCCATAATATTTCCTGATTAACATTGTCATACGCTCCAGTGATGTCTAGAAAAGCCACATACAACGGCCTCCTTTCTATTTTAGATATTTCTATTCACTGAGTAAGAACAAATAGGTTATCGTCTAAACGCCTGTCTACTCGAAATCCATTCTGAAGTTCTCCCAAAATATTGTTACGTTCTGCCCATGCTTCCATTTTTAATTTTACTGCTTGCATAGCCATCCTGTATAGTACCGATGTAATGGTTAGCGGTCTATACGAGCGAATGTTATTCTTTTCCCCCTTGCCTTTATAGATTAAGTTCATTCTGCTTTTTCGCCAACTGTCCGGTATTTGCCTCTCCTGTAAGCATTTTTCTACGGCTTTCAATAGTGCTTCTTTAGTGTTCTGTCCTAATTCGTTAATGAGGCTAACGGGGACCCCATCTAAAACCATAGCAGTGCGCTTTGGAATTTTTCCTTCGGCCTTTTTCCAGTTGAAATTCTCAAGTTCTAGCTCTTCCTTAGTTTCGCTCACCGTCATGGTTTTATCCACTGGGGGAATCTCTTGGACGATCTTTTTAAACGAACCGGCTGTTACCTTCTGAATGTAACCCAACGATACCCTTCCAATTGATTTCCTCTCTCATCAACAATATGCTCTTGCAATGTGGCAGACTTTTTACCTATCGCTTTTAGGTGGTTCCAAAATATCCTAGGCGCGCCCTTCTTTTTTGTCATGAATTTCTGTCACCCAGCGTTCGCTTTCACCTTTAATTTTTGCCTCGACCAATTTCTGTACAATAGATTTTTTTTCTCTAAATATATTTCCCATCATTCCGTGACTTCCACTTGCGGCCGCTTCTCCCTTTTTGCCTGCCTGTGCTCCCTTGATGCTTTACGTCGCTTTTCGATCGCTTCCCGGATTTCCCTGTTCCACCATCTTTTTGGCGTTCTCTTTCCTTTCCAGCAAAGAGTTTTCTTCTCTTTACTTATTTCTTTCGTCATTACGTGAACTAGCTCATTATACCCCCTGCCCTTGCTTCGTATTTTGCCTACTTCTTCCTCTACTCTTGCGGCTATATTCTTTATTTGTTTGTCATTTAAATACGAGCTGCCAAACTTCGACACTACGTTATTATTTTCAGTTTTATATCCCAGTTGTAGCGTTATGCGTTTATGATCACTACCCAAGCTGTTCATCCCGTCCTCGTCTATTCTCATTTCTCTCAGTTTTTCATAGATTCCTTCCGTCATAATACAATAATCAATGTTCGATTGTCTGTTTCTGACCTCCCACGTGATCTGTCTATCACACTTCGGCCCTGTGTTAACTATCACAAGACTATGGTGCTCGCAAAGATCGAGCAATAACCTCCCATTGGTGTCTATATATCCGTCAAGGTCGTGGATGTGGGCATTCATATCCCCTAGGAGGATGGTTTCGGCCCCATGACCAAATTCTTTAATATCGGTGTTTATGCAATGCTTTATCTCCAGATTCTTTTCCTTACAGTTATTTCCCGTCCACATGTAAGCTACACCTAGCCACGTTTTCTTTCCACCTACCGTACCCGAAACCCAGAGGTGCTCTGAACACGTTTGTTGTACTCTCTCCCATTGGGCTCCGCTATGAATAAGCATTCCAACACCCCCACCTTTTCTTTCTGATGCGATCCTATTGCACCCTTCCCAAACATAATTGTCAATATGTGGTGGCTCTTCCAGGTCCCTAAGGTGTGTTTCTGTAACCGCATAAACGCCTATCTTTTCTTTGTTTAACTGTTCCTCAATCTCTAACCATTTTGCCTTTTTTCTGCCACCCTGCATGTTTATGTAACTAATTGCTACACATGCCTTCGCTCTTTTCTTCCTTTTACCTCTTTTCTGGCATTTCTCAGTGCTACCCGCCCGAAAATACCCCTGGTTGTTTCCTTTGTTCCTTGCTACCCCGGACTCCGAAGGGCCCGCGTGCCCCCCCAAAAGGCTACTGCACGCCCTGCAAGCCGCCAACCCACCTCATGACCAAGCCTCCTATCGAAGTGAATCTGTCTCTTTGGAAACCCCCCCACCTATGCACCTCCCTCTTTATTTCCACTACTTCGAAACCCTTCTCTCGACTCGTACGCCATATCTCTTTGTTTGCATCCACAACCGCTCTTTGAAGGTTGCCGTCACGCACTGGTATTTCCGGTACCGTGCACACTACTATCTGCACCTGGGGGGAGATGGCGCGCATGTCGTCGACGCCTTTTGCCAAGGTCGTCGCTAACCCTGACGATTCTTTGTTGAGGACGTCGTTTAGCCCTGCCGCAATCATCACGAGGTTGCGTCCGTGAGCCCCAGACCTGAGCTTTTCTTTTGCTTGCCTCATGACTGAACCCAGCCTATGACCAACACTCGTTTGTCGCCTTTCACTCTCTCTTTGAGTGCCTCGGCGCATCGAACTAAATTTGAATCGCCAGCTATGATAACCCCTGAGGTTTTCCAGCTGGAGTCACCTGCACCTGGCTACTGTCTGGGTGTTTAGCCTGAGTCCCAGCTGCTGTATTGTCTACTCCCTCCCGCAAAGCTACTTCCTGAAAGCTGTGCCCCGCGCTCTTTGCACCTGCGTTTTTCACACCCTGTTCTTGCTGCCCCCCCCCCCCCCCCGCGCTGGAGGTCGGCGCCGCACTATTCTCCCTGTTGCCTGCTTCTTTGTTCACCTTAACTACCATGGCTAGTTCCTCCTCTGCTAACCTAAGCCTCTCCCCCATGGCCTGCGTTTTCTCACGCTCTCTTGCCAACGCATTCTCAAGCTGAGTGATTCTGTCCATTAGTCCGCTCTGAGCAGCCATCATTTTTTCCATGTTTGCCTCGATCTCACACTGTCTACATTTTGCGTCAGCTTCTTCTGCCTTCTCTCCCCCACACGCTTCCATTTTCACAGCTGCCCCGCACCCTGAACACTGCGGTCTTTTTGACCATGACCGCTCGTAGCACAAGAGTTACACTATCTAAAGAACAAAGGCCCTCGGTACTACAAACACTTCCCTAAGACAATGCATACCCAAAAACTCAATGGATAGCCCACACTTCAAAACACTCGTTGTGGGTGCACGTGCACCTCAGCCACGTGGAGGTTCTGAGCGGTGGTACCGCCACCTAGGAACGATGGAGGGAAGGCGTAAATTCGTGTTAATATGCGCGCCGGCAGTTAGCGCTGCAGTATAGTCAGGCCCCGGAAGGCTCGATATGCCACAAATCGCCATAAATGGCGAAAAAATGAACCGCTGCGCGTTCCAGCTTCAACCGCGAGGAGTGGATCTATTGACCCCCCTTTTAGCTCGCGCAGTGGAGGCCGCCATTCGCCCTATTGCACTTTTATGTAGGGGCGCCCGAATCGGTGTCTAATTTCGATGCAGAATATTCTTCAACATGGCGAAGACATTTTCTTTTCCTGATATTACACTTACATACAACAAGTTGCCGCTTATAGTGAGCGCACCTTTGAGATACTATGCCATATCCCTCCTTCACTAAATGTTTTTGTTTCGGCTGACTGAGCAGTCTACAGACATCGATATTATGTCATGCTCGTTTTTTAAAGGAGTCGTCAAAAGAATATGGAGCTGTCCGGTTGTAATTTTTATTGCTTCAATACGCACTCGACATGTCGATTCCGAAATATTCCGGTTAGATATTTAGTGTGCATTTAGTAACGCCCGTTTGAAATCCCAGCCTTCCTGCGCTTTCGAAACGACTATGCGACGCTACAGGCCGGCATAGGTACTATTTGGTGACGTTTCGGTAACGTCAACTTAAGACATTTTGAAGTGTAAAGATATAGTGAACTCGCGTTGGCTCTAAAATAATACATTTACTTAAAGGCTAGAAAGCAAGAAAATGCTTAGAAATCGTTTGATGCCTCTGTTGGAAAGCATACTTCACAAATATTCGTTAAACATAAAATAATCAAATTAAACCTGCTCTACGAATATTCTTTAGTTATCTCTTTTAGATCTGATACCATAAAAGGTCGCAGCTATATACGTAGTTTAGCTGACTTACAATTAAATCCTTCGACGCGCCTAAACCGACACTCTGAACATTGGCATGTGCCGAGGACGCGCACAAATTATGGTTTTGAGGCACTGCGTTATTGCTTGCCAAATACACTGAATAAATTAAAAATTACTTGTGAAAATGTTCGTACGCTCTCTAATATTTCTATTTTAAATATGCTTTATTAGTTTATGTGCGTAGTATTATTTCTGTGTATAACTTCTTTGCTCCGATGTAAAGCATGTGCATTGCTGGTTTAAATTGTCTTGTGGTTTACTTTGCTTTTGTCGTTGTGTTGTCACAGTTAACATGGGGATGTGGGGCATTTGTCAAGCTGCTTCATGCAGCTTTTTTTCCCTGTCCCAACCACTTACTGTACAACTGTACGTGGTAAATAAACTCAACTCAACTCAACTCAACTCAATGCTGGAGAACGGTTTGTTTTCGTGCGGCCTCCGAGGGCGTGCGAATCTCGAAGGCCTGGGGGCGACTAACATGACGTCAACTGCAGAGTTGAGGGGAACGCGCGAGAGAGAGAGAAAAAAAGTTCTACGAGCCTGGTGGCGCACATGTCACCGCCCCGTTACAAAGGGGACGCTCATAGCATCCATCCATCCATCCATCCATCCATCCATCCATCCATCCATCCATCCATCCATCCATCCATCCAAAATAGGTTTTGGTCGGGTCATAGATTGGAGGATGACCTTTTCACTCTGACCCAGTGTGCCGAAATAGCCAAGTGTGAAGGGCGATCTCTGCCGTGTTGTTTTCTGGATGTTCAAAAAGCCTATGGAGGAAGTGTCTTCAGGCGGCTTTGTTTTATTGCACGCAACACTTGGGTCTTCCAGAAATCATCTCGACCGTGAGACGTATGTACAGAGGCAACACTGTAGTGGCACACCTCGGGGATATTCGGTGAGACCTCGCTGTGGTAGTGAAGGGCCTGCGCCAGGGTTGCCAACTGTCACCACTACTGTATAACCTCTACGTCTCAAGCCTCGAGAGAAGGCTTACCAACTCCAGCCTTCGTTTTCGGCTCCGCCACACGACCAGCGGTATCGACGAGAATCGTCGTCTACCGGGCTTAACGTTCTCTGGTGTCATCGAGCTCATGGCAGAAAGCACCCAGGAAATGCTGCCACAGTGAGATCAATCGCCTGGTATTTTGCTTCAACGTCCAAGGCTTGCGGGCGAGTGCACCAATGAGGGAGTTGTGACTCTGGGAGATGCCGAAGTCAGCAGCTGCACCGAATACAAATACCCGGGTGTAAAACTGTCAGCATCGACGGACATGTACGGCCTACACGAGATGAAGACGCGTGATGCTGGATTGCGGGCTCAATGCACCCTTCGGCGCCGTTGCTTGTGGGGATGCCACCGATATCTAATGGTGCGTGACCTATGGAAGCTCGTCCACGTGCCTGGACTCACGTTTGCGAACGCAGTCGTGACGATGTCAGCGGCCACTCGCGAATGGCTGAAGCGGCGACAGCGGGAAGTGGGCCGCATCGCTCTGGGCTGTCATGGCATGATGGCGAACGAGGCGATCCAGGGAGATATCGGCTGGTCGAGCTTCGAAGCGCGTGAGGCGGCCAATAAACTGACGTTCCACTGCCGCCTGCTGTACATGGCTCGCGGGAGGTGGTCTCGACGAGACTTCATGGCGACATGTACGCGCACCAAGTGGGTGCGGCGCGTGTACGAACACGAGAAAAAGTATGGTCTTTTTCAGACGACACTAAGGAAATCCGCCAACGGAGGCCGATGAGGAGAAGTGTGGGCAGGCGCACGTGAACAAGTGAACTCTCCTCCAGTCCCACTCTATGATAATGGAACTGTGCTGGATTTTTGAGGGGAAAGCAGTGGCCCTGCGTACTCTCGTCCGTATAAACAAGCCTACGACAGCGAACTCGTGAGTGCGGTGTGTCGCGCGTGTGCTGGGGCTGACGAGACCATCGCACACATCGTGAAGGAGTGCACGCAACTGAACCCTTCCAATGCGAACACAGATCTCGCTGCCGCACTGGGTTTTGTTGACAAAGATGGCGTGGTGGACTATGCTGCAGTGAGGTGCAGCTAAACTCGCCTATAACAATGGCGTAGAATAACTCTCTCGGGACCTCTCGAGGTTCTTAACCCACCAACCCGCCTGTCTTTAAAATATTGTAGTGTAAAGGAACACAGGGACAAACAAAGAGCACAGGACGGGCGCTACACAAATGAGATTGACGAGGGTAATAGCCCTGCCATTCTTGGCTTGTTGTGACAAAAAAGAGCCCAGTGTAGGAGAAATATGGCTTAGCAAAACGTTTTCTTGGGCTAGTTGGTTCATGACTTCTTTAAAATATTGTAGAGCAAAGGAACACAGGTACAAACAAAGAGCACAGGACGGGCGCTACTATGTTCTGCTATATATCTTGAACACCTGTTTGTTTCACATTACTTATATGTCTCTTTCTAAATAATATTGTAGTGCTTATGTTTGTGAGTACATCTCTGCAAAATCGTTTCTGTATTACTGATTATGATTTGTCCCCACAAGGGTAATGGCTTTACGGCGATGTAGGTACTCTGTAAATAAATAAATAAAATAAAAAGAGCCAGGCCTGCGCGGAACCGCAGGACAGTGACAGCGTAAGCTAGAGGAGCGACCTTGTTAGAGGCCATTTTAAACGCTTGGGGAAACTATAGTGCAACTAGAGGCGGGTACGTATCGCCTGCGCCATAACTCTTATCATTTCGCCAAGTAGGGAAGTACCCACTACGCCATTATTACGGCAAATTGTAACGTGCAAATCTGTATAACTGCACATAATAGAGAGTCTCTTGGCGTCGTTTTCCCAAGAACTAACCGAACTCTTGGCCGGCGTCGACGGCGAGCTGCGGTTTGGGCTTCTCTCTGCACAGCTGTCTGTTGCGACCGACGTTGCCTTGCTGCAGCCGCGTGCGTAGCTCTGACATTCGCTTATTCAGAAGCGGTCCGCAACTTACGAGGAGGCGCCATCAGGTATATCGAAGAGCCAAGTCAGGTTGCTCGCGGGGCAGCGTAAGTCGCCTGCCGCGTGATGCATGGCACGATACAACAAAACTGTTTCAAAAGGCAGCGCTTCGTAGTAATGATGACGTAAATGTTAAAGAAGATTGTTTCATAATGATGATGTTGATGATGCCTCTGTAATGGGTTCAGAGCTACAAACCATGCAGCCCCTGTGTTCTTTCAAGTGATTCCTCGAACTCGTTATACAATCCACTTTCCCCGACGTGTAGTGGCGTATTATTATTTTGCCACGTAACATTACATTTGTTAACGCGATTTCTCGGCAGACGTTATAACTGTTTAGGTCTTAGCGAAGATTTTTCAAGCACAGGCGTAGCTCAGCGAGAGAATGCTCGACTGCCACGCAGACGGTGTGGGTTCGAATCCACGCAGAGGACGTGGTTTGAATCCTCCTCGGTGGTAGTTCTTAACACGAAAGTGAAACCTGTCTTCGCACCTAATCAGCAGCGTGTTTAGAACAAATGTAGGCGATTAAGGGCAATAATGCACCCCATCTATGGGAGAGCTGTTCGAGCCGTCCCAGAAATGAAAGGAATCGAGGTGGGTTGGATGTTCTACACATGTGAACCCCTTGCATGTAACACATCACCTCCACAGTGCACAGGGATCCTCGACAGTTGCACACATGCGAAAGCTCTTGAACATTTTGCCGGGGACGCTACAGTGAACGGGCCAGCGCCCTGCCTAAACCAACCATAAACCAGGAGCGTTCGCAAACGGTGAAACCATACAGAGAGCTCGTTTTCCCTACGATGAAACCTTGCAAGGGAAAGTGACTGTTTGTCAGCGGATCGTTTTGTGAACGCACACTTCGCTGTGCGAAAGGCGCGTCATTTGCTTGTCGGCGTGCGTCTTTGTGTTCCTGGAGTAATGCGCGTCGCAACACAACTGGCTATCATATATGCCGCTCAAGACAAATTATGTAGCGGCCGTGGTTGAAGCAACGCGCCGGCAGACCGAGAAGGACGTCGAAGCCTGAGCGGCGATAGAGGTATTGAGTAGAGTTACTGCATATGTTCCTCTTGGGGAACATGCTCACGTAGGGAGCATATACAGTATTGAGACAATACTGAAGCGCTAACTACCGGCGCGCATACTAACACGACAACTTACGACTTCCCCGCCATCGTTCCTAGGTGGCGGTACCACCGCTGAGAACCAAGAGTGCAGCGAAATGGAGGCTATGTTAAAGGGACTGTCTACCGCTCGGAAAAAATTTTAAGATTGTGGTAAAATTGGGCAGATCGTGCGTCACATTTACGGGAACGAGCACGCTTTCACCCCACAAAAATGAATTAGGTTCTTAATTTTGCTCTGAAAGTGGTGCAAAAAACGCTGCTAGCGACACCAAACAGCGTGTTCGTCATTTTCCAAGTGTACGAAAACCAGCCCATGCAGGCACACATATTCTGCTGAAAAACTGTTATGTATGTCTTACATGCGTACTTCACCCTGTGAGACACCTTGTTATAGCGTGCAAGAGCAATTTGTTGCTTTTTCGCTGCTTTCGGGGTGGCGCAGGAGGCGCTGCCTTCGAATTCGTCTGCCTGCACAGGCGCGTAGTACTGCGCTTGTCATGCATGCGGCGCTGCATGTCCGAGGCGCACCCCCGCGCGTCGACTTTCCCTCGCCTCTCCTCCTCGTCGTCACCTCTAGAATGTCGACCTTGAAACCGGTTCCTGTTGAGAAGTCTCCTGCGCCCGAAAGGGTTTCAACTACAGTGTTCTAGAATTAGTACAGTGTTCTACTACAGTGCTCTGTAGTTTCCAGGGGGACGACGACGCATCATGCGCGGTAACCAGTGTTGCTGGCATGCCTACACTAGGACATCCGAAGGTCGTGGGTTCGGTTCCCACCGAAGGCAAGGTTTGTCTTTTCGTCCACTTTAATTCCTTTCCACTTTCTTCACAATTACAATACCACAAGTAACTTCCCCTATGCGTTCCTAATCTTCATTGTCTGTTTGCTCATTAAGTAGTTTCTAACAAATAAAGAACGAGCCCTTGACCCCTTCCCTTTCGTTACACTAGGAAAGGAGCGACTTCGTAGATAAAAAAAATTGTGTTTTAGTAATTTTTATTCAGTTTCTGGAGAAACCACTTCACGCTGGGACACTTCGAAAGGTGCGCTTTCTATTGAGCCAAAAAACGGGAGAGCGATGAAGGACGGTAGACGGTCCCTTTAACCGCTCTGCAAATGTATTTCTTTATGGTACTTAGTAATTCTGTCAGAAATTTCTCATGGTTTCACTTTTTTATATATATATTTTTTATCTTGCTACTGTAAATTGGTGATGACTCTAATGCGTTATTTTAAAATGTATGTTTCGACATCTGTTATACTTTTTGAATTTCAATTATGTGTCCCCTCATTCTAAAGAAGAATGACATGTGTATCATTGTTCCACTTCATCTGAGCAAATGTATGGGTGGAGGGACCTTAGTCAGGCAGAGGTAATCTGCCTTTAGTCCCTTCAACCTAGGCAATCTTTGTTTTGTCTGAATAAACAGTGAATGAATGAAAAATGAACCTAGGAGCACTTTCCCTTGCTAAACACTTTTTTCTAAGCAAACATAAATGAGATGTTAATTGCAAACCGTTGCAGTAATGATATAAGCCCCATTTTTCCTCCATGTTGTAAGTCGGTCGGTGGTGTGGTGGTTACGCTTCCAGCTCCTGCCGTCGCACCATAGCTAGTTGTGGGTTCGAATCTCACTGAGCGGAACTTTTTCATCTAAAATGCGCGTTTATTTCACTTTCGCTTTCTTTCCTTAAAGGCCCCCAGTGGGGCATTAGATAAGGGGTGGGAGTACAATAACGATGCATGAGCACTTGACCATTCAGGATGAGAAATGAGCTTTTACAGCTACTTGAAAGCTTCTGTGTTGGTGATGGCAACGATGACGTAGGGGAGGCCGTCCCAGTCTACAATGGTGGTGGGAAAAAAGAAGACAAGAAGGTGACAGTGCGGGTTTGGGGGCGAGCAACACTTAAGGAATGGCTCGTACGAAGAGATACACGAGCTGGTGGTGAGAAGTAACGGGTCTGATTGAGTGAGCTGTGGTACGTTTTGTGTAGTAGAGATAGGCTGGCAATGCGACGGCGACGGGAAAGAGTGGGCAAGCCTGATTCCGCCTTTAATGAGGATACACTTACGTTGTATGAATATGATGAATGAATGAACCTGATGGCGCGGTTCTGCACCATCTATAGTGCATCTATGAGGTAACTTTGATGAGGGTTCCAGATTGCGGATGCGAATTCAAGTTTTGGACGAACTAAAGACTTGTAGACAATGAGTTTAACATGAGGAGGGGCGTTTGGTAGATGACGCCTCAGAAAGCCTAAAGTTTTGTTACTGGATGAGATGATGTTGGACACATGTGGAAACCAGTTAAGATCT
This sequence comes from Hyalomma asiaticum, assembly GCA_013339685.2. Classification (NCBI taxonomy): domain Eukaryota; kingdom Metazoa; phylum Arthropoda; class Arachnida; order Ixodida; family Ixodidae; genus Hyalomma; species Hyalomma asiaticum. The sequence goes on along the minus strand of CM023490.1, from coordinate 71,443,348 downwards.
TTGGAGATAGTGACACTGAGATATTTGTATGTACTAACAGTTTCAATCCGAGTGTTAGCAATTTCGTACGGATAGAGGAGAGGACTACGTGAACGGGTGAAGGACATTGCTTTAGATTTACTGGGGTTGAGAACCATGAGCCAGCGATCACACCAGTTTAGGATATTAGTTACACTGCTCTGCAGCAGAGCCTGGTCGGAGGTATTAGTTACTGATTGGTAAATGACACAATTTTTGCACATTTATTTTGTTCTGCTTGTTAAAAAAAACACTGTATTAAGTCGTACTTTTCGTTGTAGTGCCGCATGTATTGTTCGAGCATTTGTAAATGTCTGAGGTGTTTGAATTTCAGCTGTATTTATTATTGCCCATTATTTTACTTGCATAGGACATTGATATTGCTGCCACGAAATTATTGCTGTATTATGTTAGATATTTCTCCCTGAGCTCTGTTTTTTTGTTTTTGCAACTGTGTTATGCTGCATTATTCATAGTTCTGTCCCCCCTATATAATGCCTTCGGGCCCTTAGGGTACTTGAATAAAAATCGTCTGCCAACATGCGAATAGAGCAAGCAACTTCCAATGGCAGATCATTTATGTATTTGAGGAACAAAAAATTGGGGGACCCTTAAAGGGTCCCTGAAATGTTTTTTTTTGACATTGCGTCACTGCTTAGGCAACACAATTATGAAATCATTCACACCGTAAATAAAGCGAAGCACCATGCGCTAAGGCAGCTATGGGCTTATTTCTGTCGCCTTTTTCCTTCCCACTGCTGTTCCTCCTCAACTCGATCTGCTGCGGAGTGAGCGCTAGCGACGACAGCGCCTCCCGCGTCAGCCGCTCCGCCGAGCTACGGCCGCTCGATTAGCAGCGCACGAGGTGCGGCCTGCTACGTCGCGCGGCGAACAAAAGCGGAGCTGTGAAGCGAAAGTTGACAGTTTTCGCCGCTTTTTCGGAGGGGGCGCCACTGCTACGGGACAACTTCCCTGTATGGATACCGCCTGGTCGTTGGTATTCAATGATCCCAACGACCAGGCGGTATCCATACAGGGCCAAGAAATACCGAGAGTAAGCGAACCCAGGCAGCACGCAACGTAGGGCCGATATTGGTTTTATGGCGGCAAAGTTCGGCCCATCCACGGCCTAATGTTGCCGACAGCGAGCCAGTATCGGCCACGCCGCCGTCAATGACTGGCAACGTCGGGCTACTATAGCCGCTGCCCCGCCGATATCGGCAGGCCGTCTACTGTAATCGGCAACATGGGGCCGCTTATGCCGCGTTACTGCCGACATCGGCTGAGGCGATGGCTTTCAACGGCAACTATGGCGCCAATTTTGCCTTTCTACAGACAATATGGGCTGGCCGACGCCATTTGTCGGCAACACTGTGCCAAGTATGCCACCTTAGAGCCTCCGTTGGCTGAGCCGATAACTTTCTCCGGCAAATATGGTGCCGATTTTGCCGCTCATCAGCATCGCCTGTGGAATGGCGAATTTGGCGCGATATTTGCCTAGAAAGATTATTTCACAGGAAACATTGAGTCATTTCTGCCATCCTGGAGGCAACGTCGACTACGGCGCAGCCTTCCATGGTTGATATCGGCAGGGCCTCTTTGGAAGCCTGCTGTATATAACAATTGAGATCCGATCGAGACAAGAATGACCGAAATTCACTTGAGAGATTCGACGTAAGAATCAGACGTTGAGCTTCATATATTCATGTATACGCGCTTCAGTGCCGGAACATAGCGCACGTGTGCTTTGAACAGCATTTATGACATTCTGTTCGCGCGCTTTGTTTTTCATAAACAGGGCACACAAAAAACATGCATATAAACTATTCATATATACATCTATAGCCTGTTTTGCGGGAACTTTGCGAAACAGGCTGGCGCAACAGTTAACATTAGCCAGAAGGATCGACAAGCATGATGGAAAATTATCTGACAGCGCATGTCAGAAAATTTAAATTCATAGAAATTGAACTAGTTCGTGCATACATCGATGGGCATAGCCAGCACTCATATGTTCAAACAAAGATAAACAGTTGCAAGCGGCGCTATACTACTGACATTTAGCAACCTATGGAAGGAAAAGGCATATGGAGGTGACAGCGCGTGGACAAAAAAAGGTCTAGCGCCGACTTTATGGTGCGCTGAAGCGGAGATAAACTCGCCACCGGCGTTATACTACTGACATTTAGCAACTTATGCAAAAGAACGGTATACAGAGCTAACATTGCGACAGCGAGGAGACAATACTGATCTAGTGCTAGCTCTATAATGAGAGGACCATGAAATACACAGATCCATTTGTATTGCAAATTCAAATGAAGTGCTCTTGTCAAGACCACGACATTTGCGAAAAAAGCAAAAACGAAAACTACCAAGCAGTGATATGGCAAGCATTTTTCATCTCAAAGGTGGCAAACAAATGCACACACCTATAATTGATATAGAGAGAGCTTTTCTGGTGAGTTCTACTAGAGTGTATCTGATCACAGAGTGTTCTTGTGCAGGCGATCTGCGTATCTTATGTTATTCGCAATGTCCGCGAACTATAGGTGGCGCGCAAGTCGAGCCAACATGGCTGTCTGGAGGAGGATAGACTATCCGCATGCCCGGGGTGTACGCCGTTCGCCGCGTGTCGTACAGAAGCTTCAACGGGTTTTTCACCATGTCCGACACCAATTAGCTTCCTTTTGCGAAGCCGATTTCATTATTGACCATTTTGGAAACTTCTGTGAAGGCAGAGCTGTTGACATCAGCCTCTTCTTACGTGGTTCCCACAACACGAAGTCGTCTGCATACCGCGAAGAAGTCGCAGTGAAATGGCAGAAAGACGTGACCAAAAACTGTCACTTGCGGATCCAAAGGCGTGCCGTGCGCCTCTTCGCGTACACCGCGAAGACACTCGCAGGATCCGTTGAAAGTACACGCGTGCAAACTGCCTTGTGTCACACGGACGAAGCTTGTCACTGTAGATCGCAACCGACTGGGTGATATTTTTAACCGTATTTTCTGCACAGTGAGCTACCGAAGTGAGTAAACAGTGGCGTCACACGGGCACATGATAGCGACTGGGATCGATCAGGGTTACATTTCTTAATCGCAATCAACGGTGGTCACTGCTACATGGTCCAACGTAATCATGATAGAGCTTAGCGCTGGCGTGGGCCGTATCGGGAGTTCGGAGCCGAATCGCGATCGCGCACATGCCGATCGTCTTGAGATCAGTGTATCATGCTTGACAGCGCGATCAACAGTGCACGCGTACCAGCACCTGTTCCAGATAGAGCCAAAACAGGATCGGCCTAGATCGTGATCAAAAATGCCCGTTTAATGTGAATCGATGTCAGCATTGACTGAAATATAAACATTCGTTATTGTGTGCGACTGCGCGTAATATGTGAAAGAAAAAAAAAAGCGACTACCACGCAAACAAGCAACTTTAAGGCTTGCAGTGGTTCGCAGATGTCTCTTACATTTAACTGCCGCGTTGCCACACTAGCAGGTGCGCGCATCTACAGAAACGGCCTTCTCACTATAAATGCGACATAAAGCCTGACCACTGTGCGGTTTAGCCAAAAAGCGAAAGCAATTGCCGCCTACCTACATTGCTCCAGAAGAAATTACCGGGAGTGACATGTGCGCTGCACGCTCTCATCGGCGGCGTCACAGGCTTTCCGATGCGAAACCTCACTATCCATTCCAATTCTTTCGGAACGGATCTTAGAGGGAGGAATGCAGGGTTATCTCGTTGTGAACAGCTCAATTTGTGCACTGGAGCACGCAGCACACGGGGTTACTGTTGTGCTTTTTGCATATCACGCGCAAATGCGTACACAACGGTGCGGCGGCGACGGACAGTACAGCGCGTCGTCTGCCTATCCTCCTCGTGGCATTTCGGCCGTGCGCCGCGGTGCGGCGTGACAGTCTACGGACGGTGCGAATATAAAAACAGCAAGCATGCACTGAAAAAAAAATCAGTTGAAAATTAAAGCTCTCTTCTGTTCCCTGGTTTCTTCATACGTTTGAGCAGGGTTACAGCATAAACCAGCCGTCCTAAGTCAAGCTGTTGTTGACCACGTGGCCCTCCACTACATTTCATCAGTGCGTTCGCGAAACTAGTGCAATCCTTTCAAAAACAGCTCCTGTACAGCGCAACGCATGTATCGCAGCTCGCATAAGCTCAGCAACAGAAAATAATTGTCTACTGGTCGGGTAAACTTATACCTCCCTTTTGCACCTCCATGCTCTCTACTACCACGCAGATACAATAGGCTAACAATTCCTTAATATGTCCAGGCCATTGCGTATAATTCATGCTTTTTTTGCTTTTTTGTGTAACGTCCGTTTTTGCGCTCTTTCCATACATATCGAATTCGTTTACACATCGGCCATCGGTTACGTTGTACTGGTTAAATGATCAGAATATATCGAGCTTGAGTACATGCTCTGTGCAGTGTGTCGGATTTATCACTGGCGTTCGTATGAGACTATGGCGTTGATATAAGCGCACATGTGCGTATTCTGATATTTAACAACTCATTTATTTATAACCAATAAGGGCAAAAGAAGGGCGCGTAGAGACAGAGTCATCGCAGTATTTCTTGTCGTGCAGAAAGGCAGAACGTGCATGTCTTTCGTGCGCTGAAGAAAATGGCAGAAATTCAAGCAGAATGGCGGCGCCGTGCGTCCTCGCTACGTTTGTTGCGTGCAGTGCAGCATTTCGCTCGCGTTTTTAGCTATAGTGGGTGGTTCAGCCTCTGCGAAATCCTGTGTTACAAGTAGCTGGCAAGAGAACACATGCGTGCCAGCATACGCCACAGGCTGCACTGAGCTGCACTTAACAAATGCAGTCCCGGCGGGTGTCCCCGCCATTGTGCAAAAATGTTTGCCCCACAGACATGCTGTCTTCCACGTTTTGAGACAGCTACAAAAAAAAAAGAAAGCAAGAAAAACGAGCGTGCTCTGCCGAGAAGCAACCTAGCACGTGCTAAGCCAGCAGCAACTAAACATAAAAAAAAAGTGTGTGGGGAGGGGGGCGCGCGTCCCCTCCCGAACTGGCCACCTTTGTCACGGCCCCCTCCGTGAACATCCATTGTGCTCATCTGCAGTTTGCAAAGAATGTGGTTCTGAACCTGCTTTTGCTGGCGTTCGCTGCCTTCCGAGGGTGAAACCACGAGGAACTCTCTCCGCGCTCTCTCGTCGCGGCTGCATCGCTACGAACGTGCAAGGTGTAAGAACGAGTTTCAGCGGCTGCACGCAGTCTGTCCACGCGTTTATCGTTTATCATGTACCGCATTTATCGATCATTCAAGTTGACTGCGCGATTCCTTGGCGAGTGTACCTCCTAAGACAATGCCCATCCCAACTGTGACATCGGTTGTATATGAACACAAGCCTGTGCCTTTTGGTGAGACTACAGTGTCGTCGCCGAATTTGTATTGCGGACTCGCAGCTGAAGAGTGCAGAACGGATGCCAAAATTCGGTAAGTTGCTGGCCAGTTTTCAAAATGGGATGTGGCACATATTGTTGTCATGTGGAAGCGCCGGTTCCACTTTATATATTATTTGTGTCGTGAGGTGCGTAGGCTCTTTATTTTCGAATAAAGAGCCTACGTACATTGTCCCAAAGCAGTTTTACTTCATGTAGTTAATCCTGTGCTTGTATCAAACACCCTTTGTGTGGTGACTTGCAGTTCTCGTCTCGTAACATTTTCTTTTCTTGCCCGTATTTTTAAAGGTAATGTGATACCGAACACGCGCTCCTTGGTGCAGGACATGTGCGGCAGTTCGGCACGCGATGGCATTTTTAAAGTAGCCTTGAAAAGAGGTTCCTTCTCTAATATCTGCTTATAATGCACCTTACACCTATCATTTAAGAACATTTTTTGCCTAACGACCCCATCCCTGGGGTGTGTCGTGTTAGCTCACGTCTACATGTTTTCCTTTACGATGTATGCCAAAAATATTAAATTTATTATAATGCAAGATGCACCTATTTCAAGTAATGTGCCGCTTTTAAAGTTGCTTTGCAACAGATCCTTTACTCACGTTTTTCCCCCTTGGGTATCTAAAGCGACACGACACCAAGATCTCGGGGTTGGATATTGAACATATAGATTCATTATATTTAAAAGGACGACTTTGTTTTGTTATTTTCTAAAGTAGTGCCCGATTATGAATGTTTCTGACATTTCTTGTATTTCCGCGTTTGTTCATGAGTCGCACATAAGTTGCATGGAATTATAGTATAGTGCTGATGTGCTCCACAGCTGTGCTAATTTTCACGCCTTTTCCCGCAGGTTCCACCCTTGCCGAAGCTTTTCCACTACGACGGTGCAACACGAGAATAGCATATTATCAATGCAGAGTTCACAAAATAAATGAAATAGTGCTTTTCCCTATAAACCTCTCTTGTTGTGTTATTTGTTTTGGTGAGAACGCATTAATAGAAACTACAGAGGATCCACTTAGCCCCACTTATTACTGTGTTAATAAAGCTTTCGCGTATGCATGAGAGGCACATTTACACAAACTACTGTTGGTCCTTCGAAAATGTGAAAACAAAAAATAAAATTATCGCAATCCAAACGGCGCGACACACGTGGGGTAAACTACAAACACCATAGTGGCTGTGAACGGTCACGCAAGGGGTTTCCCGATGTCGGCGGGCCCGACAACACGCCAAAAAAGCCTGAATGCCCGCAACATCGGCCAATGCTACCTAGCCCCAATCCGACCCATTCTGGCAGGCCAAATTTGACCCATTCTGGCTGGCCAAATTTCGCCCACGCTGGCTGGCCAAATTTCGGCCACTCTGGCTGGCCAAATTTCGCCCACTCTGGCTGGCCAAGTTCGACCCATGGTGGCTTCGCCACAGTGGCGCCATTCTGGCTGGCCGTCATCGGGCACATGTGGGTGAAAGTAGCGCGAGCGCGATTTGCCGACTTAGGGCCGATATCGCTGCCGACTTTGGCCGACTTCACGCCTACATAAGTCCTGTGTTGGCGTGCTGCCTGGGAATACAAGTACCTTGGCGTATGGGTAAATGAGGGTGATAGATACATGAAGGTACAGGAAAAAGCCTTGGCAGCAAAGGGAAAGAGGAACGCAGGAATAACGAAGCACAGAGCGTTATGGGGACACAATAGGTACGAGGTGCTTAGGGGTCTGTGGAAAGGGGTAATGGTACCGGGGCTTACATTTGGGAACTCAGTGGTGTGCATGAGGCCAGAGATACAATCGGGAATGGATGTGAATCAAAGAACTGTGGGACGCCTCGCGTTGGGTGCTCACGGGAAAACTACAAACGAGGCTGTAAAGGGCGATATGGGATGGGCGAGTTTTGAGGCAAGGGAAGCGCAGAGCAAAATAAGGTTTGAAGAAAGGCTAAGGAATATGAAAGAGGTTAGGTGGGCAGTGAAGGTGTTCCGCTATTTATATAGAAAGAGCGTTGACACGCAGTGGAGAAAGAGAACTAGGAGGCTCACCAGTAAATATACGGCTCTAAGAGAACTGACAACAAAGAGCGTAAAGGGAAAAGTCAGAGAGGCGGAGAAGATTTACTGGAGGACAGCGATGGAAAAAAAACCGACTCTGAATAACTACCGAGAGGGCAAAAACGAAATAAAAGGTAGATTTAGTATTGCGGAAAATTTTTGCGTTAGCGCTTGCGAGTCACGCTCGCTAAATTTTTGCGGAGTGCTATTCGATAGCGTCCCATAGCTCTTTAGTATAGCGCGAGACGACGACGCGCCGCAAAATGCAAGGCACGCAAACCTTCGCTGCGCCATCTAAACGCGAATAGTGAAAGCGTCAAAACCGTCGGCCGTTGTTAGTAACTTAAAAAGCAACGCAAGCGCAAGAAGATTTATTAAAAAGAACATCGTGCAATAATAATTGCACAAGTGTTGCTGTAGTGTGAGGAGGCAGAGTTTCGCTTTCGTTGTTCATGTGTAATGTGGTCAAACTAGAATCCACAGCGAAAAGATTGTTGTCTTGTCGAAGCGAAAACCAGCAACACGATTTATTGTGAATCAGCTAGTCCCACAACGCAGCAAGACGACACGATAGATGCGAAACGGGCAGCCGTCAGTTGTAGGCTGGTTGTAGGGAGCCGCCATGTTCTTCGCGCTAAACAAACTTAGCGAGCGTTTTGCGTCTCCGCTAAATTCGGAAAATAGCGAGCGATCGCTAAACGCAAAGCTGGAATAGCGTGCGGACGCATGCGCAGTCTGACCCCGCTAAATTTTAGGGTTTAGCGGGGCGCAACTTAAGCTGCACTAAAACTCTCTAAAGAGGGAGGCATTTTATGATAATTCAAGAGGAAGCGCTTTATTGTTTGAAGCGAGATCGGGCTGCCTTAGAACGCGTGTTTATAAAGCGAAATTCAGTAAAGAAGAAGAAAAATGCACATGCTGTGAGGAAGATAGGGAAACGACAGAGCATGTTCTGATTGAATGCGGAAATATCCACCCAGGTGTACGTTTGGGCACCACCCTACATGAAGCCTTGGGTTTTAGGGCGAACAACGGGAAGCTGAACATAGCCGCGATTGAAATAAGTAAGAGACGGTTAGAATACAGGTGGCAGAAAACTAGAGGGAACGGACAAAAATAATTATTGGGAAAAATATGGAATTTCTGCCATAAGGGGCAGGGAACTGGGCTATGAAATTCCGTTTTTGATATGGCATGATCGATTTGATTGAAGTAAATTTAAAAGGCATGAGGAAAATTAAAAGAGAACAAAAAAAGTTCTTAAATCTTCTTACGAGCCTGGTGGCGCACATGTCACCGCCCCGTTACAAAGGGGAAGCTCATAGCATCCATCCATCCAACTCTCCCGCCTCTCGCCGCGCGGGCTGGCGCGGGCCGCTCCGCGAACCATTACGGAACGAGTTTTCTGTGTGTGTCGACGAAATTCTGCAGCTCGCTCGCACGCCCTGTGACTGCAACGTGTCGAGGTGCTTCTCTTATTGTGCCATTGCCTCCTATAATTTTGGTTGTGCGCGGCATTATGCCGCGCAACGCAAGGAAGGACCCTTAGGTACGATACCACGAGTTTCCGTGCGACGTAGATCGCCGTAAAGTATGACTAAAAACATTTCTCGACAAAACGTGTGCGAGCCAAATGACAGGTCGCTGGTCTACTCACGTCGCTTTCCTGACGGTGACTATAAGAAGTCCACGAAACTCAAGCTATTGCTTCCAACGGCTGTTCCGACGGCAGTTCGTGCGCTTGGCGTGAACACTTCTACGAAATTGTGTGATATGTCGAGAACTGACGTGTGACGTGAACAAAGCCACACCGAGGAGACCTGTGAGGTGTTTCTGAGCAAACTTTTGCGGCAAACAGGGCCAGAGACCTGAACGCAACTGTTCAGCGGCTCAAACTCGCTTACAAGCCTCTGTTACGGAAGGTGCTGCGACTTTGATGCAACGAGTCCCCTTTCCGTGGATGTACATGTAACTTCTAAATAAAGAAATGAGCCTGACACCGCCTTCCTCGACCTTTTGTTTTGTTTTCAATCAGCCATTCCGAACTAGCTAGTTCCGTCCTTACATAGAAATGCAAACACGCGTCTACAAAGCGGCTGAATGTTCATCTAGTTGTACATGTCTGGGTCATATTTATAAAAAGCTGAAACTAAAACACTCTATAAGAACATCATTTGGTCAATGCAGTAAGTCGTATGCGCGCATTTGTAAGGATGTCTACTAAAACAAGATCTTGCTTTTGAGCCACTAGAAGAACGCTGCGCCATTGCTCTATTGTGTATTTCACAGGAACAATTTATAGTAACAAATTTCACCGTTTGCCGCTTCATACTCGTCTGCGCACATCTCGACGCATTCACAACGCACGCAGTTTCATGCGAATTCATGGTCACACACAGGCATTTAACTCATCACCACTACGTACCTAGAGTTATTGCACATAGGAACGGTCTCCTGATCACATGGTAGCCACTGCTAACCGGAAAACATTCCGTGATAACCTAATTTCGTGGCGCTTTAGCATTGTATAACGTTTTTACACTTTACTGTTTGTAACATTTGTCTTGTTTCTTTCTCCCTTTCATTTTTTGTTATTTGTTTAGTTCTGTATTTTTGTTTTGTACGTATGGATGCCCCCATTATCAATGCCCTTCAATGGGCCTGTAAGGAATTCTGAATAATAATAATAATAATATTAACAGGTTTTTCTTTCAACAGCAAACAAGCGCATCAAGCGAAGCAAGTAGTCAAGCAAGCGATAGGGAACTTGCCAGTTATACTGAACGGTGATCGCGTGTCGAAATCTGCGGCAAAAGTGCGCGGTTCGGGCTCGTGCGAGTTCATATATAGCGGCCCAATGCCCGTACCGACCTCCTGGGTATATTATAGTGTTTATGTTCTGGCAGGCAGCGTAGAGATCTTATTTTGACAAAGCAATACACAGTCTTGCGTGAATAAAATGCAAACTCTCAGCGCGCCGCTGCGCGAAACATGCAAAACCAGCGGCTCCTCCCGCGCGCTTGTCCCGTAGCAGTGGCGCCGCTGCGGCGGCGCGGAGAAGTAGGCTCGTCACGCAGGTTTCGGGCGACGTTGGTGCTGAAGCTCACAAGCGAGAGCACATTGTATATAGCCCAATAAAGTTATCAATCAATCAATCAATTTCGGGCGACGTCGCAGGCCGCATCACGTGCGTTTTTATCGAGCGGCCGCGGCCGAGCCTTCCGTAGCTGGATCAGAACTCTTGTTTGGGCTAGTTGGTGACCGTAGCGCCATAGCGCCCCGATATCCTCACTGAGGTCGCCCGCCTCGGCAGTGCTAGCCTCTGTAATAGAGCGCCTAGAGTGTACTAGAATATTTTGAGTGGCGCGACCGCCGGCCGGAGAGGGGCCCTCTCCGCATGGAACGCAGCGGCGGCGCTGCAGTCGTCAGACATTGCTCGCTCCGGCCGGCCGGCACGGCCGGCCCGCCTCGCGGGCGTCTGCTTGCCGGCGCGCTCACAAAAATGTTCGCAAGAGTGGCGCGAGTTTATATGAAAGGAACGTAAAAACGAACCGTTTCATCACACCTGAACTGCATTACCACCCTGATGGCAATTAGTTTGCGCCGGGAGAGCGCCTGGCAGGTGTAGATAGGTTTATTTTGGTTTTATAATGAAGCGCGAATGGATCACTTGAGCAGCGATGCGCCACATGCAGCTTCATCAACTTTTAACTAGGCGATCGATGTCTTTTCATATTGCTTGCCTGCTTACTTCCAAGGTTTCTGCTCAAACCGCAATGTTATTACCTATGAACACGGCGAGCGTGCGAGCGTTGCAATCATCAAATATAGTTTTAAATCAGCCGGCAGTTCTACTGCACGCTATATATCGGTGCTCATTTTTGGTATGGGCATTTTTACTCAAACACAAAGAAGGTTCTACCTATCGCCTACTTGATATAAACATGCTGTACCAAGCATAATTATTCACACTGTTACTTTCGTTTCCCATAAATATAGGTAAACTGAAGAAACCATACACTCACTCCTATATAGCTCAGAAATCTTAGAATGAAAAGGGTGTAGTGTGACAATGTTACGTTTAGGTACTAACGTTCAAGTGTGGTGAAGAAACTTTAAGGATCAATTAAGGTATTCTATGAAAAATTAGGTCCGTGCTGTGCGAAGTCGTGAGAGATAAACTATTCCATTCAGAGATGATGCGAGGGAAAAATAGATATTCCGAAGAACTTGTTTTGGTACTAAAAGGGATTAAAGATTTAGTAAGGTGATGTCTCCTCAGCTGCGACCGCAGTGGTAAAGCATACAGCTCAGGGAAAGACATCTTAATTAGTCTGGGTTTTACGGCACACTCAAAATCTTCATACATGTGCTCTTTAATTAGGTCTGAAAGGTCAGTTCCGCTGCTACTTAGAATATAAGTAGCGAACGGCGTTGCGGTTTGAATCTTCTCCGGTCTTTGTTCTACGATTTATGTAGGAGTCCAAACTGCGCATGCATGTCCAGGTCCTGGTCTGAAAAACGATATGTATTCTGACAAATTAAATTTTGCAAATGTTTCTTTTAGTTATTGCCTAATGGAACCAAGGTTACGGACTGATGACGCTCTGGTGAGAATAGTGTTACCTTTCCAAATGAGAGAGTGAGTAATGCGACGAAGTACTTGCATTCAAATATATCAGGGAGCGATTGCGATTGAAAACCGTAAGGAAAGAAGAGCTTGTATCGTGTTCCTTTTTTTTGTTGTTGTTGTAGTCCTTATAAACACTGGTTTATCTCCATTCAGCTACATGCCGTAATGAGAGCACCAGGGAGAAATGTGTCCATTCCTCATAGTTGTTGATTTCGTTAAGATGGACATCATCATCATCATCATCAGCCAATTTTATGTCCACTGCAGGACGAAGGCCTCTCCCAATCCTCTCCATTCTTGTCTGTCCTCCGCGAGATGATTCCATTTGATGCCTGCGAATTTCTTGATTTCGTCCCCCCATCTTACTCTCTGCCGCCCACGGCTGCGCTTACCCTCTCGGTATCCATTCCGTCGTTCTAACTGTCCATCGGTTATCTAGCCTTCTCATCACGTGGCCTGCCCATGTCCATTTTTTCTTCTTAATATCGTTCATTATGTCGGCGACCCCCGTTTGTTCTCTGACCCACTCGGCTGTCTTCCTATCCCTTAGTGTAACGCCTATCATTTTCCGTTCCATCGCCCGCTGCGCGGTTCTTAACTTCCTCTCTAGCTTCTTTACGTAATAGTCTTAATTCGATCTCAAATGGTGCCCTAATAAGTTATAACTTCCATCAATATGTCGTTAATATGTATTAAAAATAACAGCGGATTCCGAACGCTAGTCCAAAGTACTCAGAAGTAACGAGTAGCTCACGAGAACAATCACTGTAATGCTGTCAATGCGAACGCATCTATAGATACGTAGAAGGTCATCTATTAAGAAGAAAGTAGGTAGACGGGTTGAGACCCTATGAATTAGTATTATAGATGTACCAGTTCAGTAGCGCACCCAGGATCTCTGCCAGGGGGGGGGGGTTCAATCTTTCACGAAGGGCCGGGCATGCGATTACACAGTTGTTGCGTGTGTAAAAAAAGAAAATGAAATGCCAAAAATAATAACATCAATGATGATGATTATTTTATTATTTTTTCGGCGTTTTGCTGAGACATTAGCGCCACATTCTTCTAGGACACAGGCGCAGTTACGGAGTGGGAGGGGGTTAGGTCGGTCTCAGGGGGGTTACAGTTAGCACCATATGGGGGGTTACAACCCCCATAACCCCCCTCCCCCCCCCTCGGTGCGCCACTGAACCAGTTAAACTGCTCTCAAAATATAAAAAATGACGTCGACTTCGCCTGACATAACGAGAGCAATTACGGCAGCAAAAATATACAAAAACAGAAATTACAGAGGTATTTAAGTTGGGTCATTTTCAAGAAATCTTTACGAAAGATATGGCTGCGATATGAACATAACTATCGGTAACGAACTAGCTAAATAATTGTGAGACGTATTCAATAATTTTACAGGATGAGAATAAGGAAGTTGGTAATTCCGGGCAGTAACTTGTAACAGTTCAGTATTAGCCAAACGGGACCCTGTACTCAGCATAAAACAGACCTAGAAGGTCTTGCCGTTTTCGACATTGGCCTGCTAGAGCAGATTGAAACTAATGTTGCTCATTTCGAGCTCTCTTCCCGTACTCTCCACATCTTTACGTATAACATCGGGAATGACGGACATCCGTGCCTCCACTCTTACGACGTTTTCCTTGTTTATTTTTCTTATTCTTCTTCTTATTTTGTGCAGGCTGCGTTTTTGCGATGTTATCCCCATCCTAAAATATGTGCCGTCGTCACCTATGCCAGATTTTTAAATATATCCCACAAAGTAATTCACTGCCTGACGTTTTCCTGCACGCCAATCATGTATAAGGAAGTTCTGATTAAAAACTGCTTTATTTTCAATGAAATTAACGCCTCCATCGCGCCCCGCGAGAGGGGTTCGTGCAACGAAGCTGCGAGCGCATCAGATGCTTGCAAGGCGCACCGAACGGATCTTTATTTTATTTTATTAGATGTATCTGTGAAAACGCCGGCCAGCGTGACTGTGCTGCCGTACCTATGTTTATACAATATTTATTGCAATGTGCATGGCACAGCACGCACGCACACGCGAAAAAAAAAAAAGAATTAGAATGAGCACCACAGCTCGGGCCACGCTGGCCGTGCCCGCCGCGCGCCCGCTGCCCAATGGTTAGGCACGCCAGCGCCACCGCTGCTTTCCATGCGAGAGGGGACACCGGTTTGCACGGCGCGCCCGCTCCGGTCGCGCCACTCAAAATATTCTAGTACACTCTAGAGCGCCGGCGACTAGTGTGTACGCCGCCAGATGCTGCGACGATACCGTTCGCTGAAACGAAGGAGCACGTTGTAGAAGCACGTTGTTCCCAGCTAGGTTAGAGTGTACTAGAATATTTTGAGTGGCGCGACCGCCGGCCGGAGAGGGGCCCTCTCCGCATGGAACGCAGCGGCGGCGCTGCAGTCGTCAGACCTTGGTTGCTCCGGCCGGCCGGCACGGCCGGCCCGCCTCGCGGGCGTCTGCTTGCCGGCGCGCTTACAAAAATGTTCGCAAGAGTGGCGCGAGTTTATATGAAAGGAACGTAAAAACGAACCGTTTCATGACACCTGAACTGCATTACCACCCTGATGGCAATTAATTTGCGCCGGGAGAGCGCCTGGCAGGTGTAGATAGGTTTATTTTGGTTTTATAATGAAGCGCGAATGGATCACTTGAGCAGCGATGCGCCACATGCAGCTTCATCAACTTTTAACTAGGCGATCGATGTCTTTTCATATTGCTTGCCTGCTTACTTCCAAGGTTTCTGGTCAAAACGCAATGTTATTACATATGAACACGGCGAGCGTGCGAGCATTGCAATCATCAAATATAGTTTTAAATCAGCCCGCAGTTCTACTGCACGCTATATATCAGTGCTCATTTTTGGTATGGGCATTTTTACTCAAACACAAAGAAGGTTCTACCTATCGCCTACTTGTGAAAAGTGAGATATTGTTTTGCTGCGTGTCCACATCACCCTTTCGGTGTGACGTACCTGATATAAACATGCTGTACCAAGCATAATTATTCACACTGTCTTACTTTCGTTTCCTATAAATATAGGTAAACTGAAGAAACCATACACTCACTCCTATAGCTCAGAAACCTTAGAATGTTGAGTAATGAAAAGGGTGTAGTGTGACAATGTTACGCTTAGGTACTAACGTTCAAGTGTAGTGAAGAAACTTCAAGGATCAATTAAGGTATTCTATGAAAAATTAGGTCCGTGCTGTGTGAAGTCGTGAGAGATAAACTATTCCATTCAGAGATGATGCGAGGGAAAAATAGATATTCCGAAGAACTTGTTTTGGTATTAAAGGGATTAAAGATTTAGTATGGTGATGTCTCCTCAGCTGCGACCGTAGTGGTAAAGCATACAGCTCAGGGAAAGACATTTTAATTAGTCTGAATTTTCTGGCACACTCAAAATCTTCATACATGGTGCTCTTTAATTAGGTCCGAAAGGTCAGTTCCGCTACTACTTAGAATATAAGTAGCGAACGGCGTTGCGCTTTAAATTTTCTCCGGTCTTTGTACTACCATTTATGCAGGAGTCCCAAACTGCGCATGCATGTCCATGTCCTGGTCTGAAAAACGATATGTATACTGACAAATTAGATTTTGCAAATGTTTCTTTTAGTTATTATCTAATGGAACCAAAATTACGGACTGGTGACGCTCTGGTGAGAATAGTGTGACCTTTCCAAATGAGAGAGTGTGTAATGCGATGCCTAAGTACTTGCATTCAGGTATACCAGGGAGCGATTCCGATTGAAAACCGTAAGTAAAGAAGGTCTTGTATCGTGTTCTTTATTTTTTTGTTCTTATAAACGTACACTGGTTTATCTCCATTCAGCTACATGCCGTAATGAGAGCACCAGGGAGAAATGTGTCCATTCCTCATAGTTGTTGATTTCGTTAAGATGGACGCAATAGTCTGCTAATAATTCGATATCAAATGGTGCCCTAATAAGTTATAACTTCCATCAATATGTCGTTAATATGTATTAAAAATAACAGCGGATTCCGAGCGCTAGTCCAAAGTACTCAGAAGTAACGAGTAGCTCACGAGAACAATCACGTGCTGTCAATGCGAACGCATCTATAGATACGTAGGAGGTCATCTATTAAGAAGAAAGTAGGTAGACGGTTTGCGACCCTATGAATTAGTATTATACATGTGGAACCAGTTCAGTAGCGCACCCAGGATCTCTGCTGGGGGGGGTTCATTTCACGAAGGGCCGGGCGTCCGATTACACAGTTGTTGCGTGTGTAAAAAAAGTAAATAAAATGTCAAAAAATAATAACATCAATGATGATGTTGTTGTGTGGGGTTTAACGTCCCAAAACCAGCTCTGATTATGAGAGACGCCGTAGTGGAGGGCTCCGGAAATTTTGACCACCTGGGGTTCTTTAACGTGCACTGACATCGCACAGCACACGGGCCTCAACATTTCGCCTCCATCGAAATGCAGCCGCCGCGGCCGGGATTCGATCCCGCGACCTTTGGATCTGTAGCCGAGTGCCATAACCACTAGACCACCGTGGCGGGGCAACATCAATGATGATGATTATTTTATTATTTTTTCGGCGTTTTGTCGAGACATTAGCGCCACATTCTTCTAGGACACAGGTGCAGTTACGGAGTGGGAGGGGGTTAGGTCGGCCTCAGGTGGGTTACAGTTAGCACCATATGGGGGGTTACAACCCCCCCCCCCCTCCCCGTCGGTGCGCCACTGAACCAGTTAAACTGCTCTCTTAAAATATAAAAAAATGACGTCGACTTCGCCTGACAGAACGAGAGCAATTACGACAGCAAAACTATACAAAAACAGAAATTACAGAGGTATTTAAGTTGGGTCATTTTCAAGAAATCTTTACGAAAGATATGGCTGCGATATGAACATAACTATTGGTAACGATCGAACTAGCTAAATAATTGTGAGACGTATTCAATAATTTTGCAAGATGAGAATAAGGATGTTGGTAATACCGGGCAGTAACTTGTAACAGTTCAGTATTTCACTTTAGGCAAACGGGACCCTATACTCAGCATAAAACAGACCTAGGTCTTGCCGTTTTCGACATTGGCCTGCTAGAGCAGATTGAAACTAATGTTGCTCATTTCGAGCTCTCTTCCCGTACTCTCCACATCTTTATGTATAACATCGGGAATGACGGACATCCGTGCCTCCACTCTTACGACGTTTTCCTTGTTTTTTTTTCTTATTATTCTTCTTATTTTGTGCAGGCTGCGTTTTTGCGATGTTATCCCCATCCTAAAATATGTGCCGTCGTCACCTATGCCAGATTTTTGCAATATATCCCACAAAGTAATTCACTGCCTGACGTTTTCCTGCACGCCAATCATGTATAAGGAAGTTCTGATTAAAAACTGCTTTATTTTCAATAAAATTAACGCCTCCATCGCGCCCCGCGAGAGGGGATCGTGCAACGAAGCTGCGAGCGCATCAGATGCGTCCAAGGCGCACCGAACGGATCTTTATTTTATTAGATGTATCTGTGAAAACGCCGGCCAGCGTGACTGTGCTGCCGTACCTATGTTTATACAATATTTATTGCAATGTGCATGGCACAGCACGCACGCACACGCGAAAAAAAAAAGAAGAATTAGAATGAGCACCACAGCTCGGGCCACGCTGGCCGTGCCCGCCGCGCGCCGGCTGCCCCAATGGTTAGGCACGCCAGCGCCACCGCTGCTTTCCATGCGAGAGGGGACACCGGTTTGCACGGCACGCCCGCTCCGGTCGCGCCACTCAAAATATTCTAGTACACTCTAGCTAGGTTTTGAAAATTACGTGCACGTCACTGGCTCGGGGCCAATCAGCGACCTCTCCTTCGATCGGTCGATGGCGGGGGCGTTTGAAAACGCCTTTTGGCGAGCCGCTGAGATCTTTTGCGATGCACGTGTTGAAAACATTCTTATAAATTCTACACTTTACGCACAGCGCTGAAATCTGCCCTCAAATGATCCTAATGACTCGCTCTACTGGATCACCATGTTTGCACAAAATCGTCAAAACCGTTTCAGGGTCCCTTTAAGCTTCGCCTTTAAGAGTTGAGTGTGCACTTCAACCACTCATTGCATACTTATTAATGTGCGTTGTTACACACACACGCACAGACACACACACACACGCGCGCGCGACGTATCTATAGTAATCGTAGAGGTTGTCGATCTATTTAACAACACTTTTATATCAACTTCATGAAAATTTTGTACAGTGATGTAGTGACATGGTCCTGTATTATGAACTGCGCGTAGGCGTGACACTTCTATTCGTAAATGGTCATATTCTGTCGTTCTTCTTGCGTTAACTATCTGGCAGCTGTTCGATTTCTTATTCTGGAGAC
Source organism: Hyalomma asiaticum (assembly GCA_013339685.2). Classification (NCBI taxonomy): domain Eukaryota; kingdom Metazoa; phylum Arthropoda; class Arachnida; order Ixodida; family Ixodidae; genus Hyalomma; species Hyalomma asiaticum. Next base: position 71,424,828 of record CM023490.1, on the reverse strand, counting down.
CTCTTCCGGCCAACCCCAACAAGCATCGCCTTGTTGAACTACAGACCCATATCGCTTACGTGCGTTTGCTGTAAATTACTTGAGCATATTATCGCCTCCCATATCTACAATCATCTCGAACAGAATTCTTTCTTTTTTCCTAAACAGCATGGCTTTCGGAAAGGACTATCATGTGACACTCAGCTGCTAGAATTCACGACTGACTTGCACTATCATATGGACGCTAACCTACAAACTGATTGCATTTTCTTAGATTTCGCTAAAGCCTTCGACTGCGTTGCACATTCACGCCTGTTTTCGAAATTATCTGCTCTCTGTTTGGATTCGGTAACTTTGTCATGGCTTCGTAACTTTCTTTCCTTCCGTCAACAGTTCACAACAGCGAACAGTTTCACCTCTTCGCTTTGTGACGTCACATCAGGTGTACCGCAAGGAAGTTTCCTTGGCCCTTTATTGTTCTTAATATACATAAACGATTTACCTACTGGCATAGCCTCCAACCAACGACTTTTCGCCGATGATTGCATCATTTACCGCCCAATTTCCTCCACTGAGGATCACCTCGCCCTGCAAAATGACCTCACACTAATTACAAAGTGGTGTAAAAAATGGCAGATGACACTTAACTCTAGTAAATGCAAGGTTATTTCTTTCAGCCGCAAGCGTAAAAACTCAAATTTTTCATACCTTATTGATAGCACAGTAGTGTCCCAGGCATCTTCGTACAAATACTTAGGCATTCATCTGACTCATAATCGTTCATGGGAAATGCATATCAACACCATTACTGCCAAAGCTTCCAGATCACTTGGTTATCTGCGCCGGAATCTGCGGAACTCCCCGAGCAACGTAAAAAAACTTGCTTATGAAACCCTTGTTCGTCCACAGCTAGAATATGCATCATCATTGTGGTCCCCTCACCAAATCTACCTGTGCAACATACTAGAGTCAGTGCAAAACAGAGCCGCTCGCTTCATCGCTTGTAACTACAGTCCCCATTCCAGCATAACGCAGATCAAACATGACCTATCACTTGTGCCATTAAATATACGTCGTTCCATTGCTCTTTTATCCTTATTTCGCCACAGCGAAATATCGCCACAGCGTCAGGCCGTCTCCCTTACCACTAGAAACACCTTCACGCATTTCACGTCGCTTACATAATCAATACAGCATTAAACGCATAAATGGACGAACCCTCGCTTTCAATTCATCAGCACTTCCCCGCGCCATTGTTCTATGGAATGATCTTCCCGACAACATTGCATCCATCACAAACCATGAATCATTTCGAAATCAACTGTGGGAGCATTTTCTGAAGTAGCTTATGTCATTATTATTTTTTTCCGCGATGCCACCACGCATTCTTTTACTTTTGTGAGTGTACTTGGGCTTCTGTTTTAATTAGGCAACGAATGTTGTTGCTTCAATTTTAAAATGGTTTGCAATGTATTTTTGGTTCTTGTTTTGCTCTGTATAGGCATTTCTAAATAACTACAATGTGCATTCTTTTCTCTCTTTTTCATTTGTTTATTTCCCTGTATTTGTATTCCTTATTTCTCTGTATTTCTTGATGTTAGTTCGGTTATTTACTTTGTACTTGTCCCCCTTACTCAATGCCCTGTTGGGCCCTGTAAGGTATCATGAATAAATAAATAAATAAATAAATAAATAAATAAATAAATAAATTATGGTCTGTGAAATGGCAATTGCAGTACTTCAATTCTTTAATGGTGTCGTGAGAATGAAATGCTAAAGAAGTGGATGCAGAGCATCCGACGAGACCGCATAGAGGCTTTGCTGTAGTCGCATGGCCTCCGAGATGGCGGGCGCGCTCGCCGTCTCGGAGGCCATGGTAGTCGAGACATTGCATGATATGTCTTCCGCTAGATGGACATAGTTGTCCATTTTTGGAGCTGTTATTTTTCGCTCACGACCGATTTTTAGCTCACAAGAGACGCGTGGAGACGCCGACACCGACGGCGGTATTTCTGCAGAACGAGCTCTCTAACGCTATCGCGCTATTAGGGGGCCCAGTACGGAGCCATGGGGGACGCTGGAGGATACGGGAACAGGGCTAGAGGTCGTGTTATTGATGCACACACGCTGAGACCGGTTAGTAAGAAATTCTTTGATCCATCGTATGACATGTGGATGCAAGCCTAAATGGGACAGTTTTAAAGGGCCACTAAACAGGCTCCTACTTTTTGTCAAAGCCGCCCAAACAAGCTAACTCAATCATAGAGAAGGTTGCGGCGATCACATTCTGCGAATATGACAGCGCTGCGCGCCACACAGACGCCGTATTTCAAAAAACAATTCGCGCACTTCTTTCCGGCGACTGACCAGTCGCGCTCGCATCCTAGGTGTCGTCATGTCGTACCGCGAACAACTTTGCGTAGTCGTATCTCGTTGATTGGTCGAAACGTCTATTGTCAGTTCCCCTGGCCATCCCACCGGCGTGAGCGCAGGAGCAACCCAACGTTTCTAGAACGGGAGCAACCGGTTCCGCAGCGCAAGCGTCAATGACGTCAAATGATCACGTCAGGTCACGTGTCAAAAGTGGGCGGAGTCTCGACGGCGCGCCGCCCCTACCCTCTCCTCAGCAGAGAAGGGTGGGGAGGCCGACCGAGAAAACGAAACCGGCGCAAGCGGTCACTTAAACCCGTGTAACTTCTCTATTATTGCACCTATTCGCAAAATTCTTGCGGGAGCATGTTCACACCGCACAGGAGCGCAGTTATATCTTTAAAACAAATTTTGGACCTCGGGGTTGTTTAGGGGCCCTTTAAAAGTAGGCGACGATGAGGTACCTTGTCGAACGCTTTCGCATAGTCGAGGAATATTGTGTCTACATGTGTGTTAGTATCCAAGTTTGAGTGCAGGTCATGAAGAAAAAGAGCGAGCTGATTTTCGCAAGACAGTCCCTTGCGAAAACCACGCTGTGATGAACGGGAAAAAACTGTTGGAATCGAGAAAGTCCATGATATTAGTGTAAATGATATGCTCCATGATTTTGCATGGTATACTGGTAATGGAAATGGGCCGGTAGTGATAATAATAATAATACTCTTTATTCTGGCATGTGTCAAAAAAAAAAGAAAAAACAGTTACATGCCACCGAGATCAGGCAAAAGGAAACAGACGTAACTGTGAAACTCTCTTGCCAGGCTTGGAAACCGGAACCACCTTGCCCACTTTCCATTCGTTTGGTAGAGTGCCTGTACACAAGGACTGTGAGAACAATAAAACTAAAAGTGCAGCAGAAATATGTTCAGTGTTTTTCAACAGTTTAGGGTTACATCATCAATACCTGCGGACGAAAAAACCTTCAATTTATCAATAAGCGAGCGACGCCTTCGGCCGAAAGGTTTATAGCGGGCGTTGTTGTCATGGTAGGGGTAGAACACCCAGGCAGGGGGGCGTCTGATTCAGTTGTAAAAACGGACGAAAAGGCGGAGTTTAATGCATTAGCACACTCAGAATGTGAAAGGATATCACCCTCATCATTGCAAATACGGATAGCGCAGTTGGGCTATAAAACTAAAACTAACAATAAAAGTAAAAGTGCTGCAGAAATATGTTTAGTGTTTTTCAACAGTTTAGGGTTACATCATCAATACCTGCGGACGAAGAAACCTTCAATTTATCAATAAGCGATGCGACGCCTTCGGCCGAAAAGTTTATAGCGGGCGTTTTTTCATGGTAGGGGTAGAACACCCAGGCAGGGGGCGTCTGATTCAGTTGTAAAAACGGACGAAAAGGCGGAGTTTAATGTGTTGGGACGCGTGTACGCGCGGTAGGAGCAGACACAACCGCGCGGCGTGAATCCCAAACATCAACTCAGTTTATTCGGGTTCCCTCTGGTGGTTCTGGAGAGCAGCGGACGGTGGCGCTGCCTGGCGGCTTGGCTTGGCTGCCGCCACAGCACTCCCCCCTTAGTGAGTTGCCGAACGGAGTTAAAGGTCCAGGCGTGTGGGTGCTCTTGATAGCCGTCCGCTGTGCGTCACCCGGGAGGGCACCTCGTGGGCTTGGGCTGGCATTGAAGCTGGGGGTCCTGGCGATGATTCCCTTAGCGGAGGCAACACGGCATCGTCACGGTCCATGTGTGCTGGCTTGATGCGGTCCAGCGACACAACCTCCTCACGACCGCTTCTCTTGATGGTGAATTGTTTGTTGCCGCGGCGGAGGACTTTAAACGGCCCATCGTAGGGTGGCTGAAGAGGTCGCCGAACCGCGTCGTGTCGTACAAATACATATGGGCACGATGTGAGCTGTGGGTCGACGTGCACCACACGCGACCCTGGGGGCCGTGGAGGTACCGCGCGCAGTTTGCTCATGACGTTGCGTAGGCGAAGTGCATAGTCACTGCAAGCTATGGATGCCTCCTCTGAGCCGCGCGCAAAGAACTCTCCCGGCAGCCTGAGTGTCGTGCCGTAGACCAACTCAGCGGCGCTGCAGCCGATGTCCTCCTTCAGGGTGGACCTTATACCCAAAAGAACGAGTGGGAGGGCCTCCACCCAGTTGTGTTCCTCGGTTGCCGTGAGCGCAGCCTTCAGCTGGCGGTGAAAGCGCTCCACCATGCCATTGCTCATGGGGTGGTACGCCGTCGTACGTATGCGTGAGGTGCCCATGAGCTGACTGATGGCAGTGAAAAGTGCCGATTCGAACTGTCGGCCGCGGTCTGTTGTTATCGTGGAGGGCACTCCGAAACGGGCTACCCAGTGGTACAGGAAAGCACTCGCAACCGTCTCGGCAGTGATGTCCGCGATAGGGATGGCCTCCGCCCAGCGGGTGAACCTGTCGACACAGGTGAGCAGGTAAACCTTTCCGTGGCACGGTGGCAGTGGGCCGACGATGTCCAGGTGGACATGATCAAAGCGAGAATCCGGAGTGGGAAGTGTTCCCAGTGCTGTCGAGGTATGGCGTTGTATCTTTGAGCGCTGGCAGGCTACCCATTCACGTGCCCAGCGTCGGACGTCCCGATTTATGCCTGGCCAGACAAATCTTGCTGTCACCAGTCTTTGGGTGGCTCTAATCCCCGGATGAGACAGTCTGTGCAAGGACTCGAACACATGGCGACGGAGGCTCGCAGGCACGAACGGGCGCGTTCTACTGACGCTTGTGTCACAGCAAACCTTGTCCTCGGCTCCAGGAATTGGGATCCACTCAAGATTCAGGGCGGTGGTCGCGGTCAACAGGTGTTTCAGTTCGTCATTTCACGTTGAGCAGCTGCCAAAGCGGGAAAATCAACCTGTGGTGTGGGCATGATGGCGTTGACAGGATTCCGAGAGAGGGCGTCCGCTACCTCATTGTCGCCGCCTTTGACGTGGCGGATGTCAGTCGTGAACTCTGATATATAGGACATTTGGCGCCGTTCACGTGCTGTGTGCGTTCCACCGTCAGAGCTTAGCGAGCGCAATGCATAAGTAAGCGGCTTGTGGTCGGTGAGGACGAAAAACTCTACACCTTCCAGGGAATGGCGAAAATGTCGTATGGCAGCGTACACAGCCAGCAGTTCTCTCCCGAAGGTACTGTAGCGGCGCTCGGTAGGCGTTAGCTTCCTCGAAAAGGAGGAAATCGGGCGCCAGATTCCCCCAACGAGCTGCTGTAATACAGCCCCAACGGCTGTATCGGAGGCATCCACCATGACACTCTGCGGGACACCGGACCTGGGGTATTCAAGCAGTGCGGCGTTTGCCAAGGCGTACTTGACTTCGCAGAAGGCTTCTTTTGCTTCTTGAGACCAGGAGAGGGTGTCTGAGCCATTTCGGGAAGTGGCCAGCAGGTCGTGGAGAGGTTGAAGGATCTGAGCGCAGCGGGGAATGAAACGGCGGTAGAAGTTTACCAAACCCAGAAATTCCCGAAGCTGGCGCTTGGCGGTCGGCTGCGGAAATCCTTGCACGGCTTCAACCTTGTTGGGTTCAGGAAGGACTCCTGAGGCAGAGATGACGTGTCCAAGAAACGAGAGTTGTCGCACACCCAGATCGCATTTGGCCATGTTCACGACCACGCCATGCTCCACTAAGCGCTGGAAGACGATGCGCAGATGATTCGCGTGCTCTTCCGGAGTGCTGCTGGCGACTAGCAAGTCGTCAAGATAGGCGTGGCAGAAGTTGAGACCGCGTATAGCACCGTCCATGAAACGCTGGAATGTCTGACCCGCGTTTCGGAGTCCGAATGGCATTCGGAGAAATTCGAAAAGTCCGAAAGGCGTTGCGATGGCGGTCTTTGTTACGTCCTCCGGGCCAACGGGAATCTGATGGTATGCCCGCACCAGGTCGATCTTCGAGAAGATAGTGGCACCGTGAAGCCTCGTCGTGACATCGTGTATGTGCGGTACCGGGTACCTGTCTGGAGTCGTTACCTGGTTCAGCGCCCTGTAGTCCCCGCATGGTCGCCAGTCTCCCGGTGTTGACTTGGGCACCATATGGAGTGGAGATGCCCAGGCGCTCGAAGAGGGTCTGATGATCCCTAGCTCCAGCATGTGTTCGAATTCTTGTTGGGCGACCTTCAACTTCTCCGGAGACAAACGGCGAGGCCGCGCGTGCACGGGTGGGCCGCTGGTGGCGATGTAGTGGCGTACCTCGTGCTTCGCCGCGGCGCTGGCTGGCGGCTGCCTCGTCAACTCGGGAAACTCGTGCAGGATGCGAGTAAACGTTCTGCACCGGACGGCCCGAGCAGAGTGGGGCTCAGCGGAGGGTGTTTCGATGGATTGCCTTGCACAGTTGCCTGCGACACGGGATCGTGAGGGCGCCGGTTGCGCACATCGACGAGAAGGCCGAAATGCCGAAGAAAATCCGCACCCAAGATGGCGAACTTCACTGCTGCCACGATGAAAATCCACCGGAACGTTCTGTTCAAGCCTAAATTTAGTTGCAGCGAGCGATGTCCGTAGGTGGCGATGGTTGTGTTGTTGACCGCCTGAAGGGGGGACGCGCTGGGGACAAGGCGATGGGTGGATCCAACCGGCAACACGCTCACCTCAGCGCCGGTGTCCACGAGGAATCGAGGGCCACTGTCGCGGTCCGTGAGGAAAAACACTGATGGACGACGTTCGGGGGCGTCTGGGACACTGGTCGTCCTCAGTGGCGGCCGCTCCCGTTTCCCGCATGGTCGCAAAGAGCGGTGCATTTTCGAGCAGCGTTCCCATGCTTCCTGTGATACCAGCAGGTTCTTTGTCGCGCTGCTGGACGCTGGCGCTCCTCGGGGGTGCTACGGGCCTGCATCGCTGCGACGGTATCGCCGAGGCGGGATATCTGTTCCCGGATGTCATGCAGTTCGGTCGTAGGCGCGCGGCCGGCGATGTCTGGCTGCAGCGCCGCGACGGACGGCGGAGCGGCCGCCAGCACAGAGTCCGCGAGCTCGGCGAGTTGAGACAGGCCTTTGTCGGCGGCCGAGGCGAGGACCATGCGCACGTTGACCGGGAGTCGCTGTAGGAAGAGCTCGCGAAGCAGTCTGCTGTGGGCATCGGTGGTGGTTGCGCCGTCCGTGTGCAACAGCTGCCTCATGTGGCGCAACAATTGGCTGGGCGTCCGGTCCCCGAGCTCGGTGTGGTGCAGTAGCTGCTGCAGTCACTGAGGCTCCGACGGCGTGAGGCGGCTGATAAGCAGCTGTTTCAGCGTTGTGTACGCGTTCTCTGCAGGTGGAGCGACTTCGCTCGCGTATTTCGCTCGCTATTGCTGGTGGGAGGCTAGCGACCACGTGGTGATACCTTGCTAGCTCAGCGGTAATACGACGAGCAGTAAATTGGGACTCCACCTGCAGGAACCACAGCTGCGGGTCCGCTGTCCAAAACGGCGGGAGCCTGATGTCGACGGCGGAGATGGCCGGTACGTCAGGGGTGGTCTCCATGGCGTCGATCGCTTGAAAAAGGCGGTAAGCCTCGTCCGGGTCACCACTGTTGGGACGCGTGTACGCGCGGTAGGAGCAGACACAACCGCGCGGCGTGAATCCCAAACATCAACTCAGTTTATTCGGGTTCCCTCTGGTGGTTCTGGAGAGCAGCGGACGGTGGCGCTGCCTGGCGGCTTGGCTTGGCTGCCGCCACAAATGCATTAGCACACTCAGAATCTGAAAGGATATCACCCTCATCATTGCAAATACGGATAGCGCAGTTGGGCTGACGGTTAATAGTCTGCCAGAATTTACGGGGGTTATCAGTTATCAAGCGGGGAATGTCGGAGCAAAAGAAGGAATGTTTACGTTGACGTAAACACGCACCGGCCAGGCTGAAAGAAACCCTGTACATGTCGAATGTACGCTCACTTTTGGAGTACGCGTGCAGTACTTGGGACCCTTTCACTAAGATGCTTTTGGAGTACGCGTGCAGCACTTGGGACCCTTTTACTAAGATGCTTTTGGAGTACGCGTGCGGCACTTGGGACCCTTTCACTAAGATGCTTTTGGAGTACGCGTGCAGCACTTGGGACCCTTTCACTAAGATGCTTTTGGAGTACGCGTGCAGCACTAGGGACCCTTTCACTAAGATGCTTTTGGAGTACGCGTGCGGCACTTGGGACCCTTTAACTAAGATGCTTTTGGAGTACGCGTGCGGCACTTGGGACCCTTTAACTAAGATGCTTTTGGAGCACGCGTGCAGCACTAGGGACCCTTTCACTAAGATGCTTTTGGAGTACGCGTGCAGCACTAGGGACCCTTTCACTAAGATGCTTTTGGAGTACGCGTGCGGCACTTGGGACCCTTTAACTAAGATGCTTTTGGAGTACGCGTGCGGCACTTGGGACCCTTTAACTAAGATGCTTTTGGAGTACGCGTGCAGCACTTGGGACCCTTTCACTAAGATGCTTTTGGAGTACGCGTGCGGCACTTGGGACCCTTTCACTAAGATGCTTTTGGAGTACGCGTGCGGCACTTGGGACCCTTTCACTAAGATGCTTTTGGAGTACGCGTGCAGCACTTGGGACCCTTTCACTAAGATGCTTTTGGAGTACGCGTGCAGCACTAGATACCCTTTCACTAAGATGCTTTTGGAGTACGCGTGCGGCACTTGGGACCCTTTCACTAAGATGCTTTTGGAGTACGCGGCCCTGCAGCACTATGGGACCCTTTCACTAAGATGCTTTTGGAGTACGCTGTGCAGCACTTGGGACCCTTTTCACTAAGATGCTTTTGGAGTACGCGTGCGAGCACTTGGGACCCTTTCACTAAGATGCTTTTGGAGTACGCGTGCAGCACTTGGGACCCTTTCACTAAGATGCTTTTGGAGTACGCGTGCGGCACTTGGGACCCTTTCACTAAGATGCTTTTGGAGTACGCGTGCAGCACTTGGGACCCTTTCACTAAGATGCTTTTGGAGTACGCGTGCAGCACTAGGGACCCTTTCACTAAGATGCTTTTGGAGTACTCGTGCAGCACTTGGGACCCTTTCACTAAGATGCTTTTGGAGTACGCGTGCGGCACTAGGGACCCTTTCACTAAGATGCTTTTGGAGTACGCGTGCAGCACTTGGGACCCTTTCACTAAGATGCTTTTGGAGTACGCGTGCAGGCACTTGGGACCCTTTCACTAAGATGCTTTTGGAGTACGCGTGCGGCAGCTTGGACCCTTCACTAAGATGCTTTTGGAGTACGCGTGCAGCACTTGGGACCCTTCACTAAGATGCTTTTGGAGTACGCGTGCGAGCACTTGGGACCCTTTCACTAAGATGCTTTTGGAGCACGCGTGCGGCACTTGGGACCCTTCACTAAAATGCTTTTGGAGTACGCGTGCGGCACTTGGGACCCTTTAACTAAGATGCTTTTGGAGTACGCGTGCAGCACTTGCGACCGTTTCACTAAGATGCTTTTGGAGTACGCGTGCAGCACTTGGGACCCTTTCACTAAGAGCTTTTGGAGTACGCGCAGCACTTGGGACCCTTTACTAAGATGCTTTTGGAGTACGCGCAGCACTTGGGGCACTTGGGACCCTTTCACTAAGATGCTTTTGGAGTACGCGTGCGGCACTTGGGACCCTTTCACTAAGATGCTTTTGGAGTACGCGTGCAGCACTGGGACCCTTTCACTAAGATGCTTTTGGAGTACGCGTGCAGCACTTGGGACCCTTTCACTAAGATGCTTTTGGAGTACGCGTGCGGCACTTGGGACCCTTTACTAAGATGCTTTTGGAGTACGCGTGCAGCACTTAGGATCCTTTCACTAAGACGCTTTTGCAGTACGCGAGCAGCACTTGGGACCCTTTAACTAAGATGCTTTTGGAGTACGCGTGCAGCACTTGGGACCTTTCACTAAGATGGCTTTTGGCAGTACGCGTGCAGCATCTATTGTGGACCCTTTCACTAAGATGCTTTCTGGAGTACGCGTGCAGCACTAGGGACCCTTTCACTAAGATGCTTTGGAGTACGCGTGCAGGCACTTGGGACCCTTTCACTAAGATGCTTTTGGAGTACGCGTGCAGCACTAGGGACCCTTTCACTAAGATGCTTTTGGAGTACGCGTGCAGCACTAGGGACCCTTTCACTAAGATGCTTTTGGAGTACGCGTGCAGCACTTGGGACCCTTTCACTAAGATGCCTTTTGGAGTACGCGTGCAGCACTATGGGACCTTTCCCTAAGATGCTTTTGGAGTACGCTTGAGCACTTGGGACCCTTTCACTAAGATGCTTTTGGAGTACGCGTGCAGCACTTGGGACCCTTTCACTAAGATGCTTTTGGAGTACGCGTGCAGCACTAGGGACCCTTTCACTAAGATGCTTTTGGAGTACGCGGGCAGCACTTGGGACCCTTTTCACTAAGATGCTTTTGGCGTACGCGTGCAGCACTAGGGGACCCTTTCACTAAGATGCTTTTGGAGTACGCGTGCAGCACTTAGGGACCCTTTCACTAAGATGCTTTTGGAGTACTGCGTGCAGCACTTGGGACCCTTTCACTAAGATGCTTTTGGAGTACGCGTGCAGCACTTAGGGACCTTTCACTAAGATGCTTTTGGAGTACGCGTGCAGCACTTGGGACCCTTTCACTAAGATGCTTTTGGAGTACGCGTGCAGCACTTGGGACCCTTTAACTAAGATGCTTTTGGAGTACGCGTGCGGCACTTGGGACCCTTTCACTAAGATGCTTTTGGAGTACGCGTGCAGCACTTGGGACCCTTCACTAAGATGCTTTTGAGTACGCGTGCGGCACTTGGGACCCTTTCACTAAGATGCTTTTGGAGTACGCGTGCGGCACTTGGGACCCTTTCACTAAGATGCTTTTGGAGTACGCGCAGCACTTGGGACCCTTTCACTAAGATGCTTTTGGAGTACGCGTGCAGCACTTGGGACCCTTTCACTAAGACGCTTTTGCAGTACGCGAGCAGCACTTGGGACCCTTTCACTAAGATGCTTTTGGAGTACGCGTGCAGCACTTGGGACCCTTTCACTAAGATGCTTTTGGAGTACGCGTGCAGCTCCTGGGACCCTTTCATTAGTCAGTCAGTCAGTCAGTTTATTTTTTGCTTAAAGACCCCTAGTGGGGGTATTACATAAGGGGTGGGACTCATATGTTCGCATAACAATAAAGTAATCGTTACATGGGTTACAATTCAGTACATTTGTTCATGTTATAACCAAACATGTAAATTAACACACGTAAACATTATTAAGAGAAAAATGTACTAAAAATATACAAAGATATACAGAAATATTGAGGACAAAAATATACTCAGAGGCTATTGGGTTGAACATGGTCGGTTACATGTTGTGCAAATAATGATGGGCATGTTATGTCGACGATGGCAGGAGGGAGGTTGTTCCAGTCTTTCGCCGTGCGGAGAAAAAATGACGCTGAAAATGTTGATGTTCGAGCACGCATTAGTGAAACCTGCAGAGGGTGGCTTGTCCTGAGCGATATGCGCGTTGCGGGTTTGATGTAACGTGGATCACGCAGATAGGAACTGTGAAAGAATTTATGGTAAAGACAAAGTGAAAAAATGCGCCGACGCTGAGCGAGCGATGGAAGATTGGATAACGATTTTAATGACGGGAGGCTGATGCCGTATGAATACCAAGAATGAATGAAGCGAGCTGCACGGTTCTGAACCGATTCTATTGCGTTGATGAGATATGCTTGATGCGGGTCCCAGATAGCGGATGCATATTCTAACTTCGGTCGTACAAGTGATGTGTAGGCAAGTAATCTTACGTGTTTCGGAGCGCTCTTGAGGTGACGTTTCTCGACGCTCTAGAGTGTGTGCAGCTGAGAGCGGCCCGCTTCGTTACAGGTAATTACGACTTTTCTAAAAGATCTTTTGAAATCAGGAATACATTAGGATGGCCTCTTCTTGAAGACAGACGCAAATTCTTACGTTTATGTCTGTTTCACAAAATTTTCCATGGTCTAACCGGTCTTCACAAAGAAAACTACATATTGAAGCCTACGTACATATCTGCTCGCACTGACCACCCACTATAAGTGCGCGAGTTCGTTGCCAGAATTAACATTTTTAAACATGCTTTTGGAGTACGCGAGCAGCACTTGGGACCCTTTCACTAAGATGCTTTTGGAGTACGCGTGCGCACTTGGACCCTTTCACTAGATGCTTTTGGAGTACGCGTGCAGCACTTCGACCGTTTCACTAAGATCGTTTGAGTAAGCGTGCAGCACCTTGGGACCCTGTCACTAAGAATGCTTTTGGAGTACGCGTGGGCACTTGGGACCCTTTCACTGAGATGCTTTTGGAGTACGCGTGCAGCACTTGGGACCCTTTCACTAAGATGCTTTTGGAGTACGCGTGCGGCACTTGGGACCCTTTCACTAAGACGCTTTTGCAGTACGCGAGCAGCACTTGGGACCCTTTCACTAAGATGCTTTTGGAGTACGCGTGCAGCACTTGGGACCCTTTCACTAAGATGCTTTTGGAGTACGCGTGCAGCACTTGGGACCCTTTCACTAGATGCTTTTGGAGTACGCGTGCAGCACTTGGGACCCTTTCACTAAGATTGCTTTTGGAGTACGCGTGCGGGCACTTGGGATCCTTTTGTTGGGCCTTTCACTCGAAGATGGCTTTTGCAGTAGCGCGATGCAGCCCTGGGGACTCTTTCATTAAGATGCTTTATGGAATGTACGCGTGGCGGCACTTGGGACCCTTTTCACTAAGACGCTTTTGGCAGTACTGCGAGCAGCACTTGGGACCCTTTCGACTAAAGATGCTTTTGGAGTACGCGTGCAGGTCACTTGGGGACCCTGCTTCACTAAGATGTTTTTAGGAGTACGCGTGCAGCTCCTGGGGACCCTTTCATTAGTCAGTCAGTCAGTCAGTTGTATTTTTGCTTAAAGACCCCTAGTGGGGGTATTACATAAGGGGTGGGACTCATATGTTCGCATAACAATAAAGTAATCGTTACATGGGTTACAATTCAGTACATTGTTCATGTTAGAACCAAACATGTAAATTAACACACGTAAACATTATTAAGAGAAAAATGTACTAAAAATATACAAAAGATATACAGAAATATTGAGGACAAAAATATACTCAGAGGCTATTGGGTTGAACATGGTCGGTACATGGTTGTGCAAATAATGATGGGCATGTTATGTCGACGATGGCAGAGGGAGGTTGTTCCAGTCTTTCGCCGTGCGGAGAAAAAATGACGCTGAAAATGTTGATGTTCGAGCACGCATTAGTGAAACCTGCAGAGGGTGGCTTGTCCTGAGCGATATGCGCGTTGCGGGTTTGATGTAACGTGGATCACGCAGATAGGAACTGTGAAAGAATTTATGGTAAAGACAAAGTGAAAAAATGCGCCGACGCTGAGCGAGCGATGGAAGATTGGATAACGATTTTAATGACGGGACGCTGATGCCGTATGAATACGAAGAATGAATGAAGCGAGCTGCACGGTTCTGAACCGATTCTATTGCGTTGATGAGATATGCTTGATGCGGGTCCCAGATAGCGGATGCATATTCTAACTTCGGTCGTACAAGTGATGTGTAGGCAAGTAATCTTGCGTGTTTCGGAGCGCTCTTGAGGTGACGTTTCTCGACGCTCTAGAGTGTGTGCAGCTGAGAGCGGACCGCTTCGTTACAGGTAATTACGACTTTTCCAAAAGATCTTTTGAAATCAGGAATACATTAGGATGGCCTCTTCTTGAAGACAGACGCAAATTCTTACGTTTATGTCTGTTTCACAAAATTTTCCATGGTCTAACCGGTCTTCACAAAAAAGACTACATATTGAAGCCTACGTACATATCTGCTCGCACTGACCACCCACTATAAGTGCGCGAGTTCGCTGCCAGAATTAACATTTTTAAACATTCATTTTTTCCGCGATCCATTCGGGAATGGAATAAACTACCTGAAGAAATTGTAGCCGCATCCAGAGAAACATTCGCCACTGCGCTTCAGAGTCACATTTTATCATAGTATTATACTTTCATTTGTTTCTTCTAGCGGGCTACGCTTGAGTTTTTTTTCTCGATCTCTGCCTGTATATATCTGCGTGTGTGTATATGTGTATATAATTGTGTACTTGTATTTATTATATGTATATACACATATTTTGGTGTTTTATTTCGACACACGTCAATGTTAATTACGTGTAACCCTTCGTTCCTTTATTACGTAGCTCTATTTATTTTATGTACACCATGATTTGTCGCAATTCTGCATTTTTCTGCGATGTATTACTTTTTTGTATATGTATATTAGATGCGAAGCAGCTCTTTGACTAGCCTGTGTAACGCTGTCCCTCCGAGCCACAGTCATCATCATCATCATCCTCCTCCGCACAAGCGCGAGGCAACGCGCTTCCCTCGGCGCAGGTGTTGGAGCAGCGCCAAGTAGGTCACGCCGCAGGTGGGCGTCACGCTCCCCTCGCGCGCTTCCCTCGCAGGTGCGCGCGTACGTCACTCTCTCCCTCACTCGCCGGAGCGCCCGCAGCTGCCGGCTCCAACGCCCGCTCGCCTCCCGTGTCTGCGTTTCAAACAAACGTTTACACCAGTAAACGCTACACCGAGTTTCGCTTCAAACTTCTTCCAGCACCCGCGTTAGTGCCGTTCAACCCGTGATGCTACCCGTGCGCAACGCTGCTGCTTCGCATCGCATCAGGGTTCCCTTCGGGGAGATGGTACAAGTTTTTTCTTCAATGTAATTATCCCCCCCCTACACTAATGCCCCACGTGGGCGCTGTAGGTAGTGAAAATAAATAAATAAATAAATAAATAAATAAATAAATAAATAAACTGCAATGAGATATGCGCGTTGAGCTTGATAGTATTTTTCTCGCGAGACTGCATTAGGTTTAAGCTTCGCAGAGCGAAAGGGCCGTTTCTTTTTGTTCTGAAGTGTTTTCAGGGTTTTCGTGAACCATGGTTTATGGCGGTTAGAAGGAATAGTGACAACAGGAATATATCGACTAAAACATTCATCTTGACCTGAAGTAATGAGCAGTTTTGTTGCACAGAGTGATTATCGAATGCTGACTCGTAGGACTGGTAAAATTCACGAAGTTGTTTATGGCAGAGTAGTTACCTTTATCATAGAGGCGAATTTGTTTCGCGAGTGAGTGGCGCAAGGACGGTTTGAGTGAAAGTGTAGCATGGATTACCTTATGGTCGCTCAGTTCTTTAAGGAAACAAATCGATGACATGTATTCGGGGTGCGTTGTTAGGATAAGATCAAGAGTGTTAGCATAATCTTGCGTGACACGAGTTGGTTCATTTACGAGTTGGGTAAGATTATGGTTGAGGCAGAAGTTCAGATTTTCAGCAACCTCCGAGTTACCTGCAGCTAACTGCGTAGTAGCCCAATCAATACTGGGGTAATTAAAGTCACCTAAAAGCAGGATACATGCATTAGGGTGCCTCTTGGTTAATTCACTCATGATATTAAGAAGTTTGCCGAGAAAATCAGGATGGTGACCAGGGGGTCTGTAGCACACGCCCAGGATAATAATCAAAAGAAGAGGCGTGCAGGACACGGACACAAGGAGAGCAGTGAACAACACGGACGCCGACTAACAACTGATGCACAGCACAGAGGCGAAAAAGAAAGAAGACACACAGCTTATCTGCGCATGCTCGGAATGGTAGCGCCACCTGTCAATCGGTTACACGTGCCGGTCTTCGCGATAGACAACTCCTAAGGCTTTCTATCTCCTCTCTGTTTAAGCTAATCGACGGCTGACTCACGCATGCACTTCCACTAATACTGATATGCCAGGCCTCAACCAATAAACGCGTATCGTCGTTCTTATGCCTGTACAGGATCTCGGTTTTGTCTAACTCGGGCATGCAGCTACAGACCTGGCAGTGCAAGGATAGATTGGCATAAGAACGAAGATACGCGTTTATTGGTTGAGGCCTGGCATATCAGTATTAGTGGAAGTGCATGCGTGAGTCAGCCGTCGATTAGCTTAAACAGAGAGGAGATAGAAAGCCTTAGGAGTTGTCTATCGCGAAGACCGGCACGTGTAACCGATTGACAGGTGGCGCTACCATTCCGAGCATGCGCAGATAAGCTGTGTGTCTTCTTTCTTTTTCGCCTCTGTGCTGTGCATCAGTTGTTAGTCGGCGTCCGTGTTGTTCACTGCTCTCCTTGTGTCCGTGTCCTGCACGCCTCTTCTTTTTATTATGGACTGTTACCAACTCGCTCAACTTTCTGTCCTTTTGAACAGGATAATAAGGTGGGGTTCGGCACGGCAGATAAGCCACAGGATTTCGACGTCACATGGTATATTGACTTGGCAACAAGACAGTTGGTTGTGAACGGCTATTAATATCCCACCCCCTCTAGCTCCGAGCCTGTCCTGCCGAAATATTTCAAAGTTAGGCAATGTGTCAGCGATAGTGTTATTAGTGGTAACAAGTTGAGCCTTAATGTCTTTAATTTCCGTAATTACAGTCGACTGACCGGCGGTTAGCTTGCCCCGCCACGGTGGTCTAGTGGCTAAGGTACTCGGCTGCTGATCCGAGGGTCGCGGGATCCGATCCCGGCCGAGGCGGCTGCATTTCGATGGAGGCGAAATGCTGAGGCCCGTGTGCTGTGCGATGTCAGTGCACGTTAAAGAACTCCAGGTGGTCGAAATTTCCGGAGCCCTCCACTACGGCGTCTCTCATAATCAGAACTGGTTTAGGGACGTAAAACCCCACAAAACAACAACAACAAGCGCTTAGCTTACGCAGTTCAGCAAGAATTGCCGCATTATCTGGCCCAGGATTTGACTCGTTGTCACCTGCGACAAGCAGCAAGGCACGCACGACAGCTCCACACTCACAACAAGTAGCAAACAGGCGCTACGGGCTCGGCAGCAGAAGTAGTTACTCGATTTTTTTTTGCGTATAGGCTGTACGAAGGACCAACCTGCATGATGAAGTGCAGAGTGTTAGTGGTCACTGTCGTAGAACAACTGCCGAGCCCACAAGGCGATGCCGACAGGGGCGGAGGCTTTATAGCTTGAGGAACGTTTGATGACGTGGCCGATGGGACTCTACAAACTGTGATGAGGACAAAGTGCTGGATAGGTCTTGTAGTTTGCCACGTTGAATCCTGGGGACAGTCCAGCCAAGTCGCACATTTCGAAAACTGAACAGGTCGAAGGAACGGTTGAGCGCCGTTCAGACATCTACTTCCGTTACGGAAGTACGTCACAGATTTCTTGATGGACCCCGGCATTAAACACTTCCGTGTTAAAAAAAAGGGCGGGTGGGTGGGGTAGGCAGAAAAGGAGTGCTGAGAGACACAAAAGATGAGGACGCACAATGAAAATGACACTGACTGTGGAGTCTGCAAACCTTTCTAACCTTGCCTTCACACTAGTTTTTCTATGATGGTTTTGCACCTCGCTTGCGTTTATTTGGTGCCCTCGTTCTATACACGCAATATGTGCATTGTTCCTCCAAGCACTTTTCCTTGCTTGCTTGAGTAGTACTTCACGTGTCCTGAAACATCTGTTGCTGCACTTAAACACTAAGTGTACAGCAGATATATCAAAAGCACGCAATATATATACAGGGAAATTCAGCATAAGGGTTTGTTGTTGCTGTTCATGATACCTTGCCGGCATGCCACCATAACAGGACTTTAAAGTTGTGTTATCTTGCGGACATTACATTTGAATTTTTCATGCTTTTTGCTTCATGAAACTGAGCCAGTTCAACAGAAATATGTTATGTGAAACACGACACAGTACGCGGCCATCCCAAGTTCAACATTGGCTCATCTTACTTCCGAATGCCTTGAGCAGCGCTCTGAACTAAAACGACGAGATAGATTTGCTCAAATATATCTCGCAATTTTAATAATTAAAAAGGCATTTGGGTTTCTAGCTTACAATGATGTACTGTACACCACTTAATTTTCGATTGCCAATAAACATTGTATGCTTATTGTTTGCTGTTTTTACTGCCAGTAGAGCCAGCAAACAGTAGAGGGGGGGAAGACGACGAAGCGTCTTCTTGCGAGAACGCTTGTCTCTCTGCGCTCTGAATATTTTGGCGAAACCTTCGCTTTTTCGTGGTGCCTCGGCCTCCTGTCCTGCGGCCATGGACGAGGAACATGCCGGAGGCCCGTCTGGCCAGAAGTCATCGTGTCCGTCAGTCACAAGGAAGCGAGTTGGCTCCTCTAGCGACACCGATGACACAGAGCTGTACTCCATGTCGGAAGATGACACATCCGACGATAGTTTCATACCCGTCCAGAGCAAGAGGGCGAAAAGAAAGGTTGTCAACGCGTCACCGTCAACTCCTGCGAGTACAGCGACGATGAAGTCAAGGCCGGCGCGCTGGCCACACGTCATAATCTTCTCGCCGGAAGACCCCTCAAGCAATCCTCCGACTGCTGAACAGGCAAGCCCTATCCATTTTTTTGGAATGTGCTGTGCCTGATCAGATTAAAGACGTCAGACTAAATCCAAGGAAAAATATCCTCGCAATCGACGTGAACAACGTGGGTGCGCTAGGAAAACTCAAGAAAATCACGGAGCTAGGCGGCATCAAAATGCGCTCCTTTATCCCGATGGATGATACATCCGTAGCCGGTGTGATCTATGATATAGACGTTGCCATTACCAGCACGGACTTACCTACCCTTATCAAACCGGCAAGTGAGGGTATTGTCATTACGCAAGTGCGTCGCCTTGGGAATTCGCGCTGCGTAAAAATCATCTTCAAAGGGGATTGTCTACCATCCCACGTTAAAGTCGGACATTTCAGACATCCAGTTCGACCTTTCATCCAGAAGCCGCTTCAATGTCATCAATGCTTCAGGCTAGGACACGTCAAGGGCGTGTGCCCAAACTCATTACTGTGTCCGCGTTGCGCTGAACCTCATGCCGAAGAGAATTGCCGCGCCACCGCTCTGAAGTGCGCCAACTGCAGTGGCCCTCACTGCCGCTTCGTCAAAAGACTGTCCCCGCATCAAGAAAGAGCACGCGGTTCTCAAGCAGATGGCCAGGGACAACTCAACCCACAGGGAGGCCGCCGAAACAGTAAGGCGCCGCCGTCGCCGTCGGCGTCGTCGTACGTCCTCACACGAGGAGCGTGATCGAAGTGAGGGCGCCCACTCTACTACGGCACCACTCAGCCAACACGCAAAAGCGCTTCAAGGAAACATCCCTTCAAAGAAACCAACGGCTTCTCCGGAGGAATGGCCTGAGCTTCCTAGCCGTTCCCTTTCCAAGGAACCTCAGAAGATCACGGCCCCTCAGGAGCGTTCAGCCGCCGTGGATGACATGACTAGAGCGGATCGCCAGATAATTTCGATGCTGCGTTCCCTTATGGACGCCATTCGAGTTATCTTGGTGGACATGGGGACATCGCCTGCTCGTAGCGCTCTTCAGGTGCTGGAAGCCTTGACCCCTGTGCTTGAATCCCTCAAGTAGACACATGGCTACGGTTACTCCATCCTTCCGAAAAGAAGTCAAGGCAGCGTCCATCATCCAATGGAACGCCAGAAGTCTAAACCCACGCCTTTCGGACTTTCGTCAGTTTGTATACACTCATATGTTTCCATTCATCGTCATTTGTGAGCCTAACTTAACGAAACCAGCCAGACTTTCGGGGTATGAATCGGTCATGTCCGCAACCAATGGTGCTAGCAGCAAAGTCATCGTTTTTATTCGTCGTGAACTCACCTACTTTCTGCATCCAGTTGCGCCTCATGATGACAATCAATATGTGTGCCTAACGGTCAAAAAGAAAAAGCTCATGTTTACTCTTATAGGCGTATATGTTTCGCCTTCGAGTAATTTTGATTCGAAAAGATTGGCGGATATCTTGAACTTGTGCGCTGCTCCATGGGTAATCATAGGAGATTTCAATGCACATCATCCAGCATGGGGAAGTACAAAGACAAACGCAAGAGGACGACAGTTGGCGAGCTTCGCCTACCACCATGGTCTTACCCTCTTGAACGACGGCAGCCCCACCTTTTTTCGAGGCGTGACATACGGAAGCTGCCTTGACCTTGCTTTCGTCTCGAGCTCTTTCGCCAGACGCGTTAAGTGGTATCCGGATGTCGAGACACGTGGAAGCGATCACATTCCAACCTACATCAACATCAAAGGGTTCTGTGGAGCATATCCACAAAAGACCATTCGAACGATTGAGTGGACCACCTTCAAATCTACTATGGAAGATGCTTGTACTGAGGGCTTACGCTTCGGGCTAGAAAAAACAATGCAGACCACAATGGAAAACGCCAAGCGCACGATCACGGTTTCGTCCAGGCGAAACGATTTTGACATAGAATTGGAAAGACTTAGAGCACTTCGCCGGCGTGCAGAACGTCGATATCGGCGTACAAAGTCCATTCACGACCTCAGAACAGCCAGACGATTGCAAAAGAAGATCCAGCGTCGCATGGATAGATTAGCGTCTGAACGTTGGACGACGTTTTGCCAGACTTTAGACCCCCGCAAGCCACTTTCTCACATCTGGAAAACGGTGCAAGGTCTTCGTTGCCTTCCTGAACAGCGTTTTCCTTTCAAGGCGCTGGCGCTCTTCCAAGGATGGCAGGACATCGCAGTCGGAGAGGACTTCTGTGCGAGGATCGCAGACCAAGTCTGTCCAGGCTACCCAAAACGAACTTACGTCCCCCACCCTCGTGACAGTCGCATGGACCTGCCTTTCACAATGGAGGAGTTTGAAGCGGCTCTCGCTCTCTGCAGGCGGTCTTCTTCTCCGGGGCCAGATGGTATATCCTACCGAGCCTTATGCAATCTCGGAGAAGCCGCAAGGGGAGAATTGTTGAGCCTCTACAACACGTCTTGGCAAAAGGGCAATGTTCCTGATGAATGGAAGACAAGCCGTTTGGTTCCCCTACTGAAGCATGGCAAATCT
Organism: Hyalomma asiaticum; assembly: GCA_013339685.2. NCBI lineage: Eukaryota > Metazoa > Arthropoda > Arachnida > Ixodida > Ixodidae > Hyalomma > Hyalomma asiaticum. Next base: position 71,403,545 of record CM023490.1, on the reverse strand, counting down.
CCACTTGATCTTGCCTCGTACCGCCCAATAGCGCTGGCTAGCTGTGTAGGAAAGCTAATGGAACGAATGATCCTTGGCCGCCTGGAGTGGTACCTTGAACACTACAAGATTTATCCGAGCTCCATGGCTGGTTTCCGACGTGACCGCTCTTCCATCGATAATGTAGTGGACCTCGTTTCGTACGTTCAGCACGAAAAGTCCCGTAAGCGATTGTCCGCTGCATTGTTTTTGGATGTGAAAGGCGCATACGACAACGTATTACATGAGGCCATACTCGATGCTCTTGAGACAGTTGGCCTTGGTGGTCGATTATTTCTGTGGGTTGAAAGTTACCTGGCTGCAAGGTCATTCTTTGCGTTGACCGACGATGGCCCGACTACGCGACGCTTTACTAGCAGGGGCGTTCCTCAAGGCGGAGTTCTCAGTCCGACGCTATTCAACCTCGCGCTTATTGGGCTCGCTGAATACCTGCCAACTACTATCAAAATTTCGATATACGCAGACGACATCTGTGTCTGGACTTCGGCAGTCACACGTCCTCAAATACGCGCGCGGCTTCAAAGAGCAGCAACGTTAACATTGAGCTACTTGTACAAACAAGGTCTGAACATATCACCAGAAAAATGCGCACTTGTGGCATTCACTCGCAAACTAATGACGCCTTACGTCATATCAATCAATGGGCGGACTATTCCCTATCTCAGAACCCACCGGTTTCTGGGGATCATCATTGACAGAGATCTCTGCTGGAGCCCCCATGTGTCGCACATGAAAAAACGCCTCACCGCAATTTCCCAAATCTTCAAATTCTTGGCTGGAAAAACTTGGGGCATGTCGACAGGAGCCATGGTGGAACTATACAGAGCACTTTTCCTCGGTTTCTTGAGATATAGCCTGCCCGTACTTTCCAACACTTGTAAGACAAATCTTCGCACTCTTCAGGCCACACAAGCTCAGGCACTGAGAACTTGCCTTGGTTTGCCGAGGAGTACATTATCAGAGGCAACTATAGCGATTGCTCGGGACCAACCAATACAAACGCACGTTGCGGTGGAAGTATTGAGAACCCACATCAGGCATTTCGCCCGTGCCTGCTGTCATCACCTCGCAACATTACCGTCAGACAAGCGGAACGCGTCATTCGGCAAAATGGTCTCCAGGTACTCTGCCAAACTTCCGGTAGGCTTCACCGCCGCCGCCAAACCATTGATTCCCCCTTGGTGCCTCATTCAACCTACAGTACACCTTGGTGTGCCAGGAATCAGAAAAAAAGCTGAGCTGTCATCAGTTGCTCTGCAACAATTATCCCTACTTCTTCTATACGAGAGGTATGCCGACAAAGTGCATATTTATACGGATGGGTCTTCGAACCTCCAGTGTTCGTCCGGAGCGGTGGTTGTACCAGCGAAAGCTTCCACCATCAGTTTTAAGACCGACCACCCGACGACATCGACAGCTGCGGAACTTGCTGCTCTGCGTGCTGCCCTTTGTGTAGTAAATGAGGAACCACCCCGACAATGGTCAATCTTTAGCGACTCAAAGGCGGCCTTACAGTCCTTGCTGGCAGCCCTGCGGCGCGGACCATACGAGCAACTGGTGTTGGAGATCAGATCTCTTCTCCATGCATCACATGAGAAGGGACACCACGTGACGTTTCAGTGGCTCCCCAGTCACTGCGGCGTCATTGGAAATGAATATGCTGACAAGGCCGCCAAGTCCGCACTTGAAGGCACAAAAGTTGAGCCCATACCTCTCTCAAGGTCCGACGCTGCCAGGCAACTTCAAGCGATTGCACAGGAGATTACGCTCTCGGTGTGGAGTGCCTCAAGCAGCCAAACAACTCATAACAGTCGACAACACCACCTTCCGTCTTTGCGACATTTTCGATTGCCACCGAAACTCCGCCGAGCAGAGGCCACCCTGCTTTATCGTTTGTGGTTAAGAGTGGCTTTTACGAACTCTTATTCTTTTATGATCGGAATGGCCGACAGCCCTCTTTGTGACACCTGTCGACGTGAAGAGACGCTTCAACACATCATATGCGACTGTCCTCGCTATGACATACAGAGGCAAACATTGGCGTCCACTCTTGCTCCCCTTGGCCTGCGACGGATGTCGGTTGATGCCATTCTGCAGTGTCGGCCACACAAGACATTGCAACTGAAGTTGACAAAGGCGCTGCTGCACTTTTTAAAGACGACGGACTTGCACAAACGACTTTAACAGCGATGTGTGATGTCACGTACCATGCAGGTGCCACTGACTCTGACAATGTGCTATATGTGCACCCTCTCTCTCTCTCTTCCTCTTTCCTTTAACCTTTCAATCTCCCCCGTCCCCTTCCCCTCGTGCAGGGTAGCATACCGGTTGTCCTACACTGGTTAACCTCCCTGCCTTTCCCTCTCTATTTTTTCCTTCCTTCCTTCCTTCCTGCCAGTAGAGGCCTCTCGGTCACCGGGCGACATAACACGAATGCTTTTACGCACGTTAGACAGCTGTACACGCGAGTACTGCCCCGAAAGGGCAGCGAGCGGGCACCGCGACCAGGCGGAGGCGCCAGGAACGCGGCTGCCATATTGCTTTAAAACAATGATAGTAAATGCAGCACCATCTCTCGGTCCGATATTTTAGTTCACGACGCTACCGCTACCCTTATTTTCGCTGCACTGTAAAGGTACAGTGTCCCTTCTCTAATTTGGTTATAGATAGGTGCTCCGTGGCGAGACGCTCAAAAGAACAGCACAGACGTGCGCACAGCAGCGCAGTAGAGCGAAGGCGACTGCCGGCTGTAGGGAGGCGCGTCCTCTCTCTTTTTTTTTTTTACCGCTTTCGTGAAGCATTCCCAAGGCCCTTCAGGGTCCACGCCTGTCGAAACATGTTTATTTATTTATTTATTTATTTATTTATTTATTTATTTATTTATTTATTTATTTTCTTGATACCCTCAAGGTAAACATTACAGAGGGGAGTGGACTTGCTACAGTAATACAGTACGAAAAAAATAAGTAAGAAACACAAGTGGTCAACAAACAAGCAAAGAGTACGTTTTCCAGATAACATGTGCGGCGGAAGAATCAATACCTTGAAGCGCAAGTGCTAAAACACTAGGGTTCACAGAAAAACATTGGGCACTGATGACTGAAACAATGATGGCTGTCTGATCTTCACTGTTGAAGAAGGAAGATGGTTCCAATCCACAGATGTACGAGTCGGAGAATAGTTTTGTTTTGCATGAGATTAAGCCAACTTTGTGCCCGTGATCAGGACGCGATGTATGTGGGTGGCAGGAGCAATTCGTCATGCAGTGTATCGTGATTAAATATTTTGTGAAAGAGGCAAAGGCGCGCAAGTTTGCGACGGATTGTAGTAGTGGTAAGCCTAAGTTTGATTTTAATTAATCAATCAATCAATCAATCAATCAATCAATCAATCAATATGTTTTTATTTTCGTCCTTCGTTTGCAAGATAAAACGAACAAAGGTGGCAAGAGAAAAAGCTGCTTAGTCGCTGCTTGACAGAGCTCCTGCCACCCGTACATAGGCAACGTATACAGCACAGTACATAAGCAAAAAATGAAATACAGAAGAAAGCTTTTATCTTCCATTTACACTACGACGGTTTCACAGAACGTCTGTGTAACACAGTATGAAATAAAGGAATAGATGCAAACAATACGAACAGTGATGAAACTCCATCGCGACATGTATTTACTAATTACTACAACTTCTAGTATACCATTTTATCAATAATACCGTTAGTAATAATAATACATATTATAATTAAATGGAGTAAATTTATTTAAGGTGCAAACCTTTTTTTCTAGGCCACGCAGAGATCTATGACAGGTACACTGGCAGTGCGATGAAAGTTTGATAAAATGAAGCGCACTGACTTGTTCTGAATCATTTCTAATTGATTTGTAAGGATTTCGACGCCTGGGTCCCATATTGACGATGCATATTCTAACTGAGACTGAACGATAGTTTTGTGTTAGTGGAGGCTGAATGAAAGGCACCCGAGCGTGCGATTAGCTTTGTTGACGCTGTATTCGATGTGCGTATTCCAAGAAAGAGTGGAAGTGATGCGAATGCCGAGGTACTTATACGAGTCGGCTGCTTCTAGAGCGTACCACCTAAATAATAAGTAGACAAATTAGAGGGTGAGCGGAAAACGCGCATGTGTTTACATTTTTTGCGTTTAATGTCACGTGCCATTTCTTGCACCTTAGGTCGATACTGTTAATATCGACCTGCAGAGCGCATGTATTAGATGTTATTTCGCGGAAAAGAACGCGATCATCAGCAAATAGCCGGATGGACGAAGAAACGCTGTTCGGCAAATCGTTAATATAGAGTCGAAAAAGTAAGGGACCAAGCACAGTACCTTGTGGCACACCGGAGATAACAGGATGCAGGGGGGCACTAACGTCGTCTGCGGTAACCAACTGTTCACGGGAGGCTAGAAAACACTCGAGCCATTTTATTACGTTAGTACCGATCATGCGAGATTTCAGTAGTATAGCTCGTGGCATACTTTATCAAATGCTTTGGCGAAATCTAAACATACGCAGTCGACAATGGAGCGGCGGTGGAGAATGGCATGCGACTTATGGGTGAACAGAAGAAGCTGCATGCGTTTCGCAGGAGTATGTCTTACGAAATCCATGTTGAGCGCGGTGAAAAATGAGTTAGATTCCAGAAACGTGACAATTTGCGAGAAAATGATGTGTTCTAATATCTTACTGGGTACGCTGGTGATCGATATGGGTCTGTAGTTATGAGGAGAGTATTTGGATCCAGATTTGTGCACTGGGCCCACCTTCCGTATCTTACACTCTGATGGTAATTCGCCTTTGTTTAAAGGGTCCCCGAAACGTTTTTTTTTTTACATTCTGTCAATGCTTAGGCAACACAACTGTGAAATCATTCACACCATAAATAAAGCGAAGCACCATGCGCTAAGGCAGCTATGGGCTTATTTCTGCCGCCTTCCTCCTTACCAGTGCTGTTCCTCCTCAACTCGATCAGTTACAGAGTGCGCGCTAGCGACGACTGCGCCTCCCGCGTCAGCCGCTCTCCCGAGCCCTCCGTAGCGACATAGCGCCGCGATATCTTTACTGAGGTCGCCGGCCTCGGCAGTGCTATCCTCTCTAATAGAGCGCCGGCGACCCGTGTGTACGGCGCCAGATGCCGCGACCATACCGTTGGCTGAAACGAAGGAGCACGTTGTTCGCAGTTAGGTTAAGAAAATTACTTGCACGTGACTGGTTAGGGGCCAATCAGTGGCCTCCCCTGCTCCTACGTTCGATGGCGTGCTCCTTCGTTCGATGGCGGGGGCGTTTGAAAACGTCTTTTGGCGAGCCGCTGTGATCTTTTGTGATGCAAGTGTTCAAAACCTTATTGTAAATTACACACTTTACGCAGAGCGCTGAAATCTGTCCTGTAATGATCCTAATGACTCACTCTACCGGATCACTATGTTTGCACAAAATCGTCTAAACCGTTTCAGAGTCCCTTTAATGACTGCTGAAATATTTTAGTCAAAATGATTGATGAATATAGTTTAGTGATTTTTAACAACTTGGAACTTATATTATCGACGCCGGCAGCTGAGAATAATTTCAGGTTGTTTATAATTTCAGCAACACCATCAGGTTGGATCACCATCGAGTACATTGGCATATAATTATGATCGCAAAAAGTGGGAAACTCAACGAACGGAGGAGTAGAAAAGCAACTTGAAAACACATAATTTAGGACATTCGCGCAGTTGTTATCGGATACTGGTTCATCATCAAAAGATGTCAATGTGGTACGTGCAGTATCCTTCGGGTTAATAATCTTCCAAAATGTTTCGGGATCCTGCAATAAAGTGTTAGGTAGTGTGTTTTCAGCAAAATATTTTTAGCTCTGCTTACGGCGGCTATATAGTCGTTATTGGCTTTACGGTACCAACGGGCACGATTACGAGATGACTTAGCCAATCTGTAAAAACGTTTTCTGTTGGACAGGCGCCTGATATGAGAGTTGTACCATGGTGCATCCGGGTTATACGATAACATTCGAGTTGGAAAAAAACCGGTTAGTAAGTTCAGCAACCTTGTTCTTAAACAAGTTCCAGTTCGCTTCAACAGAACGCTCTTCAAAAGCATCGAAGACTGATGTTAAGAAGGCCTGCAGGAGCTTATTAATTTGGTAAAATCAGTCCGCTTATAGTAGCGTCAAATATTTTTCGTCTCGCGCATTTTTTTGCATGAGGACAGCAATACTAAAATTTATTACTACGTGATCACTTAATTGTGGCAACTAGGTCAGTTGAGAACATAGCTCGGGACATGCGCAGAAGACAAGATCTAATATGTTAGCTGTTGCTTGAGTGACCCGGGTAGGTTTAGTAACAATCTGTGTGAAACTAAAGGATGAGCACAAATCCAGAAATTTACAGCACGTGCCGGAAGAGAAATGCACAGTGCAGTCAATCGAACACAGGGGCAGAAGGACATGGCGATATAACGGTGTTAATGTTGCCGTAAAGATCATTGATAAATGTCGATGCCGAAGTGGGAGGGCGGTAGCAAGCGCCCAGTATCATTTGACGGCGACCTAGCTTCACAGATACCCAAACGACTTCTATGCTTGTCGCAATATCGAGCGCGAACGATTCCAAGTGCTTTTCTATCGCTATCAGAACACCCCCGCCTTGCCTTTATTTTCAATCGAATCTGTAAAAATGAAATTGGTTAGATGAGTCAAAGATTTCATTGTCTCTGATGTCGCTATATGGAGCCAAGTCACTGTTAGCACGGCAATGTCGGTGGAGCATGAATCGATAACAGAGGAAAGTTCGGTGCGCTTGCTGATGATACTTCGAATGTTGGCGAATACGACGGACGCATGCATTGAGTTATGCCTCAGGCCACTGCCCCTCGGTATTCGCTAATCAGATGAAACTTCAGTTATTGGTGCAGGTCGAGGCGGTGACGCACTGTTAGCCTGAAGCTGGGCGGTGGTAGTGACCACTTCATAAACATTGTCAGCAACAGGATCGTACATGTAGCCCTTGCGGTCAATAAATAGCTTTCTATACTTTAGTCGGTATCGCGGCGAGGTTGGCTGCTGTTTAGCGAAATCGGTTAGTCTTTTTCGGGCAAGCCGAGTGGCTGGTGAAAAGTCTTCGTTTACACGAATATTCACTTCTTTTAGCTTTGAGGCGGATTGCAAAATTTTTTCTTTTGTTTTATAGCTGGAGACATTAACTATCACTGGGCGGCAGCGCGAAGCTGAAAACTGGCCTATGAACGCGGACAATATCGACGGGTGGGGAAGGGTGACCGAGACAGGGTGCCAGTGATTTTAAAACCTTGTCTTCAGTTTCCGTCTTTCTATATCATCTGGTATACCATGCAAGATTATGTTATCTCGTCGGCTCCTGTCCTCAAGCTCGTCGATACGAGACTGTAGTAGTTGGTTTAGTCATGCAAACTCTCAAAAGTATGCCCAATGACGTCAAAAAGAAAGAGCAAGAAATGTGATAAGAAACATGACACTACTTTCGCCGAATGTGAAACAAAAGCCGTTTATAAGATCCCCCTCAGCTGCGATGAAGTTTACATAGGGCAAGCTATTCACTGCATGTTTAGAGGAAATCCTTAAACGTTTGGACTGGGAAGAAAACCGAATTCGAATAAACGGAGAATACCAAAGCAATTTAAAACTTGCAGACGACATTGTGCTCTTTAGCAACAATGGAGACGAACTACAAAACATGATTGATGACCTAAACAGGAAAAGTATAAACGTTGGATTAAAAATGAATAGGCAAAAGACCAAAGTTATGCTCAATAGCCTAGCTGAGGAACAGGAATTTAAAATCAACAACGAACCCTTACAATGTGTAAACGAATACGTATACCTGGGACAGTTAATAACAGGAACTCCTACCCAAGAGAAAGAAATTCTCCGTAGAATAAGGATGGGCTGGAGCGCATTTGGAAGGCACTACGAAATCATGACTGGAAACTTACCGCTCTCACTAAAGCGAAAAGTATTCAATCACTGCATTCTCCCAGTACTAACGTACGGTGCAGAAACGTGGAGGATAACGAAAAAACTAGAGATGAAGCTAAGGAACGCGCAACGTGCAATGGAAAGAAAAACGATAGGGGTAACGCTAAGAGATAAAAAACGAGCAGAATGGATCAGAGAACAGACAGGAATAGCCGATATTATTATATCAATTAAAAGAAAGAAGTGGACCTGGGCAGGACATGTCATGAGGAGGAAAGATAACAGATGGACAGTAAGAGCAACGGAATGGATACCAAGAGAGGGAAAACGCAACAGAGGCAGGCAAAAGGTTAGATGGAGCGATGAAATTAAAAAGTTTGCGGGCATAAAGTGGAACCAACTCGCTCAGGATAGGGTGGATTGGAAATCGTTGGGAGAGGCCTTCGTCGTGCAGTGGACCTAAACAGGCTGATGATGATGATGATGAGGGCAAACAGATCGGTGTTTTAATGAGAGGGCCAGAGAGCATGTGTTGAATGTTAAGAAAAGCTCAGGAAGGCTCCTGCCCGAACATTGCAAAATATTGCTGTGCACACCTGAGTTTGCGCGCACAACTTTCGTAAAAGAAGCGGGCACCAGATAGGACGGAAGGAGAGATAGTTGAAGCGTACTATATTTCAAAGGCCGGTGACAATTGCATTAGCACGCCTTCACTAACACTCTTGAACAGTGAAGTGACCTTCCTGGAAGGACAAGTTAAATTTTCACGCCATTTGGGTGGTGCTGATTTTACTTTTCCCGTTTTATTGACCCCTCCTTACAAGGAGGGGCAATAAAACGTGTAAGTCCTGTTACCATATATTTTGCCGTTTTTTTTCTTATTTATGTGACGCACCCCATTGGACGTTTAAGTATTGTTGTCGTTCTGCCGGTTTTTCCTTGTTTATGTGACGCACCCCATTGGCCTTTAAGTATTGTTGTCGTTTTGCCGGTTTTTTCTTGCTTATGTGGTGCACCCCATTGGCCTTTAAGTATTGTTGTCGTTTTGACAGTTTTTTCTTGTTTATGGGGCGCACCCCATTCGACGTTTAAGTATTGTCGTTCTGCCGGTTTTTCCTTGTTTATGTGACGCACCCCATTGGCCTTTAAGTATTGTTGTCGTTTTGCCGGTTTTTTCTTGCTTATGTGGTGCACCCCATTGGCCTTTAAGTATTGTTGTCGTTTTGACGGTTTTTTCTTGTTTATGGGGCGCACCCCATTCGACGTTTAAGTATTGTCGTTCTGCCGGTTTTCTCTTGTTTATGTGACGCACCCCATTGACCCTTAAATATTGTTGTCGTTTTGACGGTTTTTTTCTTGTTTGTGACGCACCCCATTGGTCCTCTAAGAATTGTTGTCGCTTTCTTATTACATCTCTTGTTTTAACTAGAAGAGAAGCTCAGGGGAAGATGGATGCTTGACTCGATGAACAAATCTCAAAGCACGATTTAGAACAGGGAATGTCGCGGGAGCCAACGTTTCGACAAGCGGAATTGTCTTCGTCAGGCCGGCAACTGCCTTCTCCAGCGTTCGTTTATGTACGCCTTTGCACACTCTCCCCCGTCCTCAGAAACAGATGAGGAGAAGAGCAGCACGTGCGAACACACAAACAAAAAAGAAAAAAAAGGGGGGGGGGGTTGGGTGCAAGGGGTATTCGCGTGACAGGTGTTAGCGTGACTAATATAAATGGCAGGAGCGAGAGCTTCCAAAGAATCAGCTCCTTGTACATATCTTGCAAATGCATTGTGTGCACAGGGCTAGAAAGCAGGATGAAAAAAGGAACACACGCTCGGAACAGAAGTTACTCCTATGTCATGTGTCCCCTCCTCCACCGCACACCACCTGCGCAGCACCAACAATGCATTTCACCGAAAGCTTGTGGCTAAAAAAAGTAACTACACTGTTTAACGCCGGTTCAATACTTTCCAGCCTACAGACATAAACCTTTCAAAGGGAACCCTTGAGTCCATTAGACACGGTAGAGGGTTAACAAAGACAAAAAAAAAAAGGTTGAGGTATGCACAAGCTAACAATATTTCTCCCAGAAAGTATACTTTCAGGTGCGGAGCCCCCATCCAGTTCGACGAGAACAACGGCGTTGTTGGTGCGGCGCAGGTGGTGTGGGGTGGAGGGGGGGACACATGCCATAGGAGCAACTTCTGTTCCGAGCGTGTATTCCTTTTTTCATCCTGCTTTCTAGCCCTGTGCACACAATGCATTTGCAAGATGTGTACAAGGAGCTGATTCTTTGGAAGCTTTCCCTCTTGCCATTTATATTAGTCACGCTAACACCTGTCACGCGAATACCCCTTGCACTCCCCCCCCCCTTTTTTTTTGTTCGCAGGTGCTGCTCTCCTCTCTTTCTGAGGACGGGGGAGAGTGTGCAAAGGCGTACATAAACGAACGCTGGAGAAGGCAGTTGCCGGCCTGACGAAGACAATTCCGCTTGTCGAAACGTTGGCACCCGCGACATTCCCTGTTCTAAATCGTACTTTGTGATTTGTTCATCGATCTCTTGTTTTAGGAGCACACGACGTGCCTGTTGGGAAACAAATTGTCCACTTTATTGTGTATTTATGTACGTATTATCCGTACATAAATACACAATAAAGTGACCGGGGGGGGGGTGGACGACCGCCTTCGTAGCTCAGTTGGTAGAGAATCGCACGCGACATCCGAATGTTCGGTTCCCACCGAAGGCAAGGTTTGTCTTTTCGTCCACTTTAATTCCTTTCTACTTTCTCCACAATTACAATACCACAAGTAACTTCCCCTATGCTTGCCTAGGCTTCATTGTCTGTTTGCTCATTAAGTTGTTTCTAACAAATAAAGAACGAGCCCTTGACCCCTTTCGTTATCCCATGACTACTGTGTATTGTGCGCGTACTTTCTTTATTGCTAATTCGATATGCTCGTAGAACTGCTCTACTTGTTCGTCGTCGCAGCTCGTTGTTGGCGCATATCCCTGGATTATCTTAAGTTTATACCGCTTATTTAGTTTTCTTACGACGCAAGCTACCCTTTCGGTAATGCTGTAGAAATCATACGTTGCCCGCTATATCTTTGTGAATTAGGAACCCAACGCCATATTCTCTCTTTTCAGGTAATCCTCTATAGCAGAGGACATGTCCATTGTTTAAGACTATGTAAGCTTCACCTGCTCTCCTAACTTCGCTAAGGCCAATGACGTCCCAACTAACTCCCTCTGGTTCCTCGAGTAGTTCCGCTAATCTAGCTTCGCTGGAGGGGGATCTTGCATTGAATGTTCCAATGTTTGGTTTCCAGTGGCGGCCTGCCCGGGTCCAGTGATTATTACTGCCCTCTGCTGCTTCACAGAGCTGACCGCCGCCGTGGACAGATGTTCTGCAGCTGCTGGACACTGGGGGCGAGGGTTTAGTTGTAGACATGGTGAGGGAGGTGGTGGCCAGGTACTTCACCAGGGAGGCCGATTCCTGTTCTGGTGTAGGAGTGAGTCGTAAACGGCAGTTGAACGACTGAAAGCCTTTCAGGTACCCAACCGTCGCCAGGCCCCTCTGCCGACGTAATCTCGAGCAATATAACAACGGTTAGAGGACATGTGTATATTTTAAGCTTTTTTTATTAGGGACATCACTGCAGAGTGTGGGCGTTTTCTCTCACTTTCAGAAGAGGCTCCTTTAATTTCTGTCTTTTGTAAAAAGTAGAACGTGCTACGACTAGATAAAGCGAAAAAAATTCACAACGAATTTACGATGAAGCCGCCGGAGAAGGACAATACGATGATAATTTCACGCAATTTGAGCTCGACATAACAAATTCGCCGGCAGGGAATGGTGTTGGCCCAAGCTGCTCAGAAGTGGTGAAGAAGCTTCCCTTCCGTAGGGCTTGTTTAGTGCAGAAGCGTAATTTTCACGCGGTGCGTATGCAGGAACGAGATGAAATGGCAGCGCGTCTGATCGGGTCAGTGACACGACCGTGACCGCGACACACTTCAACAGCCGCATTGACTGGAGATGCGTGCGCTTCCGGTATGGAAACAAAAAGTCGCTGCATTCGCGGACCGGTCCTAATCGCGGCGGCACGAGACGAGGCGCCACGGAACGGCGTCACCGAGGTGCTTCCAAAGCAAGCTTTTATGCCAAATACCCCACAGCGCATTGTACGCAATGAGAAAAAAAAAGGGGGGGGGGGGGGTGTTCGGCATACCAGGAGAACAGGGGCACGAATCAACGCAAGTGGATAAAAGCACTAGTACTGATAGATAATCGGCTCATAGTTGCCCGCAATGTTGGTTTAAACGCGGTAATTATTAAAATGCAGCATCCAGTCACGTATGCGAGTACTAAACTAAAACCGCTCGAGAAGCAAGCTGTCTGTACATCTTAAGCCACGCGACAGCGCGCCACTTGGCATCACGTCGAAGGCGGAAACGCACAGCCGCTCCGTTTGATATGGCGCAACCGTCGTTCGCCTCTTTGCAATTCTAGTTGTTTCCCGCATCGGATATGCTACGGGACCCCCTCGCCACCGCACTGCTTCGATAAGGGCTCGCTAGAAGGACGCGATCGCTTCCGCGCAAATTAACGCGACTGCTTCCAGCAGTGCAGCGCTTTCAGAGCTGAGCTGTGCCCCATCGCTCTTCTTCGTCTACCACTGGCGATGCCTGCTTTGTCGCGTGACCTCACAGCTCCAGCGTTCGCCTTCTCCGCCGATTTACGGTCTTCGTCTTCGCCGCGCGATGCACGCGGTCCGGCACAGCCAGCAGGAAGGGTGCGAGGCCGGCCAGCCGCTGAGGCGGCTATGTGGCGTCCCGCTGTACCGCGTACCGGTGGCGGCAGCCGAGGCTCAACGCTGCTCGTGGTTTCAGCCCTCGCAGGTGAGTGTCCCCTCAGCCAGGGCAGCGATTTCCAGAGCGCGCACAGAACGACAAACGGGAGCGCTTCTGTTTCTTCTGCGTTGCTTTCTTGAGGTGGTGTATTTTTCTCTCTCTCGTTAGCAGAGCACGTTAAAGGGCAGCTCCGGTGGTTTTTTTCACCACGCTCTGATACCAATATTTACCAATGGTGTTGATAGCCCTGTGAGAAGCAGGGTGGTTGATTTTGCTCAGAAACCCACCAATAATATTAAATAACCGAATGAACCAAGTATTCAAACCGAAACAGTTAGATGACTCTTCCAGCGTATGCGGTGACGCCACAAGTGACCCCGCCATCAGAAATGCGGAGATGGTGCCAGAAAAATGAAAGCGGCGGTGTCATCCGACGATATATTGAATCTTATGCCAGCTCTGAACTTGACAGCGCCGATTTGAGCACTTAAATATCCCCGTATTGCTCTTGACAGCCCGCCTGCTCGGGTAGGCAGCATGGACACTAATGATGTCAAAGAGACAGGGTGACCCGTATGAGAATACTCTAACAAGTTTTAAAATTCCTTTTCAGGAAAACTAAATGACTTGCATCTGCCTGGCTTGGCATATATTGATACAGTGACGATGATAACGTATGCTGAAAGTTTCTTTGAGATCCGCGGACACTGAAACATCGTGGAAGTTTCTTTTAAGGGCAATGTGGAAAAAAATTTAACAGTGGCTTAGCTCGGCTCTGCCAGGATATACGTAGCGTGCGCAAAGGTTCAGCTGATTATTTTCCTCGAGCATTATATTCACGCTCTTCTTCTGGCATCTTTGCTTTCCGCGGTCTACCCATGGTAGCCTGCAATGAACTGAATGAGTCGCTCTGCTCTAGCAACCGCCCGAGCCACAGCTAGAGTCACGGACGCCGGGCGCGTTCGGCGCGAGCGCGGGGAAACGCGGTCGGCATCGGCAGCAGCTAGCTGTACGCGTCCCACTATCGCCCGCTTCACTCTGCTGCCACTGTGCTGCGCGACACTCTGTTTTTATCGGTACCGGCGTGGGATGATGATGGTGATTGTGGTTTGGTTTAGGAAAGGACGCTAATTTCTTCAGCCCATGTAGGGAGCATGGCTAAGCGTCCGTGGAGGTGGGGAAAAGGGAGTGAAAGAGATAGAGAGAAGAGAAAAGCCGTAGTGGAGGGCTCAAATTTGGACCACCTGGGGTTCTTTAACGTGCAATGACAACGCACAGTACACGGGCCTCTGGCATTTTAGCCTCCATCGAAAATGCGACCGCCGCGGCCGCGATCGAACCCGCGTATTTTCGGTGGCAGCAGAGTACCGTAACCACTACACCACCGCGACGAACGCTACAAAACGCAGTTGTTCTCCACTGAAAGCAGGAAAAAAGGTCAAGTATGCTACGACGATATTACGTGTGAAGCATTTCATAGCGAACTTCGGCGACTTTGAGCGTATCTATCTATCTATCTATCTATCTATCTATCTATCTATCTATCTATCTATCTATCTATCTATCTATCTATCTATCTATCTATCTATCTATCTATCCGCCTACAACTTTGTGCTCTCCTGGCCGTTCCGTTAATGGGATGTATACGAAAATTGGTGTGGCACATAACTACATGATGAACATAAGTGAGAGGTAATAACATGAATATTATAATATGCATGTCATGAGCGGCATGATGTACATGCCACGGTCTTGGAGCTTTCCTATCCTTTTCGTTAATGCGAAGTACACGAAAATTGGTGTGGCATATGACTACATGATGAACATAATTGACAGGTCATAACATGAAAATCATAATATGCAGGCCATGAGCGGCATGATTTACATGCCACGCTCTTGGAGCTTTCCTGTCCGTTTCGTTAACGGGATGTATACGAAAATTGCTATGGCATAACACGACTGCATGACCAACGTAAATGACAAGTCATAACAATACAATCATGGCATGCGTGGAAAGAGCGGCATGGTTTAGATACTACAGTCTTGGTGCTGTCGCGGCCACTTCGTTAACTTCATATCTACCAGAATCTGTACAGCGAGACGACAATGCAGATCCATTTCACGTTCCTGATGCGTGCTTTGCATTTTCTTGATTTCCACTGCACGTGGGATCTGCCAGTTTTTCTTTCTCGGCGCATTCATCTCGTCGAGCCGATTCGAACTCGTATTGCAGTTCAAATGAGGACAACTTTCTATAACCGGTTGTTATGAAGTGGTGTCTCACGGACATTGATGCCGACAAAACGGCGAAAGGAACGCAAGCAACCACGCGAGCAGTGACGTTGGGCCGCTATTCGAACGTCTCTCTGCATGTGCCCGTGAAGCGCGTGAACGAAGAAAAATCAATAAGAAGGAACAAGCCAAGACAGACGAGGGAGGACATTGGAGCTGAGAAGACGCGCTGTCCTGGTCGGGCGTCAACGCCCGGGAGGCCAGCACTTGTCAGAGGGACCCAGTCAAGCGCCAACGCCCGAGAGACCTAGAGAACGACACGTCTCCTGATCAGTACGCACAGCAGACGACTAGGGGTCTTCGTCGACCCTTCGTCCACCACCCGCCTCGTCGTTCCCGAGAACCCTCTGACGGACGCTGTGTCGACGAGCCGGAAGGCGTGAGCCTCTTGAGCGTTTGAACTCTTTTGAGCTCTTAAATAAAGTTGTTCTCTCTCTCTCACTCTTTTGAACTCTTGCCCTACAGACACTATACATATTGTGTATATGTTGAACGAGAACGGAAATCTGGGCGAGTTGGTGATAATTCATATTGAGCAGCTTACAGCGCAAACGGAGACGAAGGAAAGACAAGGTGACAACACGAGCGCTGACTCTCAACTGAAGTTTATTCCAAGAAACGACACGAATAAATACACCTGTTAACCAAGATTTCAACCGAGCGATTGCGCGTGTACAGCAAAGTCATCCAAGTGACGTAAAACTCCCATCACACGTGGAGCCCCCACGTGCGTCCAAGAAAGCATACACAGAAGTAGGTAGAGTGAACACAATCTTTCAAAAGAACCCATTCCCGCGTCATTCATGATGGCAGGCTGCACTCCAGAAATTTTATTTCCTTTTCGCTAAGGGCAACAGACGGATGACTAATGCACCTTTCACCTTCTCTGATAATGAAGAGAGCCTCCATTACCTCTCTCGTAGTCTGATGCGCATGCCGGAACAAACAATCTGTCTCCCTCGCCATCGGCTCACAACCGCAATCTTTGCAATGTGATGGCAGGTGCAAACCGCCTGCAGCCCTCAACGATGACAGATGTTCACTCAATCTAATATTTACACATCGGCCGGTTTGACCAATATATACACGCCCGCATGACAACGGCAGCCTGTAAACAACCCGTGATTTGCATTTTACGTATCTGTCTTTTTGCTTTTTTGGACATTGCACGCAATCTTTACCAACACCTGAAAGCTTTTTTTGCAGACGGGAGCAGACAGAAGGAAGTTTGTTAGGGGCCGATAATGCCACGCCCACCCCATATCTACTTCCTACATTCTTCAGGCAGTGCGAAAACTTATGCACATAAGGTACAACCACCGGTCGTTTTTCATTGCGCACATGTTCTGTCGTCTTTTTTGCCTTATTGGAACCCCTAACCCACCTGATCATCTTATGGCATGCTCTCAAAATTTCCACTTCTGGGTATCCGGCTGTCTGCAACTTTTCAATCTGGCTCAGGAAACTCTCCTTCAGGGAGTGGGTGCACGTCTTCTGGATCACGGCGCGCAATGCTGAGTATACGATGCTGGATTTCACAGTCTTAGAATGACCAGACGAAAAACTCAGAATCGCCTTTACAGATCGGGGTTTATATAACCAGCACAAGTGGTTATTCCTAAACCTGAGTCTAATATCTAAGAACTGAAGTTCTGCGTCGACAGATAGTTCACAGGTGAACCTCAATCCTTTGCCACATGCCGTGAAAGGCTTTAAAATCCTTTCTAACCTGCTATGGTTATCGTCTCGTTCCGTGATAACAAAAAAATCGTCAACATATCGGAAGACACGTAAGGCCAACCTACCCAAATTATGGGCGATCGCTGTATCAATGCGGCTAAGAAAAATATGGCTTAGGATTGGGGCCACCTTCGACCCGATACAGATTCCTGACTTCTGTGTAAAAACGTTCCCGTTCCATTCAACAAACATAGAACGCAAATAAAACGACAACATTTCTAAAAACCTTTCCACAGAAGTGCCACAGTTGTCAATAAACTTAACTTCATCATTATCGTCAACAATACAGGACTTGACGTTGATCATTATTTCATGGTGTGGTAGTGAATAAAACATGTCTTCAATATCTACACTAAAAGCGGAGCATGAACCAGGATTATGATCCTTAAGAAAACTGACGATACTATCTGAACTTTTCACCGAAAAAGGATCAGTGACGTTTAAAGACTCAAGGTGCGTCTGTAAGTAACCCGACATTTCGTGCTGCCAAGTTCCCCTTTCCGAAATAATCGCCCTAAAGGGAGAGTCTTCTTTATGGGTTTTCACTGAGAAGAATATTTGCAAGCTTAAGCCTTTTGCCGTCTTAACTCGAGAGGCCAGGCAAGCGAGATTACATTCTTGCAGCATAGTGAGCGCCTGCTGTTTCACTTTTGCTGTCTTAACTTGAATGCAGTTAAAATTTTTCATAACGGCTGTCACCAAACCCGTGCTATGATGTACGGGGCGCGATCGCCGGAAATAATTCCAAGAACCAACGTCTTGGTTCCCCGAAAAAGATCCCACGAAAGCTTGGACAATAAGATTTTTGGTCCCCTTTAGCACACTAGCAAAATGCCAGCAGTGGTTCAGAGACCGAGTCAGAGCCAAGGGTGGTCAAACAAAACAAATATATTTTCATCAAATAGGCAGGCACACAAATGTACACAACACGGCTTTCACAACTCAAAACACAGATGGGTCGCAAAGTTATACAAGGCCAACCAACACGAACAAGTTCATGCACTGCAACAATGAACAAAACACAAAGAGTCCTATTCACCAAGACACTCGGCGTCTTCTTGCAGGTGGCCTGTCGGCTGGCTCGGCGTCTGAGTCACGCAGACTTCTTGCTTCTTCTTTTTACTTGCAGCTCTTCTCTCTCTTCGTCTCTTCTTCGCCCCTCTTTGCGCGGCCCGTGTCCGACCGCTTATATAGTACTGGGAAAGGGTACTAGAAGGTTCCGTAGGCCACGTGACCCAAAGCACACATACAATTGGGAACCTTCTCGCCCACTCTCGAACCTTCTTGGTTGGGGCGGCGCCTCTCTCTCTTTCTCACTGCGCGGGGAGCGTCGGTGTGTACTCTCCGCTTCCCTTCTCTCCTTACGTCTGCCCCGCGCGCGCGCTCGCCGCGATAAGAAAGCTTCTACAACATTCTGGCTTTTTGTAGGCGCGGCGTGACTTTTGAGCGCCTCTTCAGAGCGCCGTTTTTCTGGTTGTTGTTTCGGCCTTTCGGCGCCGGGTTTTACTTCAAAATAGGCACTATTTTGTGACACTGCCCCCCACTTTAAGAATATTATGAAATAATATTCAAAATCACACGAAATAGTGCACACACAAATATAACCACACAAAGTTCCACAAGTCTTCTCACAATCAGTAGCACATAAGTCCACTTGAGAGTTTAAACACGTAAGTCCACACTCGGAACGTCGCGACACTTTCACAATGAATCGCGCACACACACGTCACATAAAAAATACATCACTTGAAAGCTTCACAACTCATCCCATACACGCGTAATACTATAGCACTGAATACATGCATTTTCTCCAAGTTTACAAAATATTCAAATGTAACACACACACCTCGATACATATGAATTTTGTTTCACTCAACATGAACAATCACAACACATGGAGTTTCACCCTGCGAAAGGACAGTTAAATTCAGGATCTCGAGACTGCCTTTCTCTTACGTCGCTGTTTGTTCTTTTTCTTTTTCCTCCGGGTGAATCTTGGCGTTAGCTGTTGTGGTGAACGCACCTTATCCACTTCTTCGCAACGCTGTGCTGGCTCCGATGCGATTTGCAGTTCTTTCTCGTCTCTGTCGATCTTCGGAGTCTCCTTGTTCGGTGCTTTATTCTTATTCTCGGAACTCGCATCAAAAGTTGCGCTGTTAGCGCACACCCCAGCTGACTGTACTTCAAGACACGGTGTCACGGGTACAGCAACCTCTCGCCGTTCGCGAGGCTCCTTGGCTTCGAATGAAGCTTGTGCTGAATGCTTCTCGGAGTCCGGCATTACAGAACGCTCAACAGGCTTCTCTTCGAATCGAGTTCGAGCTGCAGCTGCTGGTGGTTCCTGATGGGGTTCATTCTTCGGCTCTTCACATCGAGGCTTCGGATCGTTAGGGCCTCGTGCACCTCTGATATTTCCCACGATCAGATCATAAAGTGGGTTCTCCATACACAGAGCCGTAACCATCCCACTGTAGTAGGGGGTTTCCACCTTGATCCTCGCTTCAGGGAGCCTCCTCGCTGTACCATCAATTAGGCAAACGATACCTTTCGCGCCTGTGAGCTCGTGGTTCCGGACCAAATTCCTTCGCACAATTACTGTGCTGCTACCAGTATCTCGTAGCACGCTTACACGCTTTCCTGCTACTTTTCCAAAAAGTACTGGCATATTCTTGTCCAGTGCTCCGGGACGTGTAGTCGTTATGGCACCAACGATTGGAACTTTCTTTCCGTCCTTAAGTTCCAAGAAGCCCTGAACTTTCTCATCCTCTTCCTGTTTCGGCGGGGCATATACACAGGATACCTGCTGAACTTCTTTCACTTCATTCCGACACGTGTCAGCTTTGTGACCGGTCTGCCCGCATTTAAAGCACTTCGCACTCGGGCGAGAAAAATTAGTTCGGCAATCACTAGCACGATGTCCCAGCCGATTACACAGGAAACACCTCGTAACAGGTTTCGGAGGGATTCTTCTTTCCTCAGGTGCCGATTGTTTCACATCTTCCATTCCCTCCCTTCTGATCTTGCCAAGATTAGTGCCTCCTTGCGCTTCCAAGAATTGGTCTGCTAATTCCAGCATGTCACTGAGGGACTCGGCTTTTCTCTCTTTCAGATAAAGAGACAGGCTCGGGTGGCAACTGACGAGAAATTGCTCCTTAATGAGAAGCTCTCTAAGCGCACCGTACTCCTGTTCAATTCCTGAAAGTTCAGTCCACCGATCAAAATAGTGGCTGAGTCGCGCAGCATACTGCGTAGCAGTCTCTCCGTCGGCGGGCTTTCCCGTCCTGAACTTGTCTCGGAAGCCTTCTACAGTAAATCTGAATCGTTTCAGCAAAGCCGCTTTAACCCTTGCATAGTTGGAGGCATCCGCAGGCGTCAACCTGCCATACACACTGAGTGCTTCGCCGCTCAAACAAGTACTCAACGCCGTTGCCCATTGCTCTTCCGGCCAATTCTGACTTCTAGCAACGGTTTCGAATCTGTGCAAGTAGGCGTCTAAATCATCTTTTCTCTCATCGAACCCCACAAGCAGCTTGCTCGGATTCAGTCGGAACGAGCACTCTTCTCTTTCCGTGCTGTCGACTCGAACAGGCGTGTCAACGCGCTGTTGCAATCGGAGACGTTCAAGCTCCAACTCATGCTGTCTTTGCCTTTCTCTCTCAGCCATTTCAGCTGCGATCTGACGTTCCTTCGCCTCTCTTTCTTCTTTCATTTGTCTCTCCATCGCTTCCCTTTCTCGTTCTTTCGCCTCCCTTTCTTCTTTCGCTCTTTCAGCTGCTAGCCGCTCCTTCTCAACTTCTGCTTGTATTTCTCGTTCCTTCGCTTCTCTGGCTTCTTTCTCTTTCTGGGTAACCCACTTCCGCAACTCAGCTCCGGCCAAACCCATCTTTTCACCAAGGGCAATCAATTTCTCAAGATCCATGGTGCCCGTCCACAAAATCTAGCCGCGTGCACTAACAAATATCTGCCTATACCTCAACTCTCAAAGTATTCTCTCCACACAGGTTAGCGAGAACGTGGTGCAACACAGAATATCGTGTACGCCAACACGTACACAACCCAAGGCTCGTCCTCCGTACTTTGAACACACCTAAGCGCCAAAGAAGTCCTAGTCGCGGACGCCAGAAATATTGTCACCAAACCCGTGCTATGATGTACGGGGCGCGATCGCCGGAAATAATTCCAAGAACCAACGTCTTGGTTCCCCGAAAAAGATCCCACGAAAGCTTGGACAATAAGATTTTTGGTCCCCTTTAGCACACTAGCAAAATGCCAGCAGTGGTTCAGAGACCGAGTCAGAGCCAAGGGTGGTCAAACAAAACAAATATATTTTCATCAAATAGGCAGGCACACAAATGTACACAACACGGCTTTCACAACTCAAAACACAGATGGGTCGCAAAGTTATACAAGGCCAACCAACACGAACAAGTTCATGCACTGCAACAATGAACAAAACACAAAGAGTCCTATTCACCAAGACACTCGGCGTCTTCTTGCAGGTGGCCTGTCGGCTGGCTCGGCGTCTGAGTCACGCAGACTTCTTGCTTCTTCTTTTTACTTGCAGCTCTTCTCTCTCTTCGTCTCTTCTTCGCCCCTCTTTGCGCGGCCCGTGTCCGACCGCTTATATAGTACTGGGAAAGGGTACTAGAAGGTTCCGTAGGCCACGTGACCCAAAGCACACATACAATTGGGAACCTTCTCGCCCACTCTCGAACCTTCTTGGTTGGGGCGGCGCCTCTCTCTCTTTCTCACTGCGCGGGGAGCGTCGGTGTGTACTCTCCGCTTCCCTTCTCTCCTTACGTCTGCCCCGCGCGCGCGCTCGCCGCGATAAGAAAGCTTCTACAACATTCTGGCTTTTTGTAGGCGCGGCGTGACTTTTGAGCGCCTCTTCAGAGCGCCGTTTTTCTGGTTGTTGTTTCGGCCTTTCGGCGCCGGGTTTTACTTCAAAATAGGCACTATTTTGTGACAACGGCTGCATCCGACTTCTCAGTGAATACACCTTCCGGCATTACCACAAACATACCCTCCTTGTCCGACAGACACGCTCTCAGCCCCCTATGCTCCAAAAAATTCACTACAAAATTCACAGGCGAGGGCTTAGTCCTCGTAGAAGACTGTGCGCAAACATCGATACACTCTGACACACACCTTGCCTGCTCTCCCTCGGGGACGAATCGAGAGATGGACCTTGACAGAGCAACCCTCTCCGCCGGAGGAACCTTTGGTTCAAAGGCGAACTTCGGTCCCAGGCAGAGAACATTCCGCACATTCTCGGGCACGGAGCAGTCCCCCAGGACACGAATATCACCTTGAGGTCGCCCTTTTTTCTTCTTAGTTGGAAGAGTCGGCCGCACCACGTTCCATAAAAATTCGGTAACCCTCTTGGTTGTCGCCCGCCATTCTTGTAGACTGCCCTGTTGCCGGTACGTTGTCTCTTTGGAACAGGCCACCACCAAACAGTCGTGGAAAAAACGTACTTGACGCCACCATTCCGAGCACAAAATACGGCAGATCCTTCTAGCGTGTCCCAGCGAAGGCTTCAGAAAACCGCACATCCCTTGCACGTCCGGTGGACACGTGCCGTGTTTTACGTACCAGGAGCACACTCTGGCTCTGCACACACACACCGCTATGGTCGAAGCCAAGGTGGCCGGGTCATTATGAAGGAAGTGTGGATACAAAGAAGAGCCCGATGTACAAGAAATAAACTGAACGAGAACGGAAATCTGGGCGAGTTGGTGATAATTCATATTGACCAGCTTACAGCGCAAACGGAGACGAAGACGAAGGAAAGACAAGGTGACAACACGAGCGCTGACTCTCAACTGAAGTTTATTCCAAGAAACGACACGAATAAATACACCTGTTAACCAAGATTTCAACCGAGCGATTGCGCGTGTACAGCAAAGTCATCCAAGTGACGTAAAACTCCCAGCACACGTGGAGCCCCCACGTGCGTCCAAGAAAGCATACACAGAAGTAGGTAGAGTGAACATAATTTGGGTAGGTTGGCCTTACGTGTCTTCCGATATGTTGATTTTTTGGTTATCACGGAACGAGACGATAACCATAGCAGGTTAGAAAGGATTTTAAAGATTTTCACGGCATGTGGCAAGGGATTGAGGTTCACCTGTGAACTATCTGTCGACGCAGAACTTCAGTTCTTAGATATTAGACTCAGGTTTAGGAATAACCACTTGTGCTGGTTATATAAACCCCGATCTGTAAAGGCGATTCTGAGTTTTTCGTCTGGTCATTCTAAGACTGTGAAATCCAGCATCGTATACTCAGCATTGCGCGCCGTGATCCAGAAGACGTGCACCCACTCCCTGAAGGAGAGTTTCCTGAGCCAGATTGAAAAGTTGCAGACAGCCGGATACCCAGAAGTGGAAATTTTGAGAGCATGCCATAAGATGATCAGGTGGGTTAGGGGTTCCAATAAGGCAAAAAAGACGACAGAACATGTGCGCAATGAAAAACGACCGGTGGTTGTACCTTATGTGCATAAGTTTTCGCACTGCCTGAAGAATGTAGGAAGTAGATATGGGGTGGGCGTGGCATTATCGGCCCCTAACAAACTTCCTTCTGTCTGCTCCCGTCTGCAAAAAAAGCTTTCAGGTGTTGGTAAAGATTGCGTGCAATGTCCAAAAAAGCAAAAAGACAGATACGTAAAATGCAAATCACGGGTTGTTTACAGGCTGCCGTTGTCATGCGGGCGTGTATATATTGGTCAAACCGGCCGATGTATAAATATTAGATTGAGTGAACATCTGTCATCGTTGAGGGCTGCAGGCGGTTTGCACCTGCCATCACATTGCAAAGATTGCGGTTGTGAGCCGATGGCGAGGGAGACAGATTGTTTGTTCCGGCATGCGCATCAGACTACGAGAGAGGTAATGGAGGCTATCTGCATTATCAGAGAAGGTGAAAGGTGCATTAGTCATCCGTCTGTTGCCCTTAGCGAAAAGGAAATAAAATTTCTGGAGTGCAGCCTGCCATCATGAATGACGCGGGAATGGGTTCTTTTGAAAGATTGTGTTCACTCTACCTACTTCTGTGTATGCTTTCTTGGACGCACGTGGGGGCTCCACGTGTGATGGGAGTTTTACGTCACTTGGATGACTTGCTGTACACGCGCAATCGCTCGGTTGAAATCTTGGTTAACAGGTGTATTTATTCGTGTCGTTTCTTGGAATAAACTTCAGTTGAGAGTCAGCGCTCGTGTTGTCACCTTGTCTTTCCTTCGTCTTCGTCTCCGTTTGCGCTGTAAGCTGGTCAATGTGTATATGTTATTATCTGATTTGTATGTGCTTACGCGGCTGCCACCCAAGAAACGCGGGTTCGATCCCGGCCGCGGCTGCCGCATTTTCGACGGATTGATTGATTTGATTTGTGGGGTTTAACGTCCCAAAACCAGCTGTGCATTTTCGACGGAGGCGAAAATGCCAGAGGCCCGTGTACTGTGCGTTGTCAGTGCACGTTAAAGAACCCCATGTGGTCAATTTCCGGAGCCCTCCACTACGGCCTTTCTCTCCTCTCTATCTCTTTCAGTCCCTTTCACCACCCCTACGGAAGGTTAGCCGTGCTCCCTACATGGGCTGCAGAAATTAGCGTCCTTTCCTAATCAAACCATTATCATCATCATTATAACCATCATGTGCTCCTCTTTAACTGCGTTTTAAATGCGAAGCATTTCTTAGCGAACTTCGGCGACTTTGAGCGTATCTATCTATCTATCTATCTATCTATCTATCTATCTATCTATCTATCTATCTATCTATCTATCTATCTATCTATCTATCTATCTATCTATCTATCTATCTATCTAGCCGCCTACGATTTTGTGCTCTCCTGGCCGTTTCGCTAATGGGATACGAAAATTGGTATTCCACAACATGACTACACGACGAACATAAATGACAGGTCATAACATGAAAGTCATGATATTCATGTCATGAGCGGCTTGATTTACATGCCACGGTCTTGGTGCTCTCCTGCCCGTTTCGCTAATGGGATGTTTACGAAAACTGGTATGCCACAACATGACTGCCTGAAGAACGTAAATGACAGGTCGTAACATGAAAATCATGACATTCATGTCATGAGCGGCATGATTCACATGCCACGGTCTTGGTGCTCTCCTGCCCGTTTCGCTAATGGGATGTTTACGAAAACTGGTATGCCCCAACATGACTGCCTGAAGAACGTAAATGACAGGTCGTAACATGAAAATCGTGACATTCATGTCATGAGCGGCATGATTCACATGCCACGGTCTTGGTGCTCTCCTGGCCGTTTCGCTAATGGGATGTATGCGAAAATTGGTATGGCACAACACGACGGCCTGACGAACGTAAATGACAGGTCATAAGATGAAAATCATGACATTCATGTCATGAGCGGCATGATTTACATGCGACGGCCTTGGTGCTCTCCTGACCGTTTCGTTAATGTGATGCATACGAACATAGTTATGCCCAAACATGACTGCATCACCGACATGACTGACAGGTCACAAAATGAAAATCATGATATGCATGTTATGAGCGACATGATTTACATGCCACGCGCTTCCTTAACGGGTTGTATACGAAAATTGGTATGGCACAACAAGACTGCATGACAATCATAAATGACAGGTCATAATGTGAAAATCGTGACATGCATATCACGAACGGCATGATTTACATGCCACGCGTTTCGTTAATGGGATGTATACAAAAATTGCTATGGCGCAACACGACTACATGACGAACTTAAATGACAGGCCATAATATCAGAATCATGATATGCGTGTATGACCGGCATTGTTTAAATGCCACAGTCTTGATGCTGTTGCGGCCGTTCCGCTAATTTCATATGTACCAAACTCGGTATAGCGAGACAACAATGCAAATCCATTTTACGTTCCTGATGCGTGCTTCGGATTTCCTTGATTACTACTGCACGTGGGATCTGCTAATTTTTTTGTCTCTGTGTTTTTGTGTGCTCAAATATATGTCTGTGTGCTGTGCCAGTCAGCGTCCTGCGTCTCTTCCTTACTGCCCTCGGAGGCGTCTCTAGCTTGCCTCTTTGAGCCTGCTCCCCTGAACCTTTTGTTCCGTAACTCTGGCGTCCGCGACGGAGACCTTCTCCTTTCTATACTAAGGGGGTCGGAGCAGTGGAGTCAAGAGATCGTAACTGAGGGCTGCATAGAAGATGGAGATCGCGCAGTTCATTGAAGCGGGCGAGAAGCTTGGCTTGCAAAACGCGGAGCTTCAGGCATGGGCGAAACACAAGTGCTGAAGATTGGGCGAGTTGGATCGACGTACTTAGACTGTGTGACGAGTGGCGGCCCCAATAACGCATAGGACATAGAGGAGAAGAAGAAGAGGTGCGTGTTGTGCGCGGTGGCGGCGCGCGTGGAAGGCGGAGGCCGCGAAGCACGAGACAGAACAGGCCTGGAAGCTTGCTGCCAAGACGTACGTAGCTGTTCTTGGGGGCGACCGTCGCGGCTACCGGTCTGCTGCGGTTCCCGACTGTTCTCGGTTGCGGGCCTGTTCTCGGGGAGCGACCGCCGGGGCTACCGATCCGTGCGGCTCCTCACGCTGCTCGGGCAGCCACCAGTGGGGCCGGTGCTTGCGGCCACAGGCTAGGCCGTGCAGCGAACCGGCGACTCTTTGGGCTGCTGGCCGCGGCCTTCCACGTGGCCTTGCCTACCCCGAAGACGACGCCCGCACGGCTCATCGACGGAAACCGATTTGGCGCAACAGGGGCGGTGACATCGTACCTACCTCGCATCGACGTCGCACAGTCATACCAGTGAACACAGTGAGTGGTACGCGTGCACACGTGTATATAAGGCGACCGATCTGGAACCAGATATAACTGTTTGTACGCCACGAACATTGAAGGACGCGATTTGTTTATTTGGTTCAGTGTGTGATTATAGTTGTTTTGTCTTTGTGTTTGCCTCATCCTCGTCTGTCTGAGTTCCTGGGCCCACGAACCCCTTACAACTGGTATAGCGCATTATGAAACAAGAGAAACGGTCAAGCAGACCGACACAAGAGGACAGAGCGCTATCTTTCAACTGAGCTTTATTTGCAAATTGCATCGAATATGTACACTCTCGCAAGCATACAAAAAACACCCGGACGAATTGCTAAGATGAGACAAACCATCGCGAAGTCACAGAGCAAAGATTAATATAAGGTTCACTTGATTAAGAAAAGACACTTCAAGTTCGGATAAAGCCAGCGAAGGGGCGCTGATACAGGTGTTTCTAGCTCTTACTATACAGTGCGCTTCAATTATCTCACGAGTTATTTGTAGCGGGTGCTTCTTCACCACTTCGCATTGATCAAATCCAGGGGAACAGCCACAATCGAGGCAGTGAATGCCAATGTGTCCCTGGATTGATTTGTGCGCATTGTAATGGTGCTCTTTTAGCCTTTCATTGAGGCAGCGCCCCGTCTGGCCAATGTACCTCTTGCCACATGGGAGTGGTATCGGGTAAACAATCCCCGCTTCACATGTCCCAAACCGCGTTTTGTGCTTGGTTGGGCAAAGAGTAGCGTGTGATTTAAGGGGATTGATAGCTTTGCATAACCGCTGCAATTTATCCGGCGCCGAGAACACCACTTTCACGCCGCCTTTCTCGCCTATCTCTTTTAGTCGGTGGGAAATGCCATGCACGTAGGTAAAACTACGGGTCTTTTACGTTCATTTAATTTCGGCTGAGCCTTTTTTCTTTATTCGTCTTAACAGTTTTTCGGCTATAGATGATAACAGAAGGGCTGGGTACCCAGCACGCAAAAGCCTTTCAGTTTGAGCTACAAAGCTGCGCTGCATGACATGATTTTTTTATTTTATTTATTGATACTGCAGTCTCAAGCAGAGACTATAGCAGGTGTGAAATATTGATACATGATAATATAAAAAAGGCACAATATTATACATAGAAAATACATGAAGTGAAAAATACAATGCACACAGGTAAGAACAATAAGGCTAATAAAATGAACAAGAAACACAATGAAATTTAACAGCAAATAGTAACTGTAAAATCCAAAAATACGAGAACAAGCTGAATAAACACAAAAGAAACCAAAATTTCAAGGAGAAAATTTGTCGGATATATAATCGATTTGAACAAGATTATGCAGAAAATGGGAACGAATAATAAAAGAAGTATATTCAACAGTGCTAACGAACTACTGCAAGTATTTTTCGAACAAAGAAAGCGAGTCTTGTGTTACAATATTGTCGGTTAGGTTGTTCCAATCAACAATAGTTCTAGGGAAAAAAGAGTATTTAAAGCAGTTATTTCGTGGAAGTAAAGGCGTTATCGTGAAAGAATGTCTTTGCCTGGTTGCGTAACCCTGAGAATAATTGATAATGTGAGAGGAGTCTATGTTGTAATGTCCTTTAACTATTTGGTAAAATAATTTCAGTCGACAAATTCTACCTCTATTGGTAACTGAGGGCAACCCAGATCGTTTGATGACTTCAGTAATTGAGGAACGACCGTATGAGTTATATATGTAACGAACTACTTTTTTTTGTATTCTTTCGAGTTTGCCGATACTTGATTTGGTGTATGGGTCCCAAATTGGCACTGCATATTCAAGCATAGGAGATATAATGGACTGGTATGCAAGGAAACGAACGGAAGGAGTTGATAATTTTAAGGATCGTCTTAAAAAGAATAATTTACGTAATGCCTTATTTGTAACAACATCTATATGTTTTGACCATGATAAATTATTTGTGAACCATAAACCCAGGTATTTATATTCATCGACCTCCGAGAGAGTGTTTCCGTTTGCTTCGTAATGAAATAAAAGTGGTTTCTTTTTGTGGGCGATTCGCATAAAGACCGTCTTGTCGTAATTAATAGTCATCTGCCACTGTTCACACCATGATATGATTCTTTGGAAGTTTTCATTTAACCTAATCTGATCCTCGATTGACCTAACTGTTTCATAAATCACGCAGTCGTCTGCATAGAGTTTAATCTTAACATTAATATCAGTGGTGATGTCATTTATAAACATCAAAAATAACAGAGGCCCAAGTACGGACCCCTGAGGGACGCCAGAAACAACTTCAACTCGACCTGAGCAGGTGCCATTTAGGGAAACGTATTGGTAGCGGTTCATCAGGTAAGCTCTAATCCATGCCAGTAGAGTATGATTTGCTATAATAAAACCTAGTTTGTGAAGTAATTTATTATGCGATACTTTATCATGACATGATTTCCTAAGGGAGTTGATGAAACAAAGATTAGCAATGCTTCGCTTTACTAACTTAGAATGGCAGGAGTCAAAGGGCAAAAGAGCCCAGGCAGCACGCCAACACAGGACTGATGTAGGCGTGAAGTCGGCCAAAGTCGGCAGCGATATCGGGCCAAAGTCGGCAAATCGCGCTCGCGCTACTTTCACCCACATCTGCCCGATGACGGCCAGCCAGAATGGCTCCACTGTGGCGAAGCCACCCTGGGTCGAACTTGGCCAGCCAGAGTTGGCGAAATTTGGCCAGCCAGAATGGGTCGAATTTGGCTACGTAGCATTGGCCGATGTTGCGGGCATTCGGGCTTTTTTTGGCGTGTTGTCGGCCCCCGACATGGGGGGCCGACAACACGCCAAATGGTGTTTCTAGTGTTTACCTCACGTGTATCGCACCGTTTAGATTGTAAAAATTTTTATTTTTGTGTTTTCACATTTTCGAAGGGCTATGAAGGCATTTTCGAAGGCACTATGAAATGGACCAACAGTAGTTTGTGTAAATGTGCCTCTCATGCATACGTGAAAGCTCTATTAACACAGTAATAAGTGGGGCTAAGTGGATCCTCTGTACTTTTTATTAATGCGCTCTAAACAAACCAAATAACACAACAAGAGAGGTTTATAGAGAAAAGCACTATTTCATTTATTTTCTGGACTTTGAATTGATAATATGCTATCCTCGTGTTGCACCGTCGTAGTGGAAAAGTTTCGGCAAGGATGTAACCTGCGGGAAAAGTCGTGAAAAGTTAGCACAGCTTTGGAGCACATGAGCACAATACTATCATGGTATGCAAATTATGTGCCATTGATGAACAAACGCAGAAATTCAAGAAATGTCAGAAACATCTCATAATCGGGCACTACTTTAGAAAATAACAAAAGAAAGTTCTCCTTTTAATTATATAATGGATTTATGTTCAATATTCAATCCCCAGATCTTGGCTTCGCGTCGCTTTAGATACCCAAGGGGAAAAAAACGTGAGTAAAGGTTATGTTGCAAAGCAACTTTAAAAGCGGCACATTACTTGAAATAGGTGCATTTTGCATTATAATGAATTTAATATTTTTGGCATACATCGGAAAGGAAAACATGCAGCAGGACGTGAGCTAACACGACACACACCAGGGATGGGGTCGTTAGATAAAAAATGTCCTTAAATGATAGGTGCAAGGTGCATTATAAGCCGATATTAGGGGAGGAACATCTTTTCAAGGCTACTTTAAAAATGCCATCGCGTGCCGAACTGCCGCACGTGTCCTACACCAAGGAGCACGTATTCGGTATCACGCTACCTTTAAAAATACGGGCAAGTAAAAATAATGTTAGGATAACTGCAAGTCACCACACAATGGGTGTTTGATACAAGCACAGGATTAACTACATGAAGTAAAACTGCTTTGGGCCAACGTGCGTAGGCTCTTTATTCGAAAATAAGGAGCCTACGCACCTCACGACAGAAATAATATATAAAGTGGAACCGGTGCTTTAACATCACAACAAAATGTGTCACGTCCCATTTTGAAAACTGGCCAGCAAATTACCGAATTTTGGCATCCGCTCTGCACTCTACAGCTGTGAGTGCGCAATACAAATTCGGCGACGACACTGTAGTCTCACCAAAAGGCACAGGCTTGTGTTCATATACAACCGATGTCACAGTTGGGATGGGCATTGTCTTAGGAGGTACACTCGCCAAGGAATCGCGCAATCAACTTGAATGATCGATAAATGCGGTACATGATAAACGATAAACGCGTAGGCAGACTGCGTGCAGCCGTTGTACACCTTGCAGGTTGGTAGCAATGCAGCCGCGACGAGAGAGCGCGGAAAGTTTCCCGTGGTTTCCCCCTCCGAAGGCAAGGAACGCCAGCAAAAGCAGTTTCAGAACCACATTCTTTGCAAATTGCAGATGAGCACAATGGATGTGCAAGGAGGGGGCCTTGACAATGGTGGTCAGTTCGGAAGGGGACGCGCGCCCCCCTCCCTACACACTTTTTTAATTTTTAGTTGCTGCTGGCTTAGCACCTGCTAGGTTGCTTCTCGGCAGAGCACTCTCGTTTTTCTTGCTTTCTTTTCTTTTGTAGTTGTCTCAAAACGTGGAAGACAGCATTTCTGTGGGGCAAACATTTTTGAACAATGGCGGGGACACCCGCCGGGACTGCATTTGTTAAGTGCAGCTCAGTGCAGCCTGTGGCATATGCTGGTACGCATGTGCTCTCTTGCCAGCTAGTTGTAACACAGGATTTCGCAGAGGCTGAACCACCCACTCTAGCTAAAAACGCGAGCGAAATGCTGCACTGCACGCAACAAACGTAGCGAGGACGCACGGCGCCGCCATTCTGCTTGAATTTCTGCCATTTTCTGCAGCGCAGGAAAGACATGCACGTGCTGCCTTTCCGCACGACAAGAAATACTGCGATGACTCTGTCTCTACGCACCCTTCTCTTGCCCTTATTTGTTATAAATAAATTAGTTGCTAAATATCAGAATACGCGCATGTTTGCTTATATCAACGCCATAGTGTCATACGAACGTCAGTGATAAATGCGACACACTGCACAGAGCATGCACTCAAGCTCGATATATTCTGCTCATCTAACCAGTACAACGTAACCGATGGCCGATGTGTAAACGAATTCGATATGTATGGAAAAAACGCACTAACGGACGTTACACAAAAAAAGCAAAAGAAATAAAAAAGCAGGAATTATGCGCAATGTCGTGGACATCAAAAGGACAGAAAGTTGAGCGAGTTGGTGACAGTCCATAATCAAAAGAAGAGGCGTGCAGGACACGGACACAAGGAGAGCAGTGAACAACACGAACGCCGACTAACAACTGATGCACAGCACAGAGGCGAAAAAGAAAGAAGACACAGCTTATCTGCGCATGCTCGGAATGGTAGCGCCACCTGTCAATCGGTTACACGTGCCGGTCTTCGCGATAGACAACTCCTAAGGCTTTCTATCTCCTCTCTGTTTAAGCTAATCGACGGCTGACTCACGCATGCACTTCCACTAATACTGATATGCCAGGCCTCAACCAATAAACGCGTATCTTCGTTCTTGTGCCTGTACAGGATCTCGGTTTTGTCTAACTCGAGCATGCAGCTACAGACCTGGCAGTGCAAGGATAGATTGGACGGCGTCCCACCGGATAGCGACCTTCTGTGTTCAATTAATCTTTGATTAATACAACGCGCAGTTTGCCCTACATAAAAACGTCCGGCAGCTAAAAGGAATCTTATAAACTACACCCATGCGACAGTAGCTGAAATTGTGCTTAAGAGGACAGATATCCGTTCGCTTCTTACCTTCCATCTGCTCATTTCTTCTATGCACTGCAGCACAAACCCTTCCTAACTTATTGGGAGCCGTAAACACAACATTAACCCCATATTTACTTCCCACTTTCTTAAGCCTGTGCGAAACTGCGTGGATATACGGAATACTCACGACCTTCTTCTTGTTAATGTTACTCTCTGCTACAGCTTTTGTTCCGGTCGAAATCGACTTCTTAAGACGCTCAGCTACTGTGGCTATGGCTAGTCTAGGGTAACCTGCATCTAAGAGGCGCTCGACCTGCGCATTAAAGCTAATGGTCAAACGGTGCACGCACGACTTCGATAGGGCTGACTTTAAACAGGACAAGGCTATTCCGTTTTTTACTACTTTCGAATGCTTGGAGTCAAAGTTTAACAACGGCTTAGATGCTCTAGGGGAATACTGCCAACACACGTGATTCTGCTCAAATGACAACGAGATATCTAAAAATTGTATTACGTTTCTCTCCGGTAGTTCTTTCGTAAACCTTAGACCATCCCCATTAAGTTTAAATTGATCGCTTACATAGGTGACGACGGACTCAAAATCATCCTTACTACAAAGTACCAAGTAATCGTCCGCATACCGAAATACCCTAATGATGCGGTCCCCTAAGGCCTCTTTTAAACGGCAGTCAAACTTGCTCAAGTATAGATCACTTAGAATAGGGGCTACCTTTGAACCTATAGGGGCTACCTTTGAACCTATATATGTCGTGGACATATTAAGGAATTATTAGCCTATTGTATCTGCGTGGTAGTAGAGAGCATGGAGGTGGAAAATGGAGGTATAAGTTTACCCGACTAGACAATTATTTTCTGTTGCTGAGCTTATGCGAGCTGCGATACATACGTTGCGCTGTACTGGAGCTGCTTTTGCAAAGAATGCACTAGTTTCGCGAACGCACTGAGGAAATGTAGTGAAGGGGCACGTGGTCAACAACAGATTGACTTAGGACGGTTGGTTTATACTGTAACCCTGCACAAACCTATGAAGAAACTAGGGAACAGAAGAGAGCTTTGATTTTCAACTGATTCTTTTTCAGTGCTGTTTTTATATACCATAAAATACGCAGATCGCCTGCAAAAGAACACTGTGTGATCACATACACTCTAGTAGAACTCACCAGAAAAGCACTCTCTATGTCAATTATAGGTGTGTGCATTTGTTTGCCGCCTTTGAGATGAAAAATGCTTGCCATATGACTGCTTCGTATTTTTAGTTTTTGCTTTTTTCGCAAATGTCGTGGCCTTGACAAGAGCACTTCATTTGAATTTGCAATACAAAGCGATATATGTATTTCATGGTCCTCTGAATATAGAGTTAGCACTGGATCAGTATTGTCTCCTCGCTGTCGCGCTGTTAGCTCCGTATACTGTTCTTTTGCATAGGTTGCTAAATGACAGTAGTATAACGCCGGTGGCGTGTTTATCTCCGCTTCAGCGCACCATAAAGTCTGCGCTGGACCTTTTTTGTCCACTCGCTGTTGCGCTGTTACTCCATATGCCCTTGCCTTCCATAGGTTGCTAAATGTCAGTAGTATAGCGCCGCTTGCAACTGTTTATCTTTGTTTGAACATATGAGTGGCGGTTATGCCCATCGGTGTATGCACGAACTAGATCAATTTCTATGAATTTAAATTTTCTGACTTGCGCTGTCTGATAATTTTCCACCATGCTTGTCGATCCTTCTGGCTAATGTTAACTGTTGCGCCAGCCTGTTTCGCAAAGTTCCCGCAAAACAGCCTATAGATGTATATATCAATAGTTTATATGTATGTTTTTTGTGTGCCCTGCTTATTAAAAACAATGCGCGCGAACATAATGTCATATATGCTGCTCAAAACGCACGTGGGCTATGTTCCGGCACTGAAACGCGTATACATGAATATATGAAGCTCAACATCTGATTCTTACATCGAATCTCTCAAGTGAATATCGGTAATGCTTGTCTCGATCGGATCTCTATTATATACAGCAGGCTTCCAAAGAGGCCCGGCCGATATCAACCATGAAAGGCTGCGGCGTAGTCGACGTTGCCTCCAGGACAGCAGAAATGACTCAGTGTTTCCCGTGAAATAATCTTTCTGGGGAAATATCGCGCCAAATTCGCCATATTCCTCAGGCGATTCTGATGAGCGGCAAAATCGGCGCCACATTTGCCGGAGAAAGTTATCGGCTAGCCGACGGGGGCTCTAAGGTGGCATACTTGGCACAGTGTTGGCGATAAATGGCGTCGGCCAGCCCATATTGTCTGTAGAAAGGCAAAATCGGCGCTATAGTTGCCGTTGAAAGCCATCGCCTCAGCCGATGTCGGCAGTAACGCGGCATAAGCGGCCCCATGTTGCCAATTACAGTCGACGGCCTGCCGATATCGGCGGGGCAGCGCCTATAGTAGCCCGACATTGCCAGTCATTGACGGCGGCTTAGCCGATACTGGCTCGCTGTCGGCAACGTTAGGCCGTGGATGGCCCGAACTTTGCCGCCATAAAACCAATATCAGCCCTTCGTTGCGTGCTGCCTGGGAGGCTTTCCAGTCCTAGGTTCATATAGCCAGCACACATGGTCAGGTGTAAAAATCAGGTTCAAATCTAAAAAGCGTAAGCTGTTGTCAATAGGCACCTCGTGCGTCAATACAATCGGATTGAAACAGTCATTGAAAGTCTTCACAATATCGTCGGTTAGCTGCTGGCAGGCAGCGTCACTGTAATTGATAAAAACCAGAAAGTCGTCTACGTAACGACATACTTTTACGACAATACTTAGGTCGAGCATGCTCATCAGCAATCGGTCATGATATGCAAGGCATGTGTCACTTAAGATAGGGGCGAGACATGACCCGATGCAGACACCACTAGGCTGTATGTAAGTCCGATCATTAAAAGATGCAAAAGTCGACTTGATATAAAAGTACGCAAGCTCTAAGAGGCTATTGTTATGTACACCCGTGAGATTCTGAAAGGCTGCTGCACCAAATGAGTCAATGGCATTGTCAACTTGACCGACGAGAGCGCCCTATGGTCAGTAGACGGAGCCCATTTACCCGGACAAAAAAATAGAAAACGCCCCGAGGCGTCGCGTTCGTGCAGTGCGATTGTGGCGCAGATGGTAGTGAAAGAGGTGCTCATTATAGACACGCCAGCGTCTCAGGATCCGCGTGTATGGTGCCGAAGCGCTCACAGAAAATTCCGTATGTTCAAGAAAAGTGAGTGTTTTCTGTGGCAAGATGTATTAGCTGCCGCCCACGTTGAGAGAGAGTATGTTGTTCCCACTGTCGTCTGCAAGTCGCGAAATTCCTTTGTGGCAGAAGCACGTGACTCACTCCCTTTGATAGTTCTGTAAATCGAATGGAAGCCGATGTGGATCTTAAACGATTTGCATGAGCCAAGTCAGTTCTTCTGTTAGCAGAAATTGTCGTACTCGTCACGAAGCTGTACCATAGTGTCAAAAGTGTGTTACATACTTCAGTTCTGTTCATGTGCCTCCAATGTATTTTTGTATGATCTCCATTTCATATTAGAAACAGGTCATCAGCCACTGCAATGTAGAAATTCATATAAGCTATCCAATACGCGCATTCTCCGTTGGAGCCTTCTTTTCGCTGATTACGATTTCACTGTACTTCATATTCCGGGACCAACCAACGTAGGT
Organism: Hyalomma asiaticum; assembly: GCA_013339685.2. NCBI lineage: Eukaryota > Metazoa > Arthropoda > Arachnida > Ixodida > Ixodidae > Hyalomma > Hyalomma asiaticum. The sequence goes on along the minus strand of CM023490.1, from coordinate 71,367,418 downwards.
GCTTACTTCCCAAGTCGCAGTTGATGTGTCCCGGCGGATCTTGAGAACAACCTGCATTAAGCACATTCGGATTTTATTGTGCAACGCTACGGTTGCACAGTTTCAGTCTGTTTGACGCGATATATCATTATGTTACTTCGGTGTGACGTGTGTGAACTGGATGTGAAGTGTTTACTTGAATCTGGTGTATGTACACTTATGTGTGACAAGGCTCTAAGGGAACGAGTGGGCCTCCTCACAACAAAGTGTTCCCCTAGAACCCTTCTCACGATAGGGGCTCGTGTGAGGAAGTGGTGTCTCACGGACATTGATGCCGACAAAACGGCAAAAGGAACGCAAGCAACCACGCGAGCAGTGACATTGGGCCGCTATTTGAACGCCTCTCTGCGCGGGCCCTTGGAGCGCGTGAACGAAGAAACAATAAGAAGGAACGAGCCAAGACAGACGAGGGAAGACGCGCTGTCCTGGTCGGGTGTCAACACCCGGGAGGCCAGCATTTGTCGGAGGGAAGCGCCAACGCACAAGGGACCTCGTGAACGGCACGTCTCCTGCTCCGGACGCCCAGCAGACGACTGGGAGTGTTCGTCGACCCTTCGTCCACAACACTCCTGGTGCCTGCCTCGCCGTTCCCGAGAACCTTCGACGGTGGTGGTGGTGAAAAACTTTATTATAGAAGAGCGTATATACAATGAGCCCCCTAAAGGGCCCTACAGACTAGGTGACATCCTCAGTCCGGGACGTCATTGGACGATGCCGCTGCTTTTGCTCGCGCTACCAGGGCCTGCTGGGCCCGCAGGTCGGAGCAGCTAAGCAGCGTCGCCTCCCAGTCCGCTCGCGTAGGGTTGGGGAGGGGAGAAAGGGCTGTGTTCTTTTGGCAGGCCCATACCATGTGGTAGACATCGACTGTCTCCCCACAGTGTCTGCACCTGCCAGTGACTTTGGGGTCAAAGTGTTTTAATATCGCCGGACACAGCAACGTGTTTGTTTGTAGTCGGCGTAGAATTCTTCTCCCGCCTTATCCAGACCATTGGCGGGGGGTGGATACCGGCAATGCTGGGAGCGATAGTATTCTAGAATTTCTTTATACCTGAGCAGCGGCGGTTGCGGGGTCCAGTCAATAGGGCTCGAATGAGGTACCCGGGGAATGAGCGCTCGGGTAGCCGCGTCTGCGGCCTCGTTCCCTCGAAGTCCCTGGTGACCTGGGGTCCATACCACGCGTTTTGGGGTGGGTTCGGTGAACCTTGTGCTCGCAAGCAGAATATCGTAGGCAAGGGATGAAATTTCCACTGCCAAGTAGCGGGCGCAGGCTTTGCGAGAATCAGTGACAATGACTTTACAAACTCGATGCGAGAGGGCTAACGCTATAGCAACCTCCTCCGCCTGTATTGAGTTGCGGGCCTTAAAGGAAAGACCATCCACCTGCGTTTCCCTGTGGATTACTGCTGCCGTGTAGTATCCCCTCGGTCCAGGTCCAGCGACATCCACGTAAAATACCCCTGTCTTACTACCATACCGTGTTTCAAGCGCCCGAACGCGCGCGTCCCGTCTTCCCTGGTGTATTTCTGAGTCCATGTTTTTGGGCAGAGGCTGTACGAAAAGTTTGTGCCTCCAAAGATCCGGTACCTTGTGCGTGTCCTCTGTTTCATGGTCGTGTTGTATGTAGAGGCGAGCGAGAAGGCGTCGACCTGAAGGCGTCTGTGCAAGTCGAGTGTACTGATTTACTAGATGGGCTTCCATGAGCTCCTGGAGTGAGTTTATCACGCCAAGTGCGGTCAAACGCGCATTGGATGTGGTGATTGGGAGGCCCAGAGCCCGTTTGGTGGCCTTCCGTATTATTGCGTCTATGCGTTCGGCATCGTGTTTCGTAAGCCGGAGATAGGGAACGGAGTACAAGACTCTGCTGGTGACCAAGGCCTGGGAGAGCCGAAGCGCATGCTTACCTCGCAATCCTCCTCGCTTATTTGAGACGCGATGTGTCATTCGTCCCACCATTTCCCCGGTTTTTTTTTTTAGTTTAGCGATGGTCGTGTCAATTTTGAGGCGATTGTGAATGTACAGGCCGAGGATTCTGATTTCCTCTGCCTCGCGAATGGGTGCCCCTGAGAGGGTCAGGGAAATGCGCGTCTTGTCTTTTTGGTTGGCTTTGATGTGAACGAATTCGGATTTAGCTGAGGCGCACTGGAGCCCACACGCCGACGCATAGGAGTCGACAGCGGAGGCAGCCTGTTGGAGACTGGCCTCAATATCTCCCAGGTTCCCCTGTGTGCTCCATATTGAAATATCATCGGCATACAGCGCATGTTGGATACCTGAGATCCGAGCCAGCTCTCTCGGAAGGTACATCAAGGCGATGTTAAAAAGTAGCGGTGAAAGGACCGCGCCTTGCGGTGTGCCCCTCGTGCCCATGATGTAGGGACCGTGTTCGTCACCCTCAATGCGCAGAATGGCCTCCCTATCAGACAAGAAATCTCGTATGTAGGAAAAGGTCCTGCCGCCGCAGTTTGTGGTGTTAAGATTGGCCAGGATAGAACTATGCTTGACATTGTCAAAGCGCCTTTTAGGTCTAGGGCGAGGACGACCTTATCGTTGCTGCGCATAGTTGCTGGCTGTATTACTTCGCGATGGAGCTGTAATAGAACGTCTTGGGCGGATTTTTGCGGTCGGAAGCCATACATGGTGTCGGCGAAGGTGCCTGTGCGCTCTAGATACGGTGAGAGGCGATCTCGAACCATAGTTTCCATAAGTTTCCCTACACAGGATGTAAGGGAAATGGGACGCAGGTTATCGGTATTTATAGGTTTGCCCGACTTAGGTATGAAAGTTACCAGTGCGGTCTTCCAGTCTTTTGGGATGGGCTGACCTTCCCAGATGGTGTTGATATAATCGAAGAGGTGCATGTATGCCGAATCCGGAAGATTAGCAAGTAGCTTTACCGTGATTTTGTCTCGGCCCGGCGCCGTGCCCCTTTTCATCTTAGCAAGTGCCGCTTTGATGTCTGAGAGCTCAAAGAGAGCGTCTAATTCGGCGTTCGGTTTGCCTGTGTAATTGTATTCAGGCCCTTGCGGATCGCGGACGCGGCAGAGATATCTGTCGCTCAGCGTATCTGCGAGTTGGGCTGTAGGGCCTTGGAAACCATGTAACGCACGGCAAAGTTGGCGTTGCGTTTCCCCTCTGGACTGTGCAGGGTCGATGAGGGTTCGAAAGAGTCTCCACGTCCCCCTCGAATTCATCTGTCCAGCAACAGCATTGCATTTGTCCACCCAGTTTGCGTCGGCGAGTTGGGCGGCATATGTTGCAGCTTCCTCTGTGAGGGCTGCAATGCGGAGTTTGAGTCTGCGGTTGTGCTTTTGTTTTCGCCACCGCCGAGTGAGGCCACGGCGTGCGTCCCACAGGTGTAATAAATGTGGGTCTATCGCAGGGATGGCTTCGGTGGTCTGTAAATTACGGATGTGTTTTTTCTGCAACTGTAGGAGGTCATTGGCCCACCGCGCATACCCCTCGGTGAGGAGATTGCAAGATGGTGGTTGCTGGCGGAAGGTGCACCAGTCTGTGAGTTTTGCGTGCGCCCGTGTTCGCTTGGCTGCGCGGGTGATGAGAGTGAGTTTGAGAACATAGTGATCGCTGCCTAAGGTGTCCCCCAGATTTTCCCACGCGGCATGCTGCGTATTTCGAACCAAAGTGAGGTCGGGGCATGTGTCTCTGTGAACGGAGTTGCCGATTCGCGTTGGGTATGTTGGATCAGTGAGGAGAGTCAGCCGGAGCGTGGAGATCAGCTCAGAAAGCTTACGCCCTCGAGCCGTTTCGCGTATATATCCCCAGTGTAAACTGTGCGCATTAAAATCTCCCACGATCACCAGCGGGTTAGAGCCTGCTACCTTGAGCGCACGTGTGAATATTTCAGTAAACGTAACTTGCCGCCGGTGAGGGGGGCAGTGGATATTTAATATGTGTGTGGCAGGGTCTTCACGCTTGAGCGGAAGAATCGTAACCATGGTGTAATTTTGCGGTGTCGTCAGGTCTAAATCGACGTTCTGAGCTGTGTAAGTTTTGTAGACTAAAACGCAGGTGGACGGCTCACTCTGAAACGCATTATACCCCGTCATTTTAGCCTCTAATCCGGGTACTTGCAGCGTGATCACCACAGGGGATGTACCCAAATTTTGGAAGTAGAGCTGCAGGTGCGCGCGCTTTTTGCGGTCGCGAAAGCCCCTCCAATTCCACTGTACAATTTCGAGTGGTTGGTCTAATTTGTTACTGGTCTGCCGCTGTGTCGGTGCCATGGCGTACTATTAATCTTGCGGGGAAGCGAGCCTCCAATGTATTGTATGATCTCCATTTCATATTAGAAACAGGTCATCAGCCACTGCAATGTAGAAATTCATATAAGCTATCCAATACGCGCATTCTCCGTTGGAGCCTTCTTTTCGCTGATTACGATTTCACTGTACTTCATATTCCGGGACCAACCAACGTAGGTGCTTACTTCCCAAGTCGCAGTTGATGTGTCCCGGCGGATCTTGAGAACAACCTGCATTAAGCACATTCGGATTTTATTGTGCAACGCTACGGTTGCACAGTTTCAGTCTGTTTGACGCGATATATCATTATGTTACTTCGGTGTGACGTGTGTGAACTGGATGTGAAGTGTTTACTTGAATCTGGTGTATGTACACTTATGTGTGACAAGGCTCTAAGGGAACGAGTGGGCCTCCTCACAACAAAGTGTTCCCCTAGAACCCTTCTCACGATAGGGGCTCGTGTGAGGAAGTGGTGTCTCACGGACATTGATGCCGACAAAACGGCAAAAGGAACGCAAGCAACCACGCGAGCAGTGACGTTGGGCCGCTATTCGAACGCCTCTCTGCGCGGGCCCTAGGAGGGCGTGAACGAAGAAACAATAAGAAGGAACGAGCCAAGACAGACGAGGGAAGACGCGCTGTCATGGTCGGGCGTCAACATCCGGGAGGCCAGCATTTGTCGGAGGGAAGCGCCAACGCACAAGGGACCTCGTGAACGGCACGTCTCCTGCTCCGGACGCCCAGCAGACGACTGGGAGTGTTCGTCGACCTTTCGTCCACAACACTCCTGGTGCCTGCCTCGCCGTTCCCGAGAACCTTCGACGGACGCTGTGTCAACGCCGTCAGCGAGCCGGAGCGCGTGAGCCTTCTGAGCTTCAGCTCTTTTCAACTCTTTGCTGTAGAGACGCTATACATATTTTGTATATATTATTGTCAAGTTTTGTGCTCTGTGTGCGCTCTTGTTTAAGTGCGTTTTTGCCTGTCTGTGTTTTTGTGCTGAAATATATGTCCGTGTGATGTGCCAGCGTCTGCCTCTTCCTTGCTGCATCCGTAGACATCTCTGACTCGCCTCCTTTATCTGCTCCCCAAGCCTTGTTCCGTAACACCGGTATTTGGAGCGAATGTTCGATTTGGCACGTGACATTTGCATTTGGCTCACTGTGATTCGAATAGGGTGTTTATTTATTTATTATTTATTTATACAGTACTGCTAGCCTCTATCTGAGGCTGTAAGCAGGAGTGGGAGTAACAGGTACAAAATAACGTGAACAAATCAAGATACAATAATCGTGTCACTAGAACAAGCAAAAGAAAGAAAAGAAAGAACGCTCCAGACGAACAAAGTACAAACGTAATCGCAACTTTTCAAGCAGTGGTATGCGCAAACTGATTGCAGAAAGATATGACAGTACTTCTGTTTACGTAAAAAAGAGAAAAAAAAGTAAGCGGATACGCGACAGCCGTATCACGTCAACTAAAGGGATGTACTCTAAGTAATGTACTCTAAAGAAAAATGAAACAGATAAGTGTAAGGCATATGGACAGCGTTTGAAACTACAATGGTCGTAAATGATTGTAAAAGCGATCACACCTGAAGAATTTTTACAAAAGAATCAGTAGTCGGACATTCCACAACACTGGCTGGGAGGCGGTTCCACTCTGGAATTGTCTTAGGAAAAAAAGAGTTTGCGAAAGTTTCAGTGCGGCAGGAATATTCTTTTATTTTTTTATTATGATGGGACCGGGTGGCTCGCTTGGACACTGGTTCTACGTCCTACAAGTCGCTTTGTGGCAATCTCGACGTAGCGAATGCGTTCTCAGCGAAGCTGTTGTACCTCGGGATAAAGCGTCCATAGTTTCAGAAAACCTCGCCTCGCGTCGCCTAGCAACCAGCCACGCCACAGCTGGCGCACCACCTCGACAGAGCCGCGCATGCGCACTAATACCATCAACAACAGTGAAAAGAAACTAAGAAGGAAAGGACGGAGAGCCCAGCATAGTCTCGTACGACAAGGAGTCGCAAAAGGTGGTGAGGGCGACGAGGGGAGAGGCTGTTCTTCTAAAGCATAGCAAAGAGTGGGAGGTTAACGAGGAGAGGCATTGATTGATTGATGGATTCTTGGGGTTTTACGTCCCAACACCAGCTCTGATTATGAGACACGCCGCCGTAGTGGAGGGCTCCGGAAATTCGAGCACCTGGAGTTCTTTAGGTGCACTGACGTCGCACAGTACACGGGCCTCAATATTTCTCGTCGATTGAAATGGAGTCGCCGAGGCAGGGATGCGTGATTCCACGCATCGCCACGAAGTGAACCATGACGAGTGGGCGAATCTGGGAATTGTTCTGTGTTACCGTAAATCACCAGTTACATTGCCCACCCATGCATGTAAGTGCGTGACAACGCGTGTGTATATTTACACACGCGTTGTCATTTATGCTCTTTATGATATTCCTGTGCTCCTACGTCGTAGACCGTGCCGAGTTCCGGATTAATTTAGTTAAGGCACACGCTGCGAATCCTTACGGTTTAGCTACGCACAAGAGAAATTTCCCACCGGCACTGCAATGTAGGTCAAGATCCAGTGCCTATATATAGAAGGTTTGGCAGTTTGTAAACAAACAGGAATGCTTCGAACGGTCTGCCTAAGAATACTTCTGGTGTGACACTTCCGGTAATACTTTTTCAATGGTCTCGACGGTATTTACCTGGTGCGTTTGAGTTTCTTGCTCTATTTCTGGTGCATTCCTTGATATGTGCTTAGAGCGATGTCTAGCGACTACGTGAAGTGGCTCGACGACGTATCACGGCACAGGTACAAGCAGAAACTGCAGTGGCGAGGAGTTGCCCGATCCACTGTGTAGGGAAGTTGTGGCCTGAAGTGCAGCTACATGAATTGACGAACGATCCATGTGACTGCATGTCAGCCGATGTTGCTGAGCAATGTTAACTGCACAATTATTGCGAAAGGTAAGAGTTAATATTGGGATTGTCTTTCCTCCTTGATGGTTCATATGGTCGCGGCGACACGTTGAAGGACGGAGTCTGGGCCAAGATGTCCTCACAGCAAAAACGCGCAGGTTTGTTTAGAATGGCTGTACACTTTAAAGAACACGGCCAGGGCGGCCAGTACTGTCACCAGACACCATGACAACACAACTGGGCTCAAACCACACCAAGCGGTTGGTTCCGAGCCCTTAGCATGTGCACCCAAACGGGGTAAGCACCAAGCTTTAAAATTTAATCACCTCGCCAAGCCTGACCTTCCTTGCCGCGTCTGCGACCCGACTCTCCTTCCTCCTCCTCTCTCTTTCCACGTTAAATACATTCGACCGCCTTCTGGGACCAACCCATATGCAGCATTTCGACAATGTTCGCTCTCTCCAAGAGGGCCTATGGTTACGCTTTCGCGTTCGCACACTTCGAACCACTCGCGGCACCGAGCTTCACCGAAAGATAGCATCGGCCACTAATCCCGTAATGGGCTAGCAGAACTCCGCAGCAGGGCCAACTTGCCGCTCTGATTACCCGGCGGCATGCATCAAAGCCGCCGCTTCAACAGGACTGCCTGGCAGGTCTATTGTCATCAAGAGCACTTCCGTGCATTTCTTAAACAGCTAGCTTTACTGTGACAACCACTATTTAAAAAGGTCGTAATAATGAACATCCTTCTATAACATAAGAAGGGGTGAAGTTGTGTGCGGAACGCTATGTCTCATAAACGAGTACGTTTTATCACACGTATTCCAAGTTGTCTAAAGCGGGCTAGTTGACACACTCAAAACTTTTGTGTAGGACACATCACGATAAAACGCTTATTACTGCACTTGTGTCACGCCAGGTACTTTTTGAGAGATCGGCGCCGATCAGAATCGATCGCGATCTGAAGTAATACCTATAACGTGAAGTAATATGAAATCTGCTCATTATGTGATGACGTCAGGCGCGGCTGAGTCACGCAAACTACTATGCTTTACTCACGAGTGCACTATTCATGAACCAAACTTTCAAGTTAACCCGTCCACATTGGCAGCAACACTACAGGCAATGAGTCTGTTGCTCGCACTGGTGCGAAACCACTCGCAGGCTAAAAACCAAATGCACCGCGACGTATGTACACATTCATGTTGAGCGCGACTACTTTGTGTTGCTTCGGACAGTACACATCGCTGATAAGGCTCCGACTACAAGAAACACCTTTATGATAGATTTTCGGCCTTAGCCAGCTTTCACGTTATGGTACCCACTTCTGGCGTCAACGCGGTTATCTGTCATGGGTGCAACACTACGGAGTACGACCTTTTGGGGACGTTATACTTACGTCTGGGCATCGTCTCTGTGCGATTAGAGTATGCGTTGAGCATTTGATGAAGTGGGAAGAATAGATCTGCGCGCTCTTTGTGCGAATGCAGTTTTCTCGCCTGGTCGCAGGGATAGCTCTTTCCACTTCATCTCTCGGGACACACAACGCTTTGGCTTGGGATAGCAAATCAGTTCCTGATCGCAGACTGCACCCTGGCACCACACAGTCCGAGTCGCGAGCGCTTCATCGGAATAATTCTATCAGCGGGAAAGATCGGAACACAAGCAGCCGCGGCCGGCACCAACGCACGCTGAAGCCAGGCGAAAACAAGGTAAACAGGGAAGTTTTCTAGGGCAAATTTCCGGTGTTGCAAGCGCTGGCGAAGCCGTGTACACCTGGCGACAACTTTCTGTGGCAGCACAGCCAAGGTCACGTGGGCGGAGCTTCTGCACACGTGCGCCAAGTAGTCCGAGCGAGATCTCGGTGTTGCGAGCGCATCCACTTTTGAGGGTGCCAGTTTCAAATTAACCCCGCACACCACCCTCCGTCTTATGTAAAGTTTTATAGCGGTATACAAGATCTATACCTGGTTGGTTATTTATAACTTTAACTCGAAGTAACCCCAATGTAGTATACGCTGATATGCCAACCACTCACTCCAATATGTATGCAAACGCGCACCTAGTACACAACATTTTGTAACGCCTTTTTTTTTTGGAAGATCGTCTATTGTGGGGAACCGTAGGAACGCTGAAGAGCGTCGACAATTGGGCCACTTGGTGCATAATTTCTGAAGAAAACCAGCTGAAAACACACGGACACAGAAGAAGAAGGCGCACAGGACGATGCTGGACTAACAACTGAAATTTTATTTCGGAAAACCGACATATGAAACCTTTCCAAGCGCCCGCACCTGAGCGAGAGTCATTAACAAGCACAAAAAATAGATATGCTGGCGCATTGCACAGCACTACCAGATAGCGGGCCACAATCACGTATCTAAGAACTACAACACATATGGACGAATCCATGCGTGTGTGACAAACAAGGAGACTGAGAAAGATTGATCTGTGGGGTTTAACCTCCCAAAATCAGCTCTGATTATGAGAGACGCCGTAGTGTGGTGGTCTTTGGAAATTTCGACCACCTGGGGTTCTTTCACGTGCACTGACATCGCACAGGACACGGGCCATTCGCCTCCATCGAAATGCAGCCGCCGCGGCCGGGATCCGATCCCGCGACCTTCGGATCTGCAGCCGAGTGCCATAACCACTAGACCACCGTGGCGGGGTTATTTATGTTCGTAATGTAGTCGTGTTGTGCTATACCAATTGTCGTATACATCCAATTAACGAAACGGCCAGGAGAGCACAAAGGTTGTGGCATATAACTCATGCCCCTCATGACACACCTGTCATGATTTTCATGTTATGACTCGTCATTTATGTTCGTCATGCGGTCATGTGGTGCCACACCGATTTTCGTATATATCCCATTAACGAAACAGCCAGGAGAGCACAAAGTCGTAGGCGGCTAGATAGATAGATAGATAGATAGATAGATAGATAGATAGATAGATAGATAGATAGATAGATAGATAGATAGATAGATAGATAGATAGTGTGGGGAATTAGGCTGCTTGCCTCCGCCGCCAATCATCATCATAAAATACGCTAGCTCGTGGCACGTACCGCCGGCTTGGGGCGGAGCGCGTGGAGCGGATCTGGGCAGTCTGGCCTGGGCTTCCAGAGAGTAAACTACGTTGTTCTAATGGCTCGTGTGCCCATCTCTGGGAACCTCAGCTGGCCAGAGGCTCAGAAGCCACGGCCCTGAGCCCACAATAGATAGATAGATAGATAGATAGATAGATAGATAGATAGATAGATAGATAGATAGATAGATAGATAGATAGATAGATAGATACGCTCAAAGTCGCCGAAGTTCGCCAAGAAATGCTTCGCATTAAAAATAATAAGATGCTGTGTGCACGCATGTCTCGGTGCTTCAGACGACGCTGTGTGCGCGCTGCCGCGTCGTCAGTACCGCGTTGGTCCGTTTGCTGCTTTGCTCATCAGAAGCAGACGCGGTCAGCTACAGTGGAAGGAAATGAAGACGTTGCGATGCTGACGCTCGGTAAATGTACTTATCAGAACAAAGCTACCGAACACGCGTTTCTGAGCTTGTCAGTAGTACTGCCGCAAACGTTACTCGGGCAGCCAGCGCATGCATGCTTGGGGGATGTGAGCGGTCCACATTACTCGATCTATATGTTAAGACAGACCTCGGACGTCTTCATCGCACGTGTTCATATTCATTGTGTGATAAACGTCTTTGTATAATGGGTGGTGCTACCGCATTTGAATTCGCGTAAAACAAAGCACCAGACGAGGCAGTGCCACATCGCCGATCCCAAATGCGATAGCAGGCACAGGTTTCACCGCCACCTTCCTGCTTTATTAGTGAGATTTCATGGTCCCATTTGCTTTTATTTAAATACCCATGGTGCTTCTTAATTCATGCACGCGATCGCCGCCATTCTGTTTTTGCATTTTAAGTGATCGCACAATGCATACCTCTATTGGGTAGCGAAGCCGTAGCCCTGCTGAAATGAAAGTGATTGTATTCCGTACCACGAAACAAATGACACTAAAAGTGTGTCCGATTTATTAGCGCAGACAGCCTTGGTTCGAGCTCGAAAGTCGATTTCAGAGAACATACGGTCCAGCAACGTACTACTTTACTTGACCGCGGCTACGCAGCACTTGCGCAGTTGTTTACACTGCACTGCGAATGGGCACACGCAGTGCATGGGCAGAAACATTTCACCACATTACCCACTTGTTTTGCTGCGAAGAAACAGAGCATGCTACAAAACATACGCCAAAAAAAGTTGATCAGCTTTCAGCAAATTACTTTCCAGGGTTGTAGTTCACAGGCTCCCCATAAAAAACTGAGAGCACCCTGATAACATCCCCAAAGTGTGTGGGGACTCCGTTTGACAACTGCACCATGCTATTAAAACATGCAGCTTTAGGTAGTATTCATGTGACGTCAGCGTCCCCATTTTGTAGTACGTTTTGCAGCTTCCACTGTGCTTATTGAGATAAAAGGGTCGAGAAGGGCAGCCTTTCACTTTGCTGGCTGTACAACGAAATGGCGGCTTCAGTGACGTCAGTGCATACCCCCTATTTCTTGCCGAGTGCATGCTGTGAATGTTTTGAATTGAAACATTCTACACCATAGAAGAATTGACTAGGCTCATACTCAAGCTTACTGCACAGATATAGTTGTCTGATGAGCCCAGTGAATTCACCTATCTATGCCTTTATAATAACCAATCAAACCAATCACTTTTGCTAGTTTTATCATGCTCGTGCCAATGAGCCACTACTTTCATACCATTCTTCACGTAAAAGTAATCAAAGAGATGGTCATTATCAAAATGTACAAACGAACACTATTGAAATAATGTGAATATGGGGTCAATGTAGGCTTTATAAAACACCTCGAGAAGGCGCTAACGTAGGATAAAGGATGATCATGCGGAAAACAAAGTTAATGCTAAATGGCACGGCGAAAAAACGTCTCTTCAAGATCGAAAGTCAGACATTAGAGGTCGTAGAAGAATACCTGTATCTAGGTCAGCTGCTGACCGGAGAACCCGCCCATATAGAAGAAATCCAACGCAGAATAAACATGGGATGGCGCGCGTACGGTAGACATTCCCAACTCATGAAGGGAAATCTACCACTCTCACTCAAGCGGAAACTATATAACTACTGCATCTTGCCAGTACTGACTTACGGGGAAGAAAGTTGGAGAATTACAAAGAAGCTAGTGAAGAAGAACCGCGCAGCGGGCGATGGAACGAAAAACGATAGGCGTTACACTAAAAGACAGGAAGACAGCGGAGTGGGTCAGAGAACAACCGACATAATGAACGACATTAAGAAGAAAAAGAAATCACAGTATATCCACGAGGTGAATGATGATCAGTGGGCGAAGCTCCGGATGTTCATCGGTAAAAACCGTGAATCTTCCGGGAATCTTGCCCAGTACATCATCAAAGACGTGACAAACACTGTGTGTTGACATCTAGCGCTCTCCTATCTCACTTGAGCACGGATGGATGGATGGATGGATGGATGCTATGAGCTTCCCCTTTGTAACGGGGCGGTGACATGTGCGCCACCAGGCTCGTAAGAAGATTTAAGAACTTTTTTTTTCTCTTTTAATTTTCCTCATGCCTTTTAAATTTACTTCAATCAAATCGATCATGCCATATCAAAAACGGAATTTCATATCCCAGTTCCCTGCCCCTTATGGCAGAAATTCCATATTTTTCCCTATAATTATTTTTGTCCGTTCTCTCTAGTTTTCTGCCACCTGTATTCTAACCGTCTCTTACTTATTTCAATCGCGGCTATGTTCAGCTTCCCGTTGTTCGCCCTAAAACCCAAGGCTTCATGTAGGGTGGTGCCCAAACGTACACCTGGGTGGATATTTCCGCATTCAATCAGAACATGCTCTGTCGTTTCCCTATCTTCCTCACAGCATGTGCATTTTTCTTCTTCTTTACTGAATTTCGCTTTATAAACACGCGTTCTAAGGCAGCCCGATCTCGCTTCAAACAATAAAGCGCTTCCTCTTGAATTATCATAAAATGCCTCCCTCTTTAGAGAGTTTTAGTGCAGCTTAAGTTGCGCCCCGCTAAACCCTAAAATTTAGCTGGGTCAGACTGCGCATGCGTCCGCACGCTATTCCAGCTTTGCGTTTAGCGATCGCTCGCTATTTTCCGAATTTAGCGGAGACGCAAAACGCTCGCTAAGTTTGTTTAGCGCGAAGAACATGGCGGCTCCCTACAACCAGCCTACAACTGACGGCTGCCCGTTTCGCATCTATCGTGTCGTCTTGCTGCGTTGTGGGACTAGCTGATTCACAATAAATCGTGTTGCTGGTTTTCGCTTCGACAAGACAACAATCTTTTCGCTGTGGATTCTAGTTTGACCACATTACACATGAACAACGAAAGCGAAACTCTGCCTCCTCACACTACAGCAACACTTGTGCAATTATTATTGCACGATGTTCTTTTTAATAAATCTTCTTGCGCTTGCGTTGCTTTTTAAGTTACTAACAACGGCCGACGGTTTTGACGCTTTCACTATTCGCGTTTAGATGGCGCAGCGAAGGTTTGCGTGCCTTGCATTTTGCGGCGCGTCGTCGTCTCGCGCTATACTAAAGAGCTATGGGACGCTATCGAATAGCACTCCGCAAAAATTTAGCGAGCGTGACTCGCAAGCGCTAACGCAAAAATTTTCCGCAATACTAAATCTACCTTTTATTTCGTTTTTGCCCTCTCGGTAGTTATTCAGAGTCGGTTTTTTTTCCATCGCTGTCCTCCAGTAAATCTTCTCCGCCTCTCTGACTTTTCCCTTTACGCTCTTTGTTGTCAGTTCTCTTAGAGCCGTATATTTACTGGTGAGCCTCCTAGTTCTCTTTCTCCACTGCGTGTCAACGCTCTTTCTATATAAATAGCGGAACACCTTCACTGCCCACCTAACCTCTTTCATATTCCTTAGCCTTTCTTCAAACCTTATTTTGCTCTGCGCTTCCCTTGCCTCAAAACTCGCCCATCCCATATCGCCCTTTACAGCCTCGTTTGTAGTTTTCCCGTGAGCACCCAACGCGAGGCGTCCCACAGTTCTTTGATTCACATCCATTCCCGATTGTATCTCTGGCCTCATGCACACCACTGAGTTCCCAAATGTAAGCCCCGGTACCATTACCCCTTTCCACAGACCCCTAAGCACCTCGTACCTATTGTGTCCCCATAACGCTCTGTGCTTCATTATTCCTGCGTTCCTCTTTCCCTTTGCTGCCAAGGCTTTTTCCTGTACCTTCATGTATCTATCGCCCTCATTTACCCATACGCCAAGGTACTTGTATTCGCTTACTCTCGGTATTTCTTGGCCCTGTATGGATACCGCCTGGTCGTTGTATGAAAGTGATTGAAATGAAAGGGGAAGTGATTGAATGAAGACGCAGCGAGCGCCTCCGCGCCATCTATTGATCGATTCACGTACTAGCTAAGCAGCACCGCAGCGCTCGGACGGACAGACAGACAGACAGACAGACAGACAGACAGACAGACAGACGGACGGACGGACGGACTCCCATACTACGCGTTCCCATACATCTGAATGAAGCGAGCACCGCAGCGCCATCACGCCATCTAGTGAGCACTTCATAAAACTGCAGGTGGCTACATACTATGTACGCAGGAGGGAACGACCCACGTCCTAAGGAGCTTCGCCCCTAAAATGTACATGATGAGAAGGCTAGACAACCGATGGACAGTTAGAACGACGGAATGGATACCAGGAGAGGGTAAGCGCAGCCGTGGGTGGCAGAGAGTAAGATAGGGGGACGAAGTCAAGAAATTCGCAGGCATCAAATGGAATCAGCTCGCGCAGGACAGGCAAGGATGGAGAGGATTGGGAGAGGCCTTCGTCCTGCAGTGGACATAAGATGGGCTGATGATGATGATGTTGATAGTGACTATGGATATTCTCCATTGACATCATTGCATTGGTTCCAGAGGGTTTTCTGAAATATTTTATTGATTTATTCAATACTGTGGGCCTTTTAGGCCTATATAGGAGAGGGCATACAAAATACAGAGGACTTCATATCAAGAAAGAAAGAAAAAAGAGCGAAAAATCTGAAGTACAAAGCAACCATATCGGTGACAACAAAAAGCAGTAATTGAACTGCGCAAAAAAAAAAGAGAAAACCTAGCATACATGTTCAAAACAAATAAGGAAAGGACACTGAAAAGGCTATATCCTACGAACGTAGCAGCATGAAAGGCACCTAGGAAAAAGCTATTCAACATGTGTAATCATGTGTGAGTACAGGAGCGGCACATTGTTTTTGCCTTCATTTGCACCAAAACCAGTGAACCTGTTGAAATGTCTCCAAACGGGATTCCACTAGCAACAAAAATGAATCGAGTGGTTGCGTACTGACGACGTCATCCGGCAGGTCGTTCCATATCTCTATAATTGAGGGAAGAAAAAGAGTGCTTAAATGCGTTACAACGGTGACAAGAATGGGCGTATGCACTTATCGTTGTTAGTGCTGCTGGGGAGACGCTTTGGGGCTTTTAAATATTCGTCGTTATTTTTGTTTACTAAGTTGTTCGAGAGAAGGAAAAGAAACTTCAGACAGGCTAGCGAGAGTTGCGACACGTGCTCGGAAACGCAATGCGGGAACACTATCCTGCCTGCCATACTTTGAATAAACACATCTTATTATTAATATTTGGGGTTTAACGTCCCGAAACCAACTCTGATTATGAGAAATGCCGTAATGGAGGTCTCCGGAAATTTCGACCACCTCGGGCTCTTTAACGTGCACTGACATCGCACAGCACACGGGCCTCAACATTTCGCCTCCATCGAAATGCAGCCGCCGCAGCCGGGATTCCATCCCGCGACCCTCGGATCTGCAGCCGAGTACCATAGCCACTAGACCACCGTGGCGGGGCTAAACAAATCTTAGAGCCCTATTTTGAATTTTTTCTACTGCATCAGTCATGCTCTTTTGGTACGGGTTCCAAACTATTGCTGCGTCTCTCATAATCACAGCTCGTTTTGGGACATTAAACCCCACAAATCAATCAATCAATCAATCAATAAATAAATAAATCAATCAAACTATTGCTGAATATTGTAAGATGGGTCCAATTAGTGTTTTATACGCTGTTAGTTTAACCTGGGGGGACGCGCCAGAGAGCTTTCGCCTTAAAAAACTAGTTGTTTGCTCGTGCAGAAATCTAATCAGTATGGGCATTCCACTTTAAACGCCCTGATGTAGCGCAAAAAACAAGACACGGACACAAGAAGGCACATATGGACACCACACAGCGCTACTAGCAACAACAAGTTTATTTTCAAAATCAGACCGCTCATAAACCATAATCGCCAAGCAGAAAGGTCAGCACGTGGGATCACTCAGATAAAAGCAACAACAGTGCCACACATCAAAAACGAAATCAGAACATAGAACACCATCTATCACCGCTTACGCAGAAAGCCCAGCTCCTTATGTGACAAAGCTATCGAAGGCTTACTAATGCACAAATCACCAAGTGCATCGATACGTTCCGCTTCCACGATTAGACGCGTGATCTCATCCTTATGTCGACCAACGATGACACTGTTCTGGAACAGAGGCCGGCAACCACATGCATGAGCGTGGTTGCATGAGCTTCGGCCTACAAGTCGAACGGTTGCGGTCTTCGGGGTATCCGGAAACCGTCCTGGTGGTTACTGCGGAGTCGCTTCTCCGGAAAATGAAAGGAAAGGGGAGGAGCACGGCCAGACAGAAAAGCGCCATAAGGCCCGAGGTACTGCCGTGTATCCACAATGTCACGCATAACCTTAAGAAAGTGGCGGCTAGGCATAATGTGCCTATCGTCATTTCAGCGCCGAACAAGCTGTCCAAGCTTTGTGCGCGCATAGCTGGAGAGGTGAAGAAGGAAGCGTCTTGTGGAAAAAAGCACACCTGGCCCTACAGGGATTGTGCGGAGGCAGTCGTTTATGAGTTGCCACTGAGCTGCGGGAAGTCCTATATCGGACAAACGAGCCGGTGTGTCAACGACCGGGCACGTGAACATGAGCTGTCGCTCACAAATGATCGGCGCGCGCATCTTCCGGCGCACTGCGCGGAGTGCTAATGTGTTGAGCCAATGTTCTCTGCACTCAAGGTACTGGGCCGTAGCAGAGATACCGTGGCACGCGAGCTTTTGGAGGCTTTTTACATAAAAAAGAAAGGCACAGATTGTGTTAGCCAAACGTCGGTATGCTTGCGGGGGAGTGAGTTGTCGTTGCTTGAGCGCTGTGTGTCGTCGGCCAATATCACTTGATGTGTGCGCAGGCGCGCCTGTGGTGTACTGAGCTATATATTCCCGTGTTCTTCTGAATAAAACCAGCTGGTAGTGAGCGCTCGTGTTGTCGTCTTCTTCTCCCGTGTTTCGTCGTTTTTTGCGCTCTAATGTATCCCTTGCTTATTGGTTCCGCTTTTATGAATATTAAAGCAATTGTGCCAATTCGCCTCAGCAAAGAGAAGGAACAAGTATTGCTGAAATACTACATTTATAAGTTGCCGCATTACCTCAAAGCAAGTGCACAGCACTGGAACATTTCCGTTGCTCAAGCCCCTTACAAATTAAACAGCCTGGCAGTAAGACTAGACCAGGATGCACAAAAAATCTCAAAAATAAACACTGCTTTAAAGCAGAGTGTTGGATCGACGTCATTTACGGGACGCCTACCACTTTTGGAGCTCGTCCTGTGGGCGAGAGTGACGAATGCCACGAAAGAATATTATGAGTACGAAAACTGTGTTGAACGAGCAGCCTGATCTATTGCACTTTGCTACAAGAAGTGGACATGCTATCCTCTCTTCACTGATAGAGATATTATTGGTACAAGTGTACATGGATCAACCACGCTCATCACCGAAGCACATTGAATAACTATGTGTGTTAAGTCATGTATCATTAACCCATTAAAGGTGAAAAAAGGGGGGACACCAACCAAATTATAATCATCAGACGTAAAAAACTGTTTACTAGAAAGATGAAAAAAGCCCGACGTTTCGGGTCTCACTCGGACCCTTCTTCAGTTGTGACTGGAAGGCAACAGACAGCAGCAGTGCTTATAAGGCCTTCTTTTTTTTCTCTCTCTTCTTTCCTTTCTCTTTGTCCGGTTCTTCAACCGAGGGGGTCACGCTAGCGATGAACCAGGTGCCGGAGTCAGCTAAAGTAAACACTCGGCATTGTACCTGCAGACAGGTTCACGTTACCAGGTGTCGCCTCAATGCGCCACGATCCACAAAAAGCAGTTTGCACTACTCCACGCAAAGCTTCTTTAATTTTGTCCCAGCCAGACAGATTTCTGTGAAATGTTCACCTTTAAAATCATTAAACCATGCCTATCATTAACTGAAAATGAGATGCAGTTTTTGAGCATGGTGTGGTTACCTTTTACATGAGCTCCCACACATGTCATGGGCGGCTTGAGTGCTTGTTGTGTGAACATCGACTGAAGGCTATATGTAATGCTGTGTTCTTGCAAATAAAAATGAGTTGTTGAAATTTAGTACCGCATCTGTATGCGTTTCATGTTCCCTTGTTGTCTGTGCTACACCTTTGACAGGAAAAGTGTGCCGCGACAGCTAAGCATAAAGGGTACTTACTGTCTTCAGTATTCACCTTCTAGAAAAACTCTGAGCAATTCGAAGAAATGAGACAAGCACGTGTATTGTCCATGATATTCTTAATATCTTTTTTCTGTTCCAGTCCCACCCTGTGCATGTTTACTCTTCTTGTACACACCCCGGATCTTACAAATGGACAAGCCCGCCTTCTTTTTACTAGCATCATTTAAGCAGTTTTTTTTTACAAGCTGAGAAGAGGTTTATTAGTGGCTCGATATCACAGTGACCGCGAGCAGCGAGGCAGCCCGAAGCACCGTCTGGAAGAGACGCCAACGGGGAGAAGCGCGCGCCGAGCGTTGGCATTCTTCTTCTTCACTATTACCCCCCACCCCCGTCGTAAAAGGAGCCATCCTGGCTTCCTAAGAGTCTGCAAGCAGAGGGTCGTAATAGGGCTTGAGACGCGAGACGTGGACAATGTAGCCCCGTACATGGTGAGAGGGGCTCGATGAGAAAGGTCACCGGTGACGTTCCGGTCCAAGACGCGATAAGGCCCTTCGTATTTCGGGGCGAGTTTGGAAGAAAGTCCCGGCGTTTGAAAAGGCACGGAATGCCGCATGAGAGCGCCTGGTGCATAGGTCGTGTCTGGAAGTAAGTCGGTGTGGTGTCGTTCGTGTGGCGTAAATGTGCGGGCAAGCTGACGGCATTCTTCGGCTTGCTGGGCGACTTCGGATGACACAGGTTGGGACTCGGAGGCATCAGGGCGATACGGGAGGAGTGTGTCAATGGTATGCGAGGGCTGACGTCCATACAAAAGTAAGAAAGGGGAAAATCCCGTAATGGCTTTCGTTGTGGCGTTGTACGCGAATGAGCCGAATGGATGAACGCGGTCCCACTTAAAATGTCGATGCCGACGCGGTCGAAGTGTTTAGAGGGGCGCGGGAGCGGCTGCAGGGCACCAGGCGGCGATTTTCGACGTTGGCACTCAATACACGAGCGAACAAACTTTCGTGTGAAAGTGTACATGCCACGCCAGTAGTAGCGGTCACAATTGCGCTCGTAAGTCTTAAACACTCCGGCATGGCCACACTGTGGATCTGCGTGGAATGAGGCACAGAATTGTGATCGTAGGTTGCAGGGAATGACGAGAAGCCATCGACAGCCGGCAGGAGCGTAGTTGCGGCGGTGGAGCAGCTGGTCACGAATGGCGAAATGAGCTGCTTGTCGTCGGAGGGAGCGGGATGCGTTGATGGTCCTGCAAAAGTGAAGCGATCCAGGGGTCGCGGCGCTGGGCGGCGGCAAAGGAGTCCAGGTCGAACGATGGGACGGAAAATGCACAAGTTACGGCGCATGCTGAGGATGAAGGTGGCGGCGAACGAGAAAGGGCATCTGCGTCAGAGTGCTTGCGTCCGCTGCGGTATACGACGCGAATGTCATACTCCTGGATTCGGAGTGCCCATCGTGCTAGGCGGCCAGCTGGATCTTACAAGCACGCGAGCCAACAAAGCGTATGATGGTCGGTTACTAAATCGAAGGGACTCCCGTATAGGTATGGCCGAAATTTGCCAAGCGCCCATACCAAAGCCAAGCACTCTTTTTCGGTAACGCTGTAATTGGCCTCTTCCTTCGTCAGCGTGCGACTCGCAATTGCGACGACGTACTCGCAATAGCCGGTCTTTCGTTGGGCGAGGACGGCGCCGATACCTACCCCGCTGGTGTCTGTATGTACCTCAGTTGCAGCTGTCGGGTCGAAATGGCCAAGAGTGGGCGAAGAGGCAAGAATAAGACGCAGCGTCGCATGCATGCGACCAGGAGGAGAGGTCTGTGTCACCGCGCAACAGCCGAGTCAGTGGTGACATAATCGACGCGAAGTTGCGAACAAAACGCCGGAAATAGGAGCATAAGCCCGCAAACTTTACAAAGTTCTTTTATGGTCGCAGGTTTGGGAGACTCGGCGACCACACGAATTTTTGGATGGTCGGGTACAACGCCGTGCTTGGACACAATGTGACCTAGGATCGTCAGCTGTCGCGCGGCGAAGTGGCACTTTTTAAGGTTTAAGTGGCACTTTTTAAGGTTAAGGGCCGGCGTTCGTCAGGCACGTCAAAACATGGATTAACCGGTAAACCGCGATAAACCGTGGATTACTAAAGAAATTCGTACGTTGATAAACAGAAAAAATAGAGCCTTTCGTAAGCACTGCTGCTCGCCGAATCCTACTTTGTACGTAAAGATGATGGAAATGAGCAAAACCATAGCAAGGTTGATGCGCAGTGCACATAAAAAGTTTCTTTGCACTCTTGGAGACAAAGTCGAAACTAATCCAAAGGAAATGTGGAAATATGTCAAGAGCAAAAAGAACTCTTGTGACACTATCCCTGACGTCATAGATGAAAAAGCCTACGGCGCAGATATCTTGGCAAAGGCAGAGGCCTTGAATGCTTATTTTCATTATGTTTTCACAGTCAAAAGCCGTAGTTTCTAAATCGCATGACACCAGTGAGCTCACACAGATGAGGGAACTTGAGCTGTCTGAAGACGGTATCACATAATTGCTGCGGAAGATAAACGTCCACTCGGCTACCGGTCCTGACTTTATTCAAAATTTTGTTATAAAAAACTGCTTTGTCTGTCGCCCCTTTCTTAACACTGGTATTTAAAATATCCCTTCAAGTAGGTGCTCTACCTTCAGACTGGAAAACTGCAAATGTTATTCCAATTCACAAAAGTGTTTTAAAAACAAGAACGTGCAACTACAGGCCAATTTCACTCACAACCGTTGCTTGCAAAACATTAGAACACGTTATTTCTACGAATTTAATGGCACACCTTCAAGAGAATAGCTTCTTTATCCCAACGCAACATGGCTTCAGGGCTGGCTTTTCTTGCGACACACAGCTGATAGAATTTTGCCATGACATCGCAGCGTTTATTAACTCGGGTCTGCAAGTTGACTGCATTTTTTTAGACTTTCGCAAAGCATTCGATACCGTATCTCATAGCCTGTTCCTACAAAAGTTGTCCTACCTCAATTTGCCAAATACCCTCCTGAAGTGGTTGGAAGCGTACCTGTTAGAGAGAAACCAACGCGTGATAATTGGAGGTGTTCACTCTTCTGATGTCTCAGTATTATCAGGTGTGCCACAGGGGTCCGTCTTAGGTCCTCTGCTTTTTCTAATAATTATCAATGATCTAACTGAACACTTGTCTTGTAGTGTGAGGCTATATGCAGATGATTGCTGCATTTACCGCGAAATTTCACGTGAATCAGACAGTGAACAGCTACAAAGTGATCTGGACAAAGTCAGGTCTTGGTGTTCAACGTGGAACATGACACTCAACCTGTCCAAATGCAACCTCTTAAGATTCACAAACAAAAAGCACCCCCTGATGGCAAGCTATGTCATGAACAGAACACAGCTGTCCCTTGTGACAGAATATAAGTACCTAGGAGTCATTTTTTCCAGCAATCTGACTTGGAATGCGCACACTGATTTCATCGCAAGAAGGGCCAGCGACACATTAAACTTCTTGAAGCGTAACTTTAAACACGCACCGGCCAGCCTGAAAGAAACGCTGTACATGTCGAATGTACGCCCACTTTTGGAGTACGCGTGCAGCACTTCGGACCCTTTCACTAAGGTGAACATCGACGCTCTAGAGCGTGTGCAGCTGAGAGCGGCCCGTTTCATCACAGGTAATTACGACTTTTCTAAAAGATCTTTTGAAATCAGGAATACTTTAGGATGGCCTCTTCTTGAAGACAGACGCAAATTCTTACGTTTATGTCTGTTTCACAAAATTTTCCATGGTCTAACCGGTCTTCACAAAGAAAACTACATATTGAAGCCTACGTACATATCTGCTCGCACTGACCACCCACTATAAGTGCGCGAGTTCGCTGCCAGAATTAACATTTTTAAACATTCATTTTTTCCGCGATCCATTCGGGAATGGGATAAACTACCTGAAGAAATTGTAGCCGCATCCAGAGAAACATTCGCCACAGCGCTTCAGAGTCACATTTTATCATAGTATTATACTTTCATTTGTTTCTTCTAGCGGGCTACGCTTGAGTTTTTTTTTCTCGATCTCTGCCTGTATATACCTGCGTGTGTGTATATGTGTATATAATTGTGTACTTATATTTATTATATGTATATACACATATTTTGGTGTTTTATTTCGACACACGTCAATGTTAATTACGTGTCACCCTTCGTTCCTTTATTACGTAGCTCTATTTCTTTTATGTACACCATGATTTGTCGCCATTCTGCATTTTTCTGGGATGTATTACTTCTTTGTATATGTATATCTTCAATGCAATTATCTCCCCCTACACTAATGCGCCACGTGGGCGCTGTAGGTATTGAAAATAAATAAGTAAATAAACATCTCTGAGGCGAAGCAAGTGGGTCGGAAAATCATGCGAAAAGACCACTACATCGTCGAGATAGCATAAGCACACTGACCACTTGAGACCACACAGCGTGTTGTCCATGAGTCGCTCAAAGGTGGCTGGGTCGTTACACATGCCGAAGGGCCTCACATTAAATTCACATAAGCCGTGAGGCGTAACGAAGGCCGTTTTCTGATGGTCGGCCTCATCCATCGGTACTTGCCAGTAACCCGAACGCAAGTCCAAGGACGAGAAGGATTCTGCCCCTTGAAGACTGTTAAAGGCATCGTCGATGCGCGGCAAGAGGTATACGTCTTTGCGTGTCACCTTGTTTAACCGACGGTAGTCAACGCAAAACCAAAGCGTCATCCTTCTTGCGAACAAGGACGGCAGCAGATGCCCAGGGACTCTGCGACGGTTGAATAACGCCACGACGGAGCTTATCTTCGACTTGATCGGAAATGACGCGACGCTCTTGTGCAGAGACCCGGTACGGTCGTTGACGCAGCGGTGGATGCGAACCGGTGTCAATGAAGTGTTGCACTTCCGAGGTATGGCCCAGCTGAGGTTGTGAAACATCAAAGGAATTTCGAAATTCGTGCAGGGGTTAAGAATATCGGCGCGTTCGGTAGGTGTGAGGGTATCCGCGATAGCACGAGAGAAGGTATCGCGGGACGTCTCCTCAAGCGCTGATATCACGGGTGGTTGACCTGAGTGGGCACGAAGAGGGTCATCCGGCAGGTCAATCAAGATGAAGGGTCGAAACCTTCCACGAAGCCGAGGCATTCACCAACGAGTAAAATGATAGGCGCACAGAGGAGGGGGTTGTAGCAGAATAATCAAAAGAAGAGGCGTGCAGGACACGGACACAAGGAGAGCAGTGAACAACACGAACGCCGGCGTTCGTGTTGTTCACTGCTCTCCTTGTGTCCGTGTCCTGCACGCCTCTTCTTTTGATTATGGACTGTTACCAACTCGCTCAACTTTCTGTCCTTTTGTAGCAGAATATGTTGCTGCAACTGGAGGTGACGTCAAGCGTTGCGAAGGGCAGTGGAACAAATTTACGACTCGTGAAGGTATGCGACGAGGTGAAGAAGACGGTTGCATCACTGAGAATATTGCAGGAAGCAGGTACGAGAGCGAAAGAGCTAGGCGGAATATCTGTATCCTCTAGCATGACAAGTTTCGGCGGCCGATCACGAACTTCCTGTAATGGTGCGTCACACGGGGGGGAGAATTCAACTTGAGCGCGTGCACAGTCAATTACAGCACGATGACGCGATAAGAAGTCCCAGCCGAGGATGACATCGTGGGAGCAATGACGTATACAATTCCTTGAATAAGCACGCATGCAGTACAGGCTGCTTGAGGTGTGACGTGCTGTGCGCTTGCAGTCCGAAGCGAGAGTCCAGAAAGCGGCGTGGTTATTTGCGCAGTAAACGACAGAGTTTAGCGGCAGAAACCGCGGCACCAGTATCAACAAGCGCGAACGTAGGGACACCTTCCACAAAAATTTGCACAGCGCTAGAAGGATAAGAGCGAGGGCTTAGACAGTTCGAATGAGTCCCAGTTCTTGCCTCTTTAACTGCGACGCTTAGTTTTCCTGGTCAGACGGTGCGAGTCGACGACGCATTGGGGCAGGGAGCGCCGGCGATGGCGAGCGATTAGACTGGAATTCTGGAAGGTAAGCACGGGCATCATCAAAACCACATCAAGTTGGTACATTCTTAAGACGTAAAGCACCAGCGCAACCAGACGACACAGAAAGAAAGATACGGACACACGAGCGCGGACTAACAATTGGCTTTATTTGGAAAAATGACGTGCTTTATAAGTGCCTGAATCGGCACCACACAACCAGAACACTTAATGAATTTAGTTGCGCATGTCATTAAGTGTTCTGGTTGTGTGGCGCGGTTGAAGGAGACGACGATCCTAGGCAAGAGCAGTGACAAAATTGCGCGTCTAAGTCTGGAAGCCTACCATATCAGAAAACTTGGTAGCAAGTGCGTAAGCACCCCTTCTCTCTCCCTTTTTTGATGCGGAATTTAATCTTCTTGATGCGGCTATTGGGGGGGTTACATTGCTAAGCAATACCATTGATTATGTTCTTGTGCTTTCATGGCTGATTTTTTGCGCTTGCGATGTTGACATGTTTCCATCCCCCCTTTATTCTTCTGTCCCCCTCCATTTCCCATGCTTCATTGAGGCACTTATAAAGCACGTCATTTTTCCAAATAAAGCCAGTTGTTAGTCCGCGCTCGTGTGTGCGTGTCTTTCTTTCTGTGTCGTCTGGTTGCGCCGGTGCCTTTACGTCTTAAGAATGTGCCAACTTCCTCAACAAGAAGTTTTGATGAAGTTCATTTCTTATACAGTGGGCCCTTCTTTTTGTGTTTCACCTTCCTCGTCCATCACCAACCTTCTTCTGAGTCACACGCAACATGCCAGGGAAGACGTCTCGCTTTTTGCATCAGGAACGGTCTCGTTCCAGACGAAGTGCTCTATTCGGCTCTGTGAAACCATCGTGGGGACATGTGAAAAGACTGTGCAGGATAATTCGCTCAGAACTCTGGCGACAAGTCCGACTTTTTCGTGACCGGCTGCGCCTTCTGTGCTTTAGGGATCGTCCTGACTGGCTGCCTGTCAAGAAGCTCGCTTCCTTCAAGCACCTAGCAGCCCAGCTCACGGAGTGCAGGTGGAGGTGCATTTTAAATGAGTTGCTCCGGTGCGCGGGTAACAAGAGAAAAATGACGCAAGATGCAAGCAATGTTAGCGTTGTGGGTAATGTCCATATACCAGAGAAGATTATGCGCCTGCTACGGAAAGGCCCTAAATGCGGGGTCCAAGCAAGTCTTCTGCTCCTAACCTCATTGTAGTAAGACAAGAACGAAGACGACGAGAACGGCGCCGAATGCGGCACGCGGCGGCCAAAAAGAGAGCGCGTGGTGGTGGCGGCGAGGAAGAAAAATAAAAAAAGAGGAAGCAGCAGCTGGCAGCGTGGCCACGCAGACAGACAGCGTTCGAGAGGCGACCCAGGTTCGTGAGGGCTACCCGGGACTATCGCTGGGCAGCCTCCTGACTGGCCGCGCTACTGCGACCGCTGGTGCCCCGGGCGTACGACTCCTGCCCAGTACCTGGCTGGTTCCTGAGCGGTCCCGTGCCTACCTATCTGCGCGGCGATTCCGCCACCACTCGCCCTGCTACATCGCAAGCCGTACCTCGTCTTCCACGACCGGCTACGGAGGGTCGACCGCTGGCCTGCTGTAGAACGTGTGAGCGCTCACCTAGGACTGTATATACTCTTGTGTCGCGTGGGGGATCCTTTCTACTTGTTGGTGTATTATCGCGGGAGTTCGTTTGCTTTGTTAATATATGTGTGTGCTAGACCACGTCTTTGCCTCCATCCTTCACCGCACCACACATGAATCAAAGTCCGATATCCTCTCACTACAATCATTGCAATGAAAAGTCGCTAACAAGGCTCAAGATGACAATCTGTACCGCTGCCTTCTTGAAGGTGTGGACTGTCTTCGAAAGTTCGCTCCAAAAAGCAAGGACTTGCACTGTAGCAGTCTGTTGGATGATGTTGTTTCTTTCTTTAAGAGCAACAACCTTACCCAGGCAGCACGCCAACACAGGACTGATGTAGGCGTGAAGTCGGCCAAAGTCGGCAGCGATATCGGGCCTAAGTCGGCAAATCGCGCTCGCGCTACTTTCACCCACATCTGCCCGATGATGACCAGCCAGAATGGCGCCACTGTGGCGAAGCCACCATGGGTCGAACTTGGCCAGCCAGAGTGGGCGAAATTTGGCCAGCCAGCGTGGGCGAAATTTGGCCAGCCAGTGTGGGCGAAATTTGGCCAGCCAGAATGGGTCGGATCTGGCTAGGTATCATTGGCCGATGTTGCGGGCATTCAGGCTTTTTTGGCGTGTTGTCGGCCACGCCGACATCGGGAAACCCCTTGCGCGACCGTTCACAGCCCCTATGGTGTTTCTAGTGTTTACCCCACGGGTGTCGTGCCGCTTGGATTGCAAAAATATTTATTTTTGTGTTTTCACATTTTCGAAGGGCTATGAAGGCGTTTTCTAAGGACCAACAGTAGTTTGCGAAAATGTGCCTCTCATGCATACGCGAAAGCTTTATTAACACAGTAATAACACACAGTATTAACACAGTAATAAGTGGGGCTAAGTGGATCCTCTGTACTTTCTATTACTGCGTTCTAAACAAAACAAATAACACAACAAGAGAGGTTTATAGGGAAAAGCACTATTTCATTTATTTTGTGAACTCTGTAATTGATAATATGCTATTCTCGTGTTGCACCGTCGTAGTGGAAAAGCTTCGGCAAGGGTGGAACCTGCGTGAAAAGGCGTGAATAGTTAGCACAGCTGTGGAGCACATCAGCACTATACTATAATTGTATGCAATTTATGTGCGACTCATGGGCAAACGCGGAAATTCAAGAAATGTCTCAAACATCTCATAATCAGACACTACTTTCGAAAATAACAAAAGAAAGTTGTCCTTTTACTATAAAATGAATCTATGTTCAATATTCAACCCCCAGATCTTGGCTTTGTGTCACTTTAGATACCCAAGGGAAAAAGAATAGAAACACGAGTAAAGGTTCTGTTGCAAAGCAATTTTAAAAGCGGCACATTAGTTGAAATAGGTGCATTTTGCATTATAATAAATTTCATATCTGGCATACATCGGAAAGGAAAACATGTAGACGTGAGCTAATACGACACACACCAAGGATGGGGTCTTTGGGAAAAATGTCCTTAAATGATAGGTGCAAGGCGTATTATGAGCAGATATTAGAGGAAGAACATATTTTCAAGGCTACTTTAAAAATGCCATCGCGTGCCGAACTACCGCACGTGTCCAACACCAAGGAGCGCGTGTTCGGTATCACGTTACCTTTAAAAATACGGGCAAGAAAAAAAATGTTACGAGAACTGCAAGTCACCACACAATGGGGGTTTGATACAAGCACAGGATTAACTACATGAAGTAAAATTGCTTTGGGACAATGTGCGTAGGCTCTTCGAAAATATAGAGCCTACGCACCTCACGATATGAATAATATACAAAGGTGGAACCGGTGGTTTAACATAGCAACAAAAAGTGCCAGGCCCCATTCTGAAAAGTGGTCAGCAACTTACCGAATTTCGGCATCCGCTGTGCACTCTTGAGCTGTGTGTCAGCAATACAAATTCAGCGACGGCACTGTAGCCTCACCAAAAGGTGCAGGCTTGTGTTCATATACAACCGATGTCACAGTTGTGATGGGCATTGTCTTAGGCGGTACACTGGCCAAGGAATCGCGCAATCAACTTGATGATAGATAAATGCGGTACATGCGCCGATACGCGTAGGCAGACTGCGTGCAGCCGTTGAAACTCATTCGTACAGCTTCCATGTCGGTAGCACTGCAGCCGCGACGAGAGAATGCAGAAAGTTCCCCGAAAACTGCGCGGTCTCCCCCTCAGAAGGGCCACCACTGCCACCCAAAAGAAGGTTCAGAACGACATTCTTTGCAAACTGTAAGTGCGCACAGTGGACGTGCAGGGAGGGGGCCGTGACGAGGGTGGTCAGTTCGGGAAGCGACGCCCCCCCCCCCCCCCTTCACATACTTTTTTTATTTTTAGTTTCTGCTAGTTTAGCATAGGTTGCTTCTAGGGAGAATATGCGCGTTTTTCTTTTTTTTTTTGTGGTTGTCGCAAAGCGTGGAAGACAGCGTTTCTGCTGGGGAAAAGCACAATGGCGGGGACACCCGCCGGGACTGCATTTGTTAAGTGCAGCCTGGTGCAGCTTATGGAGTATGCTTGTATGCATGTGTTCTCTTGGTAGCTACCTGTAGCATAGGATTTCGCAGAGGCTGAACCACCCACTCTCGATAAAAACGCGATCGAAATGCTGCACTGCACGTAACAAACGTAGCGAGGGTGCGCGGCGTCGCCATTGTGAATTTCTGCAAGTTTCTGCAGCGCAGGAAAACACGTGCTCCCTTCCCGCGCGACAAGAAATATTGCGCTGAACCTCTACTCGCGCCCTTATTTTACTCTTTTTGGTTATAAATAAATTAGTTTTTAAGTACTAGAAAACGGAGATGTGGGCTTCAATCGACACCATAGTCTCATATGAACGTCAGAGACAAATCCTACACTCGCTGCACAGAGCCTGCAGTCAAGCTCGATATATTCTTCTCATCTAACTAGTACAACGTAACCGCGATGGCCGATGTGTAAAAGAATTCGATATGTATGGAAAGAACGCACTAACGGTCGTTCACAAAAAAGCAAAAAAATAAAGAAAGAAGGAAATATACGCAATGCCATGGACATATTAAGGAATTATTAGCCTATTGTATCTGCGTGGTAGTAGAGAGCATGGAGGTGGAAAAGGGAGGTATAAGTTTACCCGACCAGTAGAGAATTATTTTCTGTTGCTGAGCTTATGCGAGCTGCGATACATGCGTTGCGGAGCTGCTTTTGAAAGGAGTGCACTAGTTTTGTAAACGCACTGATGAAATGTAGTGGAGGGGCACGTGGTCAACAACAGCTTGACTTAGGACGGTTGGTTTATACTGTGACCCTGCACAAACATATGAGGAAACTAGGGAACAGAAGAGAGCTTTGGTTTTCAACTGATTTTTTTTTTCAGTGCATGCTTGCTGTTTTTATATACCATAAAATCGCACATCGCCTGCGCAAGAACACTTTGTGATCACGTACACTCTAGTAGAACTCACCAGAAAAGCTCTCTATATATCAATTATACGTGTGTGCATTTGTTTGCCACCTTTGAGATGAAAAATTCCTCCCATATGACTGCTTTGTATTTTTCGTTTTTGCCTTTTTCGCAAATGTCGTGATCTTGACAAGAGCACTTCATTTTAATTTGCAACGCAAAAGGATCTATGTATTTCATGGTGTATAAAAACAGCTAACATCCTCTGATTATAAAATGAGCACTAGATCTGTTTTGTCCCCTCGCTGACACGCTCTTAGCTCAGTATACCCTTCTTTTGCATAGGCTGCTAAATGTCAGTAGGAGAACCCCGGTTGCGAGAGTTTATTTTTGCTTCAGCGCACCATAATGTCTGCGCTAGACCTTTTTTGTCCACTCGCTGTTGCGCTGTTACCTCCGTATGTCCATTCCTTCCGTAGGTTGCTAAATCCTAGACGTATATAGCGCCGCTTCCGACTGTTTATCTTTGTTTGAACATATGAGTGGCGGTTATGCCCATCGGTGTATGCACGAACTAGATCAATTTCTATGAATTTAAATTATCTGACTTGAGCTGTCTGATAATTTTCCACCATGCTTGTCGATCCTTCTGGCTAATGTTAACTGTTGCGCCAGCCTGTTTCGCAAAGTTCCCGCAAAAGAGCCTATAGATGTATATATCAATAGTTTACATGTATGTTTTTTGTGTGCCCTGCTTATTAAAAACAATGCGCGCGAACATAATGTCATATATGCTGCTCAAAACGCACGTGCGCTATGTTCCGGCACTGAAACGCGTATACATGAATATATGAAGCTGAACATCTCATTCTTACGTCGAATCTCTCAAGTGAATATCGGTAATGCTGGTCTCGATCGGATCTCTAGTGTTATATAGAGCAGGCTTCCAAGGAGGCCCGGCCGATATCAACCATGAAAGGCTGCGGCGTAGTCGACGTTGCCTCCAGGACAGCTGAAATGACTCAATGTTTCCTGTGAAATAATCTTTCTGGTCAAATATCGCGCCAAATTCGCCATTCCTCAGGCGATTCTGATGAGCGGCAAAATCGGCGCCACATTTGCCGGAGAAAGTTATCGGCTAGCCGACGAGGGCTCTAAGGTGGCATACTTGGCACAGTGTTGCCGATAAATGGCGTCGGCCAGCCCATATTGTCTGTAGAAAGGCAAAATGGGCGCCATAGTTGCCGTTGAAAGCCATCGCCTCAGCCGATGTCGGCAGTAACGCGGCATAAGCGGCCCCATGTTGCTGATTACAGTCGACGGCCTGCCGATATCGGCGGGGCAGCGGCTATAGTAGCCCGACGTTGCCAGTCATTGAAGGCGGCGTGGCCGATACTGGTTCGCTGTCGGCAACATTAGGCCGTGGATGGGCCGAACTTGCTGCCATAAAACCAATATCGGCCCTACGTTGCGTGCTGCCTGGGTATGCTCACGCAAGCTGATAAAGACGGTGGGTTCGCCGTTTTGCAGAAGGGAACATGCAACGAAAAAGCACTTGCGGCCGTCAACAAGAACTTTGCCCCCGTGAAGAAAAGGGAAGTGCGCATAAAGTGTAAAGCCATCAATCTCTGTAAGTGTTTAGATCTTCTTAAGCTTGCCAAGGACATTTCTAACAGCAAGAGCAATAGTTTGAGGGTGTTTTTCACAGCCAAGACTCAGAAGCCCGAAGTACCTTTTAGGACTATTATTAGTGAAGAGGGATCGTGGCAGAACTGTGTCAGCAAATTTTTGTTAAAGAATCTTAAGTCGCTAGTTATTAAGGACCCCTTTCTTGTTAAGAATTCAGCCGCAGTAGCGCAATTTTTAGAGGGAAATCATGATGTTGGTTTTGGTTTTTCAATAGACGTGCAAGACTTGTTTTATTCTGTCCCGCAAAATCAAATGTTGGTGTCCGTCAAAGAGTGCGTGGAAGCTAGCGGGGAAGTATCCTTCCAGATTGCCTGTCAGTTGACAACTTCCTCTTTGCTGCAGTTTTATTCGAAATCAACTTTTATTGTATTTGACGAGCAGCCCTTCTTGCAGCGTGATGGTATCTGCATAGGATCATGCGTAGCCCCTATCCTTTGCGATATCTTTCTGGCGAAGGTAGATACCACGCTTGCGCAGGTTTTAAATGGGGGGCCGCTTTTAAAAGTTTTTAGATATGTTGACGATTTTTAGTGCTTTTAAAAAAGACTCCCGCCTTCACCTACCCCTCTACAGTAGGTGAAGTTTTATCTGTTTTTAGCAAACATGGACTTGGGTTACGTTTAACCCATGAAGTTCCGGACGCTTCTCTTTTACAGTTTTTAGACCTAAAAATCAAGTTTTCTGATGCGCACGTCTGCTGGGGTTACTACCCACGAGCCAAGAAGGAGCTCCTACCGTTTGACTCGGCACATTCCAAGACAATTAAGAGAGGAATTGCGTTGGTGTGCATGAAATCAGCTCTCCAGAAATCGTGCCCACACCAAGTCACTTCCAGTTTCTATAATCAGGTAAGCCGTCTTTCGGCCGCAGGGTTCCCCCTCTCGGTCTTGACTGCCGTTTCTGAGTCACTCCTTCAAAAATTCAAGCGTGGAACGGGAAGCACTACAGCAGAGGTTCACCAGAAGGCCCCTAGGCCTGAGGTTGTACCTTACATCCATAAGCTTTCCCACAATTTCAAGAAGGTGGCAAACAGGCACGGTGTGCCTATTCGTTTCTCTGCCCCAAACAAGCTGGGAAAGTTGCGCCCACGTATTTGCAATGCAAATAAACGTGGATGCTGGAAGAACCATCAAACGCCGTTAGTAAAATGTTCCACTGGAGTGGTCTATTGCATCCCCATGTCATGTGGGATGTTCTACGTCGGCGAAACTGGCCGCTGCGTCAATGACCGATTGGGGGAACACGCTCTAAATCTGAACAAACTACATGACAAGTACGCCCATTTGGTTGCGCATGTCATCAAGTGTCCTGGTTGTGTGGCGCGGTTAAAGGAGACGACGGTCCTAGGCAAGAGCAGTGACAAAATTGCACGTCTAAGTCTGGAAGCCTACCATATTAGAAAACTTGGCAGCAAGTGCATAAGCACCCCCGTCTATCGCTCTGTTTGACGCGGAATTTAATCTTCTTGATGCGGCTATCGGGGGGTTACATTGCTAAGCAATATATTGGATTGGTTTCTTGTACTTTCCTGGTTTTTTTGCGCCTGCGTTGTTGACATGTCACCTTCCCCCCCACCCCTTTTATTCTTTTAATCCCCCTCCATTTCCCATGCTTCTTTGAGGCACTTATAAAACCACGTCATTTTTCCAAATAAAGCCAGTTGATAGTCCGCGCTCGTGTGTCCTTGTCTCTCCTTCTGTGTCGTCTGGTTGCGCCGGTGCCTTTAGGTTTCAAGAATGTACCAACTCGCCCAACAAGAGGTTTTGATGAAGTGTAATATCAGGCAAAGAAAAAGTCTTCGCCTTGTTCAAAATATTCTGCATCGAAATTAGGCACCGATGCGGGCGCCCCTATATATAAAAGTGCAATAGGGCGAATGGCGGCCTCCATAGCGCGAGCTAAAAGAGGGGTCAGTAGATCCACTCCCCGCGGTTGAAGCTGGAACGCGCCGCGGTTGATTTTTTCGCCATCTATGGCGATTTGTAGCATATCGAGCTTTCACCCCCCTGGTGACGTATGCTACTTTTGTATGCGAATGCGGGTGGTTTTTGAACCGCTAGGAACGCGCTAGTGCCAGTGGACGCGTGCGGCTCACGGCAGCATTAATCAAAATTGCTGAACAGCACATGCCTATGGAATACGCATACTTGAGTATGACAGGCTGAGATACCTTACTTTTACGCAGATGTTTGGTTACATTTAGCGTTCGAAACATCTGTGATGCGTAGGGTAGCACGAAATTGAGCACCGATTTATAACGCGGTTGCCGCACGGCACGACGATATGAAGAATAATTCATAGCGCAGTGCTTTGCGGGTGGCTTTCTCACCGCCTCGCAAGTTCTGCATTGACCGAACGGAAACACATGCTCATACCGATCAACTTCGAAGCTCTTAGGTTCAGAAGCAGAGTGGCAGTACATTTGGTAGATATATAAGGCCCCGAATAAGGTCGCCAGCAGACCGTGGCGTGGTGGCGTAATCGGTATGTTGTCCGCTTGCTGTGCGTGCGTACCTGGGTTCGAATCTCATGTTGTTGCTTGTTTTCGTAGTGGTGTATGATCTTGATTTCTTTGATTTCTGTGTTCTGAAGTGCCCCGGTAATGTCCGGTACTGTCAATTAGCGTTGGAATGTTTACTTTGGCGGTGGTATCAGCGAGTGATACAAGTGCTGTGCGTACACGAATCAGCTCGCTTTCCGCGTTTACTGGTCCAGGGTGAGTTATTCTTTTCATTCGGTGCTTCCAAATCAGCATTGTCTACGATTTCTTTTACACGTTGACGATTAATGAGAGCGTGGCTGCCGCTACGCTGGACCAGCCGCGCCGCATAAGTGTGCTCGGCACTATTGCCGTGAAGAAAACAGCTGATCATAACGGTATTCGCTAATCGTAATGACGTCGAATATTACTTGTTTCATTTGAACAGGTAGTGTACTCAATATCCCGAAGGGTTACCAGGCGTTTTCATGGATTCTGTCTATACTGAGTGCCTAATTACACAGAACACCGCCATTTTCACTGGCAATACAAGGAAAGTCGAGACACTCTGAATGCTTTGCGCAATGGGTGTTTATGTGCTTAGCGTTGTTGTGCTGTGTGTGCGTTGTGCATGGATGCATGTTTTATATATGCGATCTCTCGTTTACGCACGTTCTCTTGACGTATTCGCTGTTGCATGGTACGATCGAAAGCTTGGCGCCGCACCATTTTCTTTCTTTTTTTTTCGTTACGTCCTGCATGAAAAGAGTGCTTGAACTCCTGCGGAGAAGCATTACTTCACTCCCCTTCAGCCAGAGTGACAGAACTCTGTGCGAGAGAGTGCGCGCACTCTGTTCTACAGAGAGTGCCCAGCACTCCTGAAAAGATAGTGAAATATGGGACAGGCGTTTACTCTGTCGAAAGGAGTGCCCAGCACTCTACTGCAGCTAAGAGTGCGGCAAGAGCTCGATCCGCGACCGTGTCCCAGGGAAGTGCGGCTGACTCGGCTTTTGAAGTCGAGAGTAGTGCCTCCAGAGGCTGCAGCAGTGTAGAGCATGTAGGGATGAAGCGGCGATAAAAATTGACGAGTCCGAGAAAACGTCGCAGACTACGTATGGACGTGGGAGGCGGGTAGTCGAGGATAGCTTGAACCTTGTCAGGTAGAGGAGTGATGCCATCTTTAGTGATCTGATGTCCGAGGAATGCTATCGCCGAGACTCCAAACTGACACTTTTCTGCATTGATGACAAGGTCATAATCACGCAGTCGAGTGAAAAGCTCACGTAGATGTGCCTTGTGCGTTTCAGCGTCCTTGCTGGCAACGAGAATATCGTCTATGTAGGCGAAACAAAACGGCAAGCCTCTGGTGACTTCGTCTATAAAACGTTGAAATGTCTGAGCTGCGTTTCTCAACCCGAAAGGCATTCGTAAATACTCATAAAGCCCAATTGGGGTAATTATTGCAGTTTTTGGAATGTCAGAAGGCTCAACGGGGATTTGGTGATAAGCTTTTACGAGATCAATCTTCGAGTATATTGTTGTGCCGGTTAAAAATGCAGTGCACTCCTGAATATTGGGTAACGGGTACGTCACCAGGGGGGTGAAAGCTCGATATGCTACAAATCGCCATAGATGGCGAAAAAATCAACCGCGGCGCGTTCCAGCTTCAACCGCGGGGAGTGGATCTACTGACCCCTCTTTTAGCTCGCGCTATGGAGGCCGCCATTCGCCCTATTGCACTTTTATATATAGGGGCGCCCGCATCGGTGCCTAATTTCGATGCAGAATATTTTGAACAAGGCGAAGACTTTTTCTTTGCCTGATATTACACTTCATCAAAACCTCTTGTTGGGCGAGTTGGTACATTCTTGAAACCTAAAGGCACCGGCGCAACCAGACGACACAGAAGGAGAGACAAGGACACACGAGCGCGGACTATCAACTGGCTTTATTTGGAAAAATGACGTGGTTTTATAAGTGCCTCAAAGAAGCATGGGAAATGGAGGGGGATTAAAAGAATAAAAGGGGTGGGGGGGAAGGTGACATGTCAACAACGCAGGCGCAAAAAAACCAGGAAAGTACAAGAAACCAATCCAATATATTGCTTAGCAATGTAACCCCCCGATAGCCGCATCAAGAAGATTAAATTCCGCGTCAAACAGAGCGATAGACGGGGGTGCTTATGCACTTGCTGCCAAGTTTTCTAATATGGTAGGCTTCCAGACTTAGACGTGCAATTTTGTCACTGCTCTTGCCTAGGACCGTCGTCTCCTTTAACCGCGCCACACAACCAGGACACTTGATGACATGCGCAACCAAATGGGCGTACTTGTCATGTAGTTTGTTCAGATTTAGAGCGTGTTCCCCCAATCGGTCATTGACGCAGCGGCCAGTTTCGCCGACGTAGAACATCCCACATGACATGGGGATGCAATAGACCACTCCAGTGGAACATTTTACTAACGGCGTTTGATGGTTCTTCCAGCATCCACGTTTATTTGCATTGCAAATACGTGGGCGCAACTTTCCCAGCTTGTTTGGGGCAGAGAAACGAATAGGCACACCGTGCCTGTTTGCCACCTTCTTGAAATTGTGGGAAAGCTTATGGATGTAAGGTACAACCTCAGGCCTAGGGGCCTTCTGGTGAACCTCTGCTGTAGTGCTTCCCGTTCCACGCTTGAATTTTTGAAGGAGTGACTCAGAAACGGCAGTCAAGACCGAGAGGGGGAACCCTGCGGCCGAAAGACGGCTTACCTGATTATAGAAACTGGAAGTGACTTGGTGTGGGCACGATTTCTGGAGAGCTGATTTCATGCACACCAACGCAATTCCTCTCTTAATTGTCTTGGAATGTGCCGAGTCAAACGGTAGGAGCTCCTTCTTGGCTCGTGGGTAGTAACCCCAGCAGACGTGCGCATCAGAAAACTTGATTTTTAGGTCTAAAAACTGTAAAAGAGAAGCGTCCGGAACTTCATGGGTTAAACGTAACCCAAGTCCATGTTTGCTAAAAACAGATAAAACTTCACCTACTGTAGAGGGGTAGGTGAAGGCGGGAGTCTTTTTTAAAAGCACTAAAAAATCGTCAACATATCTAAAAACTTTTAAAAGCGGCCCCCCATTTAAAACCTGCGCAAGCGTGGTATCTACCTTCGCCAGAAAGATATCGCAAAGGATAGGGGCTACGCATGATCCTATGCAGATACCATCACGCTGCAAGAAGGGCTGCTCGTCAAATACAATAAAAGTTGATTTCAAATAAAACTGCAGCAAAGAGGAAGTTGTCAACTGACAGGCAATCTGGAAGGATACTTCCCCGCTAGCTTCCACGCACTCTTTGACGGACACCAACATTTGATTTTGCGGGACAGAATAAAACAAGTCTTGCACGTCTATTGAAAAACCAAAACCAACATCATGATTTCCCTCTAAAAATTGCGCTACTGCGGCTGAATTCTTAACAAGAAAGGGGTCCTTAATAACTAGCGACTTAAGATTCTTTAACAAAAATTTGCTGACACAGTTCTGCCACGATCCCTCTTCACTAATAATAGTCCTAAAAGGTACTTCGGGCTTCTGAGTCTTGGCTGTGAAAAACACCCTCAAACTATTGCTCTTGCTGTTAGAAATGTCCTTGGCAAGCTTAAGAAGATCTAAACACTTACAGAGATTGATGGCTTTACACTTTATGCGCACTTCCCTTTTCTTCACGGGGGCAAAGTTCTTGTTGACGGCCGCAAGTGCTTTTTCGTTGTATGTTCCCTTCGGCAAAACGGCGAACCCACCGTCTTTATCAGCTTGCGTGAGCATACCCAGGCAGCACGCAACGTAGGGCCGATATTGGTTTTATGGCAGCAAGTTCGGCCCATCCACGGCCTAATGTTGCCGACAGCGAACCAGTATCGGCCACGCCGCCTTCAATGACTGGCAACGTCGGGCTACTATAGCCGCTGCCCCGCCGATATCGGCAGGCCGTCGACTGTAATCAGCAACATGGGGCCGCTTATGCCGCGTTACTGCCGACATCGGCTGAGGCGATGGCTTTCAACGGCAACTATGGCGCCCATTTTGCCTTTCTACAGACAATATGGGCTGGCCGACGCCATTTATCGGCAACACTGTGCCAAGTATGCCACCTTAGAGCCCTCGTCGGCTAGCCGATAACTTTCTCCGGCAAATGTGGCGCCGATTTTGCCGCTCATCAGAATCGCCTGAGGAATGGCGCATTTGGCGCGATATTTGACCAGAAAGATTATTTCACAGGAAACATTGAGTCATTTCAGCTGTCCTGGAGGCAACGTCGACTACGCCGCAGCCTTTCATGGTTGATATCGGCCGGGCCTCCTTGGAAGCCTGCTCTATATAACACTAGAGATCCGATCGAGACCAGCATTACCGATATTCACTTGAGAGATTCGACGTAAGAATCAGATGTTCAGCTTCATATATTCATGTATACGCGTTTCAGTGCCGGAACATAGCGCACGTGCGTTTTGAGCAGCATATATGACATTATGTTCGCGCGCATTGTTTTTAATAAGCAGGGCACACAAAAAACATACATGTAAACTATTGATATATACATCTATAGGCTCTTTTGCGGGAACTTTGCGAAACAGGCTGGCGCAACAGTTAACATTAGCCAGAAGGATCGACAAGCATGGTGGAAAATTATCAGACAGCTCAAGTCAGATAATTTAAATTCATAGAAATTGATCTAGTTCGTGCATACACCGATGGGCATAACCGCCACTCATATGTTCAAACAAAGATAAACAGTCGGAAGCGGCGCTATATACGTCTAGGATTTAGCAACCTACGGAAGGAATGGACATACGGAGGTAACAGCGCAACAGCGAGTGGACAAAAAAGGTCTAGCGCAGACATTATGGTGCGCTGAAGCAAAAATAAACTCTCGCAACCGGGGTTCTCCTACTGACATTTAGCAGCCTATGCAAAAGAAGGGTATACTGAGCTAAGAGCGTGTCAGCGAGGGGACAAAACAGATCTAGTGCTCATTTTATAATCAGAGGATGTTAGCTGTTTTTATACACCATGAAATACATAGATCCTTTTGCGTTGCAAATTAAAATGAAGTGCTCTTGTCAAGATCACGACATTTGCGAAAAAGGCAAAAACGAAAAATACAAAGCAGTCATATGGGAGGAATTTTTCATCTCAAAGGTGGCAAACAAATGCACACACGTATAATTGATATATAGAGAGCTTTTCTGGTGAGTTCTACTAGAGTGTACGTGATCACAAAGTGTTCTTGCGCAGGCGATGTGCGTATTTTATGGTATATAAAAACAGCAAGCATGCACTGAAAAAAAAAATCAGTTGAAA
Organism: Hyalomma asiaticum; assembly: GCA_013339685.2. Classification (NCBI taxonomy): domain Eukaryota; kingdom Metazoa; phylum Arthropoda; class Arachnida; order Ixodida; family Ixodidae; genus Hyalomma; species Hyalomma asiaticum. The sequence continues at coordinate 71,327,981 of CM023490.1, read as the reverse complement.
ACCAAAGCTCTCTTCTGTTCCCTAGTTTCCTCATATGTTTGTGCAGGGTCACAGTATAAACCAACCGTCCTAAGTCAAGCTGTTGTTGACCACGTGCCCCTCCACTACATTTCATCAGTGCGTTTACAAAACTAGTGCACTCCTTTCAAAAGCAGCTCCGCAACGCATGTATCGCAGCTCGCATAAGCTCAGCAACAGAAAATAATTCTCTACTGGTCGGGTAAACTTATACCTCCCTTTTCCACCTCCATGCTCTCTACTACCACGCAGATACAATAGGCTAATAATGCCTTAATATGTCCATGGCATTGCGTATATTTCCTTCTTTCTTTATTTTTTTGCTTTTTTGTGAACGACCGTTAGTGCGTTCTTTCCATACATATCGAATTCTTTTACACATCGGCCATCGCGGTTACGTTGTACTAGTTAGATGAGAAGAATATATCGAGCTTGACTGCAGGCTCTGTGCAGCGAGTGTAGGATTTGTCTCTGACGTTCATATGAGACTATGGTGTCGATTGAAGCCCACATCTCCGTTTTCTAGTACTTAAAAACTAATTTATTTATAACCAAAAAGAGTAAAATAAGGGCGCGAGTAGAGGTTCAGCGCAATATTTCTTGTCGCGCGGGAAGGGAGCACGTGTTTTCCTGCGCTGCAGAAACTTGCAGAAATTCACAATGGCGACGCCGCGCACCCTCGCTACGTTTGTTACGTGCAGTGCAGCATTTCGATCGCGTTTTTATCGAGAGTGGGTGGTTCAGCCTCTGCGAAATCCTATGCTACAGGTAGCTACCAAGAGAACACATGCATACAAGCATACTCCATAAGCTGCACCAGGCTGCACTTAACAAATGCAGTCCCGGCGGGTGTCCCCGCCATTGTGCTTTTCCCCAGCAGAAACGCTGTCTTCCACGCTTTGCGACAACCACAAAAAAAAAAAAGGAAAAACGCGCATATTCTGCCTAGAAGCAACCTATGCTAAACTAGCAGAAACTAAAAATAAAAAAAAGTATGTGAAGGGGGGGGGGGGGCGTCGCTTCCCGAACTGACCACCCTCCTCACGGCCCCCTCCCTGCACATCCATTGTGCGCACTTACAGTTTGCAAAGAATGTCGTTCTGAACCTTCTTTTGGGTGGCAGTGGTGGCCCTTCTGAGGGGGAGACCGCGCAGTTTTCGGGGAACTTTCTGCATTCTCTCGTCGCGGCTGCAGTGCTACCGACATGGAAGCTGTACGAATGAGTTTCAACGGCTGCACGCAGTCTGCCTACGCGTATCGGCGCATGTACCGCATTTATCTATCATCAAGTTGATTGCGCGATTCCTTGGCCAGTGTACCGCCTAAGACAATGCCCATCACAACTGTGACATCGGTTGTATATGAACACAAGCCTGCACCTTTTGGTGAGGCTACAGTGCCGTCGCTGAATTTGTATTGCTGACACACAGCTCAAGAGTGCACAGCGGATGCCGAAATTCGGTAAGTTGCTGACCACTTTTCAGAATGGGGCCTGGCACTTTTTGTTGCTATGTTAAACCACCGGTTCCACCTTTGTATATTATTCATATCGTGAGGTGCGTAGGCTCTATATTTTCGAAGAGCCTACGCACATTGTCCCAAAGCAATTTTACTTCATGTAGTTAATCCTGTGCTTGTATCAAACCCCCATTGTGTGGTGACTTGCAGTTCTCGTAACATTTTTTTTCTTGCCCGTATTTTTAAAGGTAACGTGATACCGAACACGCGCTCCTTGGTGTTGGACACGTGCGGTAGTTCGGCACGCGATGGCATTTTTAAAGTAGCCTTGAAAATATGTTCTTCCTCTAATATCTGCTCATAATACGCCTTGCACCTATCATTTAAGGACATTTTTCCCAAAGACCCCATCCTTGGTGTGTGTCGTATTAGCTCACGTCTACATGTTTTCCTTTCCGATGTATGCCAGATATGAAATTTATTATAATGCAAAATGCACCTATTTCAACTAATGTGCCGCTTTTAAAATTGCTTTGCAACAGAACCTTTACTCGTGTTTCTATTCTTTTTCCCTTGGGTATCTAAAGTGACACAAAGCCAAGATCTGGGGGTTGAATATTGAACATAGATTCATTTTATAGTAAAAGGACAACTTTCTTTTGTTATTTTCGAAAGTAGTGTCTGATTATGAGATGTTTGAGACATTTCTTGAATTTCCGCGTTTGCCCATGAGTCGCACATAAATTGCATACAATTATAGTATAGTGCTGATGTGCTCCACAGCTGTGCTAACTATTCACGCCTTTTCACGCAGGTTCCACCCTTGCCGAAGCTTTTCCACTACGACGGTGCAACACGAGAATAGCATATTATCAATTACAGAGTTCACAAAATAAATGAAATAGTGCTTTTCCCTATAAACCTCTCTTGTTGTGTTATTTGTTTTGTTTAGAACGCAGTAATAGAAAGTACAGAGGATCCACTTAGCCCCACTTATTACTGTGTTAATACTGTGTGTTATTACTGTGTTAATAAAGCTTTCGCGTATGCATGAGAGGCACATTTTCGCAAACTACTGTTGGTCCTTAGAAAACGCCTTCATAGCCCTTCGAAAATGTGAAAACACAAAAATAAATATTTTTGCAATCCAAGCGGCACGACACCCGTGGGGTAAACACTAGAAACACCATAGGGGCTGTGAACGGTCGCGCAAGGGGTTTCCCGATGTCGGCGTGGCCGACAACACGCCAAAAAAGCCTGAATGCCCGCAACATCGGCCAATGATACCTAGCCAGATCCGACCCATTCTGGCTGGCCAAATTTCGCCCACACTGGCTGGCCAAATTTCGCCCACGCTGGCTGGCCAAATTTCGCCCACTCTGGCTGGCCAAGTTCGACCCATGGTGGCTTCGCCACAGTGGCGCCATTCTGGCTGGTCATCATCGGGCAGATGTGGGTGAAAGTAGCGCGAGCGCGATTTGCCGACTTAGGCCCGATATCGCTGCCGACTTTGGCCGACTTCACGCCTACATCAGTCCTGTGTTGGCGTGCTGCCTGGGTAAGGTTGTTGCTCTTAAAGAAAGAAACAACATCATCCAACAGACTGCTACAGTGCAAGTCCTTGCTTTTTGGAGCGAACTTTCGAAGACAGTCCACACCTTCAAGAAGGCAGCGGTACAGATTGTCATCTTGAGCCTTGTTAGCGACTTTTCATTGCAATGATTGTAGTGAGAGGATATCGGACTTTGATTCATGTGTGGTGCGGTGAAGGATGGAGGCAAAGACGTGGTCTAGCACACACATATATTAACAAAGCAAACGAACTCCCGCGATAATACACCAACAAGTAGAAAGGATCCCCCACGCGACACAAGAGTATATACAGTCCTAGGTGAGCGCTCACACGTTCTACAGCAGGCCAGCGGTCGACCCTCCGTAGCCGGTCGTGGAAGACGAGGTACGGCTTGCGATGTAGCAGGGCGAGTGGTGGCGGAATCGCCGCGCAGATAGGTAGGCACGGGACCGCTCAGGAACCAGCCAGGTACTGGGCAGGAGTCGTACGCCCGGGGCACCAGCGGTCGCAGTAGCGCGGCCAGTCAGGAGGCTGCCCAGCGATAGTCCCGGGTAGCCCTCACGAACCTGGGTCGCCTCTCGAACGCTGTCTGTCTGCGTGGCCACGCTCCCAGCTGCTGCTTCCTCTTTTTTTATTTTTCTTCCTCGCCGCCACCACCACGCGCTCTCTTTTTGGCCGCCGCGTGCCGCATTCGGCGCCGTTCTCGTCGTCTTCGTTCTTGTCTTACTACAATGAGGTTAGGAGCAGAAAGACTTGCTTGGACCCCGCATTTAGGGCCTTTCCGTAGCAGGCGCATAATCTTCTCTGGTATATGGACATTACCCACAACGCTAACATTGCTTGCATCTTGCGTCATTTTTCTCTTGTTACCCGCGCACCGGAGCAACTCATTTAAAATGCACCTCCACCTGCACTCCGTGAGCTGGGCTGCTAGGTGCTTGAAGGAAGCGAGCTTCTTGACAGGCAGCCAGTCAGGACGATCCCTAAAGCACAGAAGGCGCAGCCGGTCACGAAAAAGTCGGACTTGTCGCCAGAGTTCTGAGCGAATTATCCTGCACAGTCTTTTCACATGTCCCCACGATGGTTTCACAGAGCCGAATAGAGCACTTCGTCTGGAACGAGACCGTTCCTGATGCAAAAAGCGAGACGTCTTCCCTGGCATGTTGCGTGTGACTCAGAAGAAGGTTGGTGATGGACGAGGAAGGTGAAACACAAAAAGAAGGGCCCACTGTATAAGAAATGAACTTCATCAAAACTTCTTGTTGAGGAAGTTGGCACATTCTTAAGACATTCTTAAGACGGCCATTTCTGCTAACTCTGACAGAGTCTTTTGTTGAGCTGGGACGAGAGCCATTCGCACGTGAGGGGGAAGACGCTGTAGAAACAACTCACGTAGTATGGAAGTTTCCGAGCAGGCCAGCTGGTCCCCAAGCGGGTGTTGCAGCTGACGTAGAAACTGTGTGGGACGGCGGTCCCCGAGCTCCTCGTTGCACAGAAGCTGTTGAATGTGCCGATGCTTAGGCGGAACGAGGCGGTGAAGGAGAGCCTGTTTGACTGTCGTATATGGAGTTTCACCAGGCGGGCCCACGAGGATGTCGCGTATTTCGGCCATTGCCTGTGGCGGCAACGCTTCGACGAGTAGCTCATGCTTGCGAAATTCTGACGTGATGCGATGAATGCGGAACTTGTTCTCGACTTGAATGAACCATAAGGAGGGATCGGTAAGCCACAGCATTGGTAGTGTTATGGTATTAGTACCTCCGACAACACCCGAAGAAGGTACATGGCCGGGTGCAGTGACGGCGGTACCAGGGCTGAGGTCGTCGAGATGCTCACCCTGCTCCATGGAAGGTCGCGTTCGTAGTCCGGGTCACGAGTTAATGTAGCACTCTGAGAACGCGATTCCGAAAACACAGCGCGGTTTATTAATGCATCTGCGCCAGCGTTCCAACTCCCTCTTCCTCTTTTCTTAGCCGAAGCTCCACTACTAGTTCATGTCCCAAGTGTTGTGCCAGAAGAAGAAGTACGCCACAGCGTTAATACTTGGCAATTTTATCAGCAGAGGCTTCTTCACAAGGACTTGGTGCCATTTGTCTGACAGCTTACCGAGGTTGACGTACTGGCTCGCATGGAGGGAGTCATCCAGCAAGCACTCTTTGTTGACATGCTTGACGGCATATGTTTTCAGTGCAAGCATTTCAGAATATGCATTGCAGCTCGAAGTTTGCATGCAAGGTGGGCTGGAAAAGGACTGGCCACTGGGAGTTCTCAAACCTTCCTGTCAATATCAGTGTCGATCTATATCACAGTTTGCAGAGTGTTGGTACTGAAGGACTCCACTATAGTAGTCACGCAAGCACATTGAAAATCACATTATGACCCGCCCTCCACAGCACATGAAGGGCGCAAGGGCATTGGCTGCGCTGCAGTGCAGACACTCAGGAACCAGTCCGGTGGCTGGCAAGAAATTTCAAAAGCTGTAGCACCACGCATGTGCTGCGCAGTGCTCCCCATTTTCAGAAGTGCTGGTCCTATCTTGAAACATTCAGGCTACTGCAAGAGGACCGTTTAACTGATTTATTTGAAATGAAGAGGAGTGTCTGTAACTTGATGTACTCTGAGGTGGCCTTGTAGGACTATGGAACATCATCAGAGGTGATTACGAAGGATATGAAAAGCATGTTTCATGCAATGATAGCAAAGTTTAGGTGCGAGCACTTGCTAATTTAAAGTGGGTGTACTTTTTCAAATGTTCTCCAAGCACCCCATAACTCTTGAAACTAGTTAAATTTGTTTTCTTCAATATCTGTCAGCCATGCCCTGGTGGCTGCTGTGGTGGTGCAGTGGTTACGGTGCTCAGCCGCTGATTCAGGAGTCGCGAATCTCGAGCCTGACGGTCATAGTTTCGATGGAGGACAAAGTGCTAGAGGCTCATGGGTATGCAGTGTCACTGCATGTTAAAAAAAAAAGCCCGTTGAAATTTCCAGAGGCGTCAAATACAGTATGCCTCATAATCATATTTTGTTTTTTTTTAAATTTATTTTTATTTACAGATACTGCAGGCCTTTCCCAGGCCCATGCAGGAGTGAATACAAACAATACAAACAGATAATAGGTAAATACACTGAATGGCTTGGCATATATATAAGGAAAATTGAATCATAGTACATAAATGGAAAGTATACGAAAGTGCTATACATATATTGTTAATACACGACAGTTACACTCAAAACGATATGTTTCTATGTCAGCCATTTATATCAAGAAAATAAATGCTGCTGATATTATAAGTGAATGAATCCAACGAGGCAGAGTTCACTACTTCTTCAGCTAATCTATTTGAAATAAAAAAAATCACAGCATATCCACGGGGTGAATGATGATGAGTGGGCGAAGCTCCGCAGGGAATCATCGGTAAACCGTGAATCTTTCGCCTAAATCGCCCAGTCGATCATCATGTAAAGGCGTGAGAAACACTGTATTCGTACGCTGGGATCTCGCGTTTAAGGGGGATATGCTGTGCTAGAGCCAGGCCTGCGCGGAACTGCAGGACAGTGACAGCGTAAGCAGGAGGAGCTACTTTCTTAGAGGCCACTTTAAACGCTTGAGGAAACTAGTGCAAGTAGAAGTGGTAGGTATCTCCTGCGCCATAACTTATCATTTTGCCAAGTAGGGAAGTACCCACTACGCCATAATTACCAGTGCCTCCGTAATGGGTTCAAAGCTACGAAGCACGCAGCTCTGTGTTCTTTCAAATGATGCCTCGACCTCGTTATACAATCCATTTTCGCGTCGTGTAGCGGTGTATTACTATTTTTCAACGTAACATTACGTTTGTTAATGCGATTCCGCGGGAGACATTATACCTGTTTAGGTCTTTTAGCGATAATTTTTCAACCACAGCCGTAGCTCAGTGGTAGAACGCTCGACTGCCACGCCGAGAGCCTGGGTTCGAATCCAGGCAGAGGACACAACTTTCGGAATTCTTTTTTTTTTAAAAGTAGACGTGGCTACGTACATCACCAACAACGAACACCATGGGATGTACAGACCCACGCCCTAAGGAGCTTCGCCCCTAAAATTGCTCGAGGGAAGTGGGCGAACTTGTGGACATTAATGTGGCTAATTGGTTGTTTGAAAGTTTTACAGTGATGCGTACTGGATGAAACTTTTAAAGGATTTTGAAGGTAACGCTCCCGTATTAATTTGAAGTCACCGCGATCAAGCTGGTAAATGAATTTTAATCTAGATACTATCCTGCGTTGCTCAACTTTCTGTAGATTAGCCTTATTGCGTAAATCGGTTACGCTAGAATGTTGGGAGTAAACGGAATAAATGAATCGCAAAGCTAAGTTTTGTACTCGTTCTATCTTTTTAATCAAATATCGCTGCCAAGGGCTCCAACTAACGTCTGCGTACTCCAACTTTGGTCGTACTAGTGCTTTGTACGCATTTAGTTTTACCGCAGATGGGGTATTGCGCAGTTTCCTCTTCAAGAACGACAATTTCTGCAGCGCCTCTCGACAAACGTTTTCAACGTGTGGTTTCCAGCTGAGGTTGCTCGTAAGTGTGACGCCCACATATTTAACTTGATTAGTCCTCGCGATGGTAGCACTTCCTAAAGAGTAAGTAAAGTCAAGGGGCATCTTTTTATTAGTAAGCGTAATGAAATTTGTTTTAGAAGGGTTTATTCTTAATCCCCACCTAGCACACCATGCGTCGACTGCGTGTAAATATTATTAAAGGGGTCGTGAAACGTTTTCTGAACATTTTGTACTAAGTGCGTATTCGGGATCCTGACCCTCCAATCAACAATATGCATTGTTCCGTTGCACCGTGTGCGTTGATCTAGAGCGATAAAAAACGCGGTTTCGGTTTCACTGCGCGCGCTCCCCTCAACTCTGCAGATGACGTCATCTTAGCAGCCGTCATACCTCCGAGATTGGCGCGCCCTCGGAGCCCATGGGAAAACAAACCGTGCTGCCGCTTTTCTTCCGAATGGTGGCACCGCACGGTTTCCAAGTATTTTCTTCCTTTCTAGCTTTCAAGTAAATCGATTCCTTTAGAGCAAACGCGAGTTCACTGTGCCTTTGAACTTAAAAGTATCTTAACTCAACGTCACCAAATAGTACCACGCCGGCCGGTAGTGTCGCATAGTCGTTTCGGGAGCGCAAGAGAGCTGAGATTTAAAACCGGCGTTGTTAAATGTGCACTGAATATTTCGCCGAAATATTTCGGAATCGGCTTGTCGAATGCGTATTGAAGCAGTGAAAATTACAAACCGGCATCTCCAAATTCTTTTCACAACCCCTTTAAGTTTAATCTGGTCATCTTGATTATTTATGGTTGTGTATATTACACAGTCGTCCGCAAATAGCTTAATCTGGATCGGTGATTCTACGCAAAGACGAATATCATTAATATATACTAGAAAAAGAAGGGGCCCGAGGACTGAGCCCTGCGGAACACCGGAGTACACTTCCAATTCTCTCGAAGTACACCCATCTACTGCGACACACTGTTTTCTACATCTTAAGTAGCATTCAATCCATGCTACTACCTTTCGTTGAATACCAATTGCTAGTAGTTTTGTTATCAAATCCTGGTGTGGGACGACATCAAATGCCTTGGAGAAATCCAAAAAAATGGCGTCGATCTGGCCTTGCGTATTGAGCGTACTAATTAATTCATCTGTTATTTCAGCTAATTGAGTAATGGTAGATAAACCAGATCTAAATCCATGCCGTTGGGCATACAGTAACTTGTTTTTTTCTAAGTAAGTAATAATGACCTTAAAAGTAATGTGCTCAAATAATGTAGCAGTTACTGTTACTAGCTTTGCCATGGTGTTTTCTGTTATGAAGAGTTTCCAGAGGGACAAAAGGAACCGGACATGTGGTGAGCTTGTGCAAGCAGACCTTCAGCTGAAGCTGAATTTCTACATGAAATGCGAGGACTATTGTGAACACATCTTGAAGCAGGGCCACATTTTATAAGCTGCGAGAAGTCAGCTGAAGCGCATTTGTAAGAAGTCACAACGTTAAAGGAAACTGGCTGTTAATGAGAAAATAAAAATGAGCTGTATTATAAAGTGCGTCAAGAAAGTGAGAGGAGGACGAGGCGACAGGAAAAGAATAAAAGTTTGAAAAAGAAGAATGAGCGAGCATGCAGCAAGGTCGAGCTTACGCTATACTCTACACAGATGGCAATTTTTTTAAGGTTCCATTTTCTTTCCAATAAATACTCACATAAACAGTGGATACTCACTAGAGGTACCTGTGCTAACATGGAAAACGAGAGCAGGCTGATGATTCTAAGCAGTTAAGAATAAATTTTCAGATTCAAATTGTTATCAGCTAAGTCGAGAGTAAATTGCCCGGATTAAAAAAACCTTAAGACAGTAATTGTTTTGACTGCTTTAGCAGTTCACTGGTAGAAATGCAAAGAGCATTCAACAGAACCACTTTTGTGTATGTTGAAACAAAACAGTTTGCCAAAGAGTGAAAGAAGTTTAACATAACTGAAGGTTACCTAGTTAATGCATGTCCCAGCGGCAGCATTAATGTTGGTTTTTGTGTATGGTAGCAACATAGTACGCTGATAATAAAGTGCTCGCGCTGATAAAATATGTTTCTCGTGTTTCTAGCGGTATAAATCCACACATAGCAGGAGATCATTGTAGCAGCAACATGGACATTTGGGCTCGCTGGTACGTTTTCATCTTGCTGGAAAAAGCCCATTGGGAACACCGATGAAGGAACACACATCACGGACACTTGCATTGTCGTTCTCTTCCTCTGTCCACTTTCTTTGAATGCCTTTTCTGCAAGGATTGTAATACCTAAAGATTCTGTAATAAGACGGCAACTTGGGCGACTTGGTATCGGTTCATATTTCAATGTAACAGCGCACAATAAAACAAGCAGTCTGCTTAATTTATTGTGCGCTGTTACATTGAAATGTGAACCTAAAGATTCTTTGCTAAGGTACTGGTTTATGTCCTTGAAAAAAATGTTTGACAGGGATTTCAAAGTTATAAGCTCTTGAACTTTGGCCTTCGAATTGCCTATAAACGCTGAATTACTGATATACCCATTAGCACAACCTACAAGAAACTAACAGCGGACTATGTAAAACCTGCATACATAAATTGACAGGGGCTCAGGAAGCTGTTACAATGCAGATTCAAAGGAAAGTAAATAATGGATGCACATCGTAGCAACAAAGTTCTATTGATGTGACTAGCATGTTTTGTTTCTAATTTTGTGCTTGCTGTAAGGCAGTTTATTGCCGATTCTGACAAGCGACCGTCTCAGGCGAACGTCAGACACCAAGAGCGCGAGCCCCTCTTCGTCGGTGAGACGGTGATGATAGTGCGTCCATAAAGCGCGCCACTCTTCTTCCCTACAGCTGCCTCCGGGAGAAGGAGGAGCCATCCTGGCGACTCAAGGTGTGGTTGAGATGTGAGGGTCGTAACAAAGTGTCAGCCTCTGGACGTGCACTGTCTCCCGCCTACGAAGCCTCAAGTCGGCAGACGGCGTCACCGGCTCGACAACGTAATTTACAGGCGTAGTCTGTTGAACGACGCGGTAGGGACCATAATATTGTCACGTAGGTAACGTTGAGCTGGCCGGTGCACAGACGAGCAGAAAGGCAGACCCCCGCGGCCATAAAACTAAGGATACTTTATTGGGGCTGACTTGCGCCCGCAAGCAAACTAAAACACACTGCTCGGCGACAGCGAAAAGAAACGGCCAGCGTGCCCGAACGGCGGCTGACAGAAATCCCGGCCGGTGGGTGTGACGATCCCTTATCAATCCGGTATGTTGCAGCACATCGGGTCATCAAGCTGGCTTGCGGATACACTCCAACACATACAAAATGCGGATAAAGAAAGCGATTAGATGCAGTCCGCTTCTTTTCCAAACACACGTGACACTGCCCGTCCGGGAGACAGAGCATCGTCCCGATGCTAAAGGAACACACTTGTTACAAAGAAATTGTTAGAACCTAATAAGAGCGCAGTGATGAAAATTTCTCTGTCTTGCGTTCAAAAAACTTCTTGAGACGCGCACCGTGGACTACTTCAGGTCGCGAGCGTCGCCGCTGTGATTGTGTCCCTCCATCAGGCACAACTTCGTAGACAAGGGGCCCGAGTCGTCGCGTTATCTTGTACGGTCTAAACTACCGGCGTAGGAGTTTCTCGCTGAGGCCCCGGCGGCGAATCGGTGTCCACACCATAACGCGGTCACCGGGTGCGTACTGCTGGTCGCGCCGTCGTAGGTTGTAGAGTCGGCTGTCCGTGTGTTGCTGCTCTTTGATACGCATTCGGGCGAGCTGGCGGGCTTCCTCGGCACGCTGAAGGAAATCGGCCACGTCCCCATGGGTGCTCCCGTCGTCAACGTAGGGCAACATTGCATCCAGCATGGTACTGGGTGGGCGGGCGAAGACAAGCTCGAAAGGTGTCATCTGCATTGTCTCTTGTGGTGCGGTGTTGTACGCAAAGGTGACGTAAGGGAGGGGTTCGTCCCAAGTATTGTGCCCGACGTCAACGTACATGGCAAGCATGTCGGCGAGGGTCTTGTTCAAGCGCTCCGTCAGGCCGTTTGTCTGCGGGTGATAGGCTGTGCTTTTGCGATGGACAGTGTGACTCAAGCGTAGGATCTGCTGCGTGAGTTCTGCGGTGAATGCCGTACCTCTGTCGGTGATAAGGACCATGGGTGCGCCGTGCCGGAGGACAATGTTCTTCACGAAAAAACTGGCGACTTCGACTGCAGTGCCGGATGGTAGTGAGGCTGTCTCAGCGTAGCGTGTCAGGTAGTCTGTTGCTACCACTATCCACTTGTTCCCGTTGGTCGAAGTCGGAAAGGGACCCAGCAGATCCATCCCAATTTGCTGGAATGGTTTCTCCGGTGGTTCGATTGGTTGCAGGAGGCCGGCGGGCCTCGTAGGCGGTGTTTTCCGACGTTGGCAATCTCGGCAGGTTTTGATGTAGCGTGCGACGTCCGCGCTCAGGCCGGGCCAATAGTATTTCCCTTGGATTCGTCGCAGTGTTCGCGTTAACCCCATGTATCCTGCTGCCGGCTCGTCGTGACACGCCTCTAAAACTTCTTGCCGTAAACTGACTGGAACCACAAGCAGGTACGTTGTTTTCTGCGGCGTAAAGTTTTTTCTTCACAAGCACGTCATTTCGCAGGCACAGCGACGAAATCGCGCGCCTGAACGCTTTTGGCGGTGTATCGGTCTAGCCTTCGAGGTATTCCAACACGCCGAGAAGATCAGGATCGGCGCGTTGATCATTTCCGAAGGTATCAGAACTCACGGGCCCGAGGAATGCATCAGCGTCATCGTCATCGCATGACACGAAGGTATTAACGGGGGCTCTCGAAAGGCAGTCGGCGTCTGTGTGCTTTCGGCCTGACTTATAGACGACGGTGACGTCGTACTCCTGTAGCTGCAGGCTCCGACGAGCAAGACGACCTGAAGGGTCCCTTAGGCTGGCAAGCCAGCACAGGGCGTGGTGGTCAGTGACAACCTTGAAGGGCCTCCCGTAAAGATAGAGTCGAAACTTTGTGACTGCCCAAATGACAGCGAGGCATTCCTTTTCTGTCGTTGAATAGTTCAACTCCGCTTTCGACAGGGACCGACTCGCGTAGGCGATGACTCGCTCGAGGTCGTGCTTCTTCTGGATCAATACTGCGCCAAGTCCGACGCCGCTTGCATCTGTGTGAACCTCGGTGTCGGTGCTTTCGTCGAAGTGACCCAGTATTGGCGGTGACTGCAAGCGTCTCTGAAGTTCACGAAAAGCGTCCTCCTGGGGCTTCTGCCACGAGAACTGCACGTCGGCCTTCGTAAGGCGTGTAAGGGGCTCGGCGATCCGTGAGAAGTCTCGCACAAAACGCCTGTAATACGCACAGAGGCCCAAGAATCTACGGACAGCTTTCTTGTCAGCTGGCGTCGGGAAATTTTCAATGGCTGCCGTCTTGTTGGGATCGGGGCGGACCCCTTCGGGCCGATCACGTCGGCCTGCGTAAGGGGCTGCGTAAGACGTCTTTACATGATGATCGACTGGGGAAATTACACAGAAGGTTCACGGTTTACCGATGATTCCCTTCGGAGCTTCGCCCACTCATCATCATTCACCCCGTGGATATGCTGTGATTTTTTTCCTTCCGTAATGTAAGTTTGCCGGTGGCGTGGTAGTAGCGCCTCTAGCTCCTACCACCCCATCTTAGCTGGTTGTGGGTTCGAATACCAGGAATTGGTGGATTTTTCTATCTTAGTCAAAAGAAGAGGCGTGCAAGACACGGACACAAGGGGAGAAGTGAACAACACGAACGCCGACTTATCGCTCGATAAGTCTTATTGCCCGATAAGTCTTACTAACGTCGACTATAAGATATTCATGAAAGCGTTGGCAAAAAGGCTTCAAAGTGTAATTACAACGCTTATCGGGTTCCATCAAACATGTGGTATTAAAGGTCGTAGTATCGCAACAAACATACATATTGCGCGAAGTGTTTTGGAAATTTGTGATGTAGTTGGTGATCATGTAGCAATGATTCAGTTGGACCTAGTGGCAAAAGTATTTGATCTAGTTTCTCATGATGTTCTATTGTCTGTACTTCCCCAGGCAGCACGCCAACACAGGACTTATGTAGGCGTGAAGTCGGCCAAAGTCGGCAGCGATATCGGGCCTAAGTCGGCAAATCGCCCTCGCGCTACTTTCCCCCACATTTGCCCGATGATGACCAGCCAGAATGCGCCACTGTGGCGAAGCCACCACGGGTCGAACTTGGCCAGCCAGAGTGGGCGAAATTTGGCCAGCCAGCGTGGGCGAAATTTGGCCAGCCAGAATGGGTCAAATTTGGCCAGCCAGAATGGGTCGGATTTGGCTAGGTAGCATTGGCCGATGTTGCGGGCATTCAGGCTTTTTTGGCGTGTTGTCGGCCCCGCCGACATCGGGAAACCCCTTGCGCGACCGTTCACAGCCACTATGGTGTTTCTAGTTTACCCCACGTGTGTCGCGCCGTTTGGATTGCGATAATTTCGAAGGGCTATGAAGGCATTTTCGAAGGACCAACAGTAGTTTGCGTAAATGTACCTGTCATGCATACGCGAAAGCTTTATTAACACAGTAATAAGTGGGGCTAAGTGGATCCTCTGTACTTTCTATTAATGCGTTCTAAACAAAACAAATAACATGACAAGAGATGTTTATAGGGAAAAGCACTATTTCATTTATTTTGTGAACTCTACATTGATAATATGCTATTCTCGTGTTGCACCGTCGTAGTGGAAAAGCTTCGGCAGGGGTGGAACCTGCGGGAAAAGGCGTGAAAAGTTAGCACAGCTGTGGAGCACATCAGCACTATACTATAATTGCATGCAACTTATGTGCGACTCACGAACAAACGCGGAAATTCAAGAACCGTCATGAAAATTCATAATCGGGCACTACTTTAGAAAATAACAAAACAAAGTTGTCCTTTTAAATATAATGAATCTATGTTCAATCTTCAACCCCCAGATCTTGGTGTCGTGTCGCTTTAGATACCCAAGGGGGAAAAAAAACGTGAGTAAAGGTTCTGTTGCAAAGCAACTTTAAAAGCGGGACATTACTTGAAATAGGTGCATTTTGCATTATAATAAATTTAATATTTTTGGCATACATTGGAAAGGAAAACATGTAGACGTGAGCTAACACGACACACCCCAGGGATGGGGTCGTTAGGCAAAAAATGTCCAAAATGATAGGTGCAAGGTGCATTATAAGCCGATATTAGGGGAGGAACATCTTTTTAAGGCTACTTTAAAAATGCCATCGCGTGCCGAACTGCCGCACGTGTCCTGCAGCAAGGAGCGCGTGTTCGGTATCACGTTACCTTTAAAAATACGGGCAAGAAAAGATAATGTTACGAGAACTCCAAGTCACCACACAAGGGGTGTTTCATACAAGCACAGGATTAACTACATGAAGTAAAACTGCTTTGGGACAAGGTACGTAGGCTCTTTATTCGAAAATAAAGAGCCTACACACCTCACGACACAAATAATATATAAAGTGGAACCGGTGCTTTAACATCACAACAATATGTGCCACGTCCCATTTTGAAAACTGGCCAGCAACTTACCGAATTTTGGCATGCGCTCTGAACTCTACAGCTGTGAGTCCGCAATACAAATTCGGCGACGACACTGTAGTCTCACCAAAAGGCACAGGCTTGTGTTCGTATACAACCGATGTCACAGTTGGGATGGGCATTGTCTTGGGAGCTACACTCGCCAAGGAATCGCGCAATCAACTTGAATGATCGATAAATGCAGTACATGATAAACGATAAACGCGTAGACAGACTACGTGCAGCCGTTCAAACACGTTCTTACACCTTGCACGTTGGTAGCAATGCAGCCGCGACGAGAGAGCGCGGAGAGAGTTCCTCGTGGTTTCCCCCTCCGAAGGCAAGGAACGCCAGCAAAAGCAGGTTCAGAACCACATTCTTTGCAAACTGCAGATGAGCACAATGGATGTTCACTGAGGGGGCCGTGACAATGGTGGTCAGTTCGGAAGGGAGGCGCGCCCCCCTCCCCACACACTTTTTTTTATGTTTAGTTGCTGCTGGCTTAGCACATGCTAGGCTGCTTCTCGGCAGAGCACGCTCGTTTTTCTTGCTTTCTTTTCTTTTGTAGTTGTCTCAAAACGTGGAAGACAGCATTTCTGCTGGGCAAACATTTTTGCACAATGGCGGGGACACCCGCCGGGACTGCATTTGTTAAGTGCAGCTCAGTGCAGCCTGTGGCATATGCTGGTACGCATGTGCTCTCTTGCCAGCTAGTTGTAACACAGGATTTCGCAGAGGCTGAACCACCCACTCTAGCTAAAAACGCGAGCGAAATGGTGAACTGCACGCAACAAACGTAGCGAGGACGCACGGCGCCGCCATTCTGCTTGAATTTCTGCCATTTTCTTCAGCGCACGAAAGACATGCACGTGCTGCCTTTCCGCACGACAAGAAATACTGCGATGACTCTGTCTCTACGCGCCCTTCTCTTGCCCTTATTGGTTATAAATAAATTAGTTGTTAAATATCAGAATGCGCACATGTGTGCTTATATCAACGCCATAGTCTCATACGAACGCCAGTGATAAATCCGACACACTGCACAGAGCATGTACTCAAGCTCGATATATTCTGCTCATCTAACCAGTACAACGTAACCGATGGCCGATGTGTAAACGAATTCGATATGTATGGAAACAACGCACAAACGGACGTTACACAAAAAAGCAAAAAAAAAAGGCATGAAATATACGCAATGGCCTGGACATATTAAGGAATTGTTAGCCTATTGTATCTGCGTGGTAGTAGAGAGCATGGAGGTGCAATAGGGAGGTATAAGTTTACCCGACCAGTAGACAATTATTTTCTGTTGCTGAGCTTATGCGAGCTGCGATACATGCGTTGCGCTGTACAGGAGCTGTTTTTGAAAGGAATGCACTAGTTTCGCGAACGCACTGATGAAATGTAGTGGAGGGCCATGTGGTCAACAACTGCTTGACTTAGGACGGCTGGTTTATGCTGTAACCCTGCTCAAACGTATGAAGAAACTAGGGAACAGAAGAGAGCTTTGATTTTGAACGGATTTTCTTTCAGTGCATGCTTGCTGTTTTTATATAACATAAGAGACGCAGATCGCCTGTACAAGAACACTGTGTGATCACATACACTCTAGTAGAACTCACCAGAAAAGCTCTCTCTATATCAATTATAGGTGTGTGCATTTGTTTGCCACCTTTGAGATGAAAAATGCTTGCCATATGACTGCTTGGTATTTTTCGTCTTTGCTTTTTTCGCAAATGTCGTGGTCTTGACAAGAGCACTTCATTTGAATTTGCAATACAAAGGAATCTATGTATTTCATGGTCCTCTCAATATAGAGTTAGCACTAGATCAGTATTGTCTCCTCGCTGTCGCGCTGTTAGCTCCGTATACCGTTCTTTTGGATAGGTTGCTAAATGTCAGTAGTATAACACCGGTGGCGAGTTTATCTCTGCTTCAGCGCACCATAAAGTCTGCGCTAAACCTTTTTTTGTCCACTCGCTATTGCGCTGTTACCTCCATATGCCTTTTCCTTCCATAGGTTGCTAAATGTCAGTAGTATAGCACCGCTTGCAACTGTTTATCTTTGTTTGAACATATGAGTGCTGGTTATGCCCATCGATGTATGCACGAACTAGTTCAATTTCTATGAATTTAAATTTTCTGACATGCGCTGTCAGATAATTTTCCATCATGCTTGTCGATCCTTCTGGCTAATGTTAACTGTTGCGCCAGCCTGTTTCGCAAGGTTCCCGCAAAACAGGCTATAGATGTATATATGAATAGTTTATATGCATGTTTTTTTGTGTGCCCTGTTTATGAAAAACAAAGCGCGCGAACAGAATGTCATAAATGCTGTTCAAAGCACACGTGCGCTATGTTCCGGCACTGAAGCGCGTATACATGAATATATGAAGCTCAACGTCTGATTCTTACGTCGAATCTCTCAAGTGAATTTCGGTCATTGTTGTCTCGATCGGATCTCAATTGTTATATACAGCAGGCTTCCAAAGAGGCCCTGCCGATATCAACCATGGAAGGCTGCGCCGTAGTCGACGTTGCCTCCAGGATGGCAGAAATGACTCAATGTTTCCTGTGAAATAATCTTTCTAGGCAAATATCGCGCCAAATTCGCCATTCCACAGGCGATGCTGATGAGCGGCAAAATCGGCACCATATTTGCCGGAGAAAGTTATCGGCTCAGCCAACGGAGGCTCTAAGGTGGCATACTTGGCACAGTGTTGCCGACAAATGGCGTCGGCCAGCCCATATTGTCTGTAGAAAGGCAAAATTGGCGCCATAGTTGCCGTTGAAAGCCATCGCCTCAGCCGATGTCGGCAGTAACGCGGCATATGCGGCCCCATGTTGCCGATTACAGTCGACGGCCTGCCGATATCGGCGGGGCAGCGGCTATAGTAGCCCGACGTTGCCACTCATTGACGGCGGCTTAGCCGATACTGGCTTGCTGTCGGCAACGTTAGGCCGTGGATGGGCCGAACTTTGCCGCCATAAAACCAATATCGGCCCTACGTTGCGTGCTGCCTGGGATCGCTTTTAGCTCACGCTCATTCCCACTCATCGCTTGCATGCTTTGTCGACGCTGCCCAATACGGCGCTTCCGCTCGCTTTGCAGTGGTATCCACAGATACTAAGGGTCGGAACCTTTCCTCAGCGTCAATTCGAACCTCCTCTTCTCACAAAGCAGAAAAAATGGCCATTGCCCTCGCTCTTCTTGATCCTCAAAGGACTGATATTTATACTGACTCTAGGTCCGCTGCTAGGGCCTTCGCTTCTGGGTCCGTCTGCAAGGAAGCTTTTAGAACTCTCGCTCACAAGGAATTGACACACCATACTATCACTTGGTTCCCTGCTCATCTTGGCCAGAGAACACCTATATACGCGTTTTAGAGAACGGAAACTGTACCTTCCACTGTAGAACACAAATAAGAGTAGGCGGCGGCATAGTGAAGTGCATTAGGGCGAACGGAGATGGCGCTGCAAGTACTATCATCATCATCGGGAAAACCCGCGTTTTTGCTGGGTCGCGCCCTGCCGTACCCCCCCCCCCCCCTCCATCCCACATTTAGACCTGCTGTAGTATTTTGCTTATTCCTCTCGCTAAACCGTGTCTCGCGTGTGTACTTTTCGTACACAGCTACTGTAGCTTATCGCCAGGTGACCAAACAGGCCTCGACTGGCAAAAACAACGTCAATCAAGTAAGGTTTGCATCGTTTATTGCGGCACCACAGCTGGTACAAACAACGTACAGTACAGTGCACACATGGGCCAACACTTAGCAGTCGCGTCCAAACAAAACACATACATACTGAGTGCGCTCCAACTTGTGCATAACCATGCTAAATGCTGACAAAATATGCACGCATAGACGGGATACGATCGAACGAATGTTGCTCTCTCATTGCATTGCGCCGTCCCATTCTGTTAGCGTTGATTTGAAGACGGCGAGCACGGGTAAATCCACGATGCAGAATCTGAAACGTGCGCAACGTTGGCAGATGTCACAGTAACACCGATTTAGCTTCGCTTAGTTAACGTTAACTAAACGATCGCGGATGCACCAGTCTCTGTATAAAGATAAGCGAATGAGTTACAAACAAGAAGCGTCGCGCTGTGCCGAATAGGATAGGCACGAATTCAACTATCAGCTGTGAACCCATACCGTAGGTGTGTAGGTAATGGGCGAAAAAAAAACATTCACTTTTGTGTCAAGCGCTAACTGCGATAAAGCGTCTATGAATGCATCCAAATCTTAACACACAATTTTCGCAGCACTGCACAAAGAAGCCTCGGTTATGTGTTGAACTGTTTGTTACCCAGTAAATAAATGTAATTAGAGCATAATTCAATGTAAGTTTCTTCTAAGGCCAGTCAGCTTTTATCTTTGTCATAAAATTAATCAGAAGCAGACTTGAAACACGAGTGCAGTTTGTTATTGGCTAAGTTCATTATGAGCCAATGAAAATCATATTTTTGATGTCGCTCCCTGAACATCCCACATCAAACCACTCTTAAAATATGGTAACTGCCTTCACAAAATTGTCTGCACGAGTACACAGCACACTGTGGCAAACTGATGACACACTGAATACATCAATTCATCCAAAGCTGTCTTTCTTGCACTTTCTTAGCCGCTTGTCGATTGAACTGCCAAAGAACAAGTTGCCGAAAACAAGTACACAATTGTGTACGCTGTCGCTAAATGGTTTATCATGGTTCAGTTATGCAGTTCGTGTAGAGCGAGAATGCTATGGCACCAATGACCGCACCAATAAGCTCAAGTGTGCTGTGAAGGCGGTATAATCGACAGCAGATATTCTACAATGCATGAACAAAATATGAATACTATAGAAGGACAGAGATGCTAGGATAATGCAGGCTGATTATAGAGGCACAATTATGCGCAGATTAGCTTCAGGAATACATTACATATCTAGGTTGATGTATGCGGCAAAGAATCGCTCAGCCATGAGCGCAAAGTCTGTGATGCATGGACATATCAACAGAAATTATGCACCTCTCGTACAAACACACACATGCACACAAATTGAAGTAGAGGAACATTACGTGAATGTGTGACAGTGCCGGAAAAAATAAAGGTCATACTTATTGTGTATGTGCTTGTTGTTGTTGGATTATTCACTTTTTAAACATGTGCTTTGAAAATAAACCGTATTCTTGCTAATTGTAGAACCTCAACATCAAAGTATCGACAATGTTGCAGTGTAGCTGCACATGTGTCGTATGCACAGTCAACAGCAAAAGTTCGCGGGATAAAAAACTTCGTAAACGCCTATATTACTGCTTAGCCTCTGATCATAGCCTCGAATTAAATGTTTCCAAGGGTAGAGGTTGTTGCGATATACAGACAAACAAATTAGAGGCTATGTTATGAGGCTAAGACATAATGTATATATTGCGACTTTCGCATCCAGCAAAGCTTTGCTGTTGATTGTGCCCCTTTAATATCTTCGATATCTTCTTTAATATCTTCGAAAGCACACTAAAAAGAAAAAAAAAGAGAAAAGGGGTGGCACGTTAATGGGCGTCACAGCCACCTGAAGTAGGCATGCGCAGCCACAAATTATGGATATTTCTGTGCTATATAAAAAGAAAATGAGCAAATCTCTTGAACACAATTTGGCCTATAACATAAATATCCTTTACACTCATATGCTACAACTAGTGCTTGCAAAACTTAATATCTGTTGTTTTTTAGCTGTTTACAACTCAATAAAATGTGTTGTATTCATATGCAAAGGCTAATTGAACTGGCTAGCTTGTCGAAGCTACAGCATTCTTTGTTTTTTGTAGACTGTTACAATTCAATGCATTAAGAAAAAAGAAGGTTTCGGACAAACTTTGTAAACCATCTCATAAAGTATGACTAAACGCCGGAACAATGTCCGTTCACTGCCCTGATGTTTGTTTGGCTGTAATATGACTAATAATACCTGGAATTTTACGTGCCCAAGCTTTTTGGATTGATGTTGATAATGTGGGATACAACTAATTAGTGTAGAAACCACTCATGCATTCCCTTGTGTTGCCTGTGGTTTCTTTGTACTAATTAGTTGTGCCTCAAATCAGTATGTATCTACTAGCCCAACTATCATCCTTAATGGTGCAATCTGGGGCCTGTTGAGACGTACGTAAACCTGTATACATGGGTGATGTTGCATTTAGCCATCATAGAAATGCGACCACCATGGCCTTGAATCAAATGCGTATTGTCAGACTTAGAAGTCTGACATGATGTAACTATTGTATAGAGCTTGTGTTAAATTTCATCATTATTGTACTGTAGATTATATAACAAAATGGACACCTAACACCTATGGACAACAACTATTGGTAACATATTTCCATGGCATGCCTACCAAGTACAAACTACAGCATCACAAAGATGAAGTTTGAGGTGACCTGCTGTAGTAGATGTTTAGTTGTTCCACTGTGCTTGCAGGCTGTGTTTTCGAGGGTAGTTAACCTGATGTTGCATGGAAGCTCTGAAAAAAAAAGAAAAAAGGAGCAGGTTATGAAATCATCATGCATTCAGAAACAAGGTACGAGGACAAAATATTGTAGCAGTACACAAAGTGAGCGAGTAAACTGCGGCATGTTAAGCATGTATGAATATATACCTTGTAAGGCTTGTGCTTTAACGTAGCATGTGCCTTGCCCATGGTGTCGAGGTGCGTCCACAAGGAATGTTGACTGCAGGTGTCAGCCAGGAGGCTATGACAGAAAAAGAATATATCCATGATTAAAATGCCGGTTTCTATGTGACACTAAATGAAAGTAAGCCTATAAGTGAAACCGCTGTCACAAGATAAACAATAAGGCAAGAAGGAGATCCCCAGCTTTGCTGTTTACTCAAATTTCACAACGTGGAACTAGCTTTAGTTTTCTCTCTCTCTCTCAGGCAATTCATTTTAAATTTTTTAATGTGAATGTAGCAAACTTTATAACACACTTTGTACTAATACATGGTGAGTTACGGACGTGCGTGCGGGGGCGATATAAGTGTATTCGAACACGTCCAGGCTGCATTATAAACTCGAGAAATGCATTTCTATCGACTGAGCAGCTCGCTCCTACGTGAAGCCACGTCGCTCAAGAGAACGCGGATTCCGTCGGTGGAGGGATATGAGACGTTGAAAATTTTCGAGTTGCTGTGTGTCGCTTGACTGTCGCAAAAACAAAACCAACCGTAATAAACAAAAGCAATTGGTTTGTACTTACCGGTCCATGCACGCTGGGGCTTGAAACGAACTTTGTTGCTTTGAAGGACGAGGCGCAGGGGAAAGCGCTCTGTGGAAGCATTTCAACGTGCTTTGAACGAACAAGAACAGCAAGCCGATATCACCGACTACGAAAGCAATCGTCAGTTTCACGAAATATTTACAGCAAAACGAAACACCGCGAGCTTGCGTCGCTGCCCGAACGCGTCGCAAACGGTTAACGTGACTTCTGCCGCCGCGTAGTTTGAATTTTAAAAAACGAGCATGTCTTAGTATCGATGTCGGTAAACTGCCGAATCAGCCGAAGAAAAAAATATTTAGTGAAAGGAGGATGGCGTAGTATCTGAAAGGTATGCTCACTAAAAGCAGCAGCTTGTTGTATGCAAGTTTAATATCAGGCAAAGAAAAAGTCTTCGCCTTATTCAATATATTCTGCATCGAATTTAGGCACCGATGCGGGCGCCCCTACATAAAAGTGCCATAGGGCGAATGGCGGCCTCCATAGCGCGAGCTAAGAGAGGGGTCAGTAGATCCACTCCCCGCGGTTGAAGCTGGAACGCGCCGCGGTTGAGTTTTTTCGCCATATATGGCGATTCGTAGCATATCGAGCTTTCACCCCCCCTGTCTTGGCTCGAAGGTCGGAGGCCTTTCCAATGTCAACGAGCTAGCCCACTCCCAGGCGCGAGGTCTCACTTGCCGCGCCGGGACTTGCGCGGCTCAGCCAGAGGAATCAGCTCCCAGCCTTCATTTTAGGGACATTTTGAGTACATTTAACGAAGTGACGAAACACTATCAAATGGGCCGTAGGCGCTTCCCACTCCCACATGAAAAGATGTCTCGACCACAGGCTTCGGATGCTTCAGACGGGGACATACTTCAGCCTTTCGAGTTACAGTCACTACACCGACAGTTCGCCACTTTGTCCAGATTGTAACGAATGCAGTGACTTTAGGCACATGCTCTGGAGGTGCCCCTCTTTACAGGAACGACATAATGACTTCTCTGAAGAAGAATTCTATTTCTTTATCAAGAGTCCTGAACTACTGCCACAAATCAAGGCTGTCCAGAAGGCCCACGACACGGCAGGTGAGGCTAGGCCTCCCCGTCCCTACGTGGGAGCGGCCCGCGATCCTCCCCTTTTAAAACGAGGGCGGATTCCTTCAGGACCCGAATAAAGTTTACCTATCTATCTATCGATCTATCTATCCAGGTTTTATTTGCCTCTTGTGTAAGTGTCACAATTCTTATTTCTTGCTTATTTCTTGACTGGTTCAGTTCTTATTGCCGTTGTATTTTACTCTTTAGCGAATTAAAGATTATTTGTCACCAATGAAAGAAAGAGAGATCATATATCGGAATGTAGAGAAAGTGGCCTGATCTAGTACGCCCCGGCCTTCTACTCTATTTCGGGGACAACGTAAAAGGGGAAAAAGAGTGATGAAGCATGATGATGGGGATAAGAATGACTGATCTGTATATACATAATAAGACATGACTGCTTGCGCAAAGGGGACGTGGACGCTGGTGATCGTATTTCATTACGCTTGATACCAACTAGCCCAACTGTCTACTTTAACGCCTATGTACCCATTGATAACTGTAATGCTAGCTTCCCTTCAATGCAGTTATCCCAACTTATGGCAGCTATTCACTTCTGCAAAACAGCGTGCTATGACGCCGAAAATTTCGACTCAGCTATGTTGACATAAACACTCATAATAGTCGAAACGCAGCACGTGTAACTGGGATTTCGCCTCCACTTGAAACGTGACAGGGGCCGCCACTAGTTGGGCGAATATGCTGTGCAGGGAAACGGACTCGAGCATTATGAAAAAAGGTATAATAGTCGCATAATGGAAAGAAGCCACTTTAGCTGCATTAAATCTAACAGTTTCTTTTCATAATCCTCAACTTTGCGCATTGGTATACCGAACGTCTAGAATCCAGTCCATTTCTATTGAGAAAATGACCTTGTAACATTTGGTAATTATGTATGGTCGCCTGTTTCGGGTGAAATACAGCGTTCATCTATTGCTTGTACTCCCAAGTCAGGCAGCCTAGAGGCCGCCGTCTCCTGCTGTGGCACGAACGGAGGACAGTCGCGAAATACTATTTTTTCTAATGTATGATACATTAGAACAAGACGGCGACATGGGCTAGTTAGTGTGCATTCATGTTTTAAAGCAAAAGCTTTTTTAAGCGCACGTGAAACGAGGACAGAAGAACTAAGAAATTGACAAGGAAGCGCTTCTTTAAGCGCTGTGGCTGTCAATTTCTTATTTCTTCTGATACGTTAGACAGCGCGCACAGTTCGAGTTGTACGCGTGCGATTGAAAAGGTGCACGTAGCGCCGAGTTAAGACGGCGACCAGGTGAAACCTGTGCAATATACTGGCAGAGCTGCCGTTTATTCTAGCCGGGAGGAAAAACTCGTGTCACTATTTCCCGCAGATGCCTGCACTGATGGCCTGTTTGAGACCAGTATGTTGCCGGTGCAATCTCGCATGAGTGACCTGAAAGCAGAGAGCACGTCAATTCGTGGTTATAATATTATCCAGGGCTTCCACAATATCTAATGGACAAACCGCGAAATGTGTTGCCGTCCCTATAAGAGCGAGCGTCTTTAACTTTCCTTTCCTCCGCGTCTCTTTTTTTTCCTTTCTCGGAAAATTCTCACCCTCGGCCACACTACATGTTTTGCGGTGCGAATTTTGAACCAGTGTGGTCGCCGAAAGCGCCTCCGATTTCTGATCGCTCTAGTAGGCAGACTTCCCGGAAATACGACCTGCTGCCGAATCGTCCGTGGATCATGGCCACCCACGGAATCTTGGATCCTTGACAGCATCCAAAGATGACTGGCGCCCTGTATTCAGCGGGCTAAATGCGAATTTTCATGCAGCCGCTAATGCGCACATGTGATCTCTAGCACGTCGGTTGAATACTTGTGTCAATATCAAACACAAGCAACGCCCCTCAAACAACAAGGTATCATTTTTCGAGCACTTATAAAAAATGTCGATTAATCGATTAATCGATTAAAACATCACAGCAAAAGCAATTAATCGATTAAAGGCTAAATCGACGAACGATTACCGATTAATCGATTAAAAAGTTTAATCGACCATCCCTAACGGAGAACACAACGAGAAGGAGAAGAGAAAGTTTAATGAAGGGTTGTAAGGCGCGTTCGTGTTCCTCCTGACGTGGCCGTGAATAGTTCAGGCGGTAGCGCAGTGGACACCTTTCGTCGCGGTTCGAGCGATCGTGGGTTCGATCGCGGCCACGTTATTGAAAAATTTCTGCTTGCCTTTTCCTTGTCATTGTTTATGTAAAATTTACTGCATAATAATCGTTACGGCAATGACGTATAGTGACGCAGAAATGCCATGGTGGTCGCCGGCACAAAGAACTTTCGTGTTAAAAATCCTTACAGATAAGAAGACATGAGCGAAATCTCTTTATCTAGCAATGACAGAGACGGAAGACTGATGCACTTCTCTTTTAGGTTTTTGAACCCAGTATGCTTCCACAATTTCTCTTGCTCTTTGGTTCTATAGTGCCTGAACAATGTGCAGGTGCTTCTAACACAGGGTGCGCATGCACATTCCTGGCAATGCATGGCCAAATGTGTGAAAAGGCGCCCCTTCAGACTGGGCAGGTGTTCTCTCAATCGTGTGTTAACGCATCTAGCAGTCTGTCCCACGTACACACGACCGCACGTCAAAGGAATCCGATAAACAACATTCTTCGTGCAAGCAACGAATTGGTTCTTACAAGGATGATTTATTCTACATACATTCTATCCATCATCCTTGTTCTCGACCTTCCGTTTTGCCCTTGAATACACAGTTCCTGTTTTATTCTTAGCCGTAAACAGCAATTTGACATTGTAGCCCCCCGCTACCTTTTAAGTCTGTGTGGCAGGCCGTGTACATGCGGAATTGCTGACACCTTGGAAGCTACATTCCACACGCGTATAACTTGTCGTGCGTAGTTATCTCCCTTGTTTAATAAATGTGGTTTTCATAATTCAGCGGTGGCTATTAGTGCTTCGAGCGATGCGCTTGACTTCCAAGTTTGATTTCCCAGCAGCATTGTTCGCAATATTATTCTGCACTTCATAAATGTCTCTACTGAGTATCAGCTTCCCAGAAATAAAAGTATTCCAGCACTGTATTCTTGCATTTCTATTCCGGGCTACTTCTGTTACCTTTTTGCGAAAGTATCTGAAATATGCCATTACGTCCTATTCCAGTGCATCTCAGTATCTGTATTTTAGGCTTCGCACACATGTATTTCGATATGTGTGCTCCGGATTATATCTTTGAGTACCTTTGCCTGTAGTGGGCGGGTTCGAGCCGAGGCGGCCGAGGATGCCGGCCGGAGCCCGAGGGCCGCCGAGTGAACACACACACACACCTCATCCCAGCAGAAGTGAAGCCCCTTTATTCAAACAACACCCTTTTTATACCAGAACCTAGAGGGCGCCCCATAACCAACTCTTCTAGAGTCACTACACTGAGCACTCGCGCCCTCCCCAGACAGCACAACAACATTGGACCGACCTTCGGGCAACGTTGGAAAACATTGGATACAATATTGGAACTACATTGGATTTCGGGTCCCATGCTACACTTTAGACTAGATTAGTCCAATGTTAGATACCAGTCGTATAACGTTGGAAAAATTGGGAAAGAGTGGCTTTGGCCAACATTGTCCATCGTTTGTATTTTCAATTTTGGTAAGCTTGTATAAACAATGGCCGCTCTAACCGTTCTTTCCAGGGGTGCTACCGCGTAACGATTCCATTCCAAAATCTATGCTTTTTGACGTCACTTTATGCTTTTAGGCGCCTGCCATTCGTCGAAGCAAATTTCGCGCCTCATGACGTCGCCTGACGTCGCCTGACGTCCGCGAGAGCGCAGAATCACGGGATGCCTACCGCCTAACGATTACATTTATTTTTTCATGCCTCTTCACATCCTGGCCGCCTGCCATTGGTCGAAACAAATTTCGCGCCGCTGACGCCAGCGAGGGCGGAGAATCCATGACGTCAAAATGACGTTTACGCCCTCATTATGCGCGGCCGAAAGGAACATTTTTTGGAATCGCCGGAGAGCGATGCGTTTTGAAAGGAATGGGAAAAAGCATCTAACATGGCGGCGGCTGCTAGGTTCGGGGCGGCGGTGGGCTTAACGGCGGCGGCTTTGCTGTGGCGGCGGGCGCCGGCGAGCCTCGACTACGTCGACGGAGGGCATCGGACGGCGCGTTTGACCTGCCGGGTGATGAATTTCGACGGCATTTGCGTCCGTGCTATGCTTGAGCGGTGAAGTCGCGTAGGGACTCGAAACGAAGCGACCGATGGGTCGGTCGGTCGAACGGAAGGTGTTGTGCGCGCCGCGTTTTTATGCTACCGGGAGCTGTCACGAGGTTCTATAGGATGTGAGGAGACGATTCGGGTGTTGCACGCGACGGTGAGCGAGTGCGTCTGGTGCGTTTCGCTTGTTTTTGTGAACGCCGGCGGGACACGAACCACTGGGGCCACATGGCAACAACGACCGATCAAAAAGGCGGCCGTGAAGGAGTGCTTTCTTCGTCGCGGCGTCATTCCCGGCGTGGTCGGATGTGTGCACAGCGCTCTCATCGGCGTCAATGTGCCCAAGGGATACAGGAAGACTTCTTTCATGTGTGGACACCACTTCTACGGCCTCAACGCCATGTCCGTGAGTACTTTGCCTTGTTTGTTTTGTTTAGTACGCTTGCACCAGATTCATACACCGGTGGCACACGAGCACACTCAACCGCGGCAAACAGGGCTGGATTTCTTGATCGTAATCAACGCTGCCGCTGCTACATGGCCAAAACTAATCCGGATCAAGTCTGGCGCTGATGTGAGCGAAGTGCGATAGAGATCGCGATGCGCACATCGCGATCGTGATCCCCATCGGACCTGACGGCGATTGAAGGTGATCGTGTGAGATATGACGGTTGGCCGGTTTATTGCATTTGCTAACAATGCGTTGTCACCGCGCACATTTTCCTATATCTACGATTCGGATGTGCGCACTCTCGCTGTGGACTGCATACGACCGGAATTCGGCTACGACGTCGGGGCGCACTGTAGAGCTAGGCGAATGCCTCCTTAAATGAGAGAAAACCGGTTTTGTTGCGAAGTTACGACTGTAGTGGCAAATTGCAGAGCATACCTTGTGCAACAGTGCTTTTCACGAAATTACGAGTGCACTATTGCATGCCTGCTGTAAGATGAACAAGCAGCCCCCGTCAGTGCAGTCGGTGGATTTTTTTTAATGGAGGTTGCTACTAAATTGATGGGAGAAGTAAACATATAGATCACATCATTAAGGCAGGTTCAGCGCAGCTTTTGCAGTGAAGTAGCATTATTCCTTGTGGTACTAACTTTCTTGTAAAGCGATGGCACACAGCTTGGTGCACTACTCCCATAAGAATAGTAGGAGAGGGGTCCATGGACAACCCGCCCCCGAAATTGTTCCAATTCTAATGTGTATATTTTTCACTTTCACAAACAAATGCCTGTGCATATATATTCCAGGTGTGTGTGTGTGTGTGCATGTGTGTGTCCCCTCGAAAAAAAATGCTGCCAGCTGACTATGGTACTGATTATATTTTCATGCAGGTGACTGGATACCCACTGCAGCCATGGCTTCTGAGCCCGATCCCTGGCCATCCCCTTATACACAATGCACAAGCGAAATTCGCCACAGACCATCTTTCTAAGCACTCCATGAGCCAGACATCGCTGCCAATATTCACTGCAGCGTGTGCTACATTGTGCAAGCTTAGACTTAATGAGGGCTTTCTCAAGTTGGACGTAGGTGATATCAGCAGCAACAGCCAGGAGTAGAGTCCCGCAGGGCTTGCCCCAAAGCAGAGGATCGAGATCACTGTATTTATATGAGAACACTGTGCAGTGTGGGACACCGTTGTTGCAAAGTGTGGCACTGCATGCACATTATTTGAGGAGAGTACAGATAAAAGTGCAACAACTGTGACATCGTTAAGCACAACAAAGCGTAGCTGCAATATTGTGGCCATTTTACTGGCATCGAAGAATCAATTCATATCATTTCTGCTGACTATACACCACATTGTTCAAATGTGCTACCAGATGTTTGACAAAAATGAAACTTACCTTGTTCAAGTAATTCCACCACAAGACTAAATTACAGAATACATGCTGCATACTGGAGCGTGGTCACAACCATGCAACATTTAGTGTGTTTTCATGCTGTCGTTAAAGATGTATAAAGCCACCTCTAGAATGTTCGATGTGAAACAATACGGTATTTAATGAGTACTTTGCATTATAGTACAGCACAAATGTGGCTTTTTGTTGCATGATTTGCACTAGAATGGAGAGGATTCTTCTTGAATTTCAAGTTTTTTTTATGGTATATTCCACTACATAAGGTGGAACGCTTGGAAGGCTATGCATGCAGTCCACTAAAAAAAGCAGGCGTATAGTGCTTCGACAAACGAACATCTAGCATGAAATACAAAATGTATTTTGATTTTTTTCACCAACAATGCAAGGTTTTTTGGTGATGCTGATGGCTGCCAGCAAAGCATTTGTTGTTTCTGGATTTATTCAATCAATGTACTACTTTTTGGTTGTGGAAGTACACAGCACAAAGAGCACCAACTTTGAGAGCGTTGCACATGACGCATGAAACAGTGTGCTTCAATGCAGTGTGTAACGCACAGCAACACAATGTGAAAGCCCCTTCAATGCTTGTTGCAGCTGTCATCATGTGCATGCAAATTGTCCAGTATCTTCTGCGAAATTGGAACTGTTTTCGTTTTTCTTTTTTTCAAACTCTCATTTGTCTGGGAATGAAGTTCACTGCTCAAGCTGTTGTTACACAGATGGCAAACATACTGTTGTGGCCGCGATTTTTAGGTTCGGTAAGACAGGATAATGTTTTGCATAGCTTCCTGCTCATCTCATAACTTCCAACGGAAGCTTGCAAGCCACCAGCTGCAGAAAAGTGCAACTAGCACAACACCTTGTGCTCGACCAAGAGTCTCATTCACTGCGCCTCCGCTTTCCCCACCACTCTTCCACATAACCATCACGCTATTCGCTTCAGAGGGTGAACATGCCACCGAAATTCATTACCCGGCATGCCAAATACTGTGCTGGCTACCTTTGAAGTGCGATTACATTACGAAGAATAGAAAGGCTGATTGATCATTAGCAAAACCACCTGCATTTGCAAAAAGAAAGTGGTAGTCAATAACCAGGATATTCCAAAATTTTATTTCTGTGCTGTACAAGTTACCACTGCCGGTGGAAATGTGTACAGGCCAAGCTACCTCTAACGTAAACATTTGCAACAGCACTCATTATTTAGCACCCATAATTTTTTTCTGTCCTCACATGCCCTGCGAATGAAAATAGGGGGGAGGCGGGGGGAACTGCACCATGCTGTGAGAAACGCAAATAGCAAATAGGACTGTAAACGCAAAAGCAAATAGGACTGTAACGTGTGTCAAGTTCAATGTTAACAAAGCAAGTCTGCAACATAAATGTAGAAATGAGAAGTAAATAAATCTGCTCGAAGTTAACATCATTGTGCTTCCTTCCAGCATACATCTACAGTTCTTGTTTTTGTGTAAGTAAAACATTCCTGCAAATGTTCATACAGTAATATAATTACTGTGTAGACTACTACAGTTGTAGACCAATACAGTGAGATTTCTTTGCTTGCAATGTTGCACAATTTTCCATTAATTCTCAGCAACTAACCAGCTCCATAATGTGTGGTGTAGGAGGTTATGAAACACTCAGCTATTAATTGACAGCATACAAAGGAAGCAGCTGCTTGCTTTTTATGAAACACAGCATCAAAAGAATTGAAATGATGAATATGTTTAAAATCAAGCACCACATTGCCTACGCGACACAAGGTGTGTTCTAAGCGTGTGTAATTCCTGCAGTGCACAGGCATCACAATGCCATGACCTTCCACTGTGATGAAAAATTGTGGATGTATGCATCAGAAGATATCACAGGTAACACCACGAAACCTCTGATAAGCTGCATAGCATAAAAAAAAGGATTGCTCACCAGCAAAACTAAGTATGCATCCACGTATTGAACTGCGCAGTGATTGCACAAGTAAACCAGAAAGGAAAATACTGCACCTAAGAGAACCTTGCAGCATACAAAATGCCTTCAAACAGGATCAAAAATAAGTAATCACAGCTCGCATTGAATTCATAAAATACAAGAACATCTCTTGCTTTTTGGCATCAATATACACAAACCACAAGAGAGTACAAGGGAGGAGCGCCACACATGAGACAGGTCACTGATACTCTCTTGTGGTTTGTATTTTTCAGTGCCACAAAACGAATGATTTCAAACCAATTAGTCCAACAAAGTGTTCTGCTAATCTTGTGAGAAATATGGACCTACATGCACATGAGTGTTATGTTGTAAATCAATATATTATTGTATGAATCCTATAAACATAAAATGGTAGAAAGGAACAAGAAATTGTCCGTAGTTCAACAAAGAACTTTTAGCATAAACCTAAACATATAAATCAAAGTAGAAAGATACAGGAGTAAAAAAAATATATGAAAGACTAAATACAGGCAACTACACCACAGAGACAGGTGCATAGGCAAGAAATTTCTCTCAGCTACTTTTCTTTTGTAAAATGATTCTTGTGCATGTGAGTCGCGACAACATAACCTGAAGTTATCACAACCTACAGCTTTCTTACAATGAACATGCAGATTTGCAGTGTGCCGTCGTGTCTGATGTTAAATGACAGTGATGGGATGCTTGGAAGTTTACGCTTCCACAGTGAGCTTTTGGCACAGCCTAGTGTTTTGGACACTCCTACTATTGTGGTATAATTGAAACAGTGAATTAATGCTTCACTTAAACACTGTCATAAGTTGCAGATACTCAGTCTTCAAACAATCACGAGTACATGAAGTAGCTTAAGAAAAAAAGAGTATCATAATGAAAATTTTCGCTCTTATGCATGCATACTCTAATGAGGCAGGTCAAGGAGGGGAAGTGGGGTTGAGCTGGGGCAGTAAACTTGCTGAGGGCATAGACAAGCTGCTGCAGCAGGCACTCGATGTCATCTGGCACCCTGAACTCCTGCACCAGGCGCTGTGCGCCCAGCTACTGCTGGCTCGGCCTCTCAGATTCCTTGTGCTGGTTGAAAAAAAGATCAAAATCAATTTATGTGCAAGGCGATGCTAACGAGGCCTCACGGCATTACTGTTTCGATCTCAATTTACAGAATTGTAAGCTCATGCACAAATGCTGTGTGAGTCTGTACTGAAGCACCACAAATTTACATGCACACTAACATACAGAAATAAAAGCATGCCTACCTTTAGCAAACATATACACTTGCATTTTTCAGAACATCCACATCTTGTTTTCATATACAGAGGTTATGTGAAAATGAGTAAGCAACTGTATGTCTATGTATCTGCACTTATACACGTACTGACCGACTTTAGCGAGCACTGCTGGAAGGGGGGTCTATGCTAATTTGGTATTGCACAGAGCACAAACAAAAGCATGTGTGGAAAGCAAATGCGAACACTTCATGTGGAAAGCTCAACATTGAAGCTCTGGCTCTTTCCTTTCTTGACGTTCACAGCTTTAAACAAAACGACTAAGTTCCGATTTCACAAGGTAGACAATAGTTAAATGAGTAAATCGCACATGGGTGCGAAGAAGGCAAATATCCTACTCGGCAAGCAGCATGTCATGAGCATAGCAGATACGCGTGACACCCATTACTTCCCAAAGAACTCGAGAAATAGCGCCCCTTATTGTGCAGGACTTACATAAAAAAAAAAAACAGAAATGGCACCATTTGTATATTCCGAGTTGTATTTTTTACAGACATTAACACGAGCCACCATTTCATACGTTCGCACGTCTGTGAGGAGCATAAAACACATCACTGAACATGACAACACGTTAGTTAAGCAGTGCTAAAAAATTGATGTTAAGATCTTATGGCATACACGCCAGCACACTTTATTTTCGTGCTCTCATATTGCTTTATTTTCGTGCTTCGCAATTTCTTTCATTTAAACAAGGTAATGTAGTGCATGTGCTTACTTTTGCGAATGCAGCAGCAGCTTTCTCGGATCGACGACGACAGTGGCTGGTAGCTTGCGCAACGGACTGCAGCTGATCACAGAATCATGAAATTACGCTGTGCCGTGGGCGTGCCCCGTCAAACGGCGCTCGCTACCTTGCGAGTTCTCGATCGTGGCCCGTTCACGATGTTCCACTTTACTGTCCGATAATATGACGAGTTGTCTTCCGAACAGCTTCCTGTTGCAGGAAAACAAAGCGCGCACATCAAACAATGCACGTAGCGGGAACAGACCACGGCAGTAACACTTTGTGCTCACCTCAATTCAGTGTTCCGTCACTCCTGGAAAAATGTGGAGTGTAGAATTTCACCTCAGGCGAAAGTACTACGCTTCTGCGACAATGTTGCAGCTGATCCGGACGAATAAGCGATGAAAACGCAGTCAGCTGTATCCCACAACGGTTGCCATTTTGTTCGCGCTCAGCGATATGGCTTGGATTCACGTACGGCGGAAATGTGGCTACGACTAGAAATACACGTGTGTTTGCGTTTTGTTTGCCTCATATTTCCTTCGCTTTTGCGTTTTAATGCTACTAAGCCATTTTCATCTAATAAGCGCGCAACCGCAATTTTATTAACTACTTCCTTACCAAACATAATTACTATGCAAGCCCGCGAACGGCGGAGAAAGAGAAGAAAAAGCGGCCGCTTACGATTGGGCAATTTGAAATACGTCAAGCGTCGCCGCCCACTGATGACGACAGCAGTGACGTTACGCCGAAAGGCATTGGAACGAAAAAAGGAATCGCTACGCGGTAGCACCCCAGCCTTTATTGATGGCTGTCCATCACTTTTTGCCAGCATTCATCATTGCATGAGGCAGCATTTCTTGCCAGCCTTCTTTATTGTCTGATCCTATATTTTCCCCACCTTTTTTATTGGCTATCATGCATGCACTTAAATTTGTTTTGCCGAGGCTTCTGCTCTAGGAAAAAAAGCTAGAATATCAAGCAAATTATGGGAGTAACAATAGCTTTATTTTGTACTTATGATGCATGTATGTATTGCCAGCTTGGGAAATGAATTTGGTTATGTTCACGAATTGTGGTTATGACGATAGCACAAAAAGGACATAAATGGTCTATGCACACGTATGTTAATGCCGAAACGTATCTTTCGAACACATGCACACATACAAATAAACGAAATGTCTTCTTTGTGACACATTTTATTCGTGAGTATAAGAGACATGAGAACGGATTGAAAAGAAAGTTCTGATAAAATCAACAAACCAATATTCACTCTAAGTTTGAAGTCCATTGTATATAATCAGCCTCGAGAAAACTAAACGCATTAGCACCATAAGCAAAAAGAAGAGGCCCAAGACAGCATAAGCCTAAACCTATGCGACACGTCATGGTTTACGTGTTTACGTGGAGCAGCTAAAGCTTGAAAGGTTCCTGAAATGATTCCACGAAGCAGTTGAATTGTAGAAATTTAACACTTCCTCAAGTAACACAGCATAAGTGAATGTTAGGATACGGTGATATGTTCTGCATGCAGAATCCGGAACGGAGGGTATGTGGGGACAAACCAACGACTTCGAAAGAACCGAAAACCAGGAACAAGAAATGACGGGTAATAAGAAATGACCGCATAAGGAAAACACGCGTTTCACGCAAGACAAAAACACAAACATGAAAGTCACACGAATAAAAACAGCTTTGCTAGAACCGATTACTTCATCTGCCGCGACGTATACAAGAAAGCCCACCACGTGTGTATTTACAAATAGACAAATATAAAGAAAATGCGCAGTAATACATGCTATAATAAACCCGGCACACACCACAATGAAGGAGTGAGCACAACAGAACGCACAGTGAGTAAAATAAGCGAATGGCTAAAATCGGTACGAAGCTTTCAGGAAAACCTTTAGAACTGTAGCAACAGGTCGAGGCTCATCTGTTCAGTTCACTTAAAATGTGCGGTCCAAAGAAGCGCAGGGCTGCCACTATTTCACTGTGCAGAAGTTTGCAGTCGCAAGTTCCGTGTCCGTAGACTACTCAGGGGTTCTGACTTTGTAAACTCGCTGGTTTCAGCAGATACAGGATGCCCGTGCGACACAATCTGTGCGTCCGAAAAACCTCTGCAGAGAGAAAGCCGCTTCGCCTGCCTCATCCCCTGCTCCCTGCAAGAAAACATGTCAAACAGGTGTGCGAAGCAAAACGGATTAGTGCCGCCCACGCGGCTCCCCCCTTCCGCCCCCCCCCCCCCCCTGCCGTGGTAGGCTTCCATGTTCGGCGGGCTCCTGTGCCCGCCGCTCGAGGTAGAAAGATAACAAAGCATTTTCTTTACCTTCCAATGTTTTGCATACACCGTATTCGCTCATGCATAACTTATACCGTGCTTACTCGCGCATACCACGTAACTCGTGTTTTTTTCCTCCATGAATCTAGGAGTTCCAAAAGGTGCGTAAATTACATGCGAATTTCGCAAATACTTCCGAAATATCGCGTAAGGAATCTTTACGCGTGCTGATCTGAGATGCATCAAATGAAATGTACCACAAAAACGAATGTAGCTTTCACTCAACAGAACGCGTACCTTAACAGCAAAATGCATTCGTGGGCTACATTCAAGCATTAGCGGATGTGCGGCTCGGAATCGTCGTCACTGGTGCTGTCAGCGGCATCTCTAAACTCCAATATCAAGAGCGACTCGTATTCACGTGTCGAAATCATCATGGTGGCACGGTTCTCAGTTAATCGGCAAACACTATGTTGAATTTGTTTTATTTAGCCTGGCCTACCGAACACTCAGTACCGAAAAAGCACAGTGCTGGCCTGCGCCACGTGGCCCTGGGTGTCATGAGGAGAGCATGCAAGTAATATTTTTGCGTAAACCATACATAAAGTTGGGAGTGAAGAAATTACGGCGTGGGCGCTAACTATGCGAGTGCAGACGGTACGTACATATATATTAACGTTGTTTCAAATGAAAAAGAGATCATTGCTTCTAATATGTCATGTACTTCCCAATGTGACCAACATAGGCGTGACAGTATTTACGTCTGGACAATATTGTCTCGCAAGCAGCATTGGCTGTCCTGTATTGGAGAAACCAGACAGAATGTCTGGACAGCATACACAGCCTACCTCTATTATTTTGCAAATGTTGCAATGACAACAGATAAAGTGACCTGCTATGCCATGCACGTGGGCTCGGAAGCCACTAACATGCTGCTGGGCATTTTGGACCATATGATGGCGTTGTAGATGTAGTTTGCTCAACTTCCAGTGTGCAAGTTCTAGTCTACTTCACGCACACTTAGCTAGAACTTGCGAAAATAAACAATTGCGTTAATTACGGAGAAAATTTTTTCCTGCTGCACTGAATACAAACACAATGACCTTTCTGAACTCATTTGCGGCACCGAGTCGAGCTAGTGGTCCCTTCATATTGGTAAAACAGGAAAAC
The DNA here is from genome assembly GCA_013339685.2 of Hyalomma asiaticum. NCBI lineage: Eukaryota > Metazoa > Arthropoda > Arachnida > Ixodida > Ixodidae > Hyalomma > Hyalomma asiaticum. Next base: position 71,290,966 of record CM023490.1, on the reverse strand, counting down.
AACCATGTGTACTTGCCACGATGTGTACTTGCCTTCCGATATATCATGTGTACCTGCCAATGGTACCAAGATTGTTGCTACAACTCTTGTGTGCGGACAATATTGTCCGACACAGAACATTGGAAGTCAAGCATTGGCTATGCAGTTAGACTGATTGGACAATATATACAGCTTGCCGCCATTACATAACCAATATTGATAGGACTATGTGGAAACTGACCTATCATTACCATCCTTGTGCACTGGACGCACCAATAATGTATGCTGAGTGGCAACTATGACCCACATTTGCCTTCTTTACAGGATGGAAGAAGCAATATTGTAAATTGAATGATTACGATGGGCCATTGTTGGAGGCCTTAATAGATGGAATTTCCAATGCTGGCTTATGAGTGGTATCACAGGGCCTTCATTGGACCTCCGTAAGCCAGCAAAAAAACAATATTGGCCCGAGAATCTGTGCTGCCTGGGTCTACATCCCCCCTTCCCCCTTTTGGGAAAACAAAAGAAAGCAAAGCCTCGCTCTGCGGTACATAACTGAATGACCAATACCACAAGACACGCTCTACAAGTTCAGCCGCACTGGTGGCCTAACGCAACGTCCCGACCGAGTGCGCACCACTGATGCAGGCGATCTTGAGGGAGTAGCAGGGCAACCTGTGGCAATGCAGCTGGTGAAGGAGTAGCTAACCTGGGACTTGGACTGCTGCACACAAGCTTTGGGCAAGTTGGAGTCTGTGGAAGGCTTTGGGATCCTTGTGGCAGTGGACTGGGGCTGCCGAGGTCGCGATCACCTGATGACGGAGACTGCTGCGGTACCAGATGTCTTCGGTTGCGGACGAGGGTACCTGCATCTGTCTGGACCACGTAGGAGCGTGGACGCTGTGCTGGGCTAAGAACTGTGCCAGCACAATCTGTGTCGCGAATCCAGACTCTCTCCCCCTCCCCCAGGGGACGCAAATCCCGTGCTGAATGCCGACGGTTGAAGTCTTGGCGCTGGCGACGTCGTTGGGCCGTGTCCTGCCTGTGAAACTCGGCGGCGCGAGGCAATTCTGGAAGCAACTTGGCTGATGTGACTGGAAGGCGAGTCCTGAGGCTGCGCCCCATGAGCAGCTGAGCAGGGCTGTATCCTAGTCACCCCAGGTGCATTACGATATGACAAGAGGGCCAAAGGGCAGTCTGGAGACTTCTTGAATAGTTCTTTGACGGTCCGCACCATCCGCTCGACTTCACCATTACACTGCGGGTAGCTAGGACTGCTCGTGAGATGAGAGAAGCCATAGCTCTGGAAGAAGACACGGAACTCTGCTGATGAAAACTGAGGTCCGTTGTCGCTGACGAGGATCTCCGGGATGCCATGCCTTGCAAAGACACCTTTTATAATAGAGATCACTGCAGTGGATGTCGTACCCTTCTGAAAAATTCCGTATATACGGAAAGAGCATTTCCGTACATACGATATTATGGTAATACGGATATCCGTACATACGTATTCCGCATCACTATCATATATACGTTCCGTATCACATCCGTATATGTGCATTCCGCATTACTTCCGTACACTGCTCTCCATATCACTTCCGTTCATCCATACTCCGTACCACCTCTATACAATTTCCGTATAGTATACATTCTAAACAAGAATGTACGAAATTTAGGAGTAACTGCGAGACTAACAGCAGCGGTTCAAATTTTTAGTCCCCTGCAGTTCCCACTCGATGGTTTAAAGGTTGCCCTCGGTAGAGCATTCCAGGCAGACGAACTGTTGAACCACTTCCGACGAACCGAAAAAAATGGAGGCTTCCCATTGCGATCAGATTTTCACTCGATTTATCAGCATTTATATCACACATACACACTTTATCAGCTTTTAATATCGCATATACAGACTCCTATGAATTCAAAGGAACATCACACACGTACACACGCAAACATATCAAAGTAATGCACCACATTGACGACTCACCTCACGCAACCGTACACCGACGATTGGGTATATATACCCACACATATTACCTAACATGTGGTGCCGGTTCAGCGGAATTATAAAATAAATATTCACAGAACAGCCGTGCGGTTAGCGTTGGCTCTTAGGTAATCCTGAACCACACAGAGCTGTTAAACAAAACTCGTCATATTGTTACGAAGCATTCCTGCTCGGCGAAAGGGCGCCATACTTCACGTGGCAGTGTGCGAAGATAAGTGACGAAAACGACGACTGGGCGACCGCTCGTGCTGTTGCTGGCTTTGCTGCTGTTCGTCCATCTTGGCTGCAACGGCCGCTACCTGTATAAATATAATCTGTAAATACATTCTTTCACCGTTCTTGCTGGTGAGCACTCTGTTCCTGCACGTGGCATTTTGGTGGAGGTGCTGGGTAGGCCACGATACAACGGAGCTCCGCAGCGGCAGGCGTTTGGCTTGTTCCACGATGGCGGACGAGGGGCAGGCTCCCACTGCGCCGGCTACATCAACGGTTGTCCTTACGCACCCGAAAGACCCGGGCACGTTCTGTGGGACCGACAGTGTGGACATCGAAGACTGGTTACCGTTGTACGAACGCGCAAGTTGGAGTAATCGCTGGGATGAGACGATTATGTTGGCAAACATTTTGTTCTACTTGCGAGGCACTGCAAAGGTGTGGTTTGAGAACCACGAAGACGAAATCAGCAGCTGGGACACATGCAAGGAAATGATGCGTGCCCTATTCGGCAAGTCGGCTAGTAGAAAGACTGCGGCCAAGAAGGAACTGGCATCCCGCGCGCAAACGTCGACGGAGTCGTACCTGTCTTATATACAGGACGTGCTGGCCCTGTGCCGCAGAGCGGATGATGACATGGCGGAGTCCGAGAAAGTGGGCCATCTTTTAAAAGGCATAGCAGATGATGCTTTCAATCTGCTAATATGCAAAGACTGTGACACTGTTGATGCCATCATCCAGGAGTGTAAGCGTTTCGAGGCCGCTAAAAGTCGACGTGTTGCCAATACTTTCGCTCGTCTTCCTAACACGGCAGCAACATGGTCGTGCGAGGACCCACCTGCACCACAAGCGGCTCCATTAACCGCCGAACACGTGACCAAGATCGTCCGACGTGAACTCGATGCTATGTCGCCTGCTCCCGTGTGCTCCCGTGTCTGCGATTCGAGCACGCAGATGATACCGCTGGTCCATGCCATCGTCCGCCAAGAACTTTCGAATGTTGGCCTGGACTCAGTGTGTGCAGCCGCTCCTTCCCGACCCATCGATCGCCGTTTTCCTCTTTCATACGGCCAAGACCAGACGTTCCTGCGGCCTCTCCGCAATACAGCCGAGTGGAGAACAGCTGATGACCGGCCCATCTGCTTCAACTGCCGCCGTATTGGTCATGTGGCCCGTTACTGCAACAGATGGTATGGGAATCGGGCGTTCTATGGGCACAACCGTCGCCCCGATGCAGATCATGGCCGATTCCAACCGCACCGTGAGCCACCTCAGACTAGCAGTGACGAGGCTTCGTCCATGCCGTATCGCCGTTCCCCATCCCCGCGTGGTCATCAGTCCCGCTCGCCGCTCTCCCGCCGCCCGACGTCTCGCTCGCCCCAATTCCGCCGCCCGACATCGCCGATGGGTCGCCTGGGGGGCTATCGGAGATGGCATTTTAGCGAGAGCGTTCGGAATCGCCGCACGCGATTGGCCAGCGCCGCTCCGCTGTCGTCATCCGCGGGGCGTGCCCACGGTACACCTACCTATAACCACATTAGAGAAGAGAAACTGTACCGTTGACAGTGCAACGAAAAATAAAAGTAGCGGTGGCGTCCTAAACTAAGATACACAATCAAGAGATGGCACTGCATGTACTATCATCATTATTGTTTAGATGCAACATGTTTGTTTTGTTTTTGACGCCTACGCCTTCTGGCCTTATTGAGAGCCCCTAGCAGGAAAATTTCAAACTAAAATATGGGGCTAGGTTACTAGTTCCACTCTACGCGCAACTTGATGGAACGCGCCGCGGCTGGTTTTTTTCGCCACCTGTAGCGACTTGTGGAACGTCGAACCTTCCGGGGCCCCGAGATTTCGGTGTCGTCAAATTGACGTCATTTCCCTGTCAATCATTTTCAAACCGAGCGTGTCGTCTGCTACGCGGAGAACGATTCCCGAGGCCGCTCGCTCAGCGAACGATTTACGAACACTTTGCGAACAGCGGCCGCGGCAGCGGCTCCGCTTGGATTGAAACGGCGGCTGCGGCTGCGCAATGTTGCGTCACAGAGGGAAATGGCGGTCCACTTGGGCGCTGAGTCCTCGCATTGTCGTCGCTGAAATGGGACGCGGAGCAGCTGGAGGTTCGCGATGTATTTGGGGATTTGACAGGAAGTGGATTCCGGCGTCAATTTCACCTGTCGAAGCGAACACTACGTTGGCTGTGCGCCGAACTTGATCCCGAGAGAGAGAACAACTTTATTTTAGGAAAAAAAAAATCCTCGCCGCCACCTCCTCTGCTCGTCTGATAGCCTGGAGTTGTTTCTCCAGGCTTGAGTCGCGGTGAACGGTGTCCCACGCTCCAGGCGAGGGAACGGTCAAGAGATCGGAAATCGGGGGCCAAAGAGCCCGTGGAATTTCGACGGAGAGAAAAGAGCTGCGCATGTTGATGTTCTTTAATTGCTCCTGGAAGTTTCCAGCGCGCTGTCGGTAGTGAAGAGTTTGTCGGGCTTTCACAGTTGGGGTGCACCTCCAAAAATGCGAGAAGGAGCTCCCTCTGCCTCTGAGCACCCGCGGGCCGAGATGCACGTTTTTGTGCGAGGACGTGGCAGCAGCAGACGACGACACGAAATTTAGATATGACGCCACTTACGCGCACGCTTCTTGTTTTTCGCGTCCGCGACACCGCTTAGCGAACCTGGAGAGAACGATATTGATGCTTAAGAGCGTGTTTACGTCTGAGAAGAAGAAAGCACCGTTTTTAAAAGGAGCAGATTTCTTAATTTCTCAGGAGAAACATTTTGGCTTTCAGAAGCAGACGACAAACGGAGTACGTCATCATCCGTGGAGCGCGCCGCTTCCCCATTGGCCGCGCCGGCCGCGCTCCTCCCATTCTCAAAGCATTGCTCAAAGCTATCGCGGACCACCCACTTTTTGACGTCAGTGTTCGGAAAGCGTTCTCGAGCGAACACCCGATCTCCGATAGCCCCCCTGCCCCGGGGAAAACTAGATGGTGCAGCTCCCGGAGGTGATGCTGCATCGACGACTTCTCAGCCAAATCCTCTGACCACACTGCAGACTAGACGCAACCTCATAGACGTAAAAATAGACGACCAACTTGTTGTTGCTCTCGTGGATACTGGGGCCCATATATCAGTCATGCATTCTGAACTGCGCCGCCACCTTAAAAAGGTTCTCACGCAGCCCACGGTACCACTCATCCGCGTCGCCGACGGTAAGACGTTTCCCGTGCTCGGGATGTGCTCTGCGCGAATAAGCATTGCCGACCGCTCTACGACCGTACTACTTGCTGTCCTCGAACAATGTTCTCACGAACTTATTCTCGGCATGGACTTCCTAACCGCTCACTCTGCCCTTATCGACTGTGGAACCGGCTTGCTTCAGCTTGACCTGCCGTTTTATGATGACACTACGGCCATACGTCAGCCGCGCTTGTGTTCCATGGATCATGTCCGTCTAGCTCCGCAAGCCGTGACGTATGTAAGCTTGGCGGCCTCTCCGACTCTACCCGACGGTGATTATATCCTGACTCCGGCCGTTGACGTTATTTATTTATTTATTTCAGAATACTGTTGGCCCTCAGGCCGTTACAGGGGTGGGTTACAGTAATACACAGGAATACAACAGTCCTTGTTACACAGCAATATATTAATGTATGTTTCACAGCTACTAAAGTTGAACTTAAAACAATTCGAGTTACAAGCATACAATACAACATGTGTATCGAACAACCACAACGCGTACAATAGTGCTTAACAATGCAGTAAGTGATTTAAAAAACGCTGCTATGTGGTTTATAACAGAAAATTTCTAAATAATTAATAGCGCAGCGCAATTAAACAGGTACGCGGTTATTTAACTAATCAACCTAGCCATAGAAGTAAAGAAAAATGAAAACATTTATTAAAGTTTTTAAGTACTACACAGCCTTATAATTCAGACTCTACAAAATACCTTTTGAGTCCTTCCTCAAAGCCTTCCGCAGTGGTAGATCGCAGCAGTGTTGGAGGCAGTGAATTCCATTCTCTTGTTGTTTTTGGAAAGAATGAATTTGCATATTGCTTAATACGTTGTTGCGGCACATCGTATGTGTATTCATTAACTCCTCTAAGGCTTCTGGTTCTGCGAGGCGATACGTATTGTGTCGTGTCTAAGTTGAATTTATTTTTTGTAAGTAGAAGAAAGAATTTTAGCCTGGCCAGTTGTCGACGCTTAGCTAGGGTGGGAAGTCCCACAAGGCGCAGCATTTCCGTTACTGATTCTGTAGATTTGTAATTTGAGAGGATGAATCTAGCGGCTCTCCTCTGTACTCTTTCTACCATTTTTACTAGTCCAACCTCACAGGGGTCCCAGATAATACTTGCGTATTCTAAAGTTGGCCGCACAAACGTGAGATATGCTGTTAGCTTAACCGGAGTCGTAGCAAGCTTTAATTTTCGACGTAAATACCACAGTTTCTTTTCTGCTGCTGAGCAGATGTTTTCAATATGGCTACTCCATTTTAGGTTACTCGATATTGTTACGCCCAAGTACTTTATCGCGTCAACTGTAGAGAGAGGACTAGTGCCTATGGTATAATTGTAAACTAGGACGTTATTAATCTTATTTGATACGCGTAACGCTACAGTTTTGCTCTTATTTATTTCCATTTTTGAAGTTGTGCACCAATCGCTGATTACCTTAAGAGTGTCGTTTAGAGCCATCTGGTCATTTATATCATTTATTCTTTTATAAACTAAGCAGTCATCGGCAAAAAGACGTGTCGTTATGTTTTTATCGATGTTTGTTGTAATGTCATTTATATATATTAGGAAGAGTATTGGCCCTATGACGGAACCTTGCGGTACGCCTGAAGTAATTTGTAATGGGTCAGATTTGTAGCCATTTACTTCCACATATTGTGTCCGTCCCGTCAGGTAAGCGCCTATCCATTGTACAACGCCGTAATTTATGCCATGTTGTACTAATTTGTTTATTAACTCAATGTGCGGAACCTTATCGAAGGCTTTCGAAAAATCGAGGCATATTGCGTCAATCTGGCTTCTGTCATTTAGAGCACGTGTAAAGTCGTCGATAGTTTCCAAAAGCTGGGTTACCGTTGAAAGGTTCTGCCGAAAACCGTGCTGATTGGGAAGGAACAACTTTTTGTCTTCAAGATACCTATACATTGACTTAGATATAATGTGCTCTAAAAGTTTGCAGCATACACAAGTTAAGGAAATTGGGCGGTAGTTCTCGACTCTATGTTTATCTCCAGATTTGTGCGTTGGTATGACCCTTGCCATGAGCCAGTCATCTGGAACTGGTTTCTGTTTAAGCGAAGCATTAAATATGATGAGGAGATAGTTTGCGACCCATTCTGCATATCTTCGAAGAAAAGTATTTGGTATACCATCTGGACCAATGGATTTTTTGTCGTTGATGTTGAGTAACAAGGAGACAATACCGTCATATGTAATCTGAATATCAGGCATGAGCAATGAGTGGCAAGAAAGGGAGTCATGTAAATCGATTACCTTAGGGCAGGGATTAAACACTGATTGAAAAAATCTGTTATGCATGTCAGCAATAGCAGAACACTCAGTCACCAACTGGTCATTCAAAACAAGAGAGTGGGTTGAACCAGAACTTTTATCATTCCGAGACAAGTGACGCCAAAAACGATGGGGTGAAGATTTCATATAGGTCGTCAGCGTTTCTTCGTAGTACTTCTTTTTGGCCGCACTAAGTTTATCTCGCAGAAGCTTCGACAGGCTTGATATCTTTGATTGGTTCTTGTTCGTTTTTTGCCTATGGCGGTTAACAGCACGTTTCAGATGTATAATCTCTCTCGTCATCCACGGGTTCTGTTTATTTTCTTTCTTTTTCCTTAGAGGCACAAATTTTGTAATGCACGTCATAATTATTTCTTTGAACCTTATCCACAGCGTGTTGACGTCACCCTCGTCTCTGAACGTGTCCAAACAAAATGACAAATGATCAATTATGCCCGTATCGTCGGCCCTATTGTAGTTTCGCACATGTACGAATCTTTCTTTTTCACGTGGTAAGGTATCGCCAATTTTTATATCTACCATTACAAGTTTATGGTCTGACAAACCACTCTCTACGGAGACATTGTAGCTGTCGAAACGCCCATCAAGGAAAACTAGGTCCAACGTAGAGTGCGCTAATCCTGTTTCACGTGTACTATGACGCACGATCTGTGTAAGATCATGATTAAACGCTATGTCTAGTAGCAGATTGCCGTTGGCTTTGTCCTTTGATCTGTTTTGTAGTCTGTCCCAATCAATTCCTGGCAGGTTAAAATCGCCTGCGACTATTAGCTTGCTGTTCCGAGTTGCATTTTTTCAAGATATTGCTGCATGTCAACCATATACGAGTTAGAGGCGCTGGGGGATCGGTAAACGGCTCCTAGAACCAGAGATGTTCTCGCTAGCTCAATTTTGCACCATGCACTTTCATGATTTGCGATTCCCCCCATTGCTACTGCATTTAAACTTCCTTTCAGTATTATCGCTACTCCGCCCCCTCGCGAGTCGCGGTCTTTCCTAATCAATTTGTAGCCGGGTGGTACGATTTCGGTATCGCGTACTTCAGGTCGCAACCACGTTTCTGTGACAATGACTATATGGGGGTCATAGCTAGCCAAAACATATTCTAATTCTCCTACTTTATTTACGAGACTTCGAGCATTTATATTTAACAAGCGTAGATTACTTGGATCCGGTTGCATATGGCATCAGTCATTTTTCAGCGCGACGCGCGATCTCTTCTTGTCCCGTCTAATTTTAACTCGGCTATTTTTACTATAGTCCCAGCAGTAAACATCTGTGTTAATTACCAACTTGTCGTAGTTGAGGTGCATTCGCTGTCCCGCTTCCCTTTCTTCTTTTCCGGATTGCCATAGCAGCTTCCGCTTCTCTAGTGTCTCCTTGCAGAAGTCGTCACCTACTGACACAGGGCTACCCTTCAGTTTCTTACAGTTTTTGTAAATAATTGCTTTCTCTCGTGAATCGTATAGTTTCAGGATTACAGGCCGTGGTGACCGTCCCTGTTTTTTGCCTATTCGATGGATTCGTTCGACGGTTTTTAATTTGACGCCAAGTTTCTGCAAAAATATTTTGTCTAGCACAGCGCTCTCCAGGTCTTCTGTGGTTTCGCCTTCTTCTTCAGTAACCCCAAAAACCAACAGGTTATTTCGCCTACTCCTGTCTTCTAAGTTGATCAACCTCTCCTCCTGTCTTGACAGTGTCTCGCTAACATCTGCGACAGTCTTTGTTAGCTGCTCTATTTTTTTCCCCTGGTCCTTGATGGTTTGAAGGGCATTTTCTACTTTAGTCAACCTTTTTCCGAGCGCACCTAGTTCAGCTTGTATGGCTTTTTGGCCGTCACACAGTTCTTGTAAAAGGGCTTTAGTATCGGGACCCGGGTTGAGTTCTACATCTCCGGACAGCAAAAGGCATAGAAAAGCAAATCCAGAAAAAAGTACACTTGGGCACGGCAGCACTACAAGAAACCTATTGTCACTTTTATAACCGCAACCTGAATAGTAACTGACCTGTTCAAGCAACAAAAATCGAGGGTTAGGCGACATTGCTTGCTCGCTGCTGCCTGCCCACTGAAGATCGCTGGCGAAGGCACGCAGTTTATACTCTCGGTGAAGGGTCGTTGGCTGGTTCCTCGATAGGTGCTCTCGGGAGCGCTGTCCACGATCTGTCCGAGTCCGATAGCAGAAACATCAGCCTCAGGTGCGGCCACGAATGTGTCCAGCGCGTTTGCGTGCCAACATGCGCAGATCACGAGCACCTGTTCAAGCAACAAAAATCGAGGGTTAGGCGACATTGCTTGCTCGCTGCTGCCGTGCCCACTCACGCTGCCGTGCCCACTTACAAAGAACCGAGTGTCTCTGCCTCTATTGAACTTCAGCTGGTCAATCCAAGTTATTCCACACGGTATGACTCTGGGCACAGTATCTTCTATTGACCAGTATGCCATTTCTGCATTGATCGCCGACGCTTCTTTGCCATCTGTTTCGTCCGCCTCCTCCCACAGTCCCGCCGGTGACCACATTGACAAGATGATCGCGCCTGACCTCCACCGAGCACAGATAGCCGACATACGGCGCATATTGCAGTCCTACCGCGACATCTTTGACTTGGACGATCGCCCTTTGGGTCAGACATCTTTTGTCACTCATTCAATTAATACTGGAGACGCCAGCCCAATTAGACGACGTCCTTATCGCGTGTCCCACGCTGAGCGACAAGTAATCCAGCGTGAGGTCGACAAAATGCTCACGAAAGGCGTCATAGAGCATTCCTGTAGCCCATGGGCGTCGCCGGTCGTCTTAGTCAAAAAGAAGGATGGCAGTTGGCGTTTCTGCGTAGATTACCGGCACTTGAACAAAGTTACGCGCAAGGACGTCTACCCCTTGCCGCGGATTGACGACGCTCTTGACTGTTTACATGGATCCGCCTACTTCTCCTCCATCGATCTGAGGTCAGGTTACTGGCAAATTTCAGTCGACGATAGGGACCGTGAAAAGACTGCATTTGTAACCCCTGACGGACTATTCCAGTTTAAGGTAATGCCGTTCGGCTTATGTAATGCCCCAGCGACGTTTGAAAGAATTATGGACTCGCTTCTGCGTGGATACAAATGGTCAACATGCCTCTGCTATCTGGATGACGTGATTGTCTTCTCGCCGACGTTTGAAAGCCACCTTACCCGTCTATCGGCAGTTCTTGAAGTCTTCAGACGAGCAGGCCTTCAGCTCAACTCTTCTAAGTGCCGCTTCGGCCGCCGAGAAATTACCGCGCTTGGCCACCTTGTAAACGCGGAAGGTGTGCAACCTGATCCCGACAAAGTGCGCGTCGTCCAGCATTTCCCCACACTCTTAGCTGCAATAGAGTGCTGGGCACTCCTTTCGACAGAGTAAACGCCCGTCCCATATTTCACTCTCTTTTCAGGAGTGCTAGGCACTCTCTGTAGCACAGAGTGCGCGCACTCTCCGCACAGAGTGCACGCACTCTCTCGCACAGAGTTCTGTCACTCTGGCTGAAGGGGAGTGAAGTAATCCTTCGCAGGAGTTCAAGCACTCTTTTCATGAAGGACGTAACGAAAAAAAAGAAAGAAAATGGTGCGGCGCCAAGCGTTCGATCGTACCATGCAACAGCGAATACGTCAAGAGAACGCGCATAAACGAGAGATCGCATATATAAAACATGCATCCATGCACAACGCACACACAACACAACAACGTTAAGCATATAAACACCCATTGCGCAAAGCATTCAGAGTGTCTCCACTTTCCCTCTATTGCCAGTGAAAATAGCGGTGTTCTGTGTAATTAAGCACTAAATATAGACAGAATCCATGTAAACGCCTGGTAACCCTTCGGGATATTGAGTACACCACCTGTTCAAACGAAACAACATAATATTCGACGTCGTTACGATTAGCGAATACCGTTATGATCAGCTGTTTTCTTCACGGCAACAGTGCCGAGCACACGTACGGTGCCATGCGGTGCGGCTGGTCCAGCGTAGCGGCAGCCACGCTCTCATTAATCGTCAAGGTGTAAAAGAAATCGTAGGCAATGCTGATCCGGAAGCACGAGTGAAAAAAAAAAAAAAAAAACAATACCTCACCCTGACCAGTAAACGCGGAAAGCGAGCTGATTCGTGTAAGCACGGCACATGTATCGCTCGTCGATGCTACCGCCAAAGTAAATATTCCAACGCTAATTGACAGAACCGGACATCACAGGGGCGCTTCACAACACAGAAATCAAAGAAATCAAGAACATACAACACTTTGAAAATAAGCAGTAGCAACATGAGAATCGAACCCGGGTACACACGCACAGCAAGCGGACACACTACCGATCACGCCACCACAACACGCTCTGCCGCCGCCTTTATTCGCGGCCTTATATATCTACCGAATGTATTGCTACTCTACTTCTGAACCTAAGAGCTTCGAAGTTGATCGGTATGAGCATGTGTTTCCGTTCGGTCAATGCAGAACTTGCGAGGCGGTGAGAAAGCCACCGGCGAAGCACTGCGCTATGAATTATTCTTCATATCGTCGTGTCGTGCGGCAACCGCGTTATAAATCGGTGCTCAATTTCGTGCTACCCTACGCATCACAGATGTTTCGATCGCTAAATGTAAGCAAACATCTGCGTAAAAGTAAGGTATCTCAGCGTGTCATACTCAAGTATGCGTATTCCATAGGCATGTGCTGTTCAGCAATTTTGATTAATGCTGCCGTGAGCCGCACGCGTCCACTGGCACCAGCGCGTTCCTAGCAGTTCAAAAACCACCCGCATTCGCATACAAAAGTTGCGTACGTCACTAGGTGCCCTACACCAACATATATAACTTATACGCGTGTGACCTACCGTGCGCTACACACACTGGCAGAGCGGCGTTCCCACATTGATTTGGTGATCAGCTGTTTGTGCAATTAGTATATACCTGCGCGCATTGCGCTGTTTGGTGCGACATGCTGTCGTCGTATGTGCTGTACTCAGCTACTAAATCTGGTCATCGGCGACAGCTATTTTCCTTGCTAATTACGCCTATTTTTGAACAGCATGTGACCATGAAAACGAATGAGCAAGGCGTGCCGTGCCGCAAGGTGCCTACGCAAGACAGGTCTCCTCTCTAAAACCAAGGATTTCGCATTTCTGTTTTCGAAATGTGGGCGTTGGAAATGTGGGCGTTGGATCAATGTTAAGAAAAAAAATCTGTTACTCTGTTCTTCAGTGAAATGACCCATCTCCAGAAAACAGGCAGTGTCTACGAATTTTCTGTTGTCAACGGAGGAGAACAGTATGCCTGTTGGCAACTGAAGATTTCACAAAGCAGGCACAGGTGACTGACTGACAGATGCGGAGATCCTCAAAGCTCAAAGTCACTGACATATATACTCTCAAATATTCTTAGCATTCCATGCACTTGATGCTTAAGTTGGTGTTACACTTACGCACATCAAACTATGCTGCAATTGTAAATGAACAGCCAGTCGTTGTTTGAACATCACTGTTCTCTTCCACCACCTATTTCCCTCGTACAGTGTGTTGCAAGAAATACCAGTTAAATCTGCCTGGTCGAACTTCAGCAGTAACAATGACAGATCACTATTTTAGCGATTTATTTTCACTCACAAGTTTTATTCTGTAGTTCCCATGCATGAAAATTTTTTGTCCCACCACAAGCAACACAACAAACGTTTGTTCTAATATTTTATTGGAATCAAAACAGTAACTATCATGTCACTGCAAAGATATACATCTTCATAGCATGCACAAAACTGTTTTTGAACATTGAGCCCATGGAACAATAATGTGTACAATACAGCGTAAATACTCGGCATTTTGATGCAGTAAAACAGTGTGAAAGAACTGTTTACTGATATAGTTTGAATGTTACTATGATGCTCGGTGGTGCATGCATTTCTTAACAACAGTGCACCAATGTGTTCGTACGTTTCTAACAGATGGCAAGCACAAAGTACATAGAGTCTGCAAACACACAATGGTAATTACATAGGCTAAGGCATCACTCTTTAACTAATACACAACTAATATACAACTACAGCTCACTTATAATCCCACTGTCAATAATGGGCATGCCTACATCAGTGCACTCAACTGTTTACGTGCTAGCTGGGGCTATGAGTTGTGACCAGATGAATTATTAAATGTGAAGCACTTCCTGGTGAACACAGTTACTATCTATCTATCTATCTATCTATCTATCTATCTATCTATCTATCTATCTATCTATCTATCTATCTATCTATCTATCTATCTATCTAATTTGCCTGGTAGACCCCAACATTTTGGAGGTAAGGTATAAATGTGTGACTAACACGAATGACATAATATTTGATATTGCTAACCTGATATACTCATCATATATGTCATGATTAACAATACTGCAATCATGCATAGCTCACAACCGTAGTTCTTGGACCACAGTATGCGAGTATGCGCCACAGGTGTTTGGATTTGATAAGGCCTATGTCAATCAAGGACCAGCTAAACTAGACATATGAAACACCGTGGCTGCAGGGACCGAACCCACAACACTGAGCGTTGCATGAAGTTTTCTGCACCTCACATGGCGCATTGCTTCCAGGATCAGCACACATTTTGCTGTTCATGATTGACACAGAATAACCGGCTCAAGCAGCTTCGCTCTTAAACCAAGAGAGGAACACCATTTCTCGTAGCTTGCGTTTGAAATGCAGACATAACACACACACACACAAAGACATGCACACACAGCCTACGAAGCAGTAGGGGGGGTACTGAACATGGGCCCTCAAGGCGCCAAGCAGGCACACTACCACTATGGCGGCTCCTCCAACGTGGTTAGAGTAAATAAGCCTATTGCACCAGTAGTTGTTATATTGGTGCTTGCGTTATGTGAATTGCATTTCTAATGTATGATGACCACTATCATAGCAACGCATATATGTCTGTATGCTATTGTGCAACTTTGCTCTATGCCTAGGAATATCTCAACAAACAATGCTTCTGAGACCACATCAACGCACGCACCATATAGTGCATTTTTCTTTGACAAAATAGACATTTGTGCTTTGGACTAATGTGAGTATCAATGTTACATCATACCGTGAGCTATCACTCATTCACCATACTATCAACGTTCCTGGTTAGCCCACGTTAAGCATACATCTTGAGTGGGTATTCATGCATTTTGCACAATGAGCTTGATTCTACCCGTAACACTTCGCTGAATGACAAAGAATTCATCATTGGCAAGTTCTTTGCGGACTGCTTCACATGACGCCGATTCACACAGTGTGGGGGACCTGCAGGATCTTTTCTTGCTTAACATTAATATCACGGTACATTGTACATGCCTTATTTTCCTATTCAAAATAAATGAATACCAAGCACCATGGCTGGAAAGCCCTTTTGACCTAAGCAATGACGTGCATTTAAGTATTGCCTACATTTGATCCATTTAGTAAGTAGCATGAGCTTAAATGAAAGCTGAGTAGGCTGTGAAGCAGTCAGGGTTTAATGAAGGTTGAATTGGAGGAGTTTCCACAGGGGTCTTTAAAAAGTGCTACGTTTTCCGCAGTAGAATGTTTGCAAATGATTGCCAGCAGTTTGTGTATAGCCAACCACACAAGTCCCATTGTTCATTCATAGTCTTAAAGGTATGTGAATTTGATCCAGCACATCGTGAGGCACAGAGAAGCCTTCCCATGATCGATCTTGTGGAAAAAGTGGTGGGCCAGCAACTCTCGCTGCTTCACCGGAAAAATCTTCCTGGAAAAGATGCAAAATAACGAGGTCCATTAGACATTTTGTGCACATAAAAATGAAATCTTCATTGAATATGCTTACTTCGTTTCTCTTATAGCAATCTAGTTTTTAAACACATGTTACAGTTAACACTAAGATTCTGGTAAGTGGTTTGTTGTGAGCTTCGTACTTGCTGTGCGGCACACACATTTATACGAAATGCACAAACGCAAAGAAACGCGAAACAACGTTACATGTGCACTTTAAAAATGTCCGCAATGTTAGTAAAGTCCATCGCGCAGTTACACATGTTGCACTTGAGCGCCTTGTCAAAGGCCGCCCCAGTGTTACTAGGCGCCAATAATATGCAAATGTGGACATATTGGCCGGCTGAGGGGGAAAAACAAAAGAACTGATTATCGAAACTGAGCGAATGTTAAAAATATGGGTTACATGCACATATAGACACATGACGACGTGATAAACACATCGGCTGCTGACCGGAATGACGAGGATTAGATCCCGGCCACGGCGGTCGCATTTTCGAAAAAGGCGAAAATGCGAGAGGCCCGTATACTACGCGTTATCAGTGCACATCAAAAGAACACCGGATGGTCAACACTTCCCGAGCCCACCGCTACTGCGTGCCTCATGATCATATCGTGGTATCAGCACGTACTACACGAGCAATTATTATTTGCGATAGCCGCACAAACTCGGTAGCGCAAAAAACACGGACGAAGAAAAGGAAACACAGACAAATAAATACCGTGTTTTTTGCGCTACCGAGTTTGTGTCAAGAATGTACCAACTAGCCCAAACAAGAGTGTTACGATAGCCGCAGTCTTTCGCGTAAGTTTACATTCACCGAAAGCATGAAGTTGAAGCCTTCTCGCATGAAATAATATCACACAATATTTTTTTTTTTTCAGTGAAGGGGCGATTTCGTGAGCTGATCGAATGACCTTCCGACTCCTGTACTACCTTCACGGGTGTTCCTAAACGCGCATTTATGTCGCGTCGTTCCTATATGCGCCTAACGCCTCTTTTTTTGCCTTTAATTTCGCTTAGACAGCGCGCTGTGTAGAACAACACGTACACATGCATCAGCGGCGATAAAAACCAACAAACAAACAAAACAAATGCATGACTTACCATGGGTGCGCCGGAATGGGCCGAGCTTGCACGGTTATTTTTGCGCGCCGCGGCATGGCGAAACCATCACTGTCGCTGCATGACATCAGTTGCCCTGCCGTCGCATCACAACCTTCGCGTTCAGCGAAGAGAACACAGTGAGACTGCCCGCACAAAACACGCACAGTGTGTCAACTCAACAGCACCATTCTCATGCAGCGTTCACAGAGCCAACTGGCCATATAATTTCGATATCCGCGATACGGCTGAGCTTGCTTCGGGCACCCACAGCGGCACAGGCGCAACTGGCGCAGACTGGCGCCCGACGGAACCCTCTCACCGGCGCCCGGCGCTGTTCTGTTGATATCTCTCCACCCGCCTGCGTTTGCTTTTGCTTTTTTTGTTTTGTCTCCTTGCGCGCGCACTCGTCTTTAACAGCGTACTAGAAGTGCAGTGGTGGAATTCTTGGCTTGCTTTCTGTTGTCGGTGCTGATCGGTGCGCGTCAGGCAGGCCGTCCGGAGACGCGATCCGACTGCGTGCGCCGACGCACAATCTTTACGCGGCGCGCTCGCAGAGAGTCGCGTGTACTTTTTCTTGTCGGACTGTATATTCAGGATATCAAGGTACGTTGAGGCTTGCCACGTCCAGGCCGGCAACGCTGCAATCGCATATCGTTGTGCGGCGATATTTGCGAACGATGGAGTACTGGGCGCTGTTCACGCTACGGACGCTGGAGTTCCGCGAGTTTCTAACTCTACATAAGCAGCATGGGAGCTCGCAGACCATGTTACTCTTCCTTGAACGGAAGAGTAAGCCCCGCGGCTGACTCCGCATTCCTCCCACCTAGAGTTGAATAACTCTGGGTAGAGTAATGAAGTTGTCCTACCCTCGCATTACTCCCCCTTCAGCTAAGAGTGCATACCAAAGTCCACCAAAGATGTTCGAAGCTTTGTCGGCCTGTGTTCTTATTTCCGCCGCTTCGTCAGGAACTTCGCCGACATTGCCCGTCCGCTCACGCACCTCCTGAAGAAGGACGTATCATTTTCTTGGGGACCTGAATAGGATGATGCGTTTCGCGCCCTCATCAAATTGGTTACGTCACCACCAGTCCTGGCCCACTTTGATCCCTCGGCACCCACAGAAGTTCGCACCGACGCCAGCGGCCATGGCATCGGCGCTGTTCCCGCCCAGCTGCAGGGCCGTCAAAATCGTGTCATCGCTTATGCCAGCCGCCTCCTCTCCTCATCAGAACGCAAGTTTTCAATCACCGAGCGCGAATGCCTCGCCTTAGTATGGGCAATTGGAAAATTCCGACCGTATTTGTTTGGGCGTACCTTTTCGGTCATTACGGACCACCATGCACTATGCTGGTTGTCCTCCCTAAAAGATCCTGGGCCTTGAAGTTGCAAGAATACAGCTTTGACGTCATTTACAAGTCTGGCCACATGCACCAGCATGCTGACTGCCTATCTCGTCATCCCGTGGATTCCCCAGACTCGGAAGCGCATGATTCCGACACCTGTGTCCTGTCCATATCAGGCATCGCCGATATACGCAGCGAACAACTCTCCGATGCACGTTTGCGGTCCATTATCCATCGCCTGCGCTCTCAACAACCTGACCCCTCGCTTCGTTTATTCGTGCTTCATGATGGCATTCTGTACAGACGCAACACCAGCTCCGACGGCCCAGAGCTTCTACTTGTTGTTCCTGACGCACTTCGTTCTACGGTCCTTGAACAACTACACGACGCACCCACCGCGGGACACCTCGGCGCCACTCGCACGTACCATCGCGTACGGCGCCGTTTCTTCTGGCCGGGCCTTCTCCGTTATGTGCGCCGATACGTTGCTGCTTGCGAATCCTGTCAACGCCGCAAGCAACCGTCATTGTTACCAGCAGGCCCACTCCAGCCTATAGACATTCCAACTGTCCCATTCTACCGCGTCGGACTCGATCTCATTGGGCTATTTCCACCTTCACAAATGGGCAACAAGTGGATTGCCGTCGCCACCGACTACGCGACGCGGTATGTGCTATAACGCGGGCCCTACCTAGAAGTTGTGCCACCGACGTCGCCGACTTTCTGCTTCGCGACGTTATCCTGCATCACGGCGCCCCGCGACAGCTCCTGACCGACCGTGGTCGTGCCTTTCTTTCAAAAGTCGTCGACGACATTCTTCGTTCCTGTTCTACGCGTCACAAGCTCACCACTGCCTACCATCCGCAAACGAATGGACTAACGGAGCGCCTCAATCGCACCCTTACAACAATGCTATCCATGTATGTTTCCGCAGACCACCGCGACTGGGATAGCACTTTACCTTATGTGACGTTCGCGTACAACTCGTCACGCCATGATACAGCTGGCTTCTCTCCCTTCTATCTCTTGTTTGGCCGTCATCCAACGCTACCCTTTGAGACTCTGTTGCCGGCAGCGCCCGACGGGACCACGGAGTATGCTCGCGATGTCGCTGCTCGGGCTCAAACGGCCCGCCACATCGCACGGCATCGTCTTTCTCTCTCGCAGCTGTCCCAGAAGGCCCGGTACGATACCCGCCACAGAGAAGTTCACTACTCTCCCGGCTCTTTGGTCCTCCTGTGGACGCCTTCACGCCACGTCGGCCTGTCATCGAAGTTTCTTTCTCGTTATTCCGGACCATACAAAGTTCTCCGCCAACTCACGGAAGTCACATATCAGATCGCGCCGTTGGACAGTACCTCATCGTCTTCCGTAGCAGGCAGTGATGTTGTACACGTTTCCCGCCTTAAGCCGTACTTCTCTGGCCACGACACCGCTTTAGCTTGAGCGCCGGGACGGCGCTCCGACCGCCGGGGGTTGTATGTTACGAAGCATTCCTGCTCGGCGAAAGGGCGCCATACTTCACGTGGCAGTGTGCGAAGATAAGTGACGAAGACGACGACTGGGCGACCGCTCGTGCTGTTGCTGGCTTTGCTGCTGTTCGTCCATCTTGGCTGCAGCGGCCGCTACCTGTATAAATATAATCTGTAAATACATTCTTTCACCGTTCTTGCTGGTGAGCACTCTGTTCCTGCACGTGGCAATATAGTGAGCGCTTTTTTAATTGCAGTTTCTGCATCATTCTGTATCTCCGTATCCTTATCATTCACGCAAATTCTTCTAGTTCCTTATAGCTGCTTCCATTTGCTTGTGGGGCCTCCGCATCGTCCTTCCGTACTTTTTCCATGTGTGTCATCAACATACGCGCTTCCGCATCATCTATCCCTTTGTCCGTTCATATTCCGTTCGTCATATGTCATGCCTTCCGTATGCTCCTTATCGCCGTAGGATATATCCGTATAACGGATACGGAAGCAGTTCATTCCGTTAAATGCATTCTTATGGCGAAACGGAATTCCTTATGTTCCATACGCGTTCTTCCGTATGCCGGCCAGAGCCAGAGGGCCGCCGAGTGAACACGCACACACCTCGTCCCAGCAGAAGTGCACCTCCTTTATTCAAACAACACCCTTTTTATACCACAATCAAGAGGGCGCCCCATAACCAACTCTTCTAGAGTCACTACACTGAGCACTCGCGCCTTCTACATTGCCCTGGCCTAGCCTAAACATTCCGCCTCAATCGTAATGGAATCGCCGGGGCTGGGATAGACTTGGCGACCTTCGGATCGGCAGCCAAGTGCCGTAGCCACTAGGCCGCCGTGGCGGAGCCCATTTATAGACACACTCGTTTCTCGTGATGTACTGCTTATGAACACGACATCAATGCCTGAAGCCCGAACTTCGTAGCCGCATTTGCTTGGAGCGGTCGGCGACCCTCTCGCTCTCTTTTATCTTTTTGCTTCGGATCGGTGGGTGCGCGTACGGAAGGCATTCAGGACGCATGACCGCAGTACTACCGTTGTCGTGAAGGTGGAAAATTTTAGGAATGCTTCATCATGACCTTCATGACCTTCATGACCTTCATGACCTTTCATGACCTTTCATGACCTTCATGCTAATTTGACATTAACAAACAAACCGATTCCATATTTCTTGATTTTGCGAAAGCGTTTGACAAAGTACCCCACCAACACTTAATATTAAAATTATCTTCCTTAAACTTGCACCCAGATGTGCTAAATTGGATAAAAGAATTTTTAACTAACCGCACGCAATCAGTGTTTACCAATGATAACTTGTCTAATCCTCTTCCGGTGTCATCGGGGGTGCCACAGGGCTCTGTTCTTGGTCCTCTATTATTTTTAATCTACATTAACGACCTACCGTTGCATGTGTCTTCTAATATCCGCATGTTTGCTGATGACTGCGTTATTTACCGAACCGTTACTAGCCCTTCTGACCAAATATTACTACAAGAAGATCTCGACCACGTCCTACGATGGTGTGATGACTGGCTAATGTCCTTGAACCCTACTAAATGCAAATTAATATCTTTCACTCGTAGTCTAAATCCTCTTCTCTTCCCTTATAACATAGCCACCGTTCCTGTTGAATCAGTAACTAATTATAAATACCTTGGAGTCACCTTAACCAACAATTTGTCCTGGAACACTCATATTGCTAAAATCATATCATCATCTAACAGAACTTTGGGCTTCTTAAAACGTCATTTACGCAACGCTCCAAGTCATGTAAAACTACTTGCATATAAATATCAAAGTTAGAATATGCATCTCCCATCTGGAATCCACCCGAAGTTGGCCTCACAAATTCTCTAGAAATCATTCAAAACCGTGCAGCTAGATTCATTTGGGCTTCGTATTCATATGACGTCAGTGTTTCATCCCTCAAAACTGAGTGTAGCTTATCATCTTTGTCTTGTCGCCGATGCATTGCAACCCTCTCGTTATATCACAAGTTCTTTCACTCGCCACTTAATCGCTCTCCTTACATTATCCCTGCAGCTCACATATCTCATCGCACTGGTCATGCACTACAAGTTTTTCGCCCCCGTGCCCGTACTAAAGCATTTTCTGCTTCGTTTTTTCCCAGAGCAGCAAGAGACTGGAACGGCCTTTCCCACGACATCGCCACAATCACCTGCCCATCAAGCTTTGTGCATAAGCTATCAGAATTAACTACATAGTCATCATTGTGACAATATCGTCATTGTATATGAAGCCACCCCTTATGTAATGCCCCGCTGGGGTCTTTAAGGTAATAAAATGAAATGAAATGAAATCTTCGCGCTAATGACAACGGGCCAGAAACCTGGAGAGAAACAGAAGCTCGAGAGGGATGTACAACCCAAGGAGGTTATATATTACTTTTCTGGAGTGGAAGCAGCCGGCCGAAAGTAAAGCCGTCGCCGCCATCTTGGCCAAGGAAAGAGTAGCAGACGACCACACAGACGGCGGAGCTCGCAGACAGCGCGACGCTGTTTCGCGGTGTTTAAACACTGTGCAATGTGTCTTTTTAAGCATCTAAATATCTGAGACGCCAACGGTGACTTCGTCCGTCGCCTTCGGCTCACAAATCGCGTTAAGAAGAAGCCTAGAAGAACATTTTACGTGCAAGTCTTTCTTCACTTTTTCACGTGAGGCTGCCCGTTTTCAGTGGATTTTGCTAAGTCGAGGAAAATTTTAAACGTTGGCATACTTCTATTACATCCCTAGGCATGTATCAAAGTGAACTGTAAGCTTTAAATACGTGTTAGCATGTGCTTCGTTTTCAGGTGCATGCGTAAATGATTTGCTATGGGCTCGAGTTCTGCTAAAACACACGCAAGGTCTGGTACGCGTATCAGATCGTCCCTGCAGTGTTTGTATACGAACTTTAGAGGAAGGGCATCTTGTCGGAGCATATAGACGCAGAATTTGTTATGCGTACGTGTTGACGAATTCGCTAATGCAGCGAGCAGGTACGGCGTGTTTCTCCGTGCTAATGGTTGCGAAAATGAAGAAAAAACTGTGTTGCCTTCAGACTAAGAGCATGTGGTGTTCGGAGGGGTGGATGGAATAAAGCTTAAAACAGCCACTCAATTACCTCTGCTCTACATTAACATCGAACAACCCGACCTCTGTCTTCAGCATTTGACGAAATTCTGGTGGGGATGCTAAGTGCATGCGCTTCGGCGTGTGTCCCGTGTTAGAAATCTCCTATGTACGTTTACAGTCAGAACTATAGAAATAACAAAGTTTTCCGAATGCACCCAACCCCTCTTAATTGATAGACGCGGATCTGAGAAGACTTCACAAACGCCAAGAGCAACAAACCAATTTGGAAGAACGTACGTGGAATGCGAAAAAAAAAGCATGCGGTTAGTTAAGGCAACATGCAGAAAGCGTGCTCTGTACTCAGTGGGTTGGATACATGTTTAAATAAAGGGCACAAATGCATTTTGCGTCAGCTGGCACACGCACAGTGCCGCATATTTGCGCTATATTGCATCACCGCATCATAAAAAGTTTCTGCTAAAACGAAGTAAGCCGGCAAGTACGATTTGCAAGAACCTCTCAGTCAGATGTGTCCTTTTGTTTTCCTCGGCGTCTGCAGCTGAGTACAGCCGCGGGAAATTTTTTTCTCAACTAGGAAACACCGTTGGTAATTGGCATAAGCATAAAGTTGGTTTCTGTTTCAGTGTTTCATCGTGAGATTGGAAAACAAGTCCAGCGCCTATCTTAATACATTGCCGTCTATGGCACGCCCGCGTACTTTTTCCTCTAGTAACGTGGCCGCCGCTGGCTTCACTTGGCCCCGTAGGCGGCTGCAGGGACTTCCACTCCGGAAGTTCAGTAGAACCTCCTTGGTAGAACCACACAGAACACGATGAAATAAATACCGATAGGCGTGACAGATAAGGGGACCACAAATAGATAAGGGGACCACAAATAAGGGGACCACAAAAGGACGGGAGAGCAGACAGGGGCCGCCTATCTACTAATGGACGGAGGAATGTAGCGATTAGTTTAAGTAGTCAAATAGATCGATGAAACGGATGCCCACAGAGGAGAACACGTCCTTGAAAGAATAGAGAGCGTTGTGAGAGGCCTTCGCCCTGCAGTAGACGTGAGATGTGCTGCGAATGAGGATGTAGACTAAGCTTTGACCTAGGGTTTGACTGGACGTTGTTTTGTGATTGGCAATGTGCTCTTACAGACAGCGCGGCCCGTACATTTGTAGATTGAAACGGTAGCGTTCGAAGTCTGCAAACGTGAATATGTAATGAACGAAGACAAAGCGGACGTAGCGGAAGATTCGCCAGAGTATTTTTGTGGTCTTCATATACACTAAATTGTTTTGGCTTGTGTCGAAACTACGGTACTTTAAATTTAAAAAAAAGAAATGTTGCAGGGCTCACAAAAGCCATTTCCGCAGAGACAGCTGTTGTGCAGCAGTTAATGCGTGTGTTCTTGATGCGCAGCGTGGCTGGCGGTGCTGAGCGGCGGTGCGTCGGCGCTTGTGATCGCTGGACCAGCCAGCAACGAGTCGGTGCGGTTCCTGGTGTTCGGCGACTGGGGTGGACTGCCTTTCTACCCGTACACGACGCGCATCCAGCGAAACCTGGCCAAGACCATGGCGATCGTTGCGGCGGCCAAGCGCATCGACTTCGTCCTCACGCTCGGAGACAACTTCTACTTCAAGGGCGTCCGATCGGTCGATGACCGGCGCTTTAAGGCATGTGTACCCATTGTTCATTCATGGCCAGCGGGTAGCCGGCATAGAAAAAAGCTTGCAGCATTTTAAATACGAAACATTTCTTGGTGAACTTGAATCGCTTTGACCGTATCTATCTAGCCGCCTACGCCTCGATGCTCCCATGCAGGCCTCGTTCACCTGGTATACCCTGACATTTTGGGGGCAGGGTATAAATATATGACGAACATTACTCACTTATATTTACACCACTAAAGTGATATACACGTCATATACCTCATGATTAATGACACAGCAATCTCTTGTGGATCATGCCAGTATAGTACTCGGCCCACGGAAGCTGGTATGCGCCACAGGTGTTTGAATCTTACAGAACGTACATGCACAAATGATAAACTAAAATAGACATGCGAAATCGTGTACGGAAACCAAACAATATTGGCGTACTCTAACACTGGTTTAACAAGCATTTTGTAAGCCAGTAGTTTTGTATCTGGGGGCGCAATACGAAGGCGCCTTCTCAAAAAGAATAGTCGCTTTAGTGCATTTGAAGTTATATTGTTAATATGCGTTTCCCATCGAAGATCATGCTTTAAAGTAACGCCTAAATATTTATGCTCAAATACCCGAGTGAGAGGTATGTCGTTGTGGTGGAACGAGACGGCGACGATGACGAAGGTGGACGACCTAAGCGGCGCGTCGCGGAGAAAAGGGTGCACGTGGCGGAGAGAAAAAAAAAAGAGAAAAAGAAGTAGCAGGAGCAAGGCACGAGGAGCAGGACGGCCGCCACGAAGGCAGGAGAAGACGGCGTTCGAGGAGCCGAGGTCTGAAGAGGGCTACCCGGGCTGAAGCGCTGGGCAGCCTCCTGACCGGCCCTGCGAACGTCGTTCGCCGGCGACTGCTGCCTGACCTCGCCGGGTGACCAGTGTGGCCGCTACCTACGGGTTTAGGGTTTCGGCCTTTACCTGTGCTGGGCCGACGCCACTCCGTACTGCGTCCGAGAGCCAGAGCCGCCACCAGCGTTCGAGCTCCACAACCTCGCTCGCCCGCCGCGTCCCTGAAGTCGCCCCATCGACGACTCCCGCTACCGGCGTCCACGGAGACGTGAGCGTACACACATGCATGTGACTTTGTTTTGAGAACTGTGCACGCTAAAGACTTAATGTGTAGCCCGCGAGCCTAACTCTTTTTATTGCTTGTACATGTCCTTTGAGTGTGCCCATTGAATATATGTGTTTGCCTACCTACTGTGTACCGCATTCATCATTCACCGCACCGCACGTGAGCGAACGTGACGGTCCTTTCACTCTCTACATTTCTGGCGTCCGCGTTACAGGACTAAGCTCTCGTAACACCTTTTGAGAGCCTCACTTTGTTCATGTGCGGTGGTCGATGATGGATGCCGAAAAGTTGATAGGTCTCGGTAAAGAGTTGGGACTCTCAGGCAAGGCTCTTCTGCAATGGGTAGAGAAAGAGCGGGAACGAGAGAGCGAAGAGTATGCGCTAAGGCGTGAGGCGGCGAAGGAAGATCATGAACGGGAGTTAGAGCGGCAAGCCGGGGAACGCCAGTTGCTAGAGCTTCGGCTGCGCATGCAGGAACTGCAACAAACTAGTCAAGTAGTCCCCGCCGAACCAAACGATCGCGATGCAAGCAGGCAAGGGTTCCGAAGCCCGCACAAGCTAATTCCGGCTTTCAATGAAGCACGCGATGAGCTTGACGCATATATCGAGAGGTTCGAGCGAGTGGCCACTGACCAAGGATGGCCTCGTGACAGATGGGGCCTGTCTCTAAGTTTGTGCCTGACGGGGGAGGCTCTCACTGTAGTCGGTCGTATGTCCGCTGAAGATGCGACTGACTTTGCGAAGCTAAAAGCAACGTTGCTTCAGAGATACTGGTACACAGAAGAAGGGTATCGGGTCAAGTTCCGAGAGTCCAAACCCGAAAATGACGAAACAGGACGTCAGTTTGTAGGAAGATTGCTCGGGTACTTTGACCATTGGCAAGAAATGGCCAAAACCGAAAGGACCTATGACGCCCTGAGAGACCGGGTTGTCTCTGAACAGTTCTTGCTTCAATGCGACGAGAGACTGGCTATATTTTTGAAGGAGCGAGGCTGCAAAGATTTAAACAGTTTGGCGGAAACAGCCGATCACTACCTTGAAGCGCAAGGTCTATCCAGTCTGGCGAAAGGTCAACTGGAATCTGCGTACACGAAGAGTGGGACATCAGCCAGAGATCCACCAAGCGCTCAGGGAAAACCCCACTGCTTCATTTGCAACAAACGAGGACACAAACCTTCAGACTGCTGGTCTAGGTCTACGGGAAGCACGTCAACGACCGGTTGGAAAGGGAAGAAAACGGAGAGCTTTCCGAAAAACAAAAACCGGAACGAGGCTTCGTGTTTTCGTACTGAACGTGGGCAATCAGCTCAAGAAAAGCTCTTGTGCGATTACCGACAGACTCTTATAGAAATGGATGGCACAGGACCTCAATATCATGCTTCAGGTGCGAGAAGCTCTGCGAGACTGAACCTTCGACAGGAGCGAATGCCGACAGCGCAGGGCTATCTGAACGGTCAACCTGTAACCGCTCTCAGAGATACCGGTTGCGACACTGTGGTTGTAAAACACGCGCTTGTTCCAGTCGAGAAGTTTACTGGAAAGATGCGGGTTGTTCATTTATTAGACAGCTCGATTCAGCACCTTCCGGAAGCGGAAGTAGAAATCGACTGCCAATTCTTCAAGGGCACCGTGCTTGCCATATGTATGAGGCGGCCGTTATATGACGTTTTGTTGGGCATTATCAACGGCGTTTACCCTTCTGTAGAGTCGCTTGAAAGGAGAGCCACGTTAAAGCCTCACCAACGTACAGATGGCCGCCCACATGGCCAACATCCTGCTGACTCACGAGCACGTGAGGATACCTCCCACATCAATCTTCTTAAAAAGTACGTGGCGAGGGATTCACTGCCTCCGGCAAACCATGCTGCCACGGTCGACACTCGCGAAATCGTAGGTCAACACGGTTATTGTACTGATGCGAAAAGAAAGAAATATTGCCGTAGAAGGAAACGTGCCAGGCGACGCTATGGCAAGCAGACATTTTCATATGGTCCCGGATATATTCCCGGGGGAACTTGGGTAAACTCTTCGGAGAAGCACACTCCCACCGAACGGGAAGCCACTGCGTCCTTCACTGAGACTTCCAAAAGTTTCATGCCTTTCTAGGTAGCAAGAGTGTAGTTGTGCAAATTGCCTGCGAACCATTTTGTGTGTGTGCTCTTGTCCAGTACATCGAAAAGCATGTGAACATCATAGTACTACGCTACAGTTTGTTAGCCATATAGAGTATGTTGTTCGTTTCAGTGATAAACCAACTACCTCATGTGATTCACATAGCTCTTAAGGACATATAGAACACGGACTCTTATATATGCATAGGCAGTGCTCGCCTTTCTTGCTGCGTGTATGTGTGTCCTTTAGAATAGCGTCAGCAGTGTGAAAAGCTGAAATTTGATATGTTTGTGTTATGTGGCAGTGAAACCGGTGCTACTCCGCCATCCGAACTCCTCATAGCAAAGTTGTTTGAGGGGAAACAACTTTCTTCGGTGGGGGGTAGTGTGGTGGAACGAGACGGCGACGACGACGAAGGTGGACGACCTAAGCGGCGCGTCGCGGAGAAAAGGGTGCACGTGGTGGAGAGAAAAAAAAAGAGAAAAAGAAGTAGCAGGAGCAAGGCACGAGGAGCAGGACGGCCGCCACGAAGGCAGGAGAAGACGGCGTTCGAGGAGCCGAGGTCTGAAGAGGGCTACCCGGGCTGAAGCGCTGGGCAGCCTCCTGACCGGCCCTGCGAACGTCGTTCGCCGGCGACTGCTGCCTGACCTCGCCGGGTGACCAGTGTGGCCGCTACCTACGGGTTTAGGGTTTCGGCCTTTACCTGTGCTGGGCCGACGCCACTCCGTACTGCGTCCGAGAGCCAGAGCCGCCACCAGCGTTCGAGCTCCACAACCTCGCTCGCCCGCCGCGTCCCTGAAGTCGCCCCATCGACGACTCCCGCTACCGGCGTCCACGGAGACGTGAGCGTACACACATGCATGTGACTTTGTTTTGAGAACTGTGCACGCTAAAGACTTAATGTGTAGCCCGCGAGCCTAACTCTTTTTATTGCTTGTACATGTCCTTTGAGTGTGCCCATTGAATATATGTGTTTGCCTACCTACTGTGTACCGCATTCATCATTCACCGCACCGCACGTGAGCGAACGTGACGGTCCTTTTTCACACTCTACAGTCGTTAATAACGTAAGTAAAATAGATATTTGTTTTTTTTTCTAGTTACTGTAAGCGTTACAGATTTTTTGGCATTTAGAGTCATTCCACTCTTCACACCAAAAAACGACAGATTTTAAGGCGTCATTCAGTACATGGTGGTCATTATCGGAATTAATTTCGCGGTACAAAATACAATCGTCTGCGAACAGATGGATGTTGACCTTTAGTTTGGAAGGTAAATCATTTATATATATCAGAAATAAAACCGGACCTAGCACACTGCCCTGAGGCACTCCTGATGTAACAGGTGCCAAAGGCGCATCCTCGTTATGAACATGAACGAATTGTGCGCGGTCAGTGAGGTAGTTCTCTATCCATCTAACGATAGATCCTTCTCCTAGTGTACATTGGAGCGTCCTGATTAGTTTTTTGCGTGACACGCGAGCGAAGGCCTTGGAGTAGTCTAACAAAATTAAGTCTGTCTGTTTTCTATAGTCTAGACTTCGTGATATGTCGTGTGTTAGCTCTAGCAGCTGTGTGACTGTTGAAAGACCGCGGCGGAAGCCATATTGATACGGTGAAAGGATAGATTCTTGTTCGAGGTACCTGTTTATGTGTTTAAGTACTGCGTGTTCCAGAAGTTTACATATGGTTGACGTTAAGGAAATGGGGGGCCTGAAATTGGATACCTCTATTGTGCTGCCGCATTTGTGCACGGGAATGATTTTAGCGGTTTTCCACTCGACAGGAAGAGAACACGTCAGTAATGATTTATTGAAGATATGGCACAGATATTTGGCACAGAATTCCACTCACCATACACCTTAAGAAACATATTAAGTATGTTATCAGGCCCAATCGCTTTCTTACTGCCAATACGTAACAAAAGATTTAATAGGCCTTCTTCTGGGATTGTGAGCGGTTCGATGGGCTTTCGGTCACGCAGGACGTTTTCCATCATCGATGGTGAATATTGACTGAAAATACATATTAAAAAATTTGCTTGAGTTTCTATGATCATCAGAGGTAGTTGCGGGGCCGTCATGGTGTTTCGGGCTAAGGTAACTGCAAAATTTCTGTGGCGCGGTCTTGAAAAAGTTAGGAATAGTTAAAGAAAACTACTTATTCTTAGCTTCCTTAACTTTTGATTTCATATTTATAATGGATGCGTTAAGCGCACGTCTGTTTACCTCCGTTGGTTTTATCTTGAGGGTTTTACGTAGACTTTTTACTTTTCGTTTAGCTTGAATTATATCGCGCGCTATCCACGGATTTGTTTTCCTTGATTTTTTCGTCTTCATTGTCACGTAATTTCGTAGGCTGAAAAATATAATCTCTGTGTACTTTTTCCACAAAGCGTCTACACCTACGGAAGCGTCCATAGAAAGTTTTTCAAATGCGGCATATTTAAAGCTCAGATTATCAATAGTATTGGCGACAATAGCATTAGAAAAGTCAAAAAGTGCTACACTTTTCAAGGACAGGAGTAGGCGTTTCTGAGCGGATTGTGCAATAAGTTATTTCGTGATCTGATATGCCTTCCAGAATTTGTAGACCCACGTTTTCAAGAGCGAAGTGATGAGCGAGAAATGTCAGATGAAGAATATTTGATGTACTTCCCTTGGTGCGCGTGGGCAGGCGATGCCGATGGTAAGCGCATGGCCTCCCATTCAATATCCTGTAAGTTGAAGTCACCCACCAAGATTAGTCGGCCACCGTGGCACATGGCGTTGTAGTTAGTCACATAGTGAAGAGATGACGCTACATTCGACAGCGGTAAACACATCCCACCTTGACCGCGCGCTGGGCCAACGCAAGTTTACAAAAAATAGCTTCGACGTTTTCTACATCAGGAAGCCTTGAAAAAGGAATAGTTTTTTTATGAGTATTGCAACGCCCACGCCACGTGTATGTCTGTCTTTCCGCACCACTGAATATTCTGGCGGGGCCATTTCAACGTCCCGGACATCGACTCGTTCATTAGACTTAGACAAGTATGTTTCTTTCATCACGTTTTGTGCAACTGAATCCGGCACATGATAAGGGTGTCCCTACCACTCTAGTTACCCGTGCCCGAGAACTATCACATTTATAATGTACGCATGATTTTTCTTGAGCGCGTTGGGAAGGTAAAGCTTGACTATTCCCCTTTTTACTAACCTCGAATGGGTGCTGTGAAAGAGGTTTCTTACTGCGTGGTTCAAAGCACCGACACACGCACTCGGAACTCCATTTAATACGTAGATCCAGAAACCGAACTGAATTGTCAGTTGGGAATTCGCAAGGTAACTCAGGGGATTTTGCATATGATCTGAAGATATCAAGTACATCGGAAGCAGATCTATTAAAGGGACCCGGCGACACAAATTGAGCAGGCCGTTTTTATCACTGATTCTAGAACTGTTGCATGCCGGGATGCCGCAGAGAGAGTAGAAACGCCGAAAGCAAAGTGGCTATATTCTTATTTCAGTGAACACACCGCCCAAAATCGCTTCCTGTTTGAACTGAGGCGACGCACAACGGAGATTTTTGTTACAGGAAGTGACATGGAGTGACGATATTGGCGGGGCCAGGCTGGGCGTTCTGATTGGCTTGACGTTCCAAGGTGCTTGTTACACACGGGTGGTGTCTGCTTGGTCACGCTATTCAGTACCAAAATATACTAAAATAGCTTTTATGCTTCGTAAGAAAGTAAGCAACTATCTGACATCACTTGCAAAACGACACTAGGCGCGCTGTGCAATGGTTTGGGTGTTTATATGGCACGTCCGCTAAAGTGTACTAGAGTACACTCTACGTCCACTAAGAATACAGCGAGTTCGACGCGTGCCGCCATATGGATGGATGGATATTTCATTTCATTTATTTACCTTAAAGACCTCAGAGGGGTATTACATAAGGGGTGGTTATACAAATAATAAACGGCAAAACAAATAACTATAGTTGTCCACAAAATAATTTTGTTAGTTCTTCGATGAAGGCAGGAGAGGCGGTGATAGCTGCGATGTGGTTTGGAAGGCCGTTCCAGTCTTTAGCTGTGCGAAGGAAGAACGATGACGAGAAGGCCACAGTGCGTGCGCTTGGGCGAGCGACGTTTAGAGGATTATACTATGCGCAGTGAAATGCGTGAAGGTGGGAGGATGTAAGGCGCGTGGTGAAGTGAACTGTGATAGAATTTGTGAAATAATGACAAACTCGCGATGCGACGACGATGTTCTAGTGTGTCCAGAGAAGATGCTGCCTTTAGTGACGAGACACTGACCTTGTATGAGTCAATGAATGTATCTTATGGCACGATTCTGTATGGATTTTAAAGATTTGATGAGGTAAATCTGGTAGGGATTCCATATGGGTGATGCGTATTCAAGTTTCGGCATAACCAATGTTTTATGAGCAAGTAATTTTACATGTTTAGATGCACTGCGGAGGTTACGTTTGAGGAATCCTAAAATCTGGTTGCAGACATTGCGGAATCAGGGCGTAGACGAGCACTACGTAAGACTACTGGAAGACATCTACAACGGCTCCACAGCCACCATAGTCCTCCATAAGGAGAGCAGCAAGATACCTATAAGGAAGGGCGTAAGACAAGGTGACACAATCTCTCCAATATTATTCACAGCATGTTTACAAGAAATATTTAGAACGCTAGATTGGGAACAGGTGGGCGTAAGGGTTAACGGGGAATACCTCAGTAACCTCCGATTTGCTGATGACATTGCCTTGCTAAGTAACTCGGCAGATGAATTACAAAGCATGATTACTGACCTTAATAGGCAAAGTATAACAGTGGGCCTGAAAATTAATATGCAGAAAACTAAACGTTCAATAGCCTTGGGCGAGTACAGCGATTTCTGATGGCTGGCGAGGCATTGGAAGTAGTAAGTGAATATGTCTACTTAGGCCAGGTAGTGGCCCCTGATCCGAATCATGAGGCTGAGGTAATTAGGAGGATTAGAATGGGGTGGAGTGCATTCGACAAGCATTCTCAGATAATGAATGGTAGCTTACCACTGTCTCTGAAGAGGAAAGTGTATAACAGCTGCATCTTACCGGTACTAACCTACGGGGCAGAAACTTGGAGGCTAACTAAGAGGGTTCAGCTTAAATTAAGGCCGACGCAGCGAGCTATGGAACGGAAAATGGTAGGTGTAACCTTAAGGGACAAGAAGAGAGCGGTATGGGTTAGGGAACAAACGCGTGTTAGGGACATACTAATAGAAATTAAGAAGAAGAAATGGGCCTGGGCGGGCCATGTAATGCGAAGACAAGACAACCGTTGGTCATTAAGGGTAACAGAGTGGATTCCTAGAGAAGGTAAGCGTAGCAGGGGGCGGCATAAAGTTAGGTGGGCAGATGAGATCAGGAAGTTTTCGGGGATAAATTGGGCCCAGTTAGCACAGGACAGGGATAATTGGAGATCCATGGGAGAGGCCTTTGCCCTGCAGTGGGCGTAGACAGGCTGATGATGATGATGATGATGATGAAAGTCTGGTTTGCAGATGACGTGATGTTCGCCACATGTGAGCACCAGTTCAGGTCGTGGGTGATTGTGATGCCAATTTCTAATTTAGTAGCCATCTGGATAGCGGAACACATTAGCTCTTTTTTCACGGCAATGAGAACTCCGCCGCCCCGAGTACCCTGCCTATCTTTTCTGAAAACATCGAAGTTCGGCAGTTCACGCATAACTTCACTGTCTGCGATATCACTGGTAAGCCACGTTTCTGTTAGAATAAGTAAATCACTTTCAGATGAAGATACTAGATCGGCTATTTGTTGCTGTTTCGAAAGGAGACTTCTAATGTTGGTGAAGATAGTGTATCATGCTGGGTCATGCTGACCATGACTCGTGATGCGCACTCCGGTGCGCACCGACCGATTATGCCTTATGCACTGACCAATGCCTTATGCACCGACCGATTAAGGCATTGCTGCTTCCTGCTTCATCGGTGACCGTCTCAGTCTTCGATCAGCCTACCTGTGGCTGATACATGGTGTCAGAAGTGGGATCTACGGCGGATGCTACTACATCGCTTCGCCGGTGCCGACAATCATGGAACTACTGAAGCCACCGGACCGACTATGCCTGACAGGAAATGTTCAGAAGAACTGGGAGCTTTTTAAGCAAAAGTTCGAATGGTTTCTACAAGCAACAGAGCCAGCAACACCACTGACAGAAGCTGCTAAAACAGCCAGGCTCCTGACTGCTGCTGGGGACGACGCTTTAGAAGTCTTCAATAACTTTACGTTCGCAGAAGGCGAGAACAAGCAAGACTACCAGACTTTGGTAAAGAAATTTGAAGAGTACTGTGCAGGAGCAGCAAAACGAAGTCTACGAAAGATATGTCTTCAGGACAAGGACGCAAGAGGAAGCTGAACCAGTGGAGCATTTCATGAGAGACCTGCGCAAGCAAGCAAGGTATTGTAACTTCGGTCCGCTTGCTGACTCGATGATTCGCGACCAAATCGTATTTGGCACCTGGAATACTAAACTGAGGGAAAAAATGCTACGTGAGAAGGATTTGACGCTCCAGAAGGCCGAACAAATCTGCAAAGCAGCAGAGCTCGCGAACAAGCAAAACGAAGCATGGCAAGGTAACGAAGCAAGAGTGGACGCTACCGAAAAACGTTACCTACATCGCACCGGAAAGCTCCTGTCCAGTGCTGCAAGTGCAATAGAAGACATGAGCCTAGGAAGTGTCCCGCCTTTGGCAAAATATGCCGCGCCTGCGCAGGCCGAAATCATTTTGCGATTTGTTGCAGAAAGTATGAGGTCGACGAAGTACAAGATGAAAATGAGGACTTTGCAATCTTGGACGTCACCGTGTGCGGAATCCAGAAAACGGATTGGGTTGTTAAGGCCCAAGTTGGACAGCAAGAAGTTGCATTCAAAGTAGACACTGGTTCCCAAGCCAATTTATTACCACTGTCAGTGTACAAAAGATTCCGAACGAATCCACCCCTCAGGGCAAGTAATTCCGTTTTACGGTCCTATAGCGGAAACGCTATCATGCACTACGGAGTGACAACTCAAGTGATTACGATCAACGATCGTCGGTGCCTTGCAGATTTCTTCGTTGTGAAGCGGGACCAGAGTATCTTAGGTCTCGAACTGGCTGAATCTCTTGCACTTCTCTCCCGTGCTCTTGATTCCGTGACCACTGAAGGGATGACTCCAACGACGCAGAAATTCAGCCACCTCTTCGAAGGCACTGGGTGCGTGAAGCGGCAATATCGTATGGTACTACGTGACGATGCGGTTCCAGTGATCCATGCAGCGCGACGCGTTCCTTTGGCCTTACGGGAACCCCTACAGAAAGCTGGTGCGCATGGAACAGGCGAACCACGTCTCCCGGTAGGAGTGGTCTCAGCGGTTGTCCGAACGACCACTGCTTGGCGGTCGAACATCATCTGCAATGTGGACGAACCAACTGATTGGGTAAGCCCGCTTGTTATTGTAAGAAAAAAAGACGGTAGCCTCAGGGTATGCATGGTTCCAAGAAGCGTAAACACATGCTTGAAACGCGAGCACTACCAGGTGCCACAACGCGAAGATATTGAGGCGGAGCTGTCTGGTGCGAATTTCTTTAGTCGACTAGACGCTAACGCAGGGTTTCACCAAATTCCGCTTGATGAACCTACCTCAAAGATATGCACGTTCGCTACGCCGTTCGGGCGCTACCGATTTCTTAGACTTCCATTTGACATTGCATCTGCCCCCGAAGTCTTCCAGAAAACACTGAGCGAGATTTTTGACCCTTTACCCGGAGTTAGAGTGTACATTGATGACATTCTCGTGTGGGGATCATCCAAGCAAGAGCATGACAGTCGCCTTCAAGTCGCTCTATGCGCAGCACAACGCGCAGGGCTAACATTCAACAGGGCGAAGTGTCAGTTTGGAGTGCAGGTGATAGCCTTCTTGGGCGATGTTATCAGCTCAGCAGGAATTCGTCCAAATGCAGCCCTTGTAGACTGTTTGGGCAAAATGCCCGTACCAACTGATAAACTTGCCGTACAACGTATGCTTGGAATCATAAACTATTTTGGAAAATATGTTCCAACTCTCGCTGATAGAACGAAGCTTCTTCGAAGCCTGATACGGAAGGACACCGTATTTGACTGGACAGAAAAACACGCTCAGGAGTGGCACGCAGTCTGCGAAGCGCTGCGCACTGCCCCGCTCCTCGCTATATTCGACCCCGCGAAAGAGACAAGATAATGGCAGACGCATCTAAGGATGGCATAGGGGCCGCACTGCTCCAGCGACACTCCAGTGGCTGGCGTCCTATCGCCTACGCGTCACGAGGCATGACCGATGTTGAAAAGCGTTATTCTCAAATAGAGAAAGAAGCGATGGGTATAGCATACGGCTTGTGAGAAGTTCCA
Organism: Hyalomma asiaticum; assembly: GCA_013339685.2. Lineage (NCBI taxonomy): Eukaryota > Metazoa > Arthropoda > Arachnida > Ixodida > Ixodidae > Hyalomma > Hyalomma asiaticum. The sequence goes on along the minus strand of CM023490.1, from coordinate 71,255,096 downwards.
CCAGTTTGTGTACGGTAGGAAAATTGTGATCGACACCGATCACAAACCACTGCTAGCCATTTCGTCCAAAGACATCGGGAACATGCCCCCAAGACTTCAAAGATTTTTTCTTCGCTTATTAATCTACGACTATGTTCTACAGTTTGTTCCACGCAAAGAATTGGTCCTTGCTGACATGCTCTCAAGGGCCACACCGTCAGAGCGTGAAGACACAGTGGATTTTGGCGACATTCAGGTACACGCAGTTCCTGTTTTGTCATCCTTAGTGAGTGAGAAAACCAAACAGCTCTTGTCTCTGGAAACATCTAACGACCCGGAGCTACGTGCGGTAGTAGAAAGCTTGTCGTCAAACAAAGACTTCGAAGGAACACTCAAGCCATTCGCCTCGGAACTTTCAGTTGTTGACGGAATTCTTCTGAAAGGCTGTAAAGTGGTTATACCAAAGAAACTGCGTCCGGAAACCCGAAGCCGCATTCACGAGGGCCATCTTGGTTTAAATAAGTGCAAAGCTAGGGCACGGCGTTTAGTATTTTGGCCTGGTTTGAATTCCGACATTGCTGACGTTGTACGGAATTGTGCGGTCTGTAAAACCTATGCGTACAAACAACCGGACGAGCCCCTCTTGCTACGAACCCCTCCTGATTACCCTTGGTACCGAGTGGGCGTAGATCTTTTTTGTTATGCTGGAGCCACGTACCTTGCTGTTTTTGATGCCTATTCGAATTTTCCAGAAGTTGAAAAACTCGAGGAGACATCGGCAACTGCGGTTATCGACAAGTTGGCAGCCATCTTTGCAAGGTACGGAATACCGATGGAAGTCTGCACAGACAACGGCCCCCAGTTTGCAAGTCACCAATTCGCCACGTTCTGCAGACGGTACGATTTCAAACATATAGCTTCGAGCCCAATGTTTCCACGTTCCAACGGGCTAGCAGAAAAGGGTGTCCAGATTATAAAACGGCTGCTTAAGAAGACTGGGACCACACATGAAGATTTTTGGCTTGGGTTACTTGGTTACCGCTCCGCTCCCTTGCAGGATGGCCGGTCGCCGGCGGAACTTCTACAAGGCAGGCCTCTACGCACTAGGCTCCCCGACTTCAGCCTGCAGCCCAAGATTCCTGTAAAAAAGCGCCAGCAGAGGGAGACGTGGTTCGCGTGAAAGGCCAGGCTTGGTCTCAAAAGGCTAAGGTATTGGGAAAAGTAGCCCCCAGGTCCTACAACGTCGCAACAGGAGAGGGGAGAACGCTGCGGGGTAACCGCCAACAGCTGCTGGCAACCTCGGAGCCATTTGCGTATTCCAGTTAGAGTGACAGTGACACTGACGTCGGAGATGTTGACGCAGAAGAGCCTCCACATCAGAGCCCGCCTCGCGTGACTTCGCCGGCACCTAGAAGACCCTCGCGCATTAGGGCTGCACCAAGACGTTTAGCATACGGCCCCAACTTCGATCAAATAGTTTAGCGGCCAGTTCCTGCGGACTACTGTTGAATTTGTATTTTTCCTATCGCATTGCACTTCTTTTTAATGTCTTGTTAAAAAAAAAAGGATCGGAGATGTATCATGCTGGCCAAAAGAAGAGGCGTGCAGGACACGGACACAAGGAGAGCAGTGAACACCACGAACGCCGACTAACAACTGAAGCACAGCACAGAGGCGAAAAAGAAAGAAGACACACAGCTTATCTGCGCATGCTCGGAATGGTAGCGCCACCTGTCATACTGTTACACGTGTCGTTCTACGCGATAGACAAATGCTAAGACATTCTATCTCCTCTCTGTTTAAGATAATCGACGGTTGACTCACGCATGCACTTCCACTAATACTAATATGCCAGGCCTCAACCAATAAACGCGTATCTTCGTTCTTATGCCTGTACAGGATCTCGGTTTCGTCTAACTCGGGCATGCAGCTACAGACCTGGCAGTGCAAGGATAGATTGGACGGCGTCCCACCTGATAGCGACCTTCTGTGTTCAATTAATCTTTGATTAATACAACGTGCAGTTTGCCCTACATAAAAACGTCCGCAGCTAAAAGGAATCTTATAAACCACACCCATGCGACAGTCGGTGAAATTGTTCTTGGCTAAGTGCTTGACTGGACAGATATCTGTTCGCTTCTTACCTTCCATCTGCTCATTTCTTCTATGCACGGCAGCACACACCCTTCCTAACTTATTGGGAGCCGTAAACACAACATTAACCCCATATTTACTTCCTACTTTCTTAAGCCTGTGCGAAACTGCGTGGATATACGGAATACTCACGACCTTTTTCTTGTTGATGGTACTCTCTGCTACAGCTTTAGTTCCGGTCGAAATCGACTTCTTAAGACGTTCTGCTACTGTGGCTATGGCTAGTCTAGCGTAACCTGCATCTAAAAGGCGCTCGACCTGCGCATTAAAGCTAATGGTCAAACGGTGCACGCATGACTTTGATAGGGCTGACTTTAAACAGGACAAGGCTATTCCGTTTTTTACTACTTTGGAATGCTTGGAGTCAAAGTTTAACAACGGCTTAGATGCTCTAGGGGAATACTGCCAACACACGTGATTCTGCTCAAATGACAACGAGATATCTAAAAACTGTATTACGTTTCTCTCCGGTAGTTCTTTCGTGAACCTTAGCCATCTCCATTAAGTTTAAATTGATCGCTTACATAGGTGACGCCTGATTCAAAATCATTCTTACTAGAAAGTACCAGGTAATCGTCCGCATACCGAAATACCCTGATGATGCGGTCCCCTAACGCCTCTTTTAAACGGCAGTCAAACTTGCTCAAGTACAGATCACTTAGAATAGGGGCGACCTTTGAACCTATACAAATTCCTGATTTTTGCACAAACACGCCTTCTCTGTATCCAACTATTGTTGACGTTAAGTACATGGAAAGAATTTCTAGAAAGGTACCTGTGGAAACTCCGCATCTATCTATGAAACCGGACTCTTGCCCTTGTTCTTGAATACATTCTTTCACGCAATTCTTTCAAGCGGTATCGGTATCATGCTGGGTCATGCTGACCATGACTCGTGATGCGCACTCCGGTGCGCACCGACCGATATGCCTAATATAAGTGGCGACAATAAACCCGGCAAGGCATTGCTGCTTCCTGCTTCATCGGTGACCGTCTCAGTCTTTGATCAGCCTACCTGTGGCTGATACAGATAGCGGAGGTTGAAAAGTTTGTTCGAGGCGCAGGTAAAGCATGGTGACGTGGTAGCAGGTTAAGGCGCGTCACCTATAATTCCTTAACGGATTTGGAGGTTTCATAAAAAATGTAGCGCTTTGATCCAATAAATAAAGTTTTAAAGTGAACAGAAAAGGGAACCGATTTCCTTCTTGCAAAAGCGACTAGGTGTTTACGCGCGTTTTGCACTTTTTTTAGAAAAATCCTCGCCCATGCTGTAAGGAGTGTCTTAAGCTTTCGTCCGTTCGACAGGATGGCTTCCTTTGTTTTAAAGAAAGTTTGACAATGATAGGTCGGTTTCGACCAGGACTGTATCGACCGAGGCGGTGCGCTCGCTCAATTTCCTTAGGTTCCAGGGAATAATTCAAGTGCTCAGAGCACAGACTAGTTCCTCTGATTGTGCAAATGATTCCGATTTGTTAGTATCATTAATGCCATAGAAGATCAAGTTATTGCGACGAGAGCGGTTATCTGCGTCATCAAGGCGAGCTTCAAGATCGCAAACCCGACGGGCCGTTTCAGCGGTATCGGTTTTCACTGTTCCGAGCTGCTGCCTTAAGGGCTCAATTAGCTGGCAATTTTATTCCACATTATTTAGGCGTTTGCTGAGTTCAGACAGGGTATTATTCGTCTCAAGGAGCTGACACTTAAGATCCTGGACCTCCGACAGCAGTTTAGATTGCCCGGAAGATAGTTTCTTTAATTCAGCCAGCAGTGCGGCTGTGTCAGGTCCGGGATTCTGTTCGATGTTACCCGACGACAACAGCAGCAGCAGCAGCAGCAGCAGCAGCAGCAGCAGGGACCGTACTACAGCAATACATTCAGCAGACATCAGAAACATGCACAGGGGGCTCGGCAGCTGTACTAAGAGGTAATTGCTCGTTTTTTTTAGAAAATAGTCAGCGAGACGAACCAACCTGCATGGCCAACAGCAATGGATTAGTGGACACTCTAGCAGCACAGCTACCGAGCCCACGAATCGACCAGCACAGATGGGGTGGATTTGTAGCTGCTGTGAAGAGGGCTGTCGATGCTGATGGTGCCTCCCAAGGTGCGCCGAGGATCAGAGACGGCGGGATGGGAACAGCCTGCTCAGCTGAGTCGTTGATAAGGGCCGCTTGAAAATGCGTTGCAATAGCAGCACAGCTATGGTTTGCGTGACGCCAGGAAGTGCACGTACTAGGCATGCGTGGTGGAACGATGCCATCCGGAGCACGAAGAAGCATCAAGATGACAGCTTCGGTAAACACCTGCATGACGAACAGCAGTGGGTTAGTGGACACTCTAGCAGCACAGCTACCGAGTACACCGAACCACAGGTGAGCATATTAGGAGCGTCCCCTTTATAACGGGGCGGTAGCCGGGGCACCAAGCTCTAGCTTTATTTCTTTTTCCTCTACAAAGATTTCTTTTCCCGAATCACACATATTTTCACAACTAATTTTTCTCCTCGTCTACCTATTTTATCTATCATCGTTCCGCTGTGATGTAACAATCTTACCCGAACTACCTTGCGCTTTTGTTTGCTCCATACTTTTGCGCTACCAATACTCTAAGCGCCTTTTACTTATCTCTATCGCCGACATGTTCAACTTTCCCGTGTTACTCCTGAAACCCATGGCCTCCTGTAGGTCAAAAGGACAGAAAGTTGAGCGAGTTGGTAAGGATCCATAGACCGAAGAAGAGGCGTGCAAGACACGGACACAAGGAGAGAAGTGAACAACACGAACGCCGACTAACAACTGATGCAGAGCAGAAATCGGGGATTTGTATAGGTTCAAAGGTCGCCCCTATTCTAAGTGATTTATACTTGAGCAAGCTTGACTGCCGTTTAAAAGAGGCCTTAGGTGACCACATCATCAGGGTATTTCGGTATGCTGACGATTACTTGATATTTTGTAGCAAGGATGATTTTGAATCCTTCGTCACCTATGTATATATAAGCGATCAATTTACACTTAATGGAGATGGTCTAAGGTTTACAAAAGGACTACCGGAGAGGAACGCAATACAGTTTTTAGATATCTCTTTGTCGTTTGAGCAGAATCACGTGTGTTGGCAGTATTCCCCTAGAGCATCTAAGCCGTTGTTAAATTTCACTCCAAGCATTCGAAACTAGTAAAAAACACAATAGCCGTGTCCTGTTTAAAGTCAGCCCTATCGAAGTCGTGCGTGCACCATTTGACCATTAGCGCAGGTCGAGTGCCTCTTAGATGCAGGATACCCTAGACTAGCCATAGCCACAGTAGCTGAGCGTCTGAAGAACTCGATTTCGATCGGAACGAAAGCTGTAGCAGAGAGTAACATTAACAAGAAAAGAGTCGTGAGTATTCCGCATATCCACGCAGTTTCGCACAGGCTTAAGAAAGTGGGGTTAATGTTCTGTTTACGGCTCCCAATAAGTTAGGTAGGGTTTGTGCTGACATGCATAAGGGAAATGAGCTGATGGAAGGGAAGTAGCGAACGGATATCTGTCAGGTTAAGCATATAGCCAAGAACAATTTTACCGACTGTCGCATGGGTGTGGTTTATAAGATTCCTTTTATCTGCGGACGTTTTTATGCAGGACAAACTGCGCGTTGATTTAATCAAAGATTAATTGAACATAGAAGGTCGCTATCAGGCGGAACGCCGTCTAATCTATCTTTGCACTGCCAGGTCTGTAGCTGCACGCCCGAGTTAGACGAAACCGAGATCCTGTACAGACATAAGAATGAAGAGAGGCGTTTATTAGTCGAGGCCTGACATATCAGTAATAGTGGAAGTGCGTGCGTGAGTCAGCCGTCTATTAGCTTGAACAGAGAGGAGATAGAATACCTTAGCAGTTGTCTGTCGCGTAGACCGGGACGTGTAATCGTTTGACAGGTGGCGCAACCATTCCGAGCATGCGCAGACAAGCTGTTTGTCTTATTTCTTTTTCGCCTCTGTGCTCTGCATCAGTTGTTAGTCGGCGTTCGTGTTGTTCACTTCTCCCCTGGTGTCCGTGTGTTGCACGCCTCTTTTGACTATGCCTCCTGTAGGGTAGTGTCCACAGCTACACCTGGGTGGACATCTGTACATTCAATGAAAATATGATCTGTCGTTTCCCTAGCCTTTCCACAGCACGTATATGTGTCCCCTTCTTTATTGAATTTCGCTCTGTAACTTTGGGATATCAGGCAACCGGACCTTGCCTGAAACAGTAAAGCGCTTCCCTTTGAATTATCGTAAAATTTTTCTCTCTTGATTTCGTCTTTCCTTTTTCTGTAGTTGTGCAATGCCAGCTTCTTCTCCATTCCTGCTATCCAATCCGAGTTCTCCGCCGCTCTGAACATGCTCTTAACTCTCTTTTTCGTCCCATCCGTTTTGTTACTGGCTGTATACTTACTGGTAAGCCTCCTAGTTCTCTTCCTCCATTGTGAGTCAACGTTCTTCCTATACAAACACCTGAATACTTTCGCGGCCCATCTACTTTCTTTCATATTCCTTAATCTCTGTTCGTACCTAATTTTACTCTGAGCTTCCCTTCCCTCTGCGCGTCACGCCATCTATTGCAGGCGCGGCGAAACAGCACGCTGAGCTACCACACGCAGGCTCCTGTAGATTGTTGCCACACAGTTCTAAAGCGATTGTAGTTTCAATGCTCGCCTGTGGTTCGGGAATTTCTCGGAGTGGCCGCGCTTGTTAAATTGGTTATGTTCGTAAAACGAAATAGCTGAGCGTCGCGGTAGAATAACAACGTTAGCGTACCCATCCGGTCATTTTCCCCGGGCTCCCGGGCTCGTAGTTTTCCCCGTTCACTGCACTAAACCACTGGCGGCCGGCAAATCTCGGCATTGTTCGTTATGAATGGAAGCGCCTAAAAAGACCGCACTGGCAGGGTTCCGGTGGTGCGTTGTGCTCGTCGCAGGCAGAGCTTAACAATCTCTTCCTCTAGCGCTGGTTGTTTTGGCATCCGTAAATGACACAGTAGCAGCCACACACCATCACGTATGCAAAATTGGCAGAATCGGGTACTTTCTCCGAGCCTGAGAGCTGATGCTTGCCATGTTTATTTGCCGGAGATACACGCGCCTGCATACGCGCTGTCCGTCGTGGCAGCTCGGCTCCGTTGTCTGCTCGTGTACCCTCGAAACCGGTTTGCTGTCCACTGTATACGGGCACCTGGGTGCAAGACAGGCGTGCTCTGGTCACTCTGGTCGTATGTTGACGGCCGGACGCTATCTGCGCGCGCGCGCGCTCCGCTCCCGGTGTCTTCCGGTGTCGCTCTATAAGACGCGCGTTGCTATTGGACGCGACCATTGACGTCAGCGGGAGAGCGAAATACGAAAGGGAATGTTGGTTTGATGCTGTCTGCTTGTGTTTTCAACTTCGAGGACTAATCACTCCAGTTCTAGCTCACCGATTTGCATAATTCTTTTTGCGTCCATCTCAGCGATCGATCCTACACACACTGCAGTGCTGCAGACGGCAGTTTGAAAAGTGTCGCAGGGCCCCTTTAAGTTAGGCTGGCTGACGTTCTAAACGCACTAGAAAATCATCAACGAATCTAAACACCTTCGTTATACAGGGATTTGGTGCACATGAGGAGACTTTGCGGTGAGTGCTGGAGAAAGAAGTTTCGCCTAGCACAGGTGCTATACACGAAGCAATGCTGATTCCTCAGTTTTGTAAGTAATTGTCGCCCTCCCAACAAGGACATAACGGACTCAAATAAAGCGACAAACGTTCCAGAATGCCTACGAAAGCGCTCTATTGTGGCGTGTGTTTCTTCATCGTGGTCTCTGTGCTGGTGCTGCTTCCTCTTAACGATGCTCAACCAACTAGCCTGCAAGTCCATGTTCTGTCGAATACAAGCAGCGCACTGGCGAGTAAGAGCGCACACCACCCAGCCTAAATGAGTGGTGAACGAACAGTGGAGGGACCAAGGGAAAAAACTTGGACCATCTCCCCGAAGGGAACCCTGATGGGATGCGAAGCAGCAGCGTTGCGCACGGGTAGCGTCACGGGTTGAACGGCGCTAACGCGGTCGCTGGAAGAACAGTTTGAAGCGAAACTCGGTGTAGCATTTATTGGTATAAACGTCTGTTTGAAACGCAGACACGGGAGGCGAGCGGGCGTTGGAGCCGGCAGCTGCGGGCGCTCCGGTGGGTGAGGGAGAGAGTGACGTACGCGCGCACCTGCGAGGGAAGCGTGCGAGGGGAGCGTGACGTCAACGCCCAGCTGCGGCGTGACCTACTTGGCACCGCTTCAATACCTGCGCCGAGGGAAGCGCGTTGCCTCGCGCTTGTGCGGACGGAGGGACAGCGTTACACAGGATAGTCAAAGAGCTGCTTCGCATCTAAAAGGAAGGGACCCCCCACAGCCAAGGACTTATGCCCCTCAACCCCATCCGCATTGTTGTCTTCGCCATGTGGAATTTCTTTACGCCGTCATGGCATGGGTGCTCTGAAAAGACAAAAGAGGTTTCTCACTGCGTGGTTCAAAACACCAACACATGCACTCGGAACTCCATCTAATACGTAGATCCAGAAACCGAATTGAGTTGTCAATTGGGAATTCGCAAGGTAACTCAAAGGACGAGCGCCTGTAAAGCGCCGGTTATCCTAAGGCCCTGTTAGCTGCTGTAGCTGGAAAGCTTCTAAAGCAGTTCAGGCAGGGTGCGCAAGACCAACCTCAGGATGCGGCGTTCCCTCGGAACCGTGTTACAGTGCTTCCTTATTTGCACAACGTGTCTCACAAGCTGAAGAAAATCGGGCAGAGAGCTGGCGTCAAAGTGGTCTTTTCGGCTCCAGAGAAGCTTTCCAACCTTTGTAAGCTTGTGAATGGTCCTCCTTCAGGTCGACCTGCATGCCCCGTTCACCACAGACACCCTTTTATGCCCTACACCATCAAAGTGGTGTATACGATTCCCCTATCTTGCGGAAAAAAAATGCGTAGAGCAAACTGGACGGTGCTTGAAGGAAAGGTTGATGGAGCACGATAATGATGTGCATGGCACGGTACAGGACCACCTTGGGATCCATTGCCGTGACTGCGGATGTGTGCCTCTTGAGGCGTTGCGCGTTGCTGGGTAAGCACCGATCGCAACTGACACGCGAAATTATCGAAGCGTACCACATAAAAAAATTAGGCATCTCGTGTGTGAGTTCCCTTTCAGTAGCGCTATCACAGAAAGAAATTTCATATTTGAACGGTTATCATTAAATAAGTTGTCTTTGCATGCACTGGACCAGCATCTAAAAAATGAAATGCCATCCATTTGTTACCAACACGTATTTACTATCAACCCTTGCACGCATGTCGCCTTACTACTGATACATGGGCCACGTTTCGGCAAATAAAGGTTGATGAAAGTCAGCGCTGTGTGTGTGTCCTCTTCTCTTGTCCCTGTGTCTTGCGCGCTCTAGCTACTTCAGTCGTGGCAAAGGACCACAGCAACACCATTCGCCATTTTTTTGGCGGTGGCAAAGGCTTCAAGTATTGGCAAAGGCTTCACGTGCTGTATTGTCGCGACTTCTGCCCAAAATCCTGATCTTATAGAAAACCAGCTTACACTTGCACTATTTGCAATGAAGGGTCAAACCTGATCCATCTCCTTTATCTATAATGATTTCTAATGTTCCCAGGTTCCATCCTTCAAGCAACGACCCGTCTGGCCTACATAAACCATACCAGGCGTCAGTGGTAATATCGTACAGCAGCCCCGTTGCGCATTCAGCGAAAGTATGACGATGCTCCCCATCACACTATGCCTTTTCTCTGCCAATGATCTCGCATAACCCACCTAGCTTCCTTGAGGCAGAACATAGATTAGGCAACGGCCACCTACTGGAAACTTTTTTTAGTCCATGCGCATCACGGTGCGAACATGGAACCACTTGAGGCCGCCTTTTCTCCGGCCAATCTCTGGTGGGTTCTTTCTATTCCAATTGTTGTAACAAAATTTCTGCAACAGCAGACACTAGGGAGCTTATAAAACCGTTGTTAAGCAGCCTGTGAGCCTGAATTCTAAAGGTAGTCTCGACCAGGTGGACACAGGACTTGGTCAAAGCTGATTCTAAGCACAGTGCACCTATAGCCATTTTAATCGTTTTTGATTGGGCGGGCGCGTATGGCAACAAATCCTTTTTGCTCTGCGTAAATACACCCAGAACTGTTGCCTTTGGAAACACTTAATATTTATCTGTATGTCTAAAAATTGTGTATGTCTAAAAAAAGGAGACGACCGGGAGAGCGTCCTGATGTAGGCGATAGATAGATAGATAGATAGATAGATAGATAGATAGATAGATAGATAGATAGATAGATAGATAGATAGATAGATATGGTCAAAGTTGCTGAAGTTCACCAAGAAATGTTTCGCATTTAAAAAATCATGAACCTCCAAAAGGAAACCGGTGCGAATAGCCGCTGTCACAGCAACGTACCGGAGGCAAAACGCATGGCTCTCGAAGAGCGATGATAATAATAATAATAATAATAATAATAATAATAATAATAATAATAATAATAATAATAATAATAATAATAATAATAATAAAGGGACATTTATTAACATGTAACCGGACAATCCCTTCAATTCGATGTGTCTTTGCTGTGCAGAGAACATTCGAGGATGTGTACTCGGCGCCGTCGCTCCAAGTTCCGTGGCTCATTGTGGCTGGAAACCACGACCACGACGGCAACGTATCGGCCCAAATCGAGTACAGCAAAAGGTCGAAGCGCTGGTGAGTGTCGAGCATCAGTCGTCATGATGGGAGTTGCACATCTGGGTTCCATGTCGCGAGTTCCACTCCCAGCGAGGTCAGCCGAAAGGCACAACCGTCCCCGTGTTTACGCGCGTCTACCTCAGGAAGCTAGCATAACCTAACATCACGCATTTCTATTTCTATTCTTCTATTTTCGGCCTAAAGAGGAACGAACTGTATTGCGACATTTCCATAATCACAAGAAGAGGCGTGCAGGACACGGACACAAGGAGAGCAGTGAACAACACGAACGCCGACTAACAACTGATGCACAGCACAGAGGCGAAAAAGAAAGAAGACTCCAGGCCGTCCAGAGGGCCCAAGAACTGGCGGAGCGTCACAACGTTCCCGTCCCGACTTGGGCGTCGCCTACGGTTTCGGCCCGAGGAGCTCCTCGCGTAGGATCTCCAACGGCTTAAACTCCTCAGGACCTTAATAAAGTTCTTGACCGACTGACTGACACACAGCTTATCTGCGCATGCTCGGAATGGTAGCGCCACCTGTCAATCGGTTACACGTGCCGGTCTTCGCAATAGACAACTCCTAAGGCTTTCTATCTCCTCTCTGTTTAAGCTAATCGACGGCTGACTCACGCATGCACTTCCACTAATACTAATATGCCAGGCCTCAACCAATAAACGCGTATCTTCGTTCTTATGCCTGTACAGGATCTCGGTTTTGTCTAACTCGGGCATGCAGCTACAGACCTGGCAGTGCAAGGATAGATTGGACGGTGTCCCACCTGATAGCGACCTTCTGTGTTCAATTAATCTTTGATTAATACAACGCGCAGTTTGCCCTACATAAGAACATCCGCAGCTAAAAGTAATCTTATAAACTACACCCATGCGACAGTCGGTGAAATTGTTCTTGGCTAGGTGCTTAACCGGACAGATATCCGTTCGCTTCTTACCTTCCATCTGCTCATTTCTTCTATGCACTGCAGCACAAACCCTTCCTAATTTATTGGGAGCCGTAAACACAACATTAACCCCATATTTACTTCCCACTTTCTTAAGCCTGTGCGAAACTGCGTGGATATACGGAATACTCACGACCTTTTTCTTGTTAATGTTCCTCTCTGCTACAGCTTTTGTTCCGGTCGAAATCGACTTCTTAAGACGCTCAGCTACTGTGGCTATGGCTAGTCCAGGGTAACCTGCATCTAAGAGGCGCTCGACCTGCGCATTAAAGCTAATGGTCAAACGGTGCACGCACGACTTTGATAGGGCTGACTTTAAACAGGACAAGGCTACTCCGTTTTTTACTACTTTCGAATGCTTGGAGTCAAAGTTTAACAACGGCTTAGATGCTCTAGGGGAATACTGCCAACACACGTGATTCTGCTCAAATGACAACGAGATATCTAAAAATTGTATTACGTTTCTCTCCGGTAGTTCTTTCGTAAACCTTAGACCATCTCCATTAAGTTTAAATTGATCGCTTACATAGGTGACGACGGATTCAAAATCATCCTTACTGCAAAATACCAAGTAATCGTCCGCATACCGAAATACCGTAATGATGCGGTCCCCTAAGGCCTCTTTTCAACGGCAGTCAAACTTGCTCAAGTATAGATCACTTAGAATAAGGGCTACCTTTGAACCTATACAAATCCCTGATTTCGGCACAAACACGCCTTCCCTGTATCCAAGTAATGTTGACGTTAAGTACATGGAGAGAATTTCTAGGAAAGTGCCTGTGGAAACTCCCCATCTATCTATGAAACCGGACTCCTGCCCTTGTTCTTGAATACATTCTTTCACGCAATTTAGTAAACCTTCATGCGGCAACGAGTAATACAAATCTTCTACATCCATGCTAAGCGCTGTGCAGTGGCCAGGATTTTCCTCTGTTAACAACTGAACTAGAGCCTGAGAATTACGTACACGGAAGGGGTCAGAAAAACTTAAGGATGTTAAGCACTTCTGCAAATAGCTAGCTACACAAACTTGCCAAGTCCCTGACTCTGATACAATCGAGCGAAACGGAATTTCTGGCTTATGGGTTTTCGCCAAGAAAAATAATTCTAAAGTGAGCAATTTTGCCTTTTTAACACTGGAAGCAACCTTATCTAGATTATGTTTCAAAAGGAGATCGACAGCTCGTTGTTTTACTACAGAAGGTTTCAGTTTCACAGGTCTAAAATTCTTTTCAACAGCTGCTGAGGCTTTATCAGAAAAAGTGCTATTCGGCATTATTACAAAACAACCTTCCTTATCAGATAAAACAGGTCGAAGCTTATGTTCCACACAGTAATTTACAACCGGTCGGATAGGGTCAGAGGCCTTAACGAGATCGTTCGAATGCTTGATGCTGGCGAAGCAATCTGAAATACAACGAGACCGTTCAACTTCCGGAATAACCTTAGTTATCGATCGAGGTAAGCTTAAAACGTCAACTTCTTTTAGGTTAGGATGAAAACAGTACTTAGGGCCTAATGCTAGAATTTTCTTGTGGTTCTCGTCCAAAACAGCGTCTCCGAGAATCATTACCTTTTCCGACGGCGATTTAGTAGAAAAAGAATTCCTCTTACTTTGCAGTAGATCCGGTAGCTTCGTCCTCCACGAAGTAGCTTCGCCTCTGTGCTGTGCATCAGTCGGCGTTCGTGTTGTTCACTGCTCTCCTTGTGTCCGTGTCCTGCACGCCTCTTGTGATTATGGACTGTTACCAACTCGCTCAACTTTCTGTCCTTTTGTGCGATATTTCTTTTCAATATTTTTCACATTCCGCGCATCTCGATATCCTGCTCGCTCCAGTTACCTGATGTGCAGAATCGCACGTTTTATAGTGTCTCACGTTCCAGATTTATTTTTTCTACCTTGGCCATATTTACTGTGTATAGGGAATGGTCAGCATGAGTCCCAGGAAAATCGGTGACATATTTTATGGCACCGAAGGCGCCCTTACATATCCAGTATTACGTGGCGTACCATCTTTTTCTTACATGCAGAATGTTTCCTTCCGTGCAATGAAGAGCCGAACTTGATGAAATTTCTTCTTGGGCTAGTCGGTTCAAATTGATGCACGTACTTACAGGGCGACCTTACCAACGGAGAGTGTATTAGAGAGACTTAGTATGGCAGAAAATCTTCGCGTTAGCGTTAGCGAGTCACGCACGCTAAATTTTGCGGAGTGCTGTTCGATAGCATTCCATAGCTCTATAGTACAACGCGAGATGACGACGCGCCGCAAAACACAAACCTTCGCTGCGCCATCTAAATGCGAATAGTGAAAGTGTCAAAGCCGCTCTAACTCGGAGGCGTTTCGGCCGTTGTTAGTAACTAAAAACAACGCAAGCGCAAAAGAAGTAATAAAGAAAGACATTGTGCAATAAGAATTACATAAATGTTGCCGTAGACTCACATGTCAGGGTTTCGCTTTCGCTGTCCATGCGTAAATGTGGTCAAAATAGAATACACAACGAAAAGATCGTTGTCTTACCATCGGTTGTCTATTAGCGAAGTAAGAATACTCGAAGTGAAAACCAGAAACACGATTTATTTTAAATCAGCTATTCCCACAATGATGCAAGACGACACGATAGATGCGAAACGGGCAGCCGTCACTTGTAGGGACCCGCCATGTTCTTCGCGCTAAACAAACTAAGCGAGCGCTTTGCGTCTCCGGTAAATTCGAAAAATAGCGAGCGATCGCTAAGCGCAAAGCTGGAATAGCGTGCGTACGCATGCGCAGTCTGACCCCGATAAATGTTAACGTTTAGCGGGACGCAACTCAAAACTTAAGCTGCACTAAAACCATATATTAATTCAGCGCGAATAGACGAAGTAGGCACACGAAAGAAGTGACAGGCGCTGACCGTAAACGCATTATTGAAGGGAAATGGCATATACGAGCGAGCACATCGTCGAAAACACAAACAATTGCGGCTGCCAGGCGAAAAAAAAAAGACTTAAGGAGGTACCAATGTTTTGTGAAAACGACCTTTCAAGGATACGTCAGAACAACTTATTAAGACTCCCGCCCTGACTGCTAAAACTGGTGCTCTAAATAGCAAGTTACCAGGAGTTAACGATGCCAGAACTTGTTTGATATCAATCTTCCGCTAAGAAGCTAAGCTATTCGCAAAAATCGCCCATCGGGGTAAACGGACAAGGAATGAGCTACGCGCTACGAGCATAACACACGATGAGTTCTGCTTCTCTCTAAATTACAAGGCCGCAGCACTTCCGTGGTATATAGGAAACCACATTCAACATATTGCGATGTAGGTTGAACGCCGACAGACGAACACAGAATTTATTATCACTGTGATTCCGTTGGTGCGAGCTAGGTCGCTATGCATACTTTTCCCGTTTCTTACTTCACCCCCCCCCCCTTCCCCCCAGCTATCGCCCTCCTTTCGCCCTCGCTATCTCTATCTCCCTCAGACAGCCACTTTGCCGCGGCAGAGAACAGAAGGATAACGACACACTCTGGTCAAGCTGCACGTGATGACGCGACAAACACGCCGTAAACTCCCGCGTCGCAGGCGAGACAATCAGGCATGCCTTTCTTGTATTCGAAATCAGCAAAAATGCTGCATTGCGGACATTTTGAAATTAATCGCGTCACAATTGACGAGAGGGCACAGCAGTAATCTGTTCTGAAACACCTCGGCGACCCGACAACCCAGACGACTCGGCCATGCTTTTGTAGTAGACCAAGGGGTCCCGAGTTCGAATCTTTAAGCGTATAAGAAGTTTTTTTTTTTAGCACTCCTGCCTTTTACCCTTTGATCCTTTATGGTCTCTCTACGCTCCTGAGGTATCTTATCTGTACCGACTACTTCTCTTTAATAATCATACCCTGTCCTGAGTAACCCACTCACTGCAACACCTCTGAAAGTCTCCTCCCCCGGGGAGCCTTTGGACAAAAGATGCATATGGGCGCCCACCATCACCATGCTTCATCTACGTCACTCACCTGAGCACCAGAACAGGAACTGGCCCCCCTGGTGCAACACCATGGCCAACACCTCCCAAGTTACCGGACCAACCAAACCCTGGACCTACGACGACGACATGAACAGAGCTTCCAGCCACGGATGCGACCACACGGGTATTAGAACAAAAGACTCAAAGAGCCTCTGGACTCGGACAGGCCGTCATTGGAAATTAAACGTAGCGACTCTTAACACGCGAACCCTTTCAAGCGAAGCCAGATTAGCTGAACTACAAGAAGAATTAAGGGGTATTAATTGGGATATCATTGGCCTTAGCGAGGTTAGGAAACCAGGAGAAGGGTACTTATCGCTTAATGAGGGACACGTTCTTTGCTACAGAGGACTACCCTAGAAGCGCGAATACGGCGTGGGGTTCCTTATACACAAAGACATAGCAGGCAACATCGAAGAATTCTATAGCATCAACGAAAGGGTAGCAGGGCTCGTGAAAAAATTAAATAGGAGATACAAACTAAAGCTAGTACAAAGTTACGCACCAACGACCAACCACAGTGACGAGGCTGTAGAACAGTTCTACGAGGATGTAGAAACGGCAGTGAACAAGGTACAGACCCAATATACGATTGTTATGGGGGACTTCAACGCGAAAATAGGAAAGAAACTAAAAGGAGAACGTGCCGTCGGTAATTACGGAGAAGGAGATAGGAATAGCAGAGGGGACATGCTAGTAGAATTCGCCGAAAGAAACCACCTCCGTGTAACGAATACTTTCTTCAAGAAACGTAGGAACAGGAAATGGACGTGGAAAAGCCCCAACGGAGAAACGAAAAACTAAATAGATTTCATAATGTGCACTGATCTAGGTATAGTACAAGACACAGAAGTGGTTAATAAGATTAGAATTAGTGACCACAGACTAATAAGGGCGAAGATATCCCTCAATCTAAAGCGAACAAGGACAAAGTTAATCACACGGAAACAGGCCAACCTCGATAGCGTCAGGGCGAAAAGAGAAGAATTTAGCATTGCACTTAAGAACAAGTATGAGGCTCTAGGACAGGAAGATAATGAGGATATAGAGAAGACGAACGAAGACATTACTAATCTGATCACCGAAACAGCAATCGAAGTAGGGGGCAAAGCACCAAGACATGTTGTGAGTAAACTCTCGGAGTCTACTAAAAATCTAATCAAGCAACGCCAACAGATGAGAATAACTAACTCAAGAGACAAGATAGAATACGCCGAGCTATCTAAGCTCATCAGTAAAAGTAGAGTCAGGGACGTACGTAACCATAACGTGAAAGAAATAGAAGCAGCCGTCAGAAAAGGAGTCAGCATCAAAACAACCAAAAGGAAGCTTTGTGCGGGAAAGAACATAATGCATGCAGTGAAAGATAAGCAGGGCAACATCGTTACTAACTTTAGTGGCATAACCAAAGTGGCCGAGGATTTCTATTCCGAACTATATAGCTCAAATAGGAGTCTCCCCACCATGAGTGTATTAAATGCCGAGCAGGACTACGAAATCCCATGCATCACTGCGGACGAAGTTAGGAAAGCAATACAGGGCATGTCCCGCGGAAAAGCGGCTGGAGATGACGGCATAACCACCGACTTGATCAAAGATGGCGGAGACTTCCTTATTGGAAAGCTCGCGACACTATACACTCAATGCCTCAAAACTTCAAATGTACCCGAAAGCTGGAAAAACGCAAATATTCTATTATAACATAAGAAGGGAGATGTTAACGACTTGAGGAACTACAGGCCGATCAGTCTACTCTCAGCACTTTACAAAATATTCACAAAGGTTATCTCAAACAGAATAAGGGCCACACTTGAATTTAATCAACCCAGAGAGCAAGCAGCGTTCAGAAAAGGATACTCTACCATGGACCACCTGCATGCGGTCAATCAAGTAATCGAGAAATCCGCTGAATACAACAAAGCCCTCTATATGGCTTTCATAGATTACGAAAAGGCTTTCGACTCGGTAGAGATACCAGCAGTTCTGGAGGCACTACGTCGTCAAGGAATATGTGATAGCTATATAAACACAATAGCCAACATCTATAAAGATTCTACAGGCACCCTGCTCCTCCATAAGAAAAGCAGAAAAATCCCAATACAGAAAGGTGTCAGACAGGGAGATACAATTTCTCCCATGCTATTTACTGCATGTTTGGAAGAAATCTTCAAAAGGTTAGACTGGGAAGAGACAGGGCTCAGGATTAACGGCGAATATCTGAGTAACCTGCGATTTGCAGATGACATAGTACTCTTTAGCAATGATGGCGACGAATTGCAAAAGATGATTGAAGACTTAAGCCGAGAAAGCGCTAAGGTAGGATTAAGGATGAACATGCAGAAAACAAAGATAATGGTAAGTGGCACGGCGAAATAACGTCTATTCAAGGTCGAAACCCATACATTAGAAGTCGTAGAAGAATATCTGTACCTAGGACAGCTACTTACTGGAGAACCCACCCATATAAAAGAAATCCACCGTAGAATAAACATGGGATGGCGCGCATATGGCAGACATTCACAACTCATGAACGGAAACCTACCACTATCACTCAAACGGAAACTGTATAAGTACTGCATCCTGCCAGTACACACTTACGGATCAGAAACCTGGAGAATTACAAAGAAGCTAGAGAGGAAGTTAAGAACCGCGCAGCGGGCGATGGAACGGAAAATGATAGGCGTTACACTAAGGGATAGGAAGACAGCCGAGTGGGTCAGAGAACAAACGGGGGTCGCCGACATAATGAACGATATTAAGAAGAAAAAATGGACATGGGCAGGCCACGTGATGAGAAGGCTAGATAACCGATGGACAGTTAGAACGACGGAATGGATACCAAGAGAGGGTAAGCGCAGCCGTGGGCGGCAGAGAGTAAGATGGGGGGACGAAATCAAGAAATTCGCAGGCATCAAATGGAATCAGCTCGCGCAGGACAGGCAAGGATGGCGAGGATTGGGAGAGGCCTTCGTCCTGCAGTGGACATAAAATTGGCTGATGATGATGATGATGATGACTTACAGGGCGCTAAATCAACAGACACCAGAGAGGGACGCACAGACACGCAGATGTGTGTCTGTATGTGTGTCTGTATGTCCCTTTCTGGTGTCTGTTGATTTAGAGCCCCATAGGTACGAAGTGTGTGACGCTGCTAGCGACTTCCACATGTTCTGGTCTACGGAGGGAGATCTCGACTAGAAAGCGCCGGCAGCAGAATTTCGTATACTTTCACACAATTTCATCAAAGCACTTTTATTGAATATAGCTTGCACGATAAAGAACAAATTTGGTTGATCCCTCTGTCATAGGCATTGGTATGACACAAAAGTCAAACCTGTCTTCGCACATAAGCGGCAGTCTGACAAATCGAAGGGCGGGAGATGTGTTGGGTACTCTGGACATGTGAACCCCTTGCATGTACACGTCAAGGGCACTGTACAGGGATCCTCGACAGTTGCACACAAACGAGAGCTCTCGAACGACTCACACTTCTCGGGAGACATCTGCATTGAACGTGCCAGCGCCCTACGCAAACTTGGAAAAAAAAACCAGGATCGTTTGCAAACGGTGAAACCTAGGAAGCGAAGCTGTGTGTCTTCTTTCTCTATCGCCTCTGTGCTCTGCTTCAGCTGATAGTCGGCGTTCGTGTTGTTCACCTCTCCCCTTGTGTCCGTGTCTTGCACGCCTCTTCTTTTGACTATGGACGCTTACCAACTGGCTCAACTTTCTGTCCTCATAAGCGAAGCCGAGCTATTTGTCAGCGGGTCGTTGTGTGAACGCACACTTCGCTGTGGGAAAGGCGCATCATTTGCTGACCGACTGTTATCTTTGCGTTTCTGGTGTAGAGCACGCCGCAACGCAACTGGCTATTATGGACGACACACAAGACTTTGTAACGGCTGTGGCTGAAGCAACACTCCAGCAGGGCGCCAGAGCCTGTACGGCCATAGAGGTGTCGAAACTACTGAAACGCTAACTGCCGGCGCGCATATGAAAGCGACAATTTGCGGCTTCGCTCCATAGTTCCTAGGTGGCTGCGCCACTGCTGAGAACGAATAGTGCAATGAAAGGGAGGAAATATTAATTTAAGAGCAATTTTGCTTGTTAAATATGTTTGCTTTAATTGGACATCAATTAGATAAAAATTCTAAAGCGGTCTAGTAAACATATAAGGTCCGTCTTTTCCTCCGCACTTCAAGTCTGTCTATGGCGTGGTCCGTAGCGCTTCCAGCTCCTACCGCCGCTTCCTAGCTGGTTGTGGGTTCGAGTCCCAGTGGGTAGGACCTTTTCAATAGAAAATGCGTGTTTATTTTTTTCAGACATCCACTTCCCTTACGGAAGTACGTCACAGGTTTCTTGGTGGACCCCGGCATAAGACACTTTCGTGTTATAAAATTGGGCAGCTTGCACTGGAGCACAAGGCTGGGTCACAGTGAAGCTGGTTATCTTCCCCTCCTCCTTTACCCATCCTCACCTTCACCTCCGTTAGCTACCGCCTTGCTGTACCGTACCATACATCGCTCTAGCCTCTCCCCTTTCCATTTCCCTCTTACCCAATCTCATACCTCTTCTCTTCCACCCTCAGCTCCCTTGTTATACTACAATGGCCACTGTAGTCGGTTGAGGGTAATTCAACCTCGTGCTCATCCTTATTTCCCTTCCCCATATCCTTGCTATACCAAACTATATATCGGTATATGCTGTGGTTTACCTGTTCCCCTTCTCATTTCCTTCTTCCTCACCCTGACATTCTCCTAGCCACCCTCAAAATCCCTTCCCACCCTCTTGCCATACTACACTATACACGGCAGTACCACGGCCGCTGGATAAAAACTGCACATGGTACATCCTGCCCCGTGCTCCGTAAACGGCTTGAGTCTTGGCATCCGCGATCGGCTGCGGCAGCGCGCCGTTGCTCCGGCCGTCCCATTCCGACGGAGAGGGCGTAATTGTAAAAAAGGGCGTGACCCACGGCTTGATTTAGCACTAGAATTTAGCGTGACAAAATGCGGTTGGATGATATTCAATGAGAGCAATGACGAGACCATATCAATACAGGGCGAGGGGGTACCCAGAGAAAGAGAGTACAAATACCTCGGGATATGGATAAATGATGGGAATACATGCATAGAAGTACAAGAAAAAGCTATGATAGTTAAGGGAACGAGGAATTCCACAATAACGAAGCA
Organism: Hyalomma asiaticum; assembly: GCA_013339685.2. Taxonomy (NCBI): domain Eukaryota; kingdom Metazoa; phylum Arthropoda; class Arachnida; order Ixodida; family Ixodidae; genus Hyalomma; species Hyalomma asiaticum. The sequence goes on along the minus strand of CM023490.1, from coordinate 71,234,054 downwards.
TAGCGAGCTGTGCGGTTACAATAGATACGAGGTAATTCGCGGTTTGTGGAAAGGTGTATGGTGCCAGGACTAACATTCGGAAACTCAGTGGTGTGCATGAGGCCAGAGGTACAATCAGGGCTGGACGTGAATCAGAGGACGGTCGGACGTCTCGCACTGGGCGCCCATGGGAAGACCACAAATGAGGCGGTTAAGGGGGATATGGGATGGTCTGACTTTGAGGGAAGGGATGCTCAGAGTAAATATAGGTACGAACAGAGATTAAGGAATATGAAAGAAAGTAGATAGGCAGCGAAAGTATTCAGGTATTTGTATAGGAAGAACGTTGACTCACAATGGAGGAAGAGAACTATGAGGCTCAACAGTAAGTATACATCCAGTAACGAAACGGATGGTTCGAAAAAGATCGTGAAGAACATGATCAGATCGGCAGAGAAGTCGGATTGGATAGCAGCAATGGAAAAGAAACCGGCATTGAGCAACTACAGAAAAGGGACAGACGAAACCAAGAGAGAAAAATTTTGCGATAATTGAAAGGGAAGTGCTTTACTGTTTGAAGCAAGGTCAGGTTCCCGAGAACCCGAAGTTACAGAGCGAAATTCAATAAAGAAGGGGATAAATGTACGTGTCTCATAAGAGGTTCTAAACTAGAAGAGAAGCTCAGGGGAAGATGGATGCTTGAATCGATGAACAAATCGCAAGGTACGATTTAAAACAGGGAATGTCGCGGGAGCCAACGCTTCGACAAGCGGACTTGTCTTCGTCAGGGCTTGCTGACTTGCCCTGACGACAAGCGGACTTGCCCTGACGAAGATAAGTCCGCTTGTCGAAACGTTGGCTCCCGCGACATTCCTGTTTTAAATCGTACCTTGCGATTTGTTCATCGATAAGATGTTCTAGAGGCATGTATTTAGGATGGGAACGCGAGCGTTGCCATTGAAGCGACGAGGCTTTTTGTGCGTTCCAGAAGGCACTTTATACACACAGAGGGCAACCAAACACACTCACACTTTTACACAGCACATGAACATTAACGAGGCAACAGAAAGAAACTTCTCAGTGTCCCTACTCCATGCAGACTACAGAGTCAAATAGTCTGGGCCGACACAGGCTCACCGTCTGGCGGAAGCGGCGACAGGAAGGAGCCGGAGTACAGTGGCGTGGTGAGGAGCGTGCAGGAGACCGACGAGGCGAACGAGCGGTGGCTTGAGGCATGCGGCCGGCCACTGCAGCCTTGGAACAGATGAGATGATGGGCAGGACCTGCAGGCGGCCACGTGAAGACCGGAGCTCCAACTCGTGAACCGCTGGTAGAGAGTCTCGACACTCGGGCCCGGGCACCCGACTGTGTCGAACGCTGCAGTCCGTCGCCTCTTTCCTTCCTCTCACTGCTCTTGTGCTCGCGCTCGCGCACGTTTGCGCGTGCTCCAGCCTCGTCGTCGTCATCGTCGGCGTCTTTGCCAGCTCCTCTAGGGCACACACTTTTGCGCGCACATGATAACGTGCTGTGGAAAAGCTAGGGAAACGACAGATCATATTGTTACGAGGAAAGACGGAAGAGGCGAGGCTATATACAGTTGTATTTTAAAAAGGAACGCTGAGGCGCTTGGCCATCAAGCAGCAGCGCGAGCAAGCCTCGCTAAACGTCTTCCTCGTCGTCTTTCTCTATTCGCCTCTTGACGGTCGGTGGCACGGGTCCGTAGCACTACCCCCCGACGTCAAAAGCGCCGTCCCGGCGTGTGGACGATCATGGCTCCGAAACAGTGTGGTAGGCCTTGAGCCTGCTGATGTGCACTGTGTCGCAGGACCCGACAGGAGAGGGCGAGGAGGCATTGACCGGGGCAATCTCGTAGGTTACGGGCGTCACTTGGCGGAGCACGTGGTAAGGCCCTGTGTACTTAGAAAGGAGCTTCTCGGACAGTCCCACATGGCGAGAAGGTGACCAAAGGAGTACGAGGTCGCCAGGCGAGAAGTGCGCGTCGCGGTGCGGGACATCGTAGTGGTGGCGCTGCGCGGTTTGAGAAGCATTCAGCCTAGTACGGGCGATCTGGCGTGCATGGTCGGCGAGAGCAATGGCATCGCGCGCGTACTCGGTCGCTGAGGTGGCCGCCAGAGGAACAGTGGTGTCAAGGGGCGGGGTCGGCTCGCGTCCATACAACAGATAAAATGGAGAAAATCCGGCAGTTTCGTGACGGGAAGAATTGTACGCGAAAGTGACATAAGGCAGAGCAACGTCCCAGTCATGGTGGTCTTTCGAGACGTACATTGACAGCATGTCTGTGAGAGTTCGGTTCAAGCGTTCCGTCAAACCGTTTGTTTGAGGATGGTAGGAGGTGGTCAGTTTATGTTTCGTGGAGCAGGAACGTAATAAGTCGTCGATAACTTTGGAGAGGAAGTTGCGGCCACGGTCAGTGAGCAGCTGTCGCGGAGCGCCATGGAGCAAGATGATGTCACGCAGGAGAACATCTGCGACATCGGTGGCACAACTGGTCGGAAGAGCCCGCGTGATGGCATAACGGGCGGCGTAATCCGTTGCGACGGCTATCCATTTGTTCCCGGAGGATGATATTGGGAATGGACCAAGGAGATCAAGCCCAACGCGGAAGAACGGCTCCACTGGAATGTCTATCGGCTGTAGATAACCAGCAGGTAGCACTTGAGGAGTTTTTCGACGCTGACAGGAATCACAGGCAGCAACGTAGCGTCGGACTGATCGAGCGAGGCCGGGCCAGTAAAAGCGACGGCGGATGCGGTCGTACGTGCGCGATACACCTAGATGTCCTGCAGTGGGTGCGTCGTGAAGTTCGAAGAGAACAGTGCGACGTAGCTGTCTGGGGACCACTAGAAGTAGTTCGGGCCCGTCTGAGTGAAAGTTACGGTGGTATAGAACGCCGTCCTTGAGGACGTACCGGCGCACAGAAGCGTCATTCGGCGATGCTTGCAGGCGGTCGATGAGTGCTCGAAGAGAGAGATCTCGGTGCTGTTCGTCTGCGATATTAGTAAAGGCAGAGACAGAAAAAATGCTACTGACATCGCCGGAGGTACCGTCGGGCCTGTCGACCGGGTAACGAGACAAGCAATCGGCGTCCTTGTGCAGCTGGCCGGACTTGTATATCACGGAATAGGAATATGCTTGGAGCCGCAGAGCCCATCGGCCAAGTCGTCCTGTAGGGTCTTTCAGGGAGGACAACCAGCAGAGCGCGTGGTGGTCTGTGATGACCGAAAAGGATCGTCCGTATAAGTATGGGCGGAATTTGGCTACTGCCCAAACGAGCGCCAGGCACTCGCTCTCAGTAATGGAGTAGTTGCGTTCTGACGGTGAGAGAAGCCTGCTGGCGTAAGCGATAACGCGGTAGCTGCCGCGCTGCCGTTGGGCTAATACTGCAACGATACCATGGCCACTGGCGTCGGTACGAACTTCGGTTGGCGCAGAATGGTAGAAATGGGCCAATATGGGCGGCGTTGTAAGTAGGCGTATGAGCTAAGCGAACGCCGAAGCCTGTGGTTCGCCCCACACAAAAGGAGCATCCTTCTTCAAGAGCTCAGTAAGTGGCCGGGCTATTATCGCAAAATTCTTCACAAAGCGGCGGAAATACGAACATAGCCCGACGAAGCTGCGTACGTCCTTGGTACACTGGGGAACAGGGAAGTTCGTGACAGCAGAGATTTTGCCTGGGTCCGGTTGTACCCCGCTAGCATCTACGAGGTGCCCAAGCACGGTGATGTGGCGACGGCCAAAGTGGCACTTTGACGAATTAAGTTGCAGACCGGCTCGGCGAAAAACGTCCAGGATTGCTGACAGGCGCTCGAGGTGAGTCGTGAAGGTCGAGGAGAATACTATAACGTCGTCCAAATAACACAGACATAAGGACCATTTGAATCCTTGAAGGAGTGAGTCCATCATGCGTTCAAATGTAGCTGGCGCGTTGCAAAGACCTAATGGCATCACCTTGAATTGAAATAAACCGTCAGGTGTGACAAATGCAGTTTTTTCGCGGTCTAAGTCGTCCACAGCAATCTGCCAGTAGCCGGAGCGAAGGTCAATAGATGAGAAGTAGCGAGAACCATGGAGGCAATCAAGGGCGTCATCAATACGTGGTAGCGGGTACACGTCCTTTTTTGTAACCTTGTTGAGGTGCCGATAGTCCACGCAAAAACGCCAAGAGCCATCTTTCTTTTTGACCAATACGACGGGTGAGGCCCATGGACTGCATGACGGTTCAATGATGTTCTTGGTAAGCATCTTCTTAACTTCAGCTTGAATGACTTGACGCTCGGCAGCAGACACCCGATATGGACGTCTATGATTAGGAGAGGCGTCGCCAGTATCTATTCGATGTTTCACGGCTGCAGTTTGGGCCAAAGGACGCTCGTTAAGGTCGAAAATATCGCGGTAGGCAAAAAGAACGCGGCACAGTTGGTCAGAATGCGCTGGGGAGAGGTCGGGAGCTATCATTTTCTTGAGATCTGGCAGAACACTAGTCGCAAATGGCGAAGATGCGCTCGGGTCAGTTGCATCATCCTCGATTGTGATAGCTGATATAGAACAATCGTCAAATGCGCTTATATGCGCCAGACACATCCCTCGTGGCAGTACTTGTGTCGTCAAGCCAAAGTTGACCACAGGCATGCAGGCGCTGTTCGAAGTTATAGATAAAACAGTGCGCGGGACGGTAATACCGCGACTGAGGAGGACCTCAATCAGAGGTGTAGCGATGTAGTCGCCATCAGGGACAGGTGGGTCTGAGATCAACTCAAGGTGAGTCATAGTCGAAAGGGGTAAGCGAACGAAATCCGCCGAACTGAGACGACTGGGGGGCGGCTCTACAGGGTCCAGGTGAGGCAGGTCAAGTCGTAGGGTACCAGTTGAGCAGTCTATTAGGGCGGAATGCGCAGACAGAAAGTCCAGGCCAAGAATGACGTCGTGAGGGCAGCGGGCGAGTACGGTGAAAAGGACGACGGTAGAACGATCAGCGATGCAGACTCAGGCGGTGCACATACCAATTACAGGAGCTGTCGCGCCGTCCGCGACACGGACAGCTTGCGTCGCGGCAGGGGTTAGAACTTTCTTGAGCCGTTTTCGAAGATCGGAGCTCATCACAGATATATGGGCGCCCGTATCGATGAGAGCGCAGACAGGAACGCCGTCAACTTGTACATCAAGCAAGTTCATATTGATCGGGATCGTCAGTAGAGGCTTTTGGGGCGTAGAGAACAATGCAGCGGCACCTCCGGGCGCTGCACAGTCTAGTTTTCCTGTTGAGAGCGTGCGAGGGAACTTGCGAATATGAGCGGCGGGGCTGAGGCGAGCGAGACTGACGGCGTTGGGGCGAAGGTGATCGTGAGTATGGGCGGCTGGATGCAGAAGGTTGAGCGGCAGTGTAATCGGCGCGAGCTGCATAGGAACGGTAATAGCTGTTTGGTCGAGAGTACCCAGGATACATGTTCGGTTCAGGTGAGTTCCAGCGACTTCGGCAATACCGTGATACATGCCCAATCCCACGACAGACGAAGCATATCGGCTTGTCGTCAGCAGTGCGCCACTCCGGTGAATTGCGAAAAGGTGGCTGATAATAAGGCCGTGAACGAAGCGGCGTACTCCCGCGACATGCGCGGGTGTCCGGGTGATGCGTGGAGCAGACCGAGTGAAGTCCCACGTTGGTGAATTCCTGGCGGACAACTGCTTGGATCATAGAGATCGGGACTGACGGTGTGGAGGAGGGGCTGCGCTCGAAGGTCGCCGGACAAGCGGCCTCAATTTCTCGCCGCACAATCCGAGTCACGTTGCAAGCTGTGTCGTTGGAACTAGGAACATCGGCACAGGATGACGTCGCGGCGGTGTTGGGCAAGCGGGCAAATTGTTGAGGGATTCGCCGGCTTTTTGAGAGTTCCAGGCGCCGGCATTCCTTGATCGCTGCATCAACCGTCGACACGTTGTTAAACACAAGCAGGTTGAAGGCGTCATCTGCAATTCCCTTGAGGATATGGGCAACCTTCTCTTGTTCCGTCATGTGCGCGTCAGCTTTCTGGCAGAGGGCCAAAACGTCCTGAATGTATATCACGTAAGGCTCGCTTGACGTCTGTACACGGGTGGATAACGCCTGTTTCGCGGCAAGTTCATCACCGTGAAGGCTCATTCACAACGAAGGCGGGGCGGCCAAAGCGGCAAAGCGGTGAGGCGGAAAGCGGGAAAACCTCCTCTCCAGGCGGCGAAAGCGGGGCGGAAAACGAGGCGGCAGGTCCTATCGCTCTCGGACCAATTTTTTGCCGCTCGCCGCTATCGCCGCTTTGCCGCAGCCGATAAACGCGCTGCAAATATCGGCGACATGGGCACACCGGGTCGAGATTATGGAAATGGCGGCAATCATGTCTGAGCAACCGGCTTTCAGCGCGGAGCTTCTAATAGATGCCATAAAGGCGCACCCGGTGCTATTCGACAGATCACATCCGCGGTACAAGGAAGTCGAGTTCAAGAAAGAGCTGTCGATGAAGATTGCAGCGGATTTGGGAGTGACTGGTAAGTGCACAGCACCTCGTTCATAGCACTGGGAAATTGCAGCTGGGCGATCCGCTCCGATCAGACCGTCGAATGCTAGCTATTTACGCACAAACGCGTAGAAGGAACTGGTGCGCGTGACTCTATTAACTCGTCGTAGCGTGTGTTTCAATGATCAGTGCGAAATTTTGCCTACTTGTGCCACGAGATGGCGGCACACGTAGGCAAAAGCGCGCGATTCCCCGCCTCTTCGGCCGTGCGGGTAGCCGAGGGAGCCGCACGGTCTGAACAGATGCGCGCACTCGCCGCCTTGCCGCGATGAAAAGCCCGCTTGACTGCTTTGCCGCACCGCCTTCGGTGTGAATGTACCTTGAGAGCTGCCGAACAGCTCCCGAATCTTGTCCTTGAACGCATCCCAACTAGTAAGCTCCACGTCGTGCGTTTCGAACCAGACACGAGGGGTGCCGCCGAGGTAAAATATAACGTTCGCGAGCATGATGGTAGGGTCCCACCGGTTCGTTGTGCTGATACGCTCGTAGAGGTTGAGCCACTTCTCGACATCTTGCCCATTTGTGCCAGAGAAAATGCCAAGGTCAGGAGGAGGGGCGACAGTGATGTAGGTCGTATTGGCATCAGGTGTTCGGGTGGGCGCTGCATCCCCTGTGGACGAGGTATCTTCCGGAGCCATGAAGGTAGGCTCGAGAAAGCGTCCACTGCGAAGCTCCGTGTCGAGAAGGTTACCCAGCACTTCCACCAAAGATGTTACGAGGAAAGACGCAAGAGGCGAGGCTATATGCAGTTGTATTTTAAAAAGGAACGCTGAGGCGCTTGGCCATCAAGCAGCAGCGCGAGCAAGCCTCGCTAAACGTCCTCCTCGTCGTCTTTCTCTATTCGCCTCTTGACGGTCGGTGGCACGGGTCCGTAGCAATATTTTGATTGAATGTACAGATGTCCACGCAGGTGTAGCTGTGGACACTACCCTGCAGGAGGCCATGAGTTTCAGGAGTAGCAAAGGAAAGCTGAACATGTCGGCGATAGAGACAAGTAAAAAGCACTTAGAGTATTGGTGGCGGAAAGGTACGGAACAAATAGAAACGCAGGGTAGTTCGGGTAAGATTGTTACTTCACAGCGGAACGAGAACAGATAGGTAGGCGAGGAGCAAAATTAGTTTTGAAAATATGTGTGATTCGGGAAAACGTATGTAGCGAAAAAATTAAGCGAGAGCTTGGTGGCCCGCGGGCTACCGCGTCGTCATAAAGGGGATGCTCCTAACATCCATCCATCCATCTATCGTAAGGTCCCTGTATGTTTCGAAGGTAGCGCAAACCACTGTTAAAAAAGCAAAGGGAAAATTTTCTCCCCGCCTTCTACACATATCCTCGCTTCTACACCCTGTTGAGCTCCCCTATTTTGACTATAGGCACGACACATGATCGGTAATCCGCCATATCTGCCCCGCAGCTTTAGCTTTCGCCGGAAAACGACACCATTACCGGGCGCAGAAACTTCAGCGCCCGTTCGGGCTGTACGCTTTTTTCATTTCGGAAGACTCCACTGGCAGCAGCAAAATGTCGAATTGCTGCGTTGTTGGCTACTCAAGCAGCATTGCCAAGGGTGGCATGCTATTTTCTGTTCCTTGTGAAAAGGCAAACCTCAAACGGTGAGCAATATGGCTTCATCGTATCGGAAGAAAGAACTTCGATTGTCACCGAGGGAGGCTTTGCGAGGTAACTCCATCACTACCATAACCTTTCGCGTACATTTGCTCCTCAAGGTCTTTTATATTGACACGTGCGGTTGTTTTGGTTTAAGTGGAAAGCCGTTATCACTTCCTAGTGGCACGAGCGCACGTTTTGATTGTTTGCTGCGAGCGCTGTTTTCACTTTCTGTTACGCGCAACGCAGGCCGCGTTTGTCTTGCATGCCACTTCTGGAACCGTGTCGACCACTATTGAGACTTTGCATGCTTGACGCGCACATTTGAATGAATTCTGGAACTCCAGGGATAATGCGAGAACGCGTTATGACGCGTGTATAAAAGCCGACGCATTACGCCGCTTGTCAGTCTTCCCGTCGACCGACGACTATTCACGCCACTGTTGCTGTGAATTGCGATTGGTCTTCTTTTGCTGGGCACAAGTTTGCCCAATAAACACTTCACCTGACATCACCTTGTGTCCTGCTTGCTTCGTCTCGAGTGCTGCGTGTGTGACAACCACGTGACATCTGGTGGAGGTGCTTCTCGGTCCATGTACCGTACGCCCCGGTCCAGCCATGAGCCAAGCCCAAGCCGCCAAGAGGACAACTCCAACCCGGTCCTTCGAGTTAGCCGCAGACAACAAGGACTCCCGCCAGAATATCTGCCGCTCCCCGACAAGGACAAGAGGGCAAGGGCTGCAACCAAACCAGCATCCACAATGACGGAAGCAAGGTCTCCGGCAACCGTGGTCGTGCAGCAGCCCAGAGAGCCGCCTACCTTCCGCGGATCGTCATACGAGGACCCGGAAAGCTGGCTGGACATCTACGACCGCATCGCAGTCCTTAACAAGTGCGACCCCGACGATAAGCTGCGCCATGTGTATTTCTACTTGGAAGACGCCGCAAGGACTTGGTTCGGGAACCGTGAGTCAACCATTCGAACCTGGGACGACTTCCGCGCCGCTTTCCTGCCCACCTTTGCAAGGGTCGTGCGTAACGAAAGAGCCGCATCACTGCTGGAGACTCGGGTGCAGCTCCCGAATGAAAACGTAGCCGTCTTTACAGAGGAGATGACGCGACTTTTCCGCCACGCCGGCGCCGACATGCCTGAGGACAAGAAGGTTCGTCTGCTTATGCGAGGGGTGAAGCAGGAGCTCTTCGCCGGACTGATCACAAACCCGCCAAACACGGTTCAAGAGTTCCCCTCCGAGGCTACCACCATTGAAAAGACCCTCGAGATGCGCACCCGGCAATACAGTCGCCGTATGTGCCCAGACGTCGCTGAAGTCCAAGGACTCGGCCGCGACGACCTACGCGAGACCATACCCAGCTAGCACACAATGGATTTAAGACGTCTTCAAAACGGATATCCGAGACGTTAAAGACGGCGCAGAAACGGCACGCGTAAGAAGTTTTAGTGTAGAAGACGTCGTATATCTCGTCTAATGTCCGTCTTGTTGCACATAAACGAGACTTTTCCTGAACGTCTTCGAAACGTCATCAAAAAGCTGGTCTTTTCGACGGCTTGGGGAGCCTCCAATAATCCCATTTACCGCGATTTCTGAATCCGTTTAAAGACTTACCAAAGACGTCATCAAAAACCTGTTCCTGAAACGTTAGCCGTAATCTGAAAAAGAAGCGGGAATCGTGCTCGGGAACGGGGCGCGCTCATTTTGATCTGGTTACCACCCTCAGAATGTAAGCTAACGCTATAGGCGTACAAATAACCACTAGACATATTTTGCACCCCTAAGGCATTATCTCTGTGGTTCTGAAGGTGTCAACGGGATCATAATTTGGGGGGCGAGGGGGCACCCCCATCCGCGGGCGCCGTCCCTGCCTTTGTGGTAGTAGCTGCGACCTGCTATGTTACCAGCTGCACCATAATCTTTTCGGTGCTGCAGAGTGGGGGGGTAGTGCCAGCCGAATACTTTCGTAGTTACTTCCTAGGAAGATGTCCTGGCATCGCACTTGCCTGGAACTCTTGTTTTTCTCCTGGTTAAAGGCATCAGCATTGAGTGCAGCAGAGCAAAAATAGTGCAGTAAAGTAGGTACACAGTTCTCAAAAAAGGCTTCATCAGTCTTAGCATTTAAGTCAAAATTGGTTGTCATGAATACAAAAACCAATCTAGCATGTAATTTGTAGAGTATGAAGCAAATCTACCAAAAATAGTAATGACATATCTTCTACAGTGAAGAATAGAGAGTTTCTTGGCAAGCGGCCTAACAAGGAGGCCTCTGTGCCAATGATCACGCAGTCGAAACACTGCTACATCAACATTTTATTGAGAAACTAACTTGTGCGAGTTTAAAAAAAAGAAGAAAATGAGAAATGAGAGAAAAATAAAATCACAAGTATTCAAAAGGAACTACAGAAGAAATACTTTAAATATATTTGGAACTTATTAACGGCTAGAGGCTTACAGAAAGAGCACTAGTAGTCACACAATAATCAACAGCCAAACGACTATGCGCTTTTCACCATGAGAGCAGCGCATCCGGTTATATGAGCAGAGACAGAACGATTGATCACTGTGTCATAGCCGCTTTCAATCATGTTATGCAGTATGTTCAACGCATAAAATCAAGGAATATAAACAAAAGAACTCAAATATGACTCAGATATGAAAGTGAAAATTTGCCTAGGACATCAGCTGATGTAATGAGGCAAACTTTAAAAGACAACCAAAAACATCAATCAAGTGTCAATGAATATTGACCACAGTGACTTTCAAAAAAAGTAGCGCATGAAATACTAACAAAAACGGTATAATGAGCAACGTCGCAATGCAGAGCACAATCTCTCACAGCGTGCAACGTTACATCGAAGCAACCTCAGTTTCATAATGAAGCTACACATGTGCTTGAAGTCGAATACACTGGAGACACTGTTGAGGCGACGAAAAAGAAAAAAAAGAAGCAATATTGTCACTTACATATACAAAATACAGATGTGGCTCTCTACAAAGCACTGCATTACGCACATCTATGCAAATCTGTCATGAACGACGATCATACTGGCAAGCATCAGTTGGAAGCCAAAAAAGAAAAAAATACTTTGGCACAGCACATGGAGCTACTCCTAAAAAGGACTTCAAATAACCATCAGGTCTGCATGTGCAGGATCAAGCTGAGAGTCTCCGAATTTTGCCCTGCTTCACATTAAAAAAAACACTGTTACCTTATACCTAACAAACACTTCGAACAGCCAACTTCTTTGAGAATGCAACCTCTACCAAACTCGAAACTAGTTCACGTTCACACTCATCAAAAACTAGTTGTAGTGTCCAGGCTTAGTGCAGCTGGTGAATACTATATATGCTATTGGCATCACATGACACGCTGAAACCGCCGTCGCGGAAATGCTTTCAATGTAGAACCGCAGTGGGGCCGTGGTAGAACGCAGTTGGTGCACTATCAGGTTATCCATACAACCGCCGGTTAAACCGCATCTATTCCTGCAAAGGAAAAAGATGGGGCCGTTATTTCCTATAAAGCTGTTCTACAACGGTGCTTTGAGGAACGAAATTTGAAATGCATCTCTGTCATAGACTACGCCCTTTACAGGAAGTGCTCATAATATCCTGCAACTTGCAATAGATAAACACTCAAAATGAATTTTCCTCGAGTGCCTGGTTCTTCTGAACTGCTGCCTGCACCATATTGTCGCGGTACAACGCGAACAAGAGACAACACGTTCAACAAGACAACGAAAACAGCGTGATGCCACCAGCTCAGAAAACGGGTCTTCGTCTTCTTCGTTCTCGAATTTCCCCTTGACCCACTACCCGGAGTTTATAATCAGGCATATCGTCATCGTCGTCTTTATGTCTAGACAGAATTCACGCGTCATTCACCTCTCCCTAAGCGAGCATCGCCCCGATGCTAATCAATTAAGGTCACTTTGTGAAAAGTAGTCGTTTCGCACAATCACTCGCTCGCATATGGTTTCATACGGACTACGTGGACAAGTTCAGAACAGTGCTGGCGGCGTTTCTTGCAGTAGGGGCTATCTGTAACGACCTCGTATGTGACGTCACTTAGTCGTCGCAGCACACGATATGGTCCGAAATACCGCCTCAGTAGTTTTTCGGATAGTCCTCGTTTTCGTATAGGTGTCCAGAGCCATACTCTGTCACCTGTTTCGTGACAGCCTTGTGATGTGCACTGTAGCGACCTGCGTCGTACACTTGCTGGTGTTGTATTCGGAGACGGGCGAGCTGCCTAGCTTCTTCTGCGCATTGGGTAAAGGTCTCGGCATCCGTGTCAGTGTCGTCAGGTTCGTGCGGCAGCATGGCATCGAGCATCGTCCTTACTTCCCGTCCATGGACAAGGCTGAATGGGGTCATCCGTGTGGTTTCCTGTTTGGCCGTGTTGTAAGCAAACGTTATATAAGGCAGTCGGCCCGTTGGTCTGGAGATGATAGGCCTTAGCTTTCCGATGAGTTCTACCACTGAGCATAAGGACATGGCTTAAGAGTGCAGCCGTAAAAGCGGTGCCTCGGTCTGTTATGACGATGGTTGGGGCGCCATCTCTCAGCGCAACGTTCTCCAAGAAAAATCGTGCTACCTCTGCTGCTGTGCCTCTCTGTATAGCCTTCGTTTGTGTGGGCAGGGCAGGAAAGGGGTATCCCATTCCTGCCCTGCCCACACAAACGTGTGGGTACACAAAGAAATTAATTTTGGCTATTCAGTCAATCCCACACACGTTGAAGCCCAACCCTCACATTTTTGGGGTTTCCCTGAATTAACCGATCTAGGCAGTTCGCAAACAAGCCACCAGGTGGCCCACCATCGCATTTCCAAAATGGCGCAAATCTCAAGGAGCAAGCCGCCGCCCGCCACGAGACGTAAGTACCAGTTAACATTGATACTTCGCTTTTTGAAGGGCATGCAATTGTTGAATATGCATCTTGAGTCATCACGGAACATATCTGTGAAAGAATTGGGCAAAAGTATGCTTAAATTAACCAACAAGCCGTACTCAAAGTGCAGCCCACACATATGTGTGGGTTGGGCACATGTGACTACGAACGCGCTCCCGAACGCAGCTACCGGCGGCAGGCCGCTGGTGTTTTCACGTGCTTTTAGGGGCGAAGCTCCTTAAGGCGTGGGTCGTTCGTCCCTTGTAGTCGTAACCACCTCGTTCTAGGATTGCGCTCGATAGCTCGCGCGCCGGGAGGCTCGCGCTCGCCCTCGGCGCGTTCCTCCCGGCGCGCGAGCTCTCTCTCTTCCATCTGCTGCCTTGTGTGAGAGAGACAGAAAGAGAGAGAGAGAGAGCGAAAGACTGTCCGTTTCTAACGATGATGATGGGTTTGTGCTAGCGCGTTACGGCGCGTGTAAGAAGCTGGTGTAAGACGCTGTGGCCTCTCCGCCTTATACTCTTTCAGCAGTCATGTGACGTGTCACGAATTTGTGTGCGGATCTCGGGAGCGCTTGCTCCGATGGATTGAGAGAGTGAGAGGCGAGAGGCGTTAACAGAAACAAAGACGTTACTTTATAACAAGAACACAAAGACATGAAACAGATGAACAAACATCAAACCGCACACAAACAGAGAACTAGAGAAAAACAAGCTAACTGAAAACCTAAATAGCCTAGCTACCCATCCTCCGCGTTGGGCGCAGTCCCTACGGGAGTCTCTTAACACTGTGCCTCGCGTTTACGTGCGCATTAGTTCCCTGCCGGTCCAAGTGTAGTTGGACGCTCTTACGTTGCCTTCGACGCGGTGTGGTTCCGAGTCAAAGCTTTCTAGGGGTCGTGTCCCGTAGCTGTCGTCGAAGGTGCCGCTGGTGGTGGCCGCCGCTCACGCAAGGTCCGTCCTTGTCCGCCGCTTTGCTTCGCCTGTGATGTGGCGGGTCACCGCTTAGGCCTAGCCCCGGAGGCCTAAGTACGAGTACGGTCCCTCGCTCGCTGTGGCGGCATGACCTGGTGAATTGCTGCTGGCTAACCCCTTGAAGTGGGATTGTTGATGGTGCGCCAGGAACCGTCCGCTGCAGGACCTCCAAAGAGCCTCGCCCGAACGTCGTCGAGGTCCACGGCCACACGATGGAGTACCAGCGTCCCGGCTCCCGAACCGAACACCTCGTCCCGTCGGCAGAGCGTAGCTGCCGATGCGTCCTTCCTCGGCGGTCGCCACTCAGACAATTGCCAGCTCAGCGCTTTGTCCTCTCCGATCGTGGCGTGGTTCGCGTGCCACGAAGCCCGCCGTCGACCAACCACGAACACCAGCGTGTCACCAGCGCGTGCACTCTGGCGCCTTTCCGTTACTTGGCACGCCATCTCTCGTACTTCGCCCTGTGGCGCGTGCCTTACACAGGCCGGAACGCGGTGCACGTTCCGGCCTGTGTAAGGGGCTGCGTAAGACGCTGTGGCCTCTCCCCCCTTACTAGAGTGTACTGCATGTTTCTAACGCGTTTGTGCTAGCGTCCCCTTAAACGCGATATCCCAGCGTTCGAATAGAGTGTTTCTCACGTCTTTACATGATGATCGACTGGGCGAATTACACGGATTATTAACGGTTTACCGGTGATTCACTCCGGAGCTTCGCCCACTCATCATCATTCACCCCGTGGATATGCTGTGAATTTTTTTTGAAGCGCAGAATTATCGCTTGCATCGATTGTGTAAAAAATTTGTACTGCAGGAATCTTCAACCCCGAAAATTATGACCACATGGAGGAAATTATGAAGATGTTGGAGTCATCCGACATTGAATGTAGCAGCGACGATGATGACCCGGATTGGGAGTTACCAGAGCGCCATGTTGAGGCTGCCGATGACGAAGAGGAGCAAAGTCAAGAAGACCTTGATGATACTGCTGACACGATCGCGCAAACTTCAGCTTGTGCTACACAAAGTGAGCCATCAGGCAAATATATCTGGAAGGAAGAGCCCTTTGAAGAAAAGTCGCTTCCATCCTTCGAGTACGATCTCAGTGAGCCGCCGAGTAACGTGCGCACGCCACTTGAATATTTTTCTGAATACTTTGACGACTCTTTCTTCCAAAATGCCGCTGAGAAGACCAACATGTACTGCATGTCGACAACTGGTAAAATACTCAAAGCAACTCCACAAAAATTCGGCAACTTTTTGGCATGCACATAATCATGGGATTGGGATGTATCCGCCTTCCGAACATTCACATGTATTGGCGCAGGGGCTATCAAGTCGACCAAGTGACTAACGTGATGCCACGTGAAGAGTTTAAAACGTTGAGGTCATGCCTTCATTTCGCGGACACACAAATGCTGCCAAATAAGCCAGAAGAGAACCGGCTGTGGAAAGTACAGCCCATCATTGATGCTGTGCGCAAGCGCTGTTACAAACTGGACAGAGCACCTGTCAGTTATTCAATCGACGAACAAATAATTCCGTTCACCGGCAGATGCTCGCGTCGGCAATACGTGAAGGGAAAACCAAGGCCACTTGGCTTGAAAAACTTTGTTTTGAATATCTCTGCTGGACTGGTGATGGATTTTGAGGTCTACCAAGGAAAATCGACTCCACTTGCAGACACTGATCTCGGCCTCGGTCCAAACGTTGTCCTTAGGCTGGTGGAAACGCTGCCAAAACACTCATCGGTCTACTTTGACAGATATTTCACAAACATTCCACTTTTGGATGCACTAATCGACAAAGAGATTGACGCTACTAGAACAATCATGACAAACCGCGTCAAAAAATTCACTTTCAAAGTGACACGACGATGAAGCAAGGCGATTTCCAGGAATTCAGAAGAGCGGATGGGAAAGCTGCCATTGTTAAATGGAAGGACAGCAAGTCTGTTCCTATTGCCTCTACATGTACCGGCGCGAGTCCAGTGGATTCCGTGAAGCGGTTGTCCAAAAAAACCAAGCAGTACGTTGATGTTCAGTCACCAGCGGTTGTTCGCAGATACAATGCCTTCATGGGAGGAGTTGATGTCTGCGACCAGTTGTTAGAGTATTACCGCATCTCCATCAAAACCAAGAAATGGACTCTAAAAGTCAGCCTTCACATGGTGGATTTGTCCATTGTGAATGCCTGGATGCAGGATTGCAGGAAGAATGGTGCCCAACGACTTGACACGATGGACCTCCTTCAATCGGTGAAGCCCTTGTGCCTCACCTAAAAGGAGCAGGTCTGACAACGGTAAAGCACTCTGCCTTCCTGATGTGTATGTTGACAAAGCCATCAGGGTAGCGAAAATTCCTGATGTTGACATCCGCATCGACGGTTTTGACCACTTCCCAATGGTTGATTCTATCAAAAATGCGAGATGCTGCAGGCTGCCAGGGTGCCCATCAAGAAGCCGCACACGCTGCATCAAGTGCGACGTGTACCTTTGTTTAACAAGTGAGAGAAACTGCTTCAAATTGTTCCATACCAAATTTTAAGGGGCGGAAATTCTACGTGAGCCACTATTTTTTCTGTTGAGAGAGTCACTCAAATAAAAGCCCAGCCCACACATATGTGTGGGTTCATTTTGAAAGCCAAAGAGTGAACATTTTCGTTTATTGACGCTGGGGTTTACTTCAGAGGGCCACAGAGAGACACAATTGCACAACACTAAGTCCGGTAAGTCCAGTAGTATTTTTGTCGCACTCTGCTCAGCGTTCGCGTGTAGCCTAAGTGCCCAGAAGTGACCTCGTTGTGGCATGCTTGTAGTATTTCACTACGAAGGGCAGTAGGAACGACGAGCAGATAGGTGGATCCACTCGATGAGAAATTCATTTTGTATCGAACTCCGTTCCGTAAGCAAAACGAAGATAGTCCTCTTGCGAAAGCTTTACGTGCGCTCCGACTTCGTCCGTCCAGGAAATTAATTAGGCCAAGTAAGTCCGGGTCGTCACGTTGTTGTTGCGCTATGGTAGACGTGTCAAGAAGACCAAGGAATGCTGTTTCATCTTCGTCGGAGGAAGCTGACTCTATGGGTGACCGAGACAGGCAGTCAGGGTCGGTGTGCCGTTTTCCCCGACTTGCGCATGATCGTCATGTCAAACTCTTTCATTCGAAGGCTCCAACGTGCTAACCGTCCGGACGGATCTAAGATTTGCGAGCCACCAGAGTGAATGGTGGTCACTGATAACCTTGAAGGGCCGGCCGTACAAATAGGGACGAAATTTTGTAAGAGCCCACACAACGGCGAGGCATTTTTTACGGTAGTGGAGTAATTGGCTTCAGTTCGGGAGAGCGTTCTGCTTGCATAAGCAATAACTCGTTCTGTGCCATCTTGCACTACACAAGCACAGCTCTGAGACCGACATTGCTTGCGTCAGTGTGAAGCATCGTGGGGGCTGTCTCGTCAAAATGGGCGAAGACAGGGGGCGTTTGTAAACGATTCCGTAAGTCAATAAATGCAGCTTGCTCTTCGTCTCCCCATACAAAAGCGACGTCATCTCTCGTGAGGCGAGTGAAAGGCGACGCAATGCGAGCTAAATCTGCAATAAATCGCCGATAATAAGCGCAGAGGCCCAGAAAGCGCCTGACGGCCTTCTTATCTGATGGTATTGGAAACTGTGCGACAGCGGCAAGTTTTTCAGGATCCGGGCGGACCCCTGCATGACTGACGACGTCAGTCATGCAGGGGTCCTCAAAACAGAAACTGTAGCTCCTCAAAACAGAAGTGGCATTTCTCCGGTTTCAAGGTGAGGCTGGCAGACCGTATTGACCGCAGAACCGCTTCAAGCCGTTGAATGTGCTCTTCAAACGTTGTGGAAAATACTATAACATCGTCGAGATAGACTAAGCAGGTTTTCCACTTCAGCCCAGATAGGACGGTGTCCATAAGACGTTGAAAAGTAGCAGGTGCAGATCATAAGCCGAAGGGCAAGACTTTAAATTCGTATAATCCATCTGGCGTGACAAAGGGGGTTTTCTCGTGGTCTCTCGGGTCTACCTCAATTTGCCAATACCCACTCTTCAAGTCCATTGAAGAAAAGTAACCAGCGTTTCGAAGCCTGTCGAGTGAATAATCTATGCGGGGGAGTGGGTATACATCTTTCTTTGTCACCCGATTTAACTTTCGATAATCCACACAGAACCGCAGGCTGCCGTCCTTCTTGACTAAAACTACAGGAGAGGCCCACGGGCTCTTGGAAGGCTCAATTACGTCGTCTTCAAGCATTTTGGCTACCTGCTGCTGTATTGCCTCACGTTCTTTTAGGGCCACACGATAGCGGTTTTGGTGTATTGGCCTCGCTGTGTCTTCTGTGATTATTCTGTGCTTCGTAAGAGGTGTGCGACCAACTCTTGAAGTTGACGCAAAGCAGTCTCGGAACTCGGCTAATAACGCAAGAAGCCGTTCTCGCTCGTGTTGCGGTAAAGCAGGGCTGATGTCAAGCACAGGTGCTGGGTCTTGTGCAGAGGCTTCTTCAAGTAAAGTGCTAGCCACGAATATCGGCGACATGGTCATAATAGGCCACAGCAGTGCCCTTTGGTAAGTGCCGTCGCTCGGGGCTGAAATTTGTTATTAATAAGTTCGTGCGCCCATCGATAACATTTACAATTCCTCGTGCGACTGAGATGCCGTGCGTAAATAATAAGGGAGTAATTTGTTCTGCCATTCCTTCACAATTGAACTGTTCGTCGCACGCCACAGAAACAAGGACACATGACCGCGGTGGGACGACCAGGGCGTTTTCGATTACCCGAAAGGAGTAGCGTTGTGGCGATAAGCAGTGAGTTAAATCAGGGCTCCTCTGAAACGTGACCAAGCGGTCAGGAATGCTGATGATGGCTCCATATTCCCTCATAAAATCCATGCCAATGATTAAATCTCTGCAGCACGTTGAGAGAATCACGAAGGTTGCCACGAAGGAAGAATCGCCTATGTTGACCCTTGCGGTACACCTTCCGGCAGGCACGACCAATTGACCACCTGCCGTCCTGATATGAGGTCCTGCCCACAGCGTTTTAACTTTCTTATGGTCGTCGGCCAGTCCTTGACTCATTATCGAATAATCTGCTCCAGTGTCGACTAAGGCGGTCACTTGCTGTCCGTCAACGGAAACAATAAGGTCTGCGCTCACAATGTCGTCGGTATGAGGGTTTTCCGCCTTCACGGCTTTCGGCAGCGGGTTCGTAGGGGGCTTTTCGTCGTCTTGTTCCCGGCTTGCAACCTTACCCCGAGAGGTCGCCGCCGTTAGTTTCCCCGGCGTGGGTTGGGCGACCTTCTTCCTCGGAGGTCGGCGGAAGTACGTCCATTCGGCAGTGTGGGTTGGGCGGGAGACGGAGAGCGTGACCGTCGATCAAACTCGGGCGGGTGGTACGGCGGAGAGTCGTTCTGAGTGCGCGTGACATCAGGTCGCGAAAACTCGGCGTCGTCGCGGCGTGGCATGTAATCGTCACTGGTACGTCGGCTGTCATACCATGACCGAAGAGGGTGTTTCTAAGGGGGTGTTACCATGTCCGAAGATGAACAAATCGCAAGGTACGATTTAAAACAGGGAATGTCGCGGGAGCCAACGTTTCGACAAGCGGACTTGTCTTCGTCAGGGCGGCAACTGCCTTCTCCAGCGTTCGTTTATGTACGCCTTTGTACACCCTCCCCCGTCCTCAGAAAGAGAGGAGGAGAAGAGCAGCACGTGCGAACATACACACACACAAAAGAAAAAAAAAGGGGGGGGGGTTGGGTGCAAGGGTATTTGGGTGACAGGTGTTAGCGTGACTACTATAAATGGCAAGAGCGAAAGTTTCAAGAGAATCCGCTCTTTGTACATATCTTGCACATACATTGTGTGGACAGGGCTAGAAAGCAGGGTGGAAAAAAGGAAACACACGCTCGGAACAGAAGTTACTCCTATGTCATGTGTCCCCCTCCTCCACCCCGTACCACCTGCCCCGCACCAACAATGCATTTCATGGAAAGCATGGGGCTAAAAAAAGGTAACTACACTGTTTAACATCCTTGTTCTCCTGGAACTGGATGGGGGCTCAGCACCTGAAAGTAGACTTTCTGGGAGAAACATTGTTAGCTTGTGCATACCTCAACCTTTTGTCGTCTTTGTTAACACTCTACCGTATCTAATGGACTCAAGAGTTCCCTTTGAAAGGTTTATGCCTGTAGGTTGGAGAGTATTGAACCTGTATATGAGATACGATTCCCTGTATTTTCTGTCCCTCGGCGAGCGGAAGTTTCCTTGGAGTATGTAGAGTTTCAGTTCATCGAAATTATGACCTGTCATATTAAAATGCTGCGCCACTGCCTTCGGCAGGTTATTCGCGGTGTCCGCGCGGTGCCCGTTTAGTCTAACATTAATTGGTTGACCAGTTTCGCCGACGTACTGCTTGTGACAGAGTGAACATTCCAACATGTAAATAACGTTCGAACTAGTGCAAGTGAAACTTGATTTTACATGATGGACATAGTCACTTCCCGTGCTTTTAACTTTAAGATCATTTTGAATATGCTTGCAAGTCTTACATCTGGGACGGGAGCAAGTTATTACGCAGGCGGTGCGCTGAGGGTTTACTTTGGCATGTACTAGCAGGTCTTTAAAGTTTCTATTACGGCGGTAGGTGACTCTTGGTATTTCCGGAAACGCTTTTCTAAGGCGATCGTTGCTTGTTAGTATTGGATAGTATTTCCGAAGAATATTATTTATGTTTGGAAGCGAGTTGGAGTATTTCGTTATGAATGCTAGCGGCTGGTTGGCCTGCGCTTTAGGGGCTCTTTTTTCTAGCGCTGGTGTCCTATCTAGTTTAAGCGCGTCATTGTATGCCTTGTTGAGAGCGTCGTGCGGGTGATTTCGTTCAGCTAAGGTTGCCTTTAAATTGCTTAAGTGGTGAACGTAATCCGCGTCGTTGCTACAAATCCTTCTTATGCGCCTTGCCTGTCCTATAAATATGCCCTGTTTGCAGTGTCGCGGGTGATGGCTACTATAATCTAGATATTGCTGGCTATCCGTTGGCTTTCTGTAAAGTGTCGTCTTTAGTTTTCCTTTTTCGATGGATACTGTCGTGTCGAGAAAATCAATTTTACTAGAAGAGTGCTTCATGGAAAACTTAATGCTGGGATGAAAGTTGTTAAAATGCTCAAAAAATGTGCTTAGTGCACTTACACCATGTTCCCAAATAATAAAGATATCGTCTATGTAACGGAGGTAGGTGCGAGGTTTTAGCGGCGACAATTCCAAAAGCTGTGCTTCTAGTTGCCCCATGAAGATATTGGCGTAGGTCGGCGCGAAAGGAGTTCCCATGCTGGTGCCAAAAATTTGCAGGTAGTTGGTCGAGTCAAATTCAAAGTAATTAAGTGTAAGTACTAATTTTAGTAACGTGATGTAAACTTCAGCGGCGTGTGCACGTTTGCTATTCTGTATTGCTTTCGAGAGCGCTTCGATTCCTTCTGTGATAGGTATATTCGTGTATAGGGAAGTGACATCTAGCGTTACCAAAATAGCCTGATCTGAAAGTGTTTGTGTTTCGTTAATAGACTCTATAATCCGCAGAAAATGAGGCGTATCCTGAATAAAGGACGGAAGGTTGGGCGGTATGTCGGATAGATGGTGATTAAGAAACTTCGATAATGGCTCTGTCGGGGTGTTGTTGTTAGACACTATGGGTCTTCCCGGTATTTCAGCAGTAAGTAGTTCGTCTGTGCTAACCTTATGGATCTTAGGAAGGAGGTAGAAGCGGCCTGCTTGTTTGTTATCAGGCATTAGGAACCGGTACTCGGATTGTGTGATTAATTCGCTGGCTAAAAGATCCGTTATCGTACGCCGTATCCTGTTGCTGTATTCTACAGTTGGGTCGGAATCTAATTTTCGGTAATGTGCATTGTTAGAGAGCTGCTTGATTGCCTCGTTCTTGTACTTTTCTATCGGCCATATTACTATACTACCGCCCTTGTCTGCTGGTTTTATTATGATGTCGTTTCTGTCCGCGAGTTGTTTCAGGGAATCGTGTTCTTCGCGGGATAGGTTCTTTGGTTTGCGACTCTGTCTTGTTGTATTCAGGATGTCTCTTGTGACTAGCTTTACGTATTGATCTAGCTCTTGGCATTGCTCAGAATCTGGTGTCCACGTGCTTGGCGGTCGGAGCGCGTCAGTATTTGTGTTTCCTGCCTCTACTTTATCAAAAAAGAATTCTCTGATCCGCAGACGCCTTGAAAACTCTGTTATGTCTTTGTGTAGCTCGAATTCGTTAACCGCATTATTTGTCGGGCAGAATGTTAGACCGCGTTCTAGAAGACCTATTTCAACTGCACTTAGGCTCTGTGATATATCTACTACCTTGTTATTGAGTTCTCGGCGCTGCACCGAGGGACAGACTGTTTCTATTGCGCTTATAGAGTTATTTTGGACGCACTTCGTCGCGTGGCTGCTTTTGCGCTTTTGCATAGCTATTACCTTGGTTTCTTTCCTTTCGACAAATTCGGCTAGTTCTTCTATTTCTTTACCAGTTAGTTTAATGTTATTCAGTTGGTCGGTTATTACAATAAGCTGATTGTGGCAATGCTCTTTTAAAATATCTATTAGCGATAATGAAGCACTTTCTAGGACGTCATTCCATTTTTTCAATAGGCTAGGAGGAAGTACACCAAGCGCACATCTGACCTTAATACTTAAACCTTTCGGAATTTTATTCTCTTTGGTGTAGCTAGAGTATTTAGCTAGATGTAGTCTGTAGTTTGTTTGTTTGGCGGCGAGTTTCCGTGATTGTAGGAAAGAACGAGATTTGTGATTATCTAAGATGGATTCTCTGTTTGTTAGTCATCTGTGTTTGTTTCGAGCAGACCTCCGGGGGCTAGTGTTTACGGGTAGTCTTTGCTTGCCGCTTCTAGTTTTGGTGGTGAGGTCTGCCACGATGTCTGTCTGTGTATCTGTGTGTTTGCTAACACATGTAGCTGTCTGTGTAAAAATAGTGCGTGTCTCTGTCACCTCTGCTTGTTGTATGTGTTTTGTTGGTGGTGTTGGCTTCACGTCCACCGTCTGGGTAGAGGCATCCTGTGACTTAACTTTGGTGGATCGCGTGTTGCTACTGTTGGTAGAGTGTGTTGCGTCTTGTTCTGTACGGGACGTTTCGTTAGGGCGTGTCCTTGGTTGCGTCTCCTTAAATTCATTCCTGATTCTGTACTTAATATTTTTGCTGATCACTGCGATGTCCGAAGAGGGTTTTTATAAATTTAACGAACCAACAAACTATGAAGCCTAGGAAAGCATAGGAGAAGTTATTGAAGTTCTTAATTGTACTATTATACTTGTGGAGTAAGTAGAAAGGAATTTAAGTGGACGAAAAGACAAACCTGCCTACTGTGGGAACCGAACCCACAACCTTCGGATAAGGCGTCCAATACTCTACAGCTGAGCTGCGGCAACGGCCTGCGGTAAAGGCGCTGTGTCTGTCTTTCTCTTTTACAATATACGGTGGTGTTCGGGCGGCTCACCAAAATGCTACCACGGCGGTGGTAGCATCTGCTGATGCTACAACCGCCGAATAGTGTGTCACTCGTGAACGTTAAACTGCACATTACTGATTCGTAGTTTATTTTGGACGCATTCCCATACGCAGCATGTAGAAATCGAGTGACACACATGCTTCACACTTAGAGGGTGAGAATGTTCTTCGAGGTGTGCTGACGTGCTCACTGCGCACTCGGTATGACCCTGCAACACTTTTTGTAAACACTGAGCAAACTGTGCCAATCAGTCGTTGAGGCTTCTGTGAACGTGTGAGCTAAATGTTATTGTGCTGCAAGCAGCAGTGGATTTGCAGTTTCATTTTAAGTACATCATGCAATCGCCTATTGTTCCAACAAGTGACGTCACTAGCGGCACCGGCCCACGAGTTACCTGCTCTTCTTTCAACAAGTAACGTCACTGGCGCCAACGACTAGGTCCCTTCGCTCACCTCACTCTTTTTAAAGACTGGTACTCAGATTTCCTTTATCTTTTTTAACGTAAAATGAACAAACATATAATTCCAGACTACCTTTCCGTCACCGTAAGTTCAGCCAGTAATATATCTGCCTCGAGCAATGTAGTCGGCGGCCTAGTGACATTTGTGGGAACCAAGAGCAGGTGAATTACAGCTGTGTTTGAAACCAAATAAAAGATTCCTTGATGCACGCAGCTCAATAAACATTTGGCTCACACGTTCACAATAACCTCCACGCCTGTTAGGCATCGTTTGCTATCGAGATTCCAAATGTTGCAGGGCTCGTTAGTAAATGGGACCTTCAAGGTCGCGCGATCGACGGGCACAGTGACTGCGCACCACAAGTGTGCATAGATAGCATCAACAAATTTTCGCTGTGGCTTCGATTTCGCCTGCACAAACTGCCTTCCATGGCCAGGTAATAGTGAAGTTAGTACAATGCAACGAAATATGGCTCATTCGGGGTAGCGAGTATGTCGCGGGGTAGGAGGAAAATGTCGAACGTTCCGCAGAAAACTGTTGAATCGTACCGTAGCTTTGATTTGACGATATAGGTATAGGCATGCACCGCTAGATCCCGCCACCGGACAAGCTTGCGGCGCCCGTAATATATAATAAAAATAAAAAAAAAAACGTCCAAACGTTCATGTATAGGTCGTCGTAACACGCCTCTCACCCATAGGACGACGTATTTAGTTCGTTGTTCGTCCCCTTATCATCACTGTCCTACGCTATCAGCCCAGCAACCTGGTTCAAGTCTTCACTCCCCAGTCCGTACCACGTGAAACACTGGACAGCTTAAGGCATACCAAAAATCTACTGTGCACAACAGCGTCCCTGTAACAATACTGTGGAACCAGATAACAGGTCGCGTAATTGTTTTGGTATTTGCGGTCTGCAAGAATGACGAACCCCAAAATGCAGAAAACCGCACGAAGTGGACAATGAGAAATAATAAGGAACATTCCCAAACGAGTCACATGCCTCTGACAAAGTTTCAATGTGACCGAGAACGAGCACAACGACACTCATGCTCATATAAATGCTGAGCTGTGAGAAGTCATTCCACCACCATTAGAAGTCATGATTGCCTGCGGCAGTTCTGCTGACATGCCACAACAAACAGTGCGCGATTTTCACATCCACATCATACGCACGTAAATTTCACAGCCCTGAAGTGAAATCTCACGACTGCAATGCCACAGTGAAAGAACGCGCGGCAACGGTTGCCCCACAACACGCGATATCGCATGCATTTATTCGTCTGTGTAAGAGACGAGTAAATTACTACTATCCCACATTAGAGAGTTTTAGCAGCGGCGGTTTACCGTACGGTAAGTACGGTAATGCCGTACCGTCGTGGTTGGCACGTAGAAAATTGAGCTTTTGAGGGCTTTACCAGCAAGTTTTATCACCTGACGACGTTTCCGTACTCGCCGAGCAACTAGTGCAGCTCTTTCCGACTAAAATAGCCGCTTGCCGACCATGACGGTACGGCATTACCGTCATTACCGTACGGTAAGCCGGCGCTGCTAAAACTCTCTATTGTTGTACAGGCGCTGCACTCGCGACCAGTAATGACGAAATGACAGGATGGTGGGAACGAATTCAATGCACTCCTTACTTACTATTGAGGCTAAACACGCACATAGACCTAAGAAAGTTTCAGAACGCATTCATACACGGTGATCTGAATAATAAAACCACAGCTGCGTTGCTTTGTGTTTAATGCGTCAACTATCTTAGAGCTTAGATAGCATTAATTCTCCTTGTATCTGTCACAGACCGATTTGCCCTGTCCGCGGAACACATGAGTGATCTCACAGGCATCATGCTAAGCCATTCAAATGTGGTACTTACATTTATTTTCGGCGAGACCTAGTTAGTGGTTTTACGGGATCCAGTCACAGAAGCGCCGGGATTGAACCATGGTTAACGCAGGGAGGAAAGTAGAAAGAACATAATGCCACCACACAAACACACGCCGCAGTTGCAGCACGGGAACGTAATTTTCTCCAGAAACGCGGGAAGAGCCAGCCGCCAACAACTTGACTGCACCGACTCCACCGCCAACCACGCAAACGAACTTCGCTGCCTTTGCTTCGCGTCTCCGCGTGTTTGCGCCAGCCTGCGCCCTCTCGCCTCATCTCCCCGGCAACCGGCGAGAAGGAGCCAGACATTCTGGCGCCTCCCTCCCGGCCCCATTGCAGCTGGGGACATCTCGGCGCCGTGCATTGTGCCGACGCCCGCCGACGCTTTGAGCCATACCCTGGGAGGGAGAGTGGGGGCGCGGTATTCCTACACGTCTACTCTCCGTCTCGCGTAGGACGTTTCGAAGATGGATTCATTGTCCCTCTGATATCACTCTTACTTAGTTCGGGTGGCTGACGTCTCTGAGACGTCAGCCACGCGAACTAAGACGTTAATCCCCCAATAATAAGTCCTTTTGGTCTTGTCTTCTAGCTGGGTAAGGGCTATTGTTCGCGAGGAACTGTTCCGTATGTTCTCGTCGTCTCAGCCCCAACTCGCCTCCCTCGATGATATCGTTCGCGAGGAGGTACAGCGCTCGCTGAGTATTCCCGAATCACCGACACCCCAACCGGAGGCGATGACCTACGCCGCTGCCGCACGCCGACCTGCCGCCGCTCCTTGCCCACGCCAGGACCCAACGCCTCCGCAGTTAGTCGCCAGCCACCGCCGCCACCTCCGACGCAATCCCGCTCGCCAGTAAACCAGCACGCGCCGAGGAAAACTGACGTTTGGCGCACCCCGAACCACCGCCCACTATGCTGCCACTGTGGCGAAGCCGGTCACACCTACCGCTACTGCCAGTACCGTGAGACGGGACTGCGTGGCTTCGACGTGAACGCGCCGCGTCCGCGCCCATGTGAGCGACCTCGCGACATCGCTGACTACATCGCCGGATCGCAGTGGCAACGACGAGGACCACCCCGTTCACCTTCTCCTGGCCGCTACGTCTCCCCGAATCGCCGCTAGTACACCGGCCCCAACCGGGGCCGATCTCCAAGCCCCTATCCGGGAAACTAAAGGCAGCGACCGATGGAGGTGCGGTCGCTGCACGACGCAATGCCGAAGATCCTCCTCCGCCGCCGCCGCCGGCGATGACGACTTCCACGACGCACGAACCCTCCCGACGTAGTCGCTGCACGCCGCCTGCCCAGAGTCTTCATGAGAAAGCCTCGCCGCTGACGCGACATAGCAGCGCCGGAGCAAGCCGACGCAGCCGTGATCCGACGCCCCGACCTAACCGGAATGCCAGACGACGAACCACCGACCTCTACGTGATTATCGACGGCCACAGCGTTACCGCCCTAGTCGATACCGGCGCCGACTACTCAGTCATCAGTGGTCTCTTCGCCGCCAAGCTCAAGAAGGTAGACTGCCTGGGAAGGACCAGATATCCGAACAGCAGGGGGCCACTTTGTAACACTGACTGGAACCTGCACGGCAAGAGTCACAATTGACAGTCAGACGTATTCGGTGTGTTTTGTGATCATGCAGCAGTGCTCGCAAGACGTCATTTTAGGCATGGATTTCCTGGACCAGCACGGCGCAGTCATCGACCTAAGATTCAGGTCAATTACCCTGTCCACGGATGATACAACGCCGTCAGACTGCAATGTCGCTTATGATGCCTTGAATGTGACAGAAGAGCAGGTAACCGTCCCGCCACTGTCCAGCGTCATCATTTCCGTCGGCACCAAAGCGCCTACGAACTTACAAGGCGTCATCGAAGGCGACCAGAACTTCCTCCTAGACCGTCAGATGTGCGCGCAAGAGGCATAGCCAAGCTTCATAACGGCGAAGCCAAGGTAATGGTGACGAACTTCAGCAACGAATACTGGAACCTTAGTAAGGGTACGACGGTAGCGCACCTGAGTGAATTTGTGCAAGTAAGCATTGCCTTCGCCCTCACCGATTCTCGCGGACCCGCAACGTCGACCACAGTGTCCACGCCCGCCTTCGACGTCAATCAAGACCTTTCCAGGCAGAAACAAAAGGAGCTCAAGGCCTTACTACAGCAATACAAGGACTGCTTCTCGTCGTCATCTAGGCTTCGTCAGACCCCTCTCGCGAAACATCGCTTCATAACCGACGAATATGCCCGTCCTCTCCGTCAGAGCCCCTACCGAGTTTCGGCACGGGAACGTGAGGCCATCAAGCAACAAGTCGACGAAATGCTGCGTGACGACATTATTCAGCCGTCTACGAGTCCGTGGGCATCACCCGTGGTGTTAGTGAAAAGAAGGGTGGAACCCTACGTTTCTGCGTCCATTATCGTCGCCTGAACAAGATCACGAAGAAGGACGTGTATCCTCTCCCACGGATAGACGATGCTTTGGATCGACTCTACAACGCAAAATATTTTTCGTCGATGGATCTCAATACCGGCTACTGGCAAATCGAAGTAGACGTGAGAGACCGAGAGAAGACTGCCTTCATAACACCAGACGGCCTGTTCGAGTTTAAGGTCATGCCCTTCGGTGTTTGCTCGGCCCCTGCGACGTTCCAAAAGGTTATGGACACTGGACTGGCAGGCTTGAAGTGGCAGACTTGCCTGGTACGACGTAGTCGTATTTGCTTCCAGCTTCGACGAACACCTCCGGCGCCTTGAGGCAGTTCTTCGGGTAATCAAAGCCTCCGGACTTACGCTGAAGGCAGAAAAGTGCCGCTTCGCCTACGAGGAATTGTTGTTCCTTGGCCACGTTATCAGCAAGTCGGGAGTACGCCCTGACCCGCAGAAAACAGCTGCGATCGCCGACTTTCCTCCGCCCACCGACAAGAAGGCAGTACGCCGATTTATCGGCCTCTGCGCTTATTAGAGGCGCTTCGTCAAGAACTTTTCGCTGATCGCCGAGCCGCTGACGTACCTCACGAAGGCCGACGTCGATTTCAAGTGGGAAACGCCGCAAGTCGAGGCATTTCAAGAACTAAAGCGACGCGTCCAAACGCCGCCAATACTCGCACACTTCGACGAAGAAGCCGACACCGAAATTCACACGGATGCAAGCAGCACAGAGCTCGGCGCCGTGCTCGTGCAGAGGACCGACGGACTTGAAAGGGTCATCAGTTACGCTAGCTGGTCGCTTTCGAAGGCAGAAGCGAATTATTCCACTACAGAAAAGGAATGCCTTGCCATCATCTGGGCTACATCAAAATTCCGCCCCTACCTGTATGGCAGGCCTTTCAAAGTCGTGAGTGACCACCACGCCTTGTGTTGGCTAGTTAACTTGAAAGGTACATCAGGGCGCCTCGCACGATGGAGTCTTAGACTGCAAGAATTTGACATCACCGTCGTCTACAAGAGCGGACGAAAGCACTCCGACGCCGACTGCTCGTCTCGCGCCCCCGTCGATTCTCCGCCCCAGGATGACCAGGACGATTACTCTTTCTTGGGACCCATAAGTACCGACGACTTCGCGGGACGCCAACGAGCTGACCCTGAGCTCAAGAGCCTCATAGACTACCTGGAAGGCAAGACCGCCGCCGTGCCGAAAGTATTCCGCCGAGGACTTGCTTCGTTTTTCCTGCGGAACAACGTTCTCCTGAAGAACTCGCCGCTCCGCGCCGACCACCTTCTCGTGGTGCCTTCAGCGTTACGTCCAGAGATTCTGGAAGCTTTATACGACGATCCGACTACCGGGCACCTCGGTTCTTGCCGCACACTATCAAGAATACAAGAGAAGTACTATTGGCCTCGCCTCACTGCCGACGTCGCCCATTACGTAAAGACATACAGAGACTGTCAGCGACGCAAGACGCCAACAACTAGGCCAGCCGGACTTCTGCAACCCATCGAACCACCTCGACGGCCGTTCCAGCAAATCGGCATGGACTTACTGGGGCCGTTCCCGACGTCGACTTCCGGCAATAAATGGATCGTCGTAGCGACTGACTACCTCACCCGCTATGCCGAAACAAGGGCCTTGCCCAAGGGCATTGCCCCCGAGGTCGCCAAGTTCCTCATTGAGAACATCGTCCTGCGTCACGGAGCCCCGGAGGTCCTCATCACCGACAGAGGTAGGGCGTTTACGGCTGACCTAACGCAGGCGATCTTCAGGTACAGTCACACGATCCACCGCCGAACCACCGCATACTACCCGCAGATGAATGGCCTCACCGAGCGTCTAAATAAGACCATCGCCGACATGCTGGCCATGTACGTCCACGTCGAACACAAGACGTGGGACGCCATACTTCCGTATGTGACCTTCGCGTGCAACACGGCCGTACAGGAAACGACGCAGCTTGCTCCATACAAGCTTGTCTACGGACGGAGTGCAACAACGACGCTTGACGCCATGCTGCCGGTCGGCACTGACGAAGAAGACCTCGACGTTGCCAGCTACCTGGAGCGCGCCGAAGAAGCTCGACAGCTAGCCCGCCTGCGTATCAAGAGGCGGCAGACGGTCGACAGGCGCCGCTACAACCTTCGACGACGCCTCACCGAATACCAAACCGGCGACCTCGTCTGGGTCTGGACGCCAATACGACAACGCGGACTGTGTGAGAAGCTCCTGCGCCGCTACTTTGGACCCTACATGGTAGTCCGACGTTGTGGTGAACCGGACTTTGAGGTCGTGCCCGATGGCTTAACGTCATCCCAGCGGCGCCGTGCGCGACCCGAAGTTGTACACGTGGTGCGTCTGACACCTTATTACTCGCGCTGATTAACTGTTACGTATTGTTAATTTGCGTTCACCAGCTGAAGTTCAATAACGATGTTCGATGACCCGTCATTCTAATAAGAGTGTGAGGAAGGGCGACGTTCCTCGCCAACATCATCTATCGGGGTCAAGATGTAATAGCCCTCGGGGATGTGAGAAAAAGACCACAAGACCACAGCTTGCGGAGGTATAGGCGAATATAATCCACTGAGCAGAAATGTGGTTAGCGTGTATTAGGAACGTCAAGGTAGCACTGTAGATGAAGCTGAAGCAAGCCATTTCGACAGTCGATAAGAGCAGAATGGGCCGACAGTAAATCCATACCGAGGATAAGTTCATGAGGACACTTTTAGAGCACGACTTGCAGTACGCTTGAGGATCGGTCAGCAACACTTATTCGAGAGGAGCACATCCCTAGCACCGCCAACGTTCCGCCATCGCCGAGACGAATGAGTGGTACAGTGGGTGGTGTTATGGCCTTCTTGAGGCGGTGACGAGGCTCCGAATTCATTACTGATGTTTGCGCCCCTGTGTTTGCGCCCCTGTATACTGATTTTGCGCCCCTGAGCAACATGTACGTCATCCAGTTTAACACTAAGGTTCCGTCTGGTATGCAGCGTGCTCAGAATATTTGGTAGGCTAGTGGGCTTCATGCCTCCGAGAGACGCATCGCCTAGTTTTCCCGAGGGAGGAGTTCATTCGGATATGCAGAGCGGCGGAATTGTTGCGATCGAGATTTGCGACGAGACAACGGCGAGAGGGACTGGTGGCCATGCGGCGATAGTGGGCGACGGTACGGCGTGGAGGGAGCGTCGCCACCGGTGGTTTGGGGATCCCCAAACCACCGGAGGCTCGTGGTAGGGCTGAAATCGGCCATGATCCAAATCAGAACGCCGGCTGTATTCATTTGGCTGGTGCCAGTACCACCAGCTGCAATAATGGCGGGCCGCGTGTCCAATGCGACTGCAGTGGAAGCATCTGGTACGGTCACCAGCAGTCCTCCACGCGGCTGGATTGCGAGTACGGAACGGCGGCTTGACCCTGGGCGTACGAAAGAAGAGGACAGGGATCGATCGTTAAGCAACTGCGGCACACACAGTATCCAGGCCAACATTGGAGAGCTCCTGATGCACGATAGCTTGGACTAGTGGCACCATCTGCCAGCTATGGTAACACGTACGGGCGCTCGTAGAAACAGGAGGCATGGCGTTAAGTTCACGCCGGGTGATTTTCTTAACGTGATCTACAGTGAGTGGCGCCGACGGCTCAGGTACGTCCTCAAAAGACGACGTTACTGCCGTGTTCGGAAGTCGAGCGAACTAGTGGGCAGTACGTCGACATTTGGTGGCCTCAAACCGCTTGTACTCCTGAATGATAGCATCAGTGGTGTCGCAATCTTCGCAGACTAGCAGATTGAAGGGGTCATCTGCTATGCCATTTAACACGTGGCCCAGTTTCTGAGACTCTGCCATGACTTCGCTGGCTTTTCGGCAAAGGGCAAGAACGTCCTGTATATAAGTCAGGTATGACTCTGCCGATGTTTGTGCTCGGGATGCTAGCTGATGCTGAGGCCTTTCTACCTGCAGGCTTTCCGAACAGGGCACGTATCTTTTTCTTGCATGTATCCGAGTTCCCAGTTTCCGTCTTCGTTATTCTCAAACCATCGCTGTTCTCTTGAGGTAGAATACGATATTCGCCAACATGATCGTCGCGTACCAGTGAATGTTCTTACTTCCACGCTCGTACATGGGCCATCATCATCATCATCAGCCTGTTTAGGTCCACTGCAGGACAAAGGCCTCTCCCAACGATTACCAATCCACCCTATCCTGAGCGAGTTGGTTCCACTTTATGCCCGCAAAGTTTTCAATTTCATTGCTCCATCTAACCTTTTGCCTGCCTCTGTTGCGTTTTCCCTCTCTCGGTATCCATTCCGTCGCTCTTGCAGTCCATCTGTTATCTTTTCTCCTAATGACATGTCCTGCGCAGGTCCACTTCTTTGTTTTAATTGATATAATAATATCGGCTACTCCTGTCTGTTCTCTGATCCATTCTGCTCGTTTTTTATCTCTTAGCGTTACCCCTATCATTTTTCTTTCCATTGCACGTTGCGCGCCCCTTAGTTTCATCTCTAGTTTTTTCGTTATCCTCCACGTTTCTGCACCGAACGTTAGTACTGGGAGAATGCAGTGATTGAATACTTTTCGCTTTAGTGAGAGCGGTAAGTTTCCAGTCATGATTTCGTAATGCCTTCCGAATGCGCTCCAGCCCATCGTTATTCTACGGAGAATTTCTTTTTCATGGTTAGGAGTTCCTGTGATTAACTGTCCCAGGTATACGTATTCGCTTACACATTATAAGGGTTCATTGTTGATTTTAAATTCCTGTTCCTTAGCTAGGCTATTGAGGATAACTTTGGTCCGTTGCCTATTCATTTTTAACCCAATTTTAATAATTTCCCTGTTTAGGTCATCAATCATGTTGTGTAGTTCGTCTCCGTCATTGCTAAAGAGTACAATGTCGTCTGCAAATCTTAAATTGCTGAGATATTCTCCGTCTATTCGAATTCCCTTGTTTTCCCAGTCTAGACGTTTAAAGATTTCCTCTAAACATGCAGTGAATAGCATCGGGGATATCGTATCTCCCTGTCTCACGCCTCTCCCGATCGGGATTTCTCTGCTTCTCTCATGTAGGAGTAGTGTAGCTGTGCAATCTTTGTATATGTTGTTTATGGTTTTCACGTATACGCCAGCTACTCCTTGTCGACGCAGAGCTTCTAGAACTGCTTGTATTTCTATGGAGTCAAATGCTTTCTCGTAGTCGATAAACGCCATATAAAGAGGTTTGTTATATTCCGCGTACTTCTCAATTACTAGATTGATAGCGTGGCTGTGGTGCATTGTCGAGTAACCTTTCCTAAAACCAGCTTGTTCTCTCGGTTGGTTAAAGTCGAGGGTTTCTCTTATCCTCGTAGAAATTACTTTTGTAAATAGCTTGTATATTACTGGGAGTAGGCTAATTGGTCTGTAATTCTTTAACTCCTTTATGTCACCTTTCTTGTGGATAAGGATTATATTCGCATTTTTCCAACTGCGTGGTATACTACATGTCTTGACACATTTCGTGAAGAGCGATGCAAGTTTTTCAAGTACAATATCTCCTCCGTCTTTAATCAAGTCGGCTGTTATACCATCTTCACCAGCTGCTTTACCGCGGGACATGCCTTTGACAGCTTTTTTGACTTCGTCAGCGGTTATACAATGAATTTCAGTGTCCCCCTCAGATTCCATTTCTATTAAGGTTGTATGGTCTGTCTGAGAACTGTACAGTTCAGAGTAGTAATCTTCTGCTGCTTTTACTATTTCGTTGAAACTGTTGATAACGTTACCTTGTTTATCTTTTATCGCATGCATTTTGTTTTGCCCTAAGTGCAGTTTCTTTTTGACCGTTTTAATGCTGGTGCCTTTCTCTACAGCTTTCTCTATTTCTCTCGTGTTAAAGTTTCTTACATATCTCTGCCTGGCTTTACTGATCAATTTTGATAGTTCTGCGAATTCAATCTTATCTTTTGGCGAAGTTACTTTCATGTGTTGGCGTTTTTTGATTAAGTCCTTGGTAGATTGGGACAACTTACATGTTGTTTGCTTAGTTGTTTTACCCCCGACTTCTATCGCTGTTTCAAGGATTGTTTTCGTTATGGTTTTGTTTATTTCTTCTACATCGTCACCGTTTTCGCCTAAGGCCTCGAACTTGTTGCTTAGGGCGACTTTAAGTTCTTCGTTCTTCGCTCTGATTACCTCTAGATTACATTTTTTTTTCTAGTAAATAATTTAGTTCTTGTTTTCTTTAGGTTAAGTACAATCTTTGCCCGTACTAATCTGTGATCGCTGCATTTTATCTTCCCCACTACTTCTGTGTCTTGAATTATACCTGGTTCTTCGCATATTATAAAATCGATTGCATTCTTTGTTTCCCCGCTAGGGCTTTTGCACGTCCACTTCCTATTCTTGTGTTTCTTGAAAAACGTGTTCGTTATTCGGTGTCGGTTTCTTTCGGCAAATTGTACTAGCATTTCCCCACGGTTATTCCTACGGCCGACGCCGTAGTTGCCAATCGCCTGCTCTCCACTTTGTTTTGTCCCTACTTTTGCGTTGAATGGGTAGCCAGTCTTCAATGCCCATATTTTCAGTCCCACACAATGTCTTTTAGCTGAGCAAGAACGACCGTTGTTTTTGCACCCGTCTCGGGGGGTGCCGATTCCTCTTCCGTCTGGGAAGACACGCTGTTGGGCTGGTCTGTTCATTGCAGTTTGATAGAAACACCAGCCAAAACGGACGCACACAGGAAAATTGAAGATAGGATAGAGGCTGGACTACAAACTCTTTACCCGACAGATCAAGGCTGTAATTTACGAAAGGCACAAGTCGTATTACCTTTGCACTATCGCCAGCACCACAACCAACCATCTTGAGACAAAAGCAAAAACTGAGGAAATTGCAATGGCCACACGCACATTCAATCTTCCAAGAGTATCTCAGATATCTAAGCCCAGTGCGCACAATCCTCGCGATAGCGGTGTTCGCATATTACACCAAAAGCATAGTCATAGCATTCGTAGCAAAAGCAGTCAAGTTAACAGTAGCAAAAGAAAAGTAAAAAAAGAAATAACCACGAGACATGAAACCAATAAAAACTAAAAGCAAGAGGCAATAAACAACGGGCACTATCAGTGCCTCACAAAGCCAAAAACCCAAAACACTAAATTTATTTTTTGAAAGACCCGTATTTGTTTGCTATCTTTCCTTGTGGTTACAAACAGGATTTCGTAATGTCAACTTCCTTCCTACGTAGGGGGGCAGAACATTCCCTACAACATGTGTTACCTTTCTTTCATTGATGATTGATTTGTCGGGTTTAACGTCCCAAAACCAGCTCTGATTATGAGAGACGCCGTAGTGGAGGTCTCCGGAAATTTTTACCACCTGGGGATCTTTAACGTACACTGACATCGCACAGCACACGGGCCTCAACATTTCGCCTCCATCGAAATGCAGCCGACGCGGCCGGGATTCGATACCGCGACCCTCGGATCAGCAGCCGAGTACCATAGCCACTAGACCACCGTGGCGGGGCATATGTCACCTTTCTTAGCAATAAGAAAAGCCACAAGCACTTTACGCGCCAGTTTTCCTCACTTCTGCCCAGAATCTTGCTACCATCGAGCACCGGCTCACATCAGCACTGTTTGCAGCGAACGACCAAATTGGATCCAGTTCCCCGTCCTAAATGTTTGTCATGCTACTATGCTCTATCGTTAATACACCGGCCGGTATGGCCGATACCGTCCACAGGTCAGCGGTATTTCGTAGATGACACCAATGGCGCTGTCCGCGTAGGATTGGTCATTCTCTTCTCGCACTGGGGCTTCTGCTTTCGCCCAATACGGACGCATAAGCCACTCCTCTTTCTTGGGGCTGAGAAAACGACAGGTACTTCGTACGTGGCCGCAATCTTGTTCAGGCTGTGGGCCACTTGGTGCGTATAGGGGACCACTTGTGACCGCCTTATTTTTTAACAGGGCCATATCATTTCAGAACTTTGCGGGGATTAGTGTAGAAAGGCCTTTGCCACTGCTTGATTTCTATTTATTTATTTATTTATTTACATATACTGCCGTCTCTTTGCGGACATTGCAGGGGTGGGTACAGAATTTGCTTGGAAGTCAGGCATAACATAAAACAAATTAGCATACAAGGGAACGCTAAACTGCGTGATTTAACAAGCATATAAAAAAAGCAAGTTATACAAATGCGCATATAACAAATCAACATTGCATCAAAAACACTTGTTAGATGGTAGGAAAGAGGCACAAATATACAAATAGCGCACCACGCATTAGAACTCCAGTGGCACATGCTGATTTCTGCAAATTGTGCGGTAGGTAACTGGCGAAATGCGCCGTCAAGACCATCCCAGAGTTCGACTGTGGATGAGAAAAATGAGTATTTAAAACTATTTAAACGTGGGCGGAATGAGACAAGATTAAGGGGGTGATAGCTTCGAGTAGCTCGAGTAGGACGCTTCACAAATGAAACTGGGGCCGCGATTACCGATGATTCATGTACAATCTTATGTAGAGTGACAAGCCGTTCGCACGTGCGTCGGTGTGCTAGTGTTTCAAGCGATAAGTTATGTGCATGTGATGAAGGAGAAAAGTGGCGATCGTATCTGCTATATATAAACCTTATGGCTTTCCTTTGCAAATATTCCAGCTGGCTACGTCACAAGAGAGGTATGGGGACCAGACAACCGACGCGTACTCCAAGATTGGCCTGATTAGGGTTTTATATGCAGTTAATTTGCAGCCCTTAGTAGCATCCTTCAATGTACGGTTTAAGTAGAATAGTTTGCGAAGAGCTTTCGAGTGAGTGCGGTCTATGTGTTTCTGCCATTTCAAATTATGTGTGAAAGTCACCCCAAGGTATTTAAACTCATCTACGTGTGTAATGTTAGTTCCACTGTAACCATAAGGAAAGCGTAACGGCTTGACCTAATTGGAGAAAGTCATAGAAACTGTCTTCGTTAGATTAGTAGATAGTTGCCAGGAATCGCTCCAGGTACAGAACCTAGAAAAAACCTCATTTAATAGGAACTGGTCAGCACTGTTGGAAATTACAGAATATAGAACGCAGTCATCTGCATAGGTACGTAGTTTAACTGGCGTGTTTTGAATGACCTTCACGACGTCATTAATATAAATGACAAATAAAAGCGGACCCAAAACAGAGCCTTGGGGGACGCCGGATTTAACTTCAACGGTATTGGATTTTGCTTTGTTAAAAGAAACATACTGATGTCTACGATGCAGGTAATCAGCGATCCAAGAAATCAGCGCGTCATTTTTTATTACCTCACGAAGCTTGAGAAGAAGTTTTCTATGACAGACCGAGTCAAAAGCTTTGGCGTAATCTATAAATATAGCATCCAGCTGACTTTGATTATTAAGTACCGAAGCAATGTCATGCCAAAACTCGACGAGTTGCGTGATTGTCGAGTAACCCGGTCGGAAACCATGCTGGCAGGACGAGATCACATTATTCTCACTTAAGTACTTAGCAATGTGTTTGTGTACAATGTTTTCTAGTAACTTACATGTGGTAGATAACAATGAAATTGGCCTGTAGCTGGAAATTATTTGTTTGTTACCGGACTTAAAGACTGGGATGACGTTAGCTGTCTTCCATATGCAAGGAACAGTAGACGACTCAAGTGACTTCCTAAAGATGATTGTTAAGTAGCGAGCATTCCACTCAGAGTAACGTTTAAGAAAAACGTTAGGAATGTCGTCAGGACCACTGCTTTTGGTTGTATTAACATTCAACAGAAGGTTATGTACACCTTCATGAGTAATAAAAATGTCGGGGAGTGGTGGGAGGGTTAAAAGGTGGAGTGGAGCCATCGTCATCGACGAAAACAGAATGAAAGAAGTTATTGAACGCCTCGGAGACACAGGAAGGCTCAGAAGAGGGGGTGCCATCAATAAGGAGGACGAAGTACTAGAGTCTTTAGGATTGATTGTTTTCCAGAACCGCGAGGGGTTATCTTTGAGAACATTTGATAGGGTGACGTTATAGTAGAAATGTTTCGCCTCGTACATTTTTGCTTTTAGTGTGGTCTTTAGTGAGCTTAGAAGACTAACTAAGCGATGGTCTGTGCGGCAGCGTTTACGAACACGTTTAACACGGCGCAGGAGGTGAATGATTTCCCGGTTGTACCAAGGATGCCGTCCGTTGCGCTTAACACATTTCGTAGGAACATGACTAGTGATACAGTTGTGAACAATACCATGAAACATGTTCACCAGACAGTCAACGTCACACTGGGAACTACGAAACAAAAATTCGTCATACGTAGAAGCAAGCAAATTCACTATAGACGCGTCATCTGCTTTGGCAAAGTTTGGTAGGTACTTATACACTGGGTTTTTTACTTTACATGTAACATTCACACTAGCAATCACCGCCTTGTGATCTGATAAGCCCTCAGTGACGTAGCACTGGTGTTCATTACGGGCAAGCTCGTCGGTTACAAAAACAAGGTCTAAGACAGAATTCTCGCGAATTCTCGCAGAACTCTCGCGAGAGACAGAATTCTCGCGAGTCTTCAACAAGTTGGGTCATACCGAAAGACGAGGACATCTCAATAATCGATTCGCAAAGCTGTCTATCAAGACCAGTTGCCTTGAGTGATTGCCAGTCAATATGCGGGAGGTTAAAATCACCAGCTAGGACCAGTTTCCCTTTGTGTAGCCTGTGCTGTGCTATGTAATATCTTACAAGGTCAAAAATGTCAGTATTCATATCAGGGGGGCGGTATATTGTGCCTAACGCAACCGTTAAAGTTCCGACCATGATTTTGCACCACTAGCGACTCAGTACCTGGCAGGTCGGGCAGGAGGAAGAAATCAATGCCTTTCTTTATAAAAATCGCAACGCCACCCCCACGACCTCCAGTTCTGTCTTTTCTTAGTACACTGTAATTTCTAGGCAAAAATTCACTGTCTAATATTCCGTCATGTAACCAGGTTTTCGTCACGCAGACTACAGTCGGATTGTGCGATTCAACGAGGCAGTTGAAGTCTACGACATTATTGACCAGGCTTCTTGCGTTAGCATTCAAAACGGTGAGCTCCTGATCAGGAGGCAGTCAGACAGTGCGTCGCGGTCCGGAAACCTTCAGGATACAGCATTTCGAGTCATCCCATTTGTAGCGAACGTTATTAATAACCAAGGTGTCAAAACGTAGCTGAGCTGATTTCGCGCCGTTTCTTAAGTCAGTCGAATGCTGCCAGAGATTTCTGCGCAAGAGGCGGATACGGGCCGAGAAATCCTCGTTTATGAATATGTTAGTGTGCTTGAGTTTTCGAGAATTTTTGAGTATTTCTAGTTTAAGCCTGTGGTCAAGCAGTTTTATTATGACAGGACGTCCTTTGTCATGCCTTCGAGCGCCGAGTCTATGGCAGCGCTCTATAACGTCGCAGTGAACACCCAGTTTGTCCGACAATAGGCCAGTGACAGAGGCCAGCAGTGTGTCCGGGGTTTCTTGTGGCGGTTCAAGCAGGCCGTGGATGACCAAGTTATTCCTTCTTGACCTGTTCTCCAGGTCGTCGTTTTTCATATCTACTTTCTCTATTGTGCTCTTTAGGGTAATTACGGTCTGCTCGAGTTCATGCAGGCGCTGGGCTATGTCTTTGCTGCTGGTGGCAAGAGACTCTAATTTGGTCAAGCGGTCGTCGAATGATGAAACCTTAGCAGATAGGGCAGCTATGTCTTGACCAATGCGAGCCTGCCCAGCTAACAGTTCAGTTAACATTTTTTCGGTGTTTGGCCCGGGGTTCAACTCAATGTCACCCGCAAGAAACAACAGTTTTCTCAAAGAGTGTAAAGAACATAACAGCGAAGACAAGGAACGGCCAGGGTCCGGCAGCAATACAAGGAAATGATCATCACTTCTATAACATTTGTAGTCATAAGCATAGCCTACCTGCAAGACGAAAAAGACGTAACTGCAGCAATCGAATGCCATGCCGCTGCCGGACCCACTGAAGAGCAGAGCACTTGTGCAGGCTCTTTTAAACTGTAGCAGGACAGTCGAGTTTCCGGTTGAGCCAGGAAGGGCGCAGGAGCACCAACTTGACGAGGGCGGAAGGCCGGGGCGTAATGGTGACGGGCACTCGAAGCATAGCAGCGATGTACACGTGTCCATGGGTGCGCGTGAAGAGCAATGAAAACCAGGTGATGAACTGCGCAGGCGCCAGACAGGTCCAACATATCCGACGAAATTGCGACCATCGAAAGTAGCGGCGATCTGCAAGACGAAAAAGACGTAACTGCAGCAACCGAATGCCATGCCGCTGCCGGACCTACTAAAGAGCAGAGTCTTTTAAACTGTAGCAGGACAGTCGAGTTTCCGGTTGAGCCAGGAAGGGCGCAGGAGCACAAACTTGACGAGGGCGGAAGGCAGGGGCGTAATGGTGACGGGCACTCGAAGCATAGCAGCGATGTACACGTGTCCATGGGTGCGCGTGAAGAGCAATGAAAAACAGGTGATGAACTGCGCAGGCGCCAGACAGGTCCAACATATCCGACGAAATTGCGACCATCGAAAGTAGCGGCGATCTGCAAGACGAAAAAGACGTAACTGCAGCAACCGAATGCCATGCCGCTGCCGGACCTACTGAAGAGCAGAGCACTTGTGCAGGGTCTTTTAAACTGTAGCAGGACAGTCGAGTTTCCGGTTGAGCCAGGAAGGGCGCAGGAGCACCAACTTGACGAGGGCGGAAGGCAGGGGCGTAATGGTGACGGGCACTCGAAGCATAGCAGCGATGTACACGTGTCCATGGGTGCGCGTGAAGAGCAATGAAAAACAGGTGATGAACTGCGCAGGCGCCAGACAGGTCCAACATATCCGACGAAATTGCGACCATCCAAAGTAGCGGCGATCTGCAAGACGAAAAAGACGTAACTGCAGCAACCGAATGCCATGCCGCTGCCGGACCCACTCGTTCCACAGTAGTTTCTTTTAAAACAGGCACGTTTGTCCAGAATAAGGGCATTTGCATAGGAGCCTGTGTTGCCCCAGTGCTATGCAATATTTT
The DNA here is from genome assembly GCA_013339685.2 of Hyalomma asiaticum. Taxonomy (NCBI): domain Eukaryota; kingdom Metazoa; phylum Arthropoda; class Arachnida; order Ixodida; family Ixodidae; genus Hyalomma; species Hyalomma asiaticum. The sequence continues at coordinate 71,192,658 of CM023490.1, read as the reverse complement.
TTTATCCTCTGTTGACCGTGCCTTAGCATTCTCTTTTGACAGCGGCTTAGTCCTGAGAATTTTTAGGTATGTTGAAGATTTTCTCGTTATTTCAGGAGCTAGCCGTAACCTTACACAAGCCACTGCAGTGGAAGGAATCTTAGGTCTCCGAGCAGCCCCGCGGATTGGGACGGCCAACGCAGACCTAGGTCTCCCGCTTCTCACATACCATGACATCACACAGCATTCGTTACACGCGACTGCGGCGACGATACCATCCCTCACCAGTGAACTTCACACGAGAGGAGGCTGTCGCACTTCGCTGGATGCAAACCGAAACTTTCCCAAATATACGCTTCATGCATAAGTTGTACCCGACCACTTACGCGGACAGCTACCGAGGATGTGGCATCAACCCCACTACATTCCACGTCAGTGTAGAGTGCGTCGGCGCTTGCTTCCCTCCCCTCCCACGAATTCTTCGGTCCACCCGTACCTCAGAGCAGTGGGAAGGCACCCTTGGCGACGGCGTCCCCGAGGTTTGCGGGTGCTCGTCCGCCGGGCTCGGGATATCGCAGAGGTTGTCGTAGAAGTCCCTGCTTAGGGACCCGCCCCGTTTTCTTTTTCTTCAATAAATATGTTTTCATCATCACCGTCTTCAGAAAGCTAGGAAAAGGCCCTGCCTTTACCTACGAAATGCCGGTGGACAATTGCTTGCAATTTTAGACGTGAAAATCAAATGTTTAGGAGGACATGTGTGTTGGATGTATTTTCTCAGAGCCAAGAAAGAGTCGCTGCCTTGTGGTTTGACACATTCGAAGACTGTCAAGAGGGCCATCGCCTCTCTATGCCTAGAGTGGGCCTAGAGTCCTCATTAAGTCCTGTGCTCACATGGGTGAAGCTGGTTTCAGCAATCAGATTTACAGACTTGAAAAGGCGCGATTCCCATGCTCCGTCGTGTCCGCAGTACCAGAGACTCTGTTACAAAAAATATGAAAACCAGAAAGAAGACCAGAGCAAAGCCAAGAAAATAGGCAGTCACGAGTGGTCCCCTACACGCACCAAGTGGCTTATGCGTCCGTATTGGGCGAAAGCAGAAGCCCCAGTGCGAGAAGAGACATGACCAATCCTATCCAGACAGCGCCATTGGTGTCATCTACGAAATACCGCTGACCTGTGGACGGTATCGGCGATACGGGCCGGTGTGGAGCATGGTAGCATGGCAAACATTTAGGACGGGGAACTGGATCCAATTTGCTCGTTCACTGCAAACAGTGTTGATGTGAGCCGGCCGGTGCTCGATGGTACCAAGATTCTGGGCAGAAGTGAGGAAAACTGTCGCGTAAAGTGCTTGTGGCTTTTCTTATTGCTAAGAAAGGTGACACATGTTGTAGCGAATGTTGTGCGCGTCCCCAGGATTGCGGATCACGCGCCTCGCGAAACCGGTCGGGCCCTGTGGCCTCTACCGGCGGCCACGCGTAGCTGAATGGCAGTGGAAATTTAAAGATAAATAACTCGTCAAGTCTAGCAGCTATCAGTTTGCTCTCTTGAATATTTGTTAAGAACCTCATAAAGTTTGCTGAGGTCGAGTTTCGTCCGCGTAGCTACCGATACGCTTCGTTACCTCTCTCAGTGGCCTCTACCGTTGGCTAGGAGCTTGGCTTGCGCAGGTAATGACTTGGTTTTCCGGGGATAGCGGATGGTGTCGCATGAATGCGCATTTTCTTCTTGTTTTTTTTTTGAAACCTGGACCACTTTGAGCACTCCTTTGTATGGCAGGTGCATTTATTATGAGAATCTCGTTGTCAGGTGAGCGGGTGTCATACTTGAATGTAGTGCCTATAAACAATACACAGAAGTGAAAATTTGACGTACGTGTGTTCACCTTATGAGGTGATTTAGAGAAGCTCATACTTAGATATCACTCAACCACATTTTTACAAGGGCATTGCGCTGTGCGCTGAAGATATTGAAGTCATGTATCTATAACTATATTTTGCTGAGCCCGATAGCCCGAATAACAGTCAGCTCTTAGAGAGCTTTAGCGATGTGGGTTAAGGGGCGCACAGATACCAGTAGCCTAGTCAGCGTTTACACCCTACTGAAATAACTCTCCGATGAAAATTACAGTTGCTCCATCAGAAATCTAAATGAATGCAAGGGTCAATTAGCTCCCTAAAGCAACTGCACTACAGAAATGTAATCAATTCCTGGCGACTTTCGGGTTCACATTCGTAGCCATAGTAAAAATTTACTCAGAATAAAATGAACTACTGCGGGTTGATTTGCCGTTCTGTTACCCTATTTCATTAATATTAAAGATATGTTTTTTAAAACTCGTTGATACTAATTTTTCATTCACTGCAGGGAAGGGCTAAACTATAGCGCATAAAAATCTATCAACGGCAATAGGTGCAAAGAGGGGTGGGGGGGTCAGGCCTGCAGGTCTGTCGCTCACATGGGCAATGTAGCCGGAGGGGGAGGCCAGTACAACATCTAAAGGACCACCTTGGCACGTGCCCGCACCTCGACGGACGACAGCCATCTAGATCCTGCCCTCTTAACCATTTCTGTCCTAACCTCCCCTCCCCGTTAGGCGCTTAGCCGTGTCCCCAATATGGGAGACAGAAAGAAGCGTCTACTTTTCTCTTCTTTATTATTGTTAAATCACTATCATCATCATGGCACTACTCCTGAGCCCTGTACTCACGGCACCACGAAAGCAATAGCGCGCTTTGAGCGCGCAGAAATCAATGCGGACTGTGCGGTTAAACGAAATGGAAGTAGACACACACACTCGGATTTTGTCTGTGGTTGGGCCTGAGAGGAACGGCCAATCGTGTAAATATGCTTTGAACACGTGCGCTGCTGCCTTTCACAGAATGTCTCACTCGCACCTTTTTAGATAGAAAAAGTTCCACTCAACGGGATTCGAACCCACAACCAGCCAGGGAGCGACGGTATGAGCTGGAAGCGCTGCCACCACACCACCGACCGACTTGCGAAACGGAGGAAACAACCGGCTTTATGTCTTTGCTGCACCACTTTGCAAATAGCATCTAATCTATGCCTGGTTAAACCAATATTTAACAAGCAAAATTGCTCCTAAATTACAATAACCTCCATTTCACTGCACTCTTGGTTCTCAGAGGTGGTACCGCCTCCTCGGAACGATAGAACGAAGTCGTAAATTGCCTTGTTAATATGCGCGCCGGCAGTTAGCGCTTCAGTAGTCCCGATACCTCTATCGCTGCGCAGGCTTTGGCGTTCTGCCGGCGCGTTGCTTCAACCACGGCCGCTACATAATTTGTCTTGAGCGGCATATATGATAGCCAGTTGTGTTGCGACGCGCATTACTCCAGGAACACAAAGACGCACGCCGACAAGCAAATGACGCGCCTTTCGCACAGCGAAGTGTGCGTTCACAAAACGATCCGCTGACAAACAGTCACTTTCCCTTGCAAGGTTTCATCGTAGGGAAAACGAGCTCTCTGTATGGTTTCACCGTTTGCGAACGCTCCTGGTTTATGGTTGGTTTAGGCAGGGCGCTGGCCCGTTCACTGTAGCGTCCCCGGCAAAATGTTCAAGAGCTTTCGCATGTGTGCAACTGTCGAGGATCCCTGTGCACTGTGGAGGTGATGTGTTACATGCAAGGGGTTCACATGTGTAGAACATCCAACCCACCTCGATTCCTTTCATTTCTGGGACGGCTCGAACAGCTCTCCCATAGATGGGGTGCATTATTGCCCTTAATCGCCTACATTTGTTCTAAACACGCTGCTGATTAGGTGCGAAGACAGGTTTCACTTTCGTGTTATACTGATTCCAATGACAGAGGGATCAACCATATTTTTTCATTTTTCTCTCTGCTGAAGAAATCGCAGAGCGTTCTCAAAATTGAATGAAACAATTTTTCATGTTGGTCAGTTATTTATTATTTTTTCACAATAGCGACCGAGGATAGAAGGAATCTGGCCGCTTGATATCAGACAGTGAAGTGTACGAGCCTGCCATTAAAATTTTGGAGTGCGAAGAATAATGCAGGCCGCTGCAGTGTTCACCATGCAGAATCAGTCACCACTGTAGGAATTTTAGAAAGTCCATCGAATCTTTGATTTATTGAACTTGTTAGCCCGCCCCTCGTGTAAAGCCCTCCAACAGAGGGCCTTTGAGGTATTTTCAATAAATAAATCCCCCCAGGATAAAAGAAAAGAAATACACGGTTTTCGTCACTCTACAGAAAACCGAAGCACCCAAAACAAGTTCCGACGGTCCGTGTAAAGACCTTTTAGAATACAAAACATATGCATAACATGGGCGAGTCGACGCTAGTGTATAAACTAAATTTGTGTTCAATGTCAATGATTTTGCTCGCTTTAGCAGCAAAACTTTCTTCTGAGGTATCACGAAGGGGAACTTTTTTAACGAGAATTGCGCCGTCCGCTGGAGAAAACGGTGTTCTAGCAGGCATCTGCCAAATTCGATCGGAGAAAGTGTTTATTGCTTTTCACCATCAATATATATATAGCATAAAACACGTGCTAGGCTTGGCACGTGTTTTATGCTATATATATTGGCATGGTGTGCAAACACATGCAGACAAGCACGATAGCCAAAAGCACACACTGCAATTTTAGACATTCGATCCGCGGCGACCTTAACTGCGACTCACCAAACGTGGTCGACCTGTTCGAATGGGGGGTCTGTTCTAAACAATACATCGGACAAACTAATACACCTTTCCGGATCGGGTTCAACAACCACCGATCACATGTGAAGATACAACCAAACCTCCCCCCTATCCTGACATATTACATCAGAAGGACGCAGTTTTGATTCGATTAGGGTTACACTGCTGCAAAGAAACTTCCGATCTCCCAGGGAACGCGAGCAGCGCGAATCATAAATCATAAACTCAGCACACTGGAAAATGGAATAAATGAATATCGGGACGCTCTTCCTGTTGTGCGTACAATAAACCGAGAATAGCACCAAGAGATACTTAACGTCAAATTAACCACTACCCGACATAAAAAAGAGCCAGGCCTGGCAGCGTAAGCTGGAGGACCGAGGTTCTTAGAGGCCATTTTAAACGCTCGAGGAAACTAGCGCAACTAGAGGCGGTAGGTATCCCCTGCGCCATAACTCATTTCGCCAAGTAGGGAAGTACCCACTACGCCATAATCACTGCGGCATTGTAATGTGCAAATCTCTCTAACTGCACATCTTGGAGAGTCTCTTGGCGTCGTTTTCCCGAGAACGAACCGAACTCTCGGCCCGGCGTCGACGGCGAGCTGCGGTTTGGGCTTCTCTCTGCACAGCTGTCGGTTGTGCCCGACGTTGCCTTGCTGCAGCCGCGAGCGTAGTTCTGCGATTCGCTTCCTCAGCAGCGGTGCGCACTTTTACGAGGACGCGCCATCAGGTGTATCGAAGACCCAAGTCAAGTTGCTGTCGGGGCTGCGCACGCCTGCCGCATGTCGCGATACGACACGATAAAGGGCAGCGGTTCGTAATAATGATGACGGTAAGGTTGAAGAAGGTTGTTTCATAATTCAAAAGGAAAAAACGGAGCGCTAAAAAAGCGACACACAAAGAAGGAGGCTACACACAGGACAGGCGCTCAACTTTCAACTGACGTTTATTGAAGCAACATCGAATTTATGCACACAGCCGCCAAACATAATCTCTGTCAAGATAGAACCTTCTGAAAATAACCCGCCACATCACCGCCATAATCTCCGCATCATGCCCACGTGACCGGGAATATACAAGTAGCAATGCCACAGAAGGCGAGGGAGATAGCCAGAACCTCGCGCACCACATTTCACAATCTCATGTTTTGTAAATGATAATAAAACTATCACGTACGACAAATCCTGAATCGTCGAAAAAAGAAAAGGAACAAATAAACCACTAAAATTTCTTAAACAACAAAGAAGCTGCGTAAAAAATAAAGGTAAAACCAAACAATAAAACAATAACAAAGCTTAAACAGCAAAGGGCAGCCTCAAGAACAAGAAACAAACGAAGCGTGAAAAACAAGATGAGCAACAATTTGAAACAATGGAAGGAAAGCGAAAAGCCTCGTCAAGCAAGATAAAACCATGAAAAATTTAAAGTTAAAATACAAAAAACACTAAGATTGTAAAAAAACACTACACATAACCTTCCAAAAAAGCTACTTCCTTCTCAGTAAGCGCGACAGAGGGCGCGCTGACATTGTTCGTAAACTTAAGAATGTGGTAGGCTTCAATTATTTCTCTTTCGTAACGGTCACCTGAGCGCTTGAGGAAAGTGGTACGCGCGGATTCTGGGATGCACCCACACCTTTTGCAGTGTTCAGCTAGGTGGCCACCCGAGTTATTCTTCACAGACAAGGAATGCTCATTCGCCCTGACATTGAAACATCTTTCCGTCTGCCCTATATACACTTTATCGCAACTCAGCGGGATCTTGTATACGACGTTATTCGCGCAGTCAGTAACGGCGCTGACATGTTTCTTGTTGCACTGCTTGTGGTTCCTTTTTGTAGTGAGGAGACAAATTTTTGATAACTTACTTGGGGCAAAAAACACGATATTCCCATTGTATTTGTTTATCACTTTCTTCAGGTGGTGGGTAATGCGGTGAATATAAGGAATGGCTACGGCAGAACATATGTCACGTTCAATATTGCCCGAGTCACAGGAACGCTTTAACTTCAGCAAAAGGGACTCGCACACACTGTGTATTAACTGAGGAGGGTATTTGGCTGCTTTTAAGCGTTGAACTTGGTTGGCAAACCCAACATTCATTTCATGATGGCACGATTTTTCTAGAGCTGCTTTCAAACATGTCAAAGCAATGCCTCGTTTTACGAGCTTAGAGTGAGCGCTCTCAAAGGGTAACAAAGATTTCTTTGACCGAGGATTGTACGACCAACATAAGTGACCGGGCTTGAACAATATTTGAAAGTCCAGAAATCGAATTCAATCATTATCGGCCTTTTCCCACGTGAAACTAAGTCCAGCTGCCGAGCTTTCAAAGACTTCCAATATGGCTGTTGTGATATCGTCAGGCACCAGGCTATCTACTGCATTCAAAATCAGGAGATAGTCATCGACATACCTGAAAGCTTCTTTAACTTGAAATTCACTGAGCTTAGTTTGAATACGCTTGTTCACAGAGGATAAAAATATGTCACACAATGCCAGTGCTACGAAAGAACCAATATATATTCCAGATTTTTGCAAATAATGCTGTCCATTGAAGCAGATGGGAGTGGATGGAAGAGAGAATCCTAAGATTGCTAGAAAACTGTCACTATTTAGAAAGTAGGGAGTAGAAAGGAGTTAAAGTGGACGAAAAGACAAACCTGCCTTCGGTGGGAATTCCTTTCTACTTTTTCCACAATTACAATACCACAAGTAACTTCCCCTATGCGTTCCTAATCTTCATTGTCTGTTTGCTCATTAAGTTGTTTCTAACAAATAAAGAACGAGCCTTTGAATCCTTCCCTTTCGTTATTTCATAGCTTGGGCCTCGTTGCGGCAGACTTGGTGCCTTAGGTAGCATGCGAGGGCTTATTGAGCAGCAGTCATCTCACGTTCTACGTAACGCCTCGTGGCAAGAAGGTGTATTCCACACAAGCCGCCTTGACCATGAGTGGCGCTGCCTAACACTCCCAGGATAATACTTACATAAATACCCAATAAAGTGGACGGAGGGATGACCGCCTTCGTAGCTCAGATGGTACAGCATCGGACGCGTCATCCGAAGGTCGTGGGTTCGGGTCCCGCGGAAGGCAGGTTTGTCTTTTCGTCCACTTTAATTCCTTTCTACTTTCTCCACAATTACAATACCACAAGTAACTTCCCCTATGCGTTCCTAAGCTTCATTGTCTGTTTGCTCATTAAGTTGTTTTTTTCCTTTTGAAGCATGAACCAACTCGCCCAAGGACAAGTTCTACTAAGCCATGTTTCATAATGATGATGTGGATGATGCCTCTGTAATGGGTGCAGAGCTACGAAGCATGCACCCCTGTTTCATTTGAAATTATTCTTCGAACTCATTATACAATCCACTTTCCGGGACGTATAGTGGCGTTTTATTATTCTGCCACGTAACATTACATTTGTTAATGCGATTCCTCGGCAGACGTTATACCTGTTGAGGTCTTTTAGCGATGTTCTTTAAGCCATGCTAACATGATGTTTTATATTCTTTGGAAGCTTTCGCTCTTGCTATTTATATTAGTCACGCTAAAACCTGTCACCCAAATACCCCTGCACCCCCCCCCCCTTTCTTTTTTTTTTTTGTTCGCAACTGCTGCTCTTCTTCTCCTCTCTTTCTGAGGACGGGGGAGAGTGTGCAAAGGCGTACATAAACGAAAGCTGGAGAAGGCAGTTCCCGCCCTGACGAAGACAAGTACACTTCACAAAGCGGCTGTTGTCTTCTTCAATCGTCCGCTCCCACCCAAGCCGCCATGTTTGCGGCTGCGAATGCGAGCATCACATGGTTGTGGCAGGAGTGAAATTGCATTTTACTCTCTCGTGTCGCAAGAGCTATGGACATTTCACTCCATCCGACGTTTTGCTAGAGTAGAACGATGCCCTACAGAGTAGCTCGGTCGTTTCACTCCTGCGAAACCGGCTGCAGTTTTTAGAGTGTAGTGTCATGTTAATATCTAAAAACTGTAACGAACCTTTTGATGGTAGCTCGTGCGTAAAAACCAGGCCCTTCCCATTATCTCGGAAGCTGTCCAAGGGATGTTACGCACAACTTCAGTGTACGTCATATCGGTTAGCTTGTCTAAACAAATAAGATAATCGTCCACGTACCTAACCGCTTTCTGCACACCATTTCCCGCAAACCAGCGCTGAAGGTCGCGGTCAACGTAGGCTAAAAAGATATTGCACAATACAGGGGCCACGCAGGAGCCAATGCAAATAAAACCTACCGACGAAATACCCTTGAGATACTTCACAACTTCGTCAGAATTCTTTGTAAAAAAGGGGTCCCAAACCACCAGTGACTTCAAATGTTTCTGTAAATATCTGCTCAGGACAAGCTGCCACGTACCGCGCTCACTCAAAACAGACCTAAACGGCCCCAGGCAGCACGCCAACGCAGCACGCCTTCACGCTTTCTTAGGAGCCTTAGGAGCTGTCTATCGCGAAGACCGGCACGTGTAACCGATTGACAGGTGGCGCTACCATTCCGAGCATGCGCAGATAAGCTGTGTGTCTTCTTTCTTTTTCGCCTCTGTGCTGTGCATCAGTTGATAGTCGGCGTTCGTGTTGTTCACTGCTCTCCTTGTGTCCGTGTCCTGCACGCCTCTTCTTTTGATTATGGACTGTTACCAACTCGCTCAACTTTCTGTCCTTTTGTTATAGACCTTCGTCTTTTCCAATATCGGTAAACATTTGTAACTTTCTGTTGGCTGAAAGTACTGGGAACGGTCAGCTGCTGGATCAGGCTAGCTCCGCGCATGGTATAATAGATGAAATCGACAAAGCTGGCGCTGAAACCACACCCCACCGCATTCCGCAAATGTGGATAAATACACCGTCGAAAACTATGGAGTTTGCTGCAATTTCAACCGTTTCTTTTGTTAATTTGTTGCGCATTTTCTCGGCAACCAGTGCAAGAGCACTTTTGTTGCGCACAGTGACATTATTTGAGAACCCGGCCGTTCCCCAATTCGGCGGTTTAGCCTTGTGGGACTATCGTTGTTCATCCTCGCGTTTTCAAGCAGTTATACACGGGGATTAAATAAACAGTTGGTACCAGATGCGTCCACTCGCCGCTGTCAAAGGCACATAGCAAGCGCGAACACGCCAACGCGGCCACTTTTGCTTTTAATTAAGAACTGTGAAACAACTTGCCTCAAGCATAAAGGGTAGAAAGAAACGTGCGAAGTATGTGATCATTACAAAAATTGGGGATGGAAGAAATGATCAATTCTCTAGCGAAGGAAAAGTAAACATACTGCTTTTATAATCGCTTATAATCAGTCAGTATAATAAAATTTGTAAAAGCTAATAAAGTTATTATGATGCTCTAAACAAGTTACGCTCGTTGAACGCTTTTCCTTTTTTTTTTCTTTGAACGTTTATTGGGCCAAAACAACCTGCAAATGTCCATGTCTGCACTCTGAGATTGCTCTTAATTTGGGAAAATTGGGAGCCATTTGGGAAAATCTGCGTGCTTTTGAAGCACGCAGATTTTCCCAATTTTGTGCCAGGCTGAAAATTCTGCTAGCATCTACAATTCATGCAAACAGCACCGAGTTGTCTTTTAAATAAGAAAAAATCTCCTGTAATTCATAAGTCGCTGCTGTAAAGCACTTACGGGCGAGTTGGGAAGCTTTGCTATTTCGTCTACGGAAAGCTGCTGTAAATATCAACTGGTCGATTCCACAAAGCTACAGCTGCCACTTCTACAAATAACCGCTCGGACAGATTTATTCTTTTTCTTTTTTTTCTTTTTGCTGCGTTGCAGGGCGATGACACAGCCTTTTAGCTGCCGCAGTCGCCAAGGGCAAGCAGGAGCGATCGCTCTCCGCTCCCCCGACAGTAACGCGCCCGCCGCCGCAACGGCGCTGGCGTCGTCGCGGGGAGTTAGATGTGCAACCTGCCTATTGCGCTGAACCTCTACTCGCGCCCTTATTTTACTCTTTTTGGTTATAAATAAATTAGTTTTTAAGTACTAGAAAACGCAGATGTAGGCTTCTATCGACACCATAGTCTCATATGAACATCAGAGACAAATCCTACACTCGCTGCACAGAGCATGCAGTCAAGCTCGATATATTCTCCTCATATAACTAGTACACCGTAACCGCGATGGCCGATGTGTAAAAGAATTCGATATGTATGGAAAGAACGCACTAACGGTCTTTCACAAAAAAGCAAAAAAATAAAGAAAGAAGGAATTATACGCAATGCCGTGGACATATTAAGGAATCTGTATGGACATATTATTGTATCAGTGTGGTAGTAGACAGCGTGGAGGCGGAAAAGGGAGGTATAAGTTAACCCGACCAGTAGACAATTATTTTCTGTTGCTGAGCTTATGCGAGCTGCGATACATGCGTTGCGCTGTACTGGAGCTGCTTTTGAAAGGAATGCACTAGTTTTGCGAACGCACTGATGAAATGTAGTGAAGGGGCACGTGGCCAACAACAGCTTGACTTAGGACGGTTGGTTTATACTGTGACCCTGCACAAACATATGAGGAAACTAGGGAACAGAAGAGAGCTTTGATTTTAAACTGATTTTTTTTTCAGTGCATGCTAGCTGTTTTTATATACCATAAAATACGCACATCGCCTGCGCAAGAACACTTTGTGATCACATACACTCTAGTAGAACTCACCAGAAAAGCTCTCTATACATCAATTACACGTGTGTGCGTTTGTTTGCCACCTTTGAGATGAAAAATTCCTCCCATATGACTGCTTTGTATTTTTCGTTTTTGCCTTTTTCGCAAATGTCGTGATCTTGACAAGAGCACTTCATTTTAATTTGCAACGCAAAAGGATCTATGTATTTCATGGTGTATAAAAACAGCTAACATCCTCTGATTATAAAATGAGCACTAGATCTGTTTTGTCCCCTCGCTGACACGCTCTTAGCTCAGTATACCCTTCTTTTGCATAGGCTGCTAAATGTCAGTAGGAGAACCCCGGTTGCGAGAGTTTATTTTTGCTTCAGCGCACCATAATGTCTGCGCTAGACCTTTTTTGTCCACTCGCTGTTGCGCTGTTACCTCCGTATATCCATTCCTTCCGTAGGTTGCTAAATCCTAGACGTATATAGCGCCGCTTCCGACTGTTTATCTTTGTTTGAACATATGAGTGGCGGTTATGCCCATCGGTGTATGCACGAACTAGATCAATTTCTATGAATTTAAATTATCTGACTTGAGCTGTCTGATAATTTTCCACCATGCTTGTCGATCCTTCTGGCTAATGTTAACTCTTGCGCCAGACTGTTTCGCAAAGTTTCCGCAAAACAGCCTATAGATGTATATATGAATAGTTAATATGCATGTTTTTTTTTGTGTGCTCTGCTTATTAAAAACTATGCGCGTGAACATAATGTCATATATGCTGCTCAAAACGCACATGCGCTATTTTCCGGCACTGAAACGCGTATACATGAATATATGAAGCTCAACATCTGATTCTTACGTCGAATCTCTCAAGTGAACTTCGGTCATGCTTGTCTCGATCGGATCTCAATTGTTATATGCAGCAGGCTTCCAAAGACGCCCGGCCGATATCAACAATGAAAGGCTGCGGCGTAGTCGACGTCGCCTCCAGGACAGCAGAAATGACTCAATGTTTCTTGTTAAATAATCTTTCTGGGCAAATATCGCGCCCGCTGTTGTCAGGCGATTCTGATGAGCGGCAAAATCGGCGCCACATTTGCCGGAGAAAGTTATCGGCTAGCCGACGGGGGCTCTAAGGTGGCATACTTGGCAGAGTATCGCCGATAAATGGCGTCGGCCAGCCCATATTGTCTGTAGAAAGGCAAAATCGGCGCCATAGTTGCCGTTGAAAGCCATCGCCTCAGCCGATGTCGGCAGTAACGCGGCATAAGCGGCCCCATGTTGCCGATTACAGTCGACGGCCTGCCGATACCGGCGGGGCAGCGGCTATATTAGCCCGACGTTGCCAGTCATTGACGGCGGCGTGGCCGATACTGGCCCGCTGTCGGCAACATTAGGCCGTGGATGGGCCGAAATTTGCCGCCATAAAACCGATATCGGCCCTACGTTGCGTGTTGCCTGGGGCACGTTCAACTTATGTGTTTTTGCCGTAAAGAACACATTAAGTTAAAAACATACTAAAGCGGAACAAAACGAGGACATAGAAAGAAGCACACAGGACGACCGCTAGCGGTCGTCCTGTGTGCTTCTTTCTATGTCCTCGTTTTGTTCCGCTTTAGTATGTTTTTAAGTCAAGACCAACTAGCCCAAATTTCAGCGTTAACTGGAACACATTAAGGCCATTCCCCTTTGTATTAACAATATTACTCGCTAACCTGTTAAGTTCCAAATCCCTGCACAAGGCAGCCGTTTCGCACTTCACCTTGGTGCCACTAGGTCTCAGAGCCTCGAAGTTATTTCTGATCGCCTCCTTCGCTCTTGTGTTGTAGTCCCCTTGTTCCGTTGGGTATCGTTGCGCATTCAACGGACGAACACAGAAAAGAACAGGCAGAGTAAACGGAAAGAGCGCAAACTATCAACTGATTTTATTGATTCGGTCATAGCATATATATGCATGTCCCAAACAACACGAGAGAGGGAAGAGAGGAGGAATCACAAAATATACAACCTCAGGTCAAGAAGCCGCGCCGAAAATCGCTTTCTGCTCTATATAAGGTTACAGAAGTGTCACTGACGCAGTTATCGCCAGCATCTTTAATATGAAAGGCTTCCAGCAGCTCGCGAAGATTTTCCAATTCGTGCCGCCTCACCAGAAGCACCTTTACTATGGCCTCCTGTGTACTAATGGATCTGCACCCGCAATTTACGGTCTGCCGAAAGTAAACAAGCCAGGCATTCCGCTACGGCCCATCGTTGACTTCACGAGGTCACCGCTGCACCGACTTTCGGGTTACCTACACCAAGTGTTGGGCCCGCTCGCCGGAAAGACAGCTACACACATTGCCAATTCCTCACCTTTCGTGGAAAGAGTGCGCGACATTACTGTGGATGAAGACGACGTCATGGTGTCCTTCGACGTCAAATCGCTCTTCACTTCGGTACCTGTCGACTTGGCCGTAGCAACATGCAGAGAGGTCCTGTTGGCGGACGAAACGCTCGCGGAGCGCACCCCGTTGGAGGTAGCGGACTTGTGTGAGCTACTGGAACTTTGCTTAAGCAACACCTACTTCACTTACCGCGACCAGTGTTACAAGCAGATCCACGGAACTGCCACGGGGGCCTCCATCTCCGTTATTATGGCGAATTTGGTCATGGAGGTGATTGAACAGAAGGCGCTCGCCAACTTTGTTCCCAAGCCCAAGATATTCGTGCACTACGTGGACGACTGCTTCTGCATTGTCAGTAAGAATGATGCCCCACGGCTCCTGCGTCTTCTCAACTCTACAGAAGCCGCCATACAGTTTACCGCGGAATATGAGTGTGACGGCAGCCTTCCTTTCCTCGATGCGCAGGTGAGCCGTACCGGGCCTAGCCTTTCGTTTGCTGTGTACAGGAAAGCAACGCATACCGGACACTACCTGAATTTCAATTCGTCCCACCCAGCCTGCCACAAACAATCCGTTGTTTCTTCACTGGTGACGCGGGCAACACGCATTTGCTCAAGTGACGACGCAATGAGGAAAGAGCTGCAAACAATACATCGAGAACTATTGACGAACGGGTACCCGAAAAAGTTTATTAAGAATGTTGAAGATCGTGTCCTCCATACCAAGCCATCCCAGGGCAGGTCGTTTCGAAGGCGCGCCGGCATCCCATATGTTCCTGGAGTCAGCGAAGCCCTAAGCCGTATCTTTTCAAGATATGACCTTCGCGTTGCTCACATACCGTCCGACAAGCTTAGGAATCAGCTTTTGAACGTTAAGGACCGCTTAGACAGCAAGCGATACCCTGGTGTTGTCTACAAGGTGCCATGCGCAGACTGCAGCTGCAGTTACATCGGCGAAACCGGCAACTTCACCAGAAGATTAAAAGAACATAAAAGGGACGTGGCCAACAACAAGAAAGCGTCAAACACCTTGGCTGAGCATGCCGATAACCACGGTCATCTCATCGATTGGGACAACGCCGCTATCATAGCTAAGGAAAAGAATTCGACCACGAGACTGCTTTTGGAATCTGTTTTTATCCAGACAACTGAGGACACTATCAACAGGACAGATGGGAATCTACCCGCCAGCTACATCCGGTCATTACGTGACATTTTGGCATAAAATAGCGACATACGGCTCTTGCCTGCTTAGTGTGAACAAGGAACCCGTACGGGTCCCGAAACGTCTCTGTGTGTTTTTTCACCTTGACTTGGTCAGTGACTGCATCTACATCCTCATCATGATACCTGACCAGACGAACTTTCGTCGAACTCTTGACTATACTCTGCAAGATGCTGTTGCTACGATCCTAAAATGCTTTGCAATGTATTTTTGGTGCTTGTTTTTGCTCTGTATAGGCATCTCTAAATAACTACAATGTACATTTTTTGTTTTCAATTTGTTTATTTCCCTAGCTGTATTTGTATTTCTTATTTCTTTGTATTTCTTAATGTTATTTCTATTATTTATTTTGTACTTGTCCCCCTTACTGAATGCCCTATTGGGCCCTGTAAGGTATCAAGACTAAATAAATAAATAAATAAATAAATAAATAAATAAATACGGATGCATTCTTTAATAGTCTCACTCCTTCATATTTCTTTTTTTTTCTTCTGTGGCTTGCCTTGCCATCTTTGCCGCCACTTCTCCGCCCCCTCCCCCACCCACCCTTCCTGGCGGCCGCTTTGAACCGCGGTGGCATTGTTAATCACTACGCTCGAAAAAATGAGCAACCACTTATGGCCATGTCCATGGTGGGTAGAATGAGGAGGTGACGCCAACGGGAGCTGCAAGCCGCTCCTCCGTTTCAAGCAATGCGTAGGTCGCGCTGCTGGCCCTAAGGCGACCTGCGGTATGCGCAGCTCGCCGCAGACCTGCCGGGAGTTCATTGCGTGGACATTGCAGTGATGCTGTTGCAATTACTGTTTTAGCCTAAAAAAGCTAATTGAGCGAGGTGACAGCTGACAGAATGAAATTCCAATAATTAAAAAGGGATTAAATTAATCTTTTTTAGCCGTGGGGAAAGATCCGCGACGTGGAATCTGCACGACTAAAGACTCATTTGTGGATCCTTCCGGTGTTTTGGTGTGCAAGGCGTCAGATTAATCCTCAGAAGAAAATGACCGGGGTTCTGAAGAAGCAAAAAAAAAAGAAACAGTAAAACTTTATTGCACACCAGTGCATTCTTTTATGCCGAGAACCTGTTTTTAGTGGAACCACCATCGCCACCTTAGCCGATGCATCATCATTGAAGACCGCTGTAACAGATCATTTTTACAGCGTAAGCTGTCATGAGATCACAGCAACGTTCGTTTTTGCGCCGTAGTTGTCCGCCGCCGCCGCCGGTGTCCGTAACCACTATCGCTGCAAATTTTAGAAAAAATAACCAGGACCGACGAGTATTCCAACTTGTCCTCTGCCTGGATTCGAACCCAGGCTCTCTGCGTGGCAGTCGAGCGTTCTACCGTTGAAAAATCATCGCTAAAAGACCTAAACAGGTGTAACGTCTGCCGCGGAATCGCATTAAAAAACGTAATGTTACGTTAAAAAATAGTAATACACCGTTACACGACGCGAAAATGGATTGTATAACGAGGTCGAGGAATCATTTGAAAGAACACAAGGCTGCATGCTTTGTAGCTCTGAACCCATTACGGAGGCACTGGTAATTATGGCGTAGTGGGTAGTTCTCTACTTGGCAAAATGATAAGTTATGGCGCAGGAGATACCTACCACTTCTACTTGCACTTTCCTCAAGCGTTTAAAGTGGCCTCTAAGAAAGTAGCTCCTCCAGCTTACGCTGTCACTGTCCTGCGGTTCCGCGCAGGCCTGGCTCTTTTTAAAATTACTCGAGAAGTTTTTTTTTGCTGCTGTTACTGTCTATCTTATCCTAGCTTGTTCTTAGAGGCTTGAATGTTGATTATTTGCACACCATGTACGCCCCCCCTCTGTAATGTCCATTGGGCCCTGAGGGTATAATAAATAAATAAATAAATAAATAAATAAATAAATAAATAAATAAATACCATCAGGGTCAAATAAAAATACGTCAAATTTACACATGTTCGTGTCAGGATAGACAAAGAAATATTAAAACATTGCGCTTACTTCGCACTACGAAATACGAAGGTAAAGCTATGGGATGCCACTAAATTAAAAAAACAAAGAATCAAACTTTATTGCATAAAAGAAAAAAGACGATATGCTACTTAGAGCATTTCATCTATCCTGCTTCGCATTCCGCTTGCTGTTCTGGACTTTGACATGAAAGTTGCGCCTATTAAATACATTGCTTGAGTTCTGCGTGCTTCGCCTTGACTGCATGCTGCGTGCGTCACTACCGCGTGACAGTATGGAATCCTAGGCCTTCAATGTTTGCAAAATGTCGCCGGATGGTGACGAAGAGACGGATATCTTCGTCTGATGAAGAACCTGGCGTTGGGGTTTGCTGGTGTTATATCGCGGCAAAACACCACCCCACAACTTAAGTGTACCTGTTGTCCGTGCCAACTTGAGATATATGGCGCTCTGTATAACCTCTTCCGTCTTTTTCATTCGCTTTTCAATTGCTACATTTCCCTTATAATCGTTTATTCAAATATTTTTTCTACTTCGCTCACATACCATTTTCCTCCTTCCCTTTCGTTATTTCATAGCTTGGGTGTCGTTGCGGAAGATTTGGTGCCTTAGGTAGCATATGAGGGTTTTATTGGGCAGCATCCACCTCGACATAAGATCACGTTCTACATGATGCCTCCTGGCAGTAAGAGTGTGCTATACTTGCCGCCATGGTTACGAGTGGCGCTGCCTAACACTCCCAGGATTCCATATATACATAAATACCCAATACAGTGGACGTGGGGACGACCGCCTTCGTAGCTCAGCGGGTAGAGCATCGGACGCGATATCCGAACGTCGTGGGTACGGTTCCCACGGAAGGCAGGTTTGTCTTTTCGTCCACTTTAACTCCTTTCTACTTACCCCAAAAATTACAATATCATAATTACGAATCGGAATAACTTCTCCTATGCTTTCCTAGGCTTCAATGTTTGTTGTTTCATTAACTTGTTTGTGTATATATACAGGGGGAGAGAGAGAGGCCACAGTTTCGACCATTGGACAGGTATTTTCAGAGGCATACAGAAAAGTGAGGCGCTAGCTGAGAATCTTATCGGAAGTACATTATCATTAGTATAAACCTTAAAAAAAACAGCGGTCCCAGAACAGATCCCTCTTGGACGTCTGATGTTACGGTTTTTTCAGTAGAATTAACACCGTTATCACACCGTTAAAGTTAGTTTCAAATCGAATTGATTATAGATGGCTGACCCTCAAAGCGTTGCTCTGTGAAGTACAGTTATGGAATGTAAGGTGTTTATTAGGTGCAACTAGACGCAGCCCTGCGGCAACGGTCTTCTCCAAAAACTGGCACGGACCTCAAGCACGAGCGGCGTCTTCTTCAACAGAGCGATCAAGAGAGAACCCCACTGTAAGGCCCCTGAGAGGATGGCCCACTACAAGGTTCCAGTTCTTCTTTACAGGAAGTAAATCATGTTAGGCCCCAGGTAAGGAGAGCACAGACATTGAAACAGAAATCATAAAGCTCTTCCCTGACAGAGACATGTGCATAAAGAGCAGTACACACGGTTCCGTTACTCATCACGAGGAAGAAACATCTCGCCACATTTCCTTACATCCTCCGTGGCAGTCCAGTGTTAAAAGTAGACAACCATAAATATTTAGGCATTATTCTCAGCGGCAACCTTACTTGAACACCACACATAACAGATATTACAGAAAAGCGCTTCGTAAATTATGGCTTTTAAAAAGCAAGCTGAAAGTTACGCCCTCTAGCATAAAGCTATCGGCTTACAGGACTTTCATTATATCCAAACTAGAACATGCTGCAGTTATATGGGACCCTTTCACAAGAAAAGATATGCTTCTTGAAAAAGTGCAAAGTAAGGCAATCAGATTTATTTTATTGCGATAGCATTTACACGGACAGCCTCGACGGGTCCCGTATAAAGTCCCGTATAATGTCACGTATAAAGTCCAGAATGATGACCCCCCACGCATCGTACTTTCTACAACCGCGTAAAAGCGCGCGAATGGGGTCGACGAATGCTGCTGAAGAAGAGATCAACCGATCCCGGTCCATCGCCATCGCTCGGAGAGCGCATGTGATTAAATCCCCTTCCAGGAAAGTACCGCCAACCCCTTCTCTCCTCCTCCTAATTTCTCCGCCTCTCTCTCCCGCCTGGCGCGGTCTCAATGGTGTCGCCGCCTATGTGCACAGACTGCGGGAGGTGGAAACCCTCGCACACCTTCTGTGTGGCTGCCCTGTCTTCGCCTCCGCTCGAGAACTCCCGCGTGCACAGACGGCGGGGAGGTGGAAACCCTCGCACACCTTCTCTGTGGCTGCCCTGCCTTCGCCTCCGCTCGAGAACAGTTGTGTGCCAGATATCCTATACACGGCCTGTCGTCCTCAACACTACGGGACTTGTTGCACCCGGCTGGTTGCACTGAACGTCGCCGCTCCGCTCTTTCCGCCCTCCTCAACTTCATCAAGGACACGGGGTTGGCCGGGCGGCTATCACAAACTAGCGTGTGTTTTACGGGCCGAGCTTGATGTGTACCTGTGCCTTGTACAGTATGGTGCCTACTCCCGTGTCTCCCTCTTCTAAGTTCTACTTTATCTTTGTTTCTCTGCTTTAGTCCCCCTCCCCCATCCCCCGCACAGGACGGTTGAGGTGTCCTCCTCGACGGGAGGCAGTTATTATCCTGTGCTTTTCTCTTCTTTTCAAATAAAGAATCTCTCTCTCTCTCGCCGCCTATGTGGGACCTGCCACAGCACACGACGGCTGACACCCTATCGGTGGAAATACGCGGAAAAGTTCTTTAGTACCCTGCGGAGCATTTCCTGGGTCCAGATTTTGCTACGTCAGTCAGTGAATGGCGTTAGTAACGTCGTGTTGAAATCGCGCAAAAAAGAATAAAGAAGTACAATTATTTAAGACGTAAAAGTTTCGCTCGCACAGGGCCTGTGTTGGTAAAGCATGACGCATGCACGCGGTACGTGTAAACAAGCGCGAATTAGCGCGTGGTTACAAAGGTCCCAGGTTTCTAGTGCGTAGATTTATGTTAACGTGCTAATTCGTAGGTTGAATTACGCACATGCAGAATACCTTCATTCAGTGGGAATACCATCACATAGAGGGAAATATTCCAGCCATCTTGGCTGAACAATGTTCATGAAATAGGTCGCTGCTTCGCGCTGTTTGGATGATGCACGAGTGCTGGAGCATTCAAAGTGCACATCCTCCCCAGGTGACCTCTGTTACCCACAAACATATACTACGACCTCACTAATAGCGAGGTCACTTCCAGAAGTTAAAAGGTTAAACACATCACACTAAATCAACACATGCGGGAGTACATTCACGCTAAGCGACTGCATTTGGTGCTAACTTCTGGTCGACCTGAACAAGTTGCTTTGAAGTGACAGGCCAGCGCAAAATGAGAGCACTGTCGACGCGAAACACAGCCATAACACGAAGTGAATCCATTCTAAGAAAAATCAGCGTGTTCAAACAACACACAGCATCGCCAGGCAAGCCGCATGCATCTTCTGTGCAGCACTACCTATGAAGCAGAGAGAGAGTGCATCAGCTGAAGCGTACTAAAGAATACGCACAGCATATTGTCAGAAACGTACGTTGGGGTCATGAAATATGGGACTTATTTCACAAAGCCTCGCGCTTTTTGCAAATGGTCGGTACGCCCGATCCTGTCGATTTGCACTTTTCTTTGTACGTCGCGTTTGTCGAAATGAAAAAAAAAATGAAAGTTTAAAAGCCTTTCCCGTAACCTCGTGGCTTGCGACATGCGAATGCGCAGCAGCACGGCCATAGAATACAGTTGTCCCTCCTTAACACGTTCCTCCTAACATCGCAACGCAGTAACAGGTACTCAATCAACCAGTTCGCGAGCACAGCACCGTCGTGACGCAGGTCCGCAAATGGCGACCGGAACCCGGTGGAAAGAAAAAAATACAAAGGAGCGCTCGCCTTCTTCCACGTGACACGAATCGGCCAATAGGGAGCGGAGGAGGTTGGGCGCAGCAGGTGGCAGGGAGTAAACGCCGGGGAGAGCGCGGTGACGAAAAGAACAATGAATGGCGCTACTTTTAAAAAGTTGAGGGGCTTTAGCATGCGATGACATCAACCCGCTCAGGAGGCCTGCGTCGAAGCGGAGGGGAAGCACGCTGTCCGTCTTTAACGAGCATGAAAAGCCGCGAGGGGGTGGAGTCGCGCGAGCGACTGTGTACCTGGCACGGTCGCCGTCGCTGGCGCGTCTTGGCAGCCATCAGACGTGCTGTGTACTGCGTGCCTTGGTCACCTGCTCCGTTCCAGGCGCCTCGCATTCGCAATGCCGGCAACGACCTCGTTACATATCACTCACGCCAATGCGTCTACAAGTGCAGGAAGGAGCGCTCTGGCTTGATGTCGCTGTGCTGGTCCAAGTTTCTCGATGGTGCAAAGTGCACGCTGCTTGGCGCGGTCGCGCGGTGTGAAGCACATGCCAGGAGATATCAAAACAACATGACAGCTCGCAGCTGTGCTGGGCCGTTGGCTCTGCCGCTCGACCGTGACATGCTTACTTAATAAGCCTGTGTTCATTGCAATCCGTATTCCACCCAAAGCTGCTAGTCTTAATTCGTAGATTATATCATGCATTGCTATCGCACTCATTTCTTCACCTTTCTGGCGAAACTGTAATTCTTTTTAAGAAGTATCCAAGACTTGACTCGCTTAGTACATTAATGCAATTATCCAATATTCCTTTGTTATAAAGAAGAAAGGTAAGTCGTTCAACGTTTTTAATAATAAATTACGTCGCGAAAAATTGCATTAAATTTACTTTGTTGTGTCCAACCAGCCATTGCTCGGACAGCCCATCGTAAACTTGATCGACCATTGGTACCCATATTTGCACGAACTAATGCATACAAACACAGTTATTTTCCCAGATCAGTTAAAGAGTGGAATTCACTGCCTGAGGAGATTTTCTCGACTCTAAATTTCGCTAATCATGGGAAAAATTATCCCTTTGTGTATAGTGTTCAAATGTGATGGAATCTTGTTGCTGTTTCACAGACATGTTCTCTTCTTTAGCGTATCGATTAGTGTTTTATGCAACGAATCCATGTTTTCTCATTGTTGCTCTTACGATTCACTTATTGTTTCTCTTGACCCTCCTCCTTGGACCAAAATGCTGGCCCGCAGTATGTTTACGTAAATAAATAAATAAATAAATAAATAAATAAATAAATAAATAAATAAAATATGTTTAAATTACTGCACGGCTTCGACTTGGGCCATTTAGGCGCAAGAATGCTTTACGTATGTATAGGCTGGTCAAGCTGCTATTGAGCAGCTTTTACCTGCAACCCCTCCATCTGTACTGTAAGATGGGAAAATAAAACTGAAATTGAAAAGTTGAAATATAAGCAGCGCAGCGCCGTTGCCCGTAAGTTACGGCGGGAAAAACACCACTTTGTACTGACCCAATGATATAACTATGAACTGCTCCTTTGACAGGCATCTTTGTGTTGTCCTTAGTTCCATAGGCGTGCTCAAGGTCCCTCATGAGAGGGTGCCATTTCTCACCACGGCCTCCCCCCATCCGGCCGCTTAGAAAATTACCTATGCATTGCGCAAGGACACGCAATGCTTGCGATGATGGCCCTCAGAATCATTACATTTCTTAAGTCGCAATTACAGCTGCGCGATTGCGTCTTACATTAGAAGTGGGGCGTATGCGAATTCTTTATTATGTTACACAAGTGGAAAGCCTAAAAGCATCCGAAGTGTCACAAGGACCAGTTGCTGAGAGAGCGGGACCCTGAGATACTCAAAAGGACAGAAAGTTGAGCGAGTTGGTAGCAGTCCATAATCAAAAGAAGAGGCGTGCAGGACACGGACACAAGGAGAGCAGTGAACACCATGAACGCCGACTAACAACTGATGCAAAGCACAGAGGCGAAAGAGAAAGAAGACATACAGCTTATCTGCGCATGCTCGGAATGGTAGCGCCACCTGTCAATCGGTTACACGTGCCGGTCTTACACATGCAGAGAGGAGATAGAATGGAGGAGGTTACACAGAGAGGAGATAGAATGCCTTAGGAGTTGTCTATCGCGAAGACCGGCACGTGTAACCGATTTACAGGTGGCGCTACCATTCCGAGCATGCGCAGATAAGCTGTGTATCTTCTTTCTCTTTCGCCTCTGTGCTGTGCATCATTTGTTAGTCGGCGTTCGTGGTGTTCACTGCTCTCCTTGTGTCTGTGTCCTGCACGCTTCTTCTTTTGATTATGGACTCTGAGATAGGCAGGTGGACATCGTTCACCGCCCGAAGGGGCTGTACGTGACGCAACTAAAGGTATTGTTCCTAGTTTTCTAAATGTCGTCCGAAACTTTGGGCTCTAACGTAGTAGCCAGGAGGGGGAGGAAGCATGGCCCCTTTGCCTTCACCCCCTTGCCGTGTGCGAGCCTATGCTCGCTTTCTAGTAATAAAGATATTGGTTCGTGACCGGTGACCACTAAATGCGATCAGAAGCAACGAGACAACCTTGTCATCATTTGCACATCACATTTCAACATGCCCTGAGCAACGTTGAAATTTAAGCAGCGCATCTTTTCTCCTGCAGGCACTTTCCGTTCTACTACTACAACAAGACCTACCAGATTCCAGGAACAGCTAACCATACTCTGGAAATCCTGATGCTGGACACGGTGTTGCTGTGTGGCAACACGGATCCTGAGGACGAGGAGTCTCAACCTATGGTGCAGAATAGAAACGAGGCACTGTATAACAGGCAGTTCCGTTGGATCAACAAGAACCTTGCACATTCTAAGTGAGTCATCTGCGCTACGCTCTCTCTTTTCAGCGGTAACATGTGATCGTGCTACGTATAAGTAATTATTTCGAAAAAAAAAGAACTGGGGAACGGTGCACATCTGCACGGGCTCCGTGCCGGTCGGATACGCGGAAAGCTTGCACCCTTCCCGCTACTTACAACTTAATCCTAGAAGAAAACGAGAATCGGCCTTCATGGTGCATTATGCTAGGCCACAACCTCCAACACGATGTCACCCAATCAACATGCGCGGTCCTCAGGCACCAGCGGCTGCATCACATCTGAGTACGGCGGCAATCATCCCTGCGAAGCAGCGGAGTGCGCTAATAATCACTACATCCCCAGAATAATCACTACATCCGCCACTAGAAACTCAATATTGCAACGTTAAAAGCATGGTCAGTTTCAAGTAAAGCTAGGCTGACGGAGGTACTTGAGGAGTTAGAAGGCTTTAGGTGGAATATCATTGACCCTAGCTAAGTTCAAATAGGAGGCATTACCAAAGAGCGGACATGTCCTCTGCTACAGAGGGCTCATGAATACAAAAGGAGGAAAAAACTAGAATATGGCGTAATGTTTTCAATTCCCAGAGATGTAGCCGGCAATGTGGATGAAATCTACACAGCAGTGCTTAAAGGCTAGCATGCACAGTGATATAAGTGGTATAAACTTAAAATAAACCGCGGATGTGCTCCTATACTCTCAAAAAAAGTACGGCTACTTGCTGACTTTGTGGTGGTAAATGCTTGTCACAACATTCACGACCTAAGTAGTAACTGCAGCTAGTAAACGACAAGGTAGTAACGTTACTACCATGTCATTTACTGCCAGCAGCTACTGCCTATAGGTAGGAGTAGTAACCAAAGTTGGTAACTATACTACAATGGCAGTCTTATCGGGCTTATTTTTATTCGGTTTATATTTGGTGTTTGCATTTCTATATCAAGTCGACTGTATTGCAAAGGAATAAAAATGAGCGGTAAGGGATTGTCCGGTGACATTGATCGGTGCTGACTTACACTGTGGTACACAAATTAACGATCGCTAACTACTGCATGTGATTAGCCCCGTGAATACGCGTCACGTTGAAGTGTTTAGGTAACAGCTTAGATAGAAACATGTTCGGATCAGAAACCACAGCGACCACTATCGCACACAGAAGGTCAAAGCTTCTACGCGACATATCCCAGCTATCCTAGCACACAGCATATGCCAGCATATCCTAGCACACAAAGGACTTATGGCGTCTTCGAAATAGATATCCGAGACATTAACGACGTAGCAAAAACGGCACGTGGAAGAAGCTTTAGTCTAGGATGCGTTGTATATCTCGTCTAATGTCCGGCTTGCACATAAAAGAGACGTTTCCTTAACGTCTTCGAAACGTCTTCAAAAAGCTGGTCTTTTCCACGGCTTTGAGGAGACTCCAATAATTCCATTTAGCAGGATTTCTCAATCCGTTTAGAGATTTACCAAAGACGTCATCAAAAAGCTGTTCCTGAAACGATAGACGTAATCTGAAAAAGAAACAGCAATCGTGCTCGGGAACGGGGCGCGCCCACCAAAATTATGATCTGGTTGCCACCCTCAGAATATATAAATGAAAATCTGACCTTAGGGCTAACGCCTTAGAGGTTCAAATGACGACAAGGCATTTTTTGCACCCTTAAAGCATTAACTCTGCGGTTCTGAAGGTGTCAACGGTGTCATAATTTAGGGGACACAAAAGGACAGAAAGTTGAGCGAGTTGGTAACAGTCCATAATCGAAAGAAGAGGCGTGCAGGACACGGATGAAATGTGTCCTGCACGCCTATTCTTTTGATTAGGGGACACCACCGATCCGCGGACGCCGTTCCTGCTCTATGGTAGTAGCTGCGACCTCCTATGTTACCAGCCCTACCATAAGCTTTTCGGTTGGGGGGTAGTGCCTGCTGAATACTTTCGTAGTTACGTCCTAGGAAGAAGTCCTGGCGTCGCACTTGCCTGGAACTCTTTTTTTTTTCTGGTGGTTAAAAGCATCAGCACTGAATGAAGCAGCGCAAAAATAGTGCAGTAAGGTAGGCAAACAGTTGTCTGCAAATGCTTCATCAGTCTTAGCATTTAAGTCACAATTAGTTGTCATGAATAAAAAATCAATCTAGCATATGTACTTTGTAGAATATGAAGTAAGTCTACCAAAAATAGTAATGACATATCTTTCTACAGAATAAGGACAGACAGTTTCTTGGCAAACGGCCTAACAAGGAGGCCCCTCTGCCAATGGTCATGAAGTCAAAACACTGCTACATCAACATTTTACTGAGAAACTAACTTGTGAGAGTTTAAAAAATGAGAGAACTGCGAGAAAAATGAAAGCACGAATATTCTAAACAAACTGAGGAAGAAATAGTTTGAATACATTTGGAAATAAATAACGACTAGAGGCTTATGGACAGAGCACTAGTAGTCACACAATAATCAACAGCCAAACGACTCTGCGCTTTTCTGTATGAGAGCAGCGCATGCTGTTATATGAGCACAGACAGAAAATGAATGGCTGTGTGATAGCCGCTTTCAGTCATGTTATGCAGTATCTTCACCACATAAAATCAATTAATATAAACAAAAGAACTAACATAGGACTCAGATATGAAAGTGAAAATTTGCCTAGGGCATCACCTGATGTAACTTACAAGCTTTAAAAGACAGCCAAAGGCATCAATAAAGTAACAATGAATATTGACCAAAGTGACCTTCAAGGAAAGTAGCGCATGAAATATTAACAAAATTGATTGAATGAGCAACATCATAATGCAGTGCACGATCTGTCACAGCGAGCAACGTTACATCGAAGGAACCTCAGTTTCATAATGAAGCGACATACTCACCTACTTGAAGTCGAATACGCAGGAGACAGTGTTGGGGCGACGAAAAAAAGGGCAATATTCTCACTTACATATACAAAATACAAATATGGCTTTCTACAAAGCACTGTATTACGTACATCTATGCAAACATGACATGAATGGTTATTATACTGGCAAGCATCATTTGGAAACCAAAAAAGAAAAAAAGAACAGATTTTGGCACAGCGCATGAAGCTACTCTTAAAATAACCTCAAATAACCAGCAGGTATACATGTGCAGCACCAAGCTCAGAGTCTCCGAATTTTACCTTGTTTCACATAAAAAAGCTCATACTATACCTAGTCATTACACAAAACACTTCGAATGGCCAACTCCTCTGAGCGTGCAACCTCTACCAAACGCGCAACTAGTTCACGTTCACAGTCATCGAAAACTAGCTGTAGTGTTCAAATTTAGTGCAGTTGATGAATACAATCCTACTGGCATCATACGACGCGCTGAAACCGCCTTCGCGGAAATGCTTTCGGTGTAGAACCGCGGTCGGGCTGTGGTAGAACGCAGTTGGTCACTGGATCAGATTGTCCATACAACCGATTAAACCGCATGTATTCCTGCAAAGGAAAATAAATGGGGCCATTATTTCCTATAAAGCTGTTCTGCAACTGGGTTTTGAGGAACAATATGTGAAATGCATCTCTGTCACAGACATAGCGACCTTTACAGGAAGAGCTCTTAATATCCTGGAACGTGCAGAAACACTCAGTGAGTTTTCCTCGAGTGCCTGCTTCCTCTGAACTGCTGCCTGCAAATATAAATTTAATGAACTGTAAAGCAGGAGCACAGCTGTCGCCACGAAGCCTTTATTTGGCTGAGCCACGCGCTGCACGAAGATGACGCTGGCAGTGATGATGGTTATATACAGATGAAGATGACGAGCGATGAATATTTTGCTCACACGAATACCCCCCCGCGCGGAAGCGGCCATCCTGGCCGCTGTTTATAGCGGTGAGGTACGTCGGATGAGGGGTTTCAGACGGGAAACATGGACAACCTCAGTGCCACGACAGCGGCCGTCGGAAGGCATGATAGAGGGAGTGACATGATAGTTCACCGGTGAAGTTTGTTCGAGCACCACGTAAGGTCCGATAAAACGTGATTGAAACTTTGCACACAGACCGGGAACTCGGGTTGGGGTCGACAACAACACTTCGTCTCCGGGGTGGAACAAGACGACGCGGTGAGATGCGTCGTAGCGAGCCTTGCGTTCTTGTTGACTTGCCTCGGTGTTGAGGCGGGCACGACGGCGACAAGTAGCAAAGCGAGACAAAAACTGCTCGCTTAGCGATGGCGACGAGTGGACGGGGACATCAAAAAAGGAGGCGTCGAGAAAAGATGCTGGTTGCCGGCCATAAACCAGGAAGAAGGGGGAGTAACCAGTAGTGCGTTGGACAGCAGTGTTATACGCAAACGTTACGAATGGCAGTACGGTGTCCCAGTTGGTGTGGTCGGCGTTGACATACATAGATATCATATCGGAGAGGGTACGATGGAAGCTCTCCGTGAGGCCATTGGTCTGAGGATGATAACTTGAAGTTATCTTATGGATGGTGTTACATGTGAGAAGAACGTCTCCGAGCACTTTCGACAGGAAAGCCTTGCCACGGTCGCTCAGTAACACGCGCGGAGCTCCATGCCGCAGAAAGATTGCGTCCAAGAAGAAATTAGCTACCTCTTCCGCAGATCCAGAACGTAGCGCCGCTGTTTCAGCGTACCTTGTCAAGTGGTCGACAGCAGTCGCAATCCATCTCTTGCCGTCACCTGATGTTGGCAGCGGTCCGTACAGGTCTATCCCAATTACTGCGAATGGAGTGTCAGGACAAGGAAGAGGTTGGAGCAGCCCAGCCGGTGGTAAGGTAGGTCGTTTGCGGCGCTGACAGAGCGAGCAAGAAGCGACATATTTTGCTACGCATGTGGCCAGGCCAGGCCAGAAAAAACGAATGCGGATGCGGTCGTAAGTTTTATGAAATGCTAGGTGACCAGCCATAGGGTCGTCGTGAAAGGTCTCCAAGATCTGTGCCCTGAGTGACCGAGGGGCGACCGGAACCCAACGTTGTCCTTAAAGATGGAAGATGTGGCGGTACAAGATGGAGTTCGCAACCTTGAAGTTCTTTAACAGTCGACGGGTCCGAGCATTAGGAGGACGAGATGATCCGTGAAGGCGTTCCATAATGGAGCGGCAGTAAGTGTCGTTGCGCTGGTGTGCCGCAAACGTGTCGGGGTGGAAAGAAGGACGCACATCGAGAGCGGCGAGTGAAAGAACGGCTGAGAATTCGTTCCCAGGCTCGCTGACGGGGCGTGGTGGGCAGGGGATGTCTGAAGGTGACGGCAGCGGGCAACGGCTGAGAGCATCCGCATCATTATGCTTCTTGCCGGGTTTGTATGTGACGTCGAAGTCATATTCTTGGAGACGTAGTATCCAGCGACCTAGACGTCCAGATAGATTCTTTAATGTTGACAGCCAGCACAAAGCGTGGTGGTCGGTCACGACAGTGAAGTGATGGCCGTGGAGATAAGGTCTAAATTTCTGTATGGCCCAAACAACGGTGAGACATTCTTGCTCGGTTATTGTGTAGTTTCTTTCCGCCGCTGTCAGCGTCCGACTTGCATATGCGACCACACGCTCTTCGGAATGCCCGTGTCGTTGTAGAAGAACCGCGCCGATTCCATGGCCACTGGCATCGGTATGCAGTAGAGTGGGCGCGGTGTTATCGAAATGACAGAGCACCGGTTCAGACGTGAGGGCGCGTTTTAAGCTGTCAAAAGCCATTTGGCACTCGTCGGACCATACATACTTCGTTAGGAGTCGGTGGAGCGGTGCTGCAATGACGGCAAAGTTACGGATGAAGCGGCGGAAGTAGGACGCGAGGCCAAGGAAGCTATGCAGCTCCTTGGGGCGTTCAGGCCTCGGAAAGCGGAGGACGGCGGCAATCTTTTCGGGATCAGGCTGAATGCCGTTTTTGCTTACGAGATGGCCCAGTACTTTAATCGTTTGGCTCGCAAAGTGACACTTCTTGGTGTTCAGCTGAAGACCAGCTGTAGGCAGACACGTGAGCACTTCGTCTAACCGGCGCAAGTGCTGTTCGAGCGTTGAAGAAAATATGACTATGTCGTCGAGGTAGGACAAACAAGTTGTTTATGACTATGTCGTCGAGGTAGCACAAACAAGTAATGAATGTTCCAAGCGTTCTGATCACCAAGTTGTTAAGTGCAAAAGAAATGTAGTGTATAAGATTCCGTTTAAATGTGGCAAGTGTTACGTAGGGCATACTGGTCGATGCGTGAATGTTAGGTTAAAAGAGCACTTGGTGAATTTGAAGGGAAGGCAGCTGACACATTTGGCATTACATTGTGCGCGATGTTCATCGAATCTGTGTAGTCCATTGTGTAATCAAACTGATATTCTGTATGTTCATCCTAATCAGACAACGAGAGAGATAGTGGAAGCTTGGCATATATCTAGACTACATCAGTCATTCATCAATAGCACTATATGACAAAGAAATTGACCTGATGAATAAGATGTGACAGCGCAATTGTTTTTGTTGAAGGTTTTTATTTTTTATGTAATGGATTACAAAATGCCGTTGTGCTCATGTGCAGTGATTGTGAGGTGCGTGTCGTGACTATATATATATGTGTTTTCTCTTTGTATAAAGGTCAGTTGACAGTCTGCGCTGGTCCTGTGTACTTTTCCTTTGTGGTTCGTGTTGCGTGCGCAAAAGTAGCATTAAGTTTTCCACTTGAGGCCACGCAGCACAGTGTCCATCATTCGCTCAAAGGTTGCAGGGGCATTGCAGAGGCCGAAAGGCATTACGTTAAATTCGTAAAGTCCTTCAGGCGTGGCAAAGGCTATTTTTTCCTTGTCGGCCTCATGCATGGGGATTTGCCAGTAACCCGAGCGTAGGAGAAATATTCCGCACCTTGTAATGAATCTAATGCATCATCAATGCGAGGCAAATGATATACACCTTTTCGAGTGATTTTGTTCAAGACACGGTAATCAACGCAAAAGCGCACTGAGCCGTCTTTCTTCAGTACCAGAACGACAGGTGACGACCACGGGCTTGAGGAAGGGCGTATGACATTTTTCTCGAGCATGTCCTCGACGTGCTTGTCGATGATCTCGCGCTCGGTGGAAGAGACGCGATACGGCCGACGGCGCACAATAGCAGATCCATCGACGTGGATGCGATGAGTTGCCGCCGAGGTCTGTCCCAAAAGAGGAGAATGTACATTGAACGAAGACTTGTGCTTATACAACAAAGCGAGCAATTGATCTCTCTGTTGCGGAGTCAGGTCCGCACTGATGGTGCTAGCCAGGGCAGGGGCAGGAGCACTGTCAGGGGTTGGGTGTTGTTGCTTCGGACTAGTGCTGACGGCCATCACAGAAACAGGCTGGGTATCGACACCGGAAACTACAACAGCACCTTCAGGAAACAGAATCGGCTCATTTGTCATGTTGAGTACGGCGAGAAGGGCCGTGCCGTTGATGAAGCGGACAAGGCTCGACGCTAGTGCAGTCCCTTTGGATAGGCAACGGGCTGACGGAGCTACCAGAACGTCACCACTGTCGATTGCGTCTGACACCACCGTCAGGAGTTGCTCGTGACCAGGTGGCACCACACATTCAGATACGTTGCGGATACGGTGACCGGACTGCGCTCCGTTGCCGACATCATCAGTCTCCCACATGTGCACGAGGCGTTGTCGGCAAGATATAAAGGCGGCGGCATCACAAAGAAAGTCCCATCCCAGAATTAGCATATCGGCGCAGGAAGGCAGCACTGCGAACTGAATGTGGTGGCGGATTCCATCAATAAAAACTCGAACGGTGCACTGTGCCGACGGCCGAATGACAACATTATTCGCGCTACGTAAAGGAGGTCCACTATAAGGTGTAGTAACCTTGCGTAGACGAGAGCACAAATCAGCGCGCACAATAGAAACAGCGGCTCCCGTGTCAACTAAAGCTTGTACGGGGATACCTTCAGCATACACTAACAACGAATTAGCCGGGAACTCTGGAGGTATTGTGGGTTGTCCGAGCGATGCAGTTTTCCCTCCAAAAACTGCAGCATCTAGTTTTCCGAGCGGTAGTCAGTATAGCGTGGGAGACCGGTTGCAGGGGCGACGTTGAGCGCCGAAGAGGGGAAGGAGAGCGTCGGCGCCCTGGACGGTAGCTTTGAGGTGCGTCGTTTGGAGGAGGCGGTGAGAAAGAACGTGTCTGCGGGCGGCGATGGTACTGGCTTGGAGAGGATGCCCCGTCCCTTTCGTAGACGTCGTAGCCGCGGCGTTCGTCCTGTTGGCGTTTCCGACAAAACCTCGAGATATGGCCTCGTATGCCACAATAATAACATACCGGTCAGGACGAGCGCCAGGGTCCGTAGAATGCAGGGACTGGTGCACGGGGAGCAAACGCCGCTATGTTGCCCTGGACAGGAACAGGCGGCGGGGATTGCACAAAAGCGGGTTGCATGGCCGCCATTTGTGCATAAGTGGCGGGCGGGTTTGACGGCGTCGGTGGGTCAGAGGCTACAGGACACGCCATAGCGGACAGCTCCTCTTTGATGATGTCGCGCAGACTAGTAGACGAGGAGGGTGGTTTAAGTACGGGCGAACAGGAGCCCGGCCGCTTGCAGTTCCTCGCGGATCAGAGCGCGGACCAGCGCACGCAAATCTCCATCCGTAGAAGGTCGGGTGTCACAGGCGTCTGGCTGCAACCGAATGGCTTGCAGTTCGTCTAGATGCTGACAAGTTGCGACGATGTCGTCCACGGTGCTTGGGTTCTTAATTGCCAAGGCGTTAAATGCAACGTGCCCTATCCCTTTGAGGATATGTCGAACACGATCTGATTCTTTCATGGCCGAGTCCACACGGCGGCAAAGGGCAAGTACGTCTTCGATATACGAAGTGTACGTCTCCCCTGGGTGTTGCACGCGCCCGTCGAGCTTGCGCTTCGATACTTCGGAATGTATGTTACGTATACCGAAAATCCGCCGAATTTGTTGGCGGAAAGCAGACCAATCGGCAAAACTGGCCTGATGGTTAAAGTACCAGGTTTTAGCGACGTCGGACAGATAGAAGCCGACGTGCCGAAGTTTCTGAGGGTCGTCCCAGTGGTTGTACACACTCACTCGTTCGTAATCCTCCAGCCACTCTTCTACATCGTCACGCGGAAGACCAGAGAATATGGTTGGCTCTCGCTGCCGGGCGGTGACGGTCCATGGAGGGGTAGCGGGGGCGGCCAGGTGCGCGGCAGCATTGACGCCGGAGGGGCCAGGCTGCTGTTCGTGGCTCATGGCAGTGGAGAGCCGGAGCAAACGGCGACCCGAACGAAGCTCCAGGGAAAATCGTAGAGGACCTAGGGATCGAAAGCACCTTCCACCACTTTGTAAAGCAGGAGCACAGCTGTCGGCACGAAGCCTTTGTTTGGCTGAGCCACGCGCTGCACGAAGATGACGCTGGCAGTGATGATGGTTATATACAGATGAAGATGACGAGCGATGAATATTTTGCTCACAGAACCAACAAACTATGAAGCCTAGAAAAGCATAGGGGAAGTTATTGAAGTTTTCAATTGTAGTATATTTGTGGAGTAGGTAGCAAGGAATTAAAGTGGACGAAAATAAAAACATGCCTTCGGTGGGAACCGAACCCACGAGCTTCGGATAACGCGTCCGATGCTCTACAGTCGAGCTACGAAGGCGGTCGTCCCCCCGTCCCTTTTTCAGTTCAGTTTCAGTTTCAGTTTATTTCGGACATAGTTACATTACATGAAATATGTCCACGAGGCAAGGCAAAAGGAGACTCGTATGCCTCCTGACGAGGCCTTCACCCCGGACTTACATGTCGGACAGCCAGGAGCAAAACCAAAGAAAAATAAGTACAACGCTCATTGCACACCTTATATAAACAAAAATTAACAGTAAAGAACACGTTAGGACAAAAATTATACAAAGTTTACATTGTTCGGGTTTAACAATTATACAAAGTTATACAAACATACAAAATTACATAATTTTGCGTTCATAGCAAATTAATTGTATGTTTCAAGGAGGCAGGAAAAGTAGCTTTACTTGTTTTTTAAAACGAGACATACTTGAGTTCTGATTGGCCAACTCGATTAAGGATGGGTATGCATTCAACAACGAAATAATCTATAGTTTTAGTACCGTAATTAGTTCTTGGCCTTGATCCCGTCAATGAAATAGTTCGAAGGTCGTATGCCACTTGTCTGTTTAGATATTTGTTTGAGAACATGGTACGATCATGTTTGAATTCGCGGAAAATCATTGTTGCCAAAGAAAGCTGTTATAACTCTGAGAATGGTGGTACGTTCAGAGGTTTATACAGAGAGTCAGTTAATGGGGGAGGATGGGAAGAGATCATTTTTAGGCTCCTTTTTTGTAGAGAGGAAACACGTTCAGCATCCGTCTTGTTGCGCGTACCCCAGACTAGGTGACAATATGTTAGGTGGGAATGAATAAAGGCGCAGTATAATTGTTTTCTAACACGCAACGGCAATAAATATTTTAGCCTGTATAACATACCAAGAGATCTAGATAACTTAGCACGAACGTGATTTATGTGCTCAGACCAACTGAGGTCAAACCTAAAAACGACTCCCAAGAATCGGCAAGAGTTTACGGGCGTTATTATATTGTTACAGGCATGTTGTACTTAGCCGATCGGACGATGCGCGCGGACGCTATGGACCAAGCGAAGAGAAGGAAGAAGACTCTCGGCTCGAGTGGTGGGCTTGGCCGGTCAGCGTTGTGGCTGATTTTGTAATATACGTGTCAATAGTGTTCAGCGTCCCTGCCTCATCAACCCCGTAACATTGTGGTGGAGGTGGAACGTTCCCCGTCCCCGTCACGGAGCTACGTAGTGGCCGCGCCATTGACCTTTCGGCCATGCCTCCCAACGACCACACCCCGTCGCCATCTGCGCCTCCGGCGCCGACGACAACGTACGTTACAGTTTCGAACCTCCGTGATCCTGGGACGTTCTCCGCACAAAATGGTCTTGACGTCGACGACTGGCTTTGTTGTTGATACTCAATTTTACGTTATGAGGCAGTGGTTTATTTTTTGGACGAAATATTACATACTGCGTTTTCTTTATATTTAAGTTTATTTTGTTCACATTAAGCCAGGTATGAAGCTCGTTTAGCCAGATGTTAGCACGCTGCTCTAATGAATTTAGATCTGGACCAGAAAGAAAACGTTGGTGTCATCGGCCTACATAGCAATGGCGGGAGTAAAAGGAATGTTAGCAATATCATTAATATATAAAAGAAAGAGCAAAGGACCCAAAATAGATCCCTGTGGAACCCCAAAGATCGGGTATACATGCATATACAGCCTAAGACTCCCAGGATTCTGTACATATATCTATGTACGTATATACAAAGGTCAGTGAGCTCTGCCGGAGCTTGGACGCTCGTGCTAGGTGCCAAGCGAAGAAAAGGAAGAATTTTTTTTTTATTTTTGTGGGGTTTTACGTCCCAAAACCAGTTCTGATTATGAGAGACGCCGTAGTGGAGGTCTCCGGAAATTTTGACCACCTGGGGTTCTTTAACGTGCACTGACATCGCACAGCACACGGGCCTCAACATTTCGCCTCCATCGAAATGCAGCCGCCGCGGCCGGGATTCGATCCCGCGACCCTCGGATCAGCAGCCGAGTACCTTAGCCACTAGACCACCGTGGCGGGGCAAGAAAGAAAAGGAAGAAGTCAGAATAGAACAGCCAGCCGGCGGCAAAGGCGTTGTGTGTATGTCTCTCTCCTTTACAACATATAGTGGTGTTCGGGCCGTCTCCGCAGGGAACTTGATGTACCTGCTGATTGATGCTATAACCGCCGCAATAGTATGTCACTCCTGAGCGTGATACTACACATTACTCATTCGTAGTTTATTTTGGATGCATTCCCATACTCAGCATGTAGAAATCGAGCAACACACATGCCAGGGCTAGGTCAGCTAGTATACCCCCAGGTAAGCGATAATAGCACCACTAGCGCCAATTTGTCCCCTGGTGTTTGGTAGGCCAAACTGTGAAACCAAAAAACAATAAAAAAATTGTTGATGCTGCTATGGCAACGCTTTTGTTGAGAGAGGAGGAAGCGCCGAGCTGCTTGTCGTCTGCTATGCGCTCGACGAGCGCGCGACCACTTGCAATTTTTTTTTCAGGTTGCGCTGCTCATGCATATATGTTTTCGACAACTTTTGTTTGCTATTTTCTCGGACTTTCAGCACATCCACGAAACATTTGTTTATAAATATTTCTCGTTTCAATGCGCACGAGCCAGCAAGCCTTGAAGCGTGACAGTTTTGTTTGAGCAAGGAAACGGTGTAGTCAGAAAATGTGGTTTATTCACTCATTTTATTAGCAACGCATTGCAAACGATAAAACTCAATAGATGCCACAATAGCACAGAGCAGTGTATCCCGTACGATAAATACAAATGTTCGCATTCTGTATCGGTTACGCAAGCATAAAAGAAGTCTTCACACAATTCATTGTTCACAGAATATCGCTGCAGGGGTCACCACGTTTATTGGCTGTACACAACACAATTCTCCAGAAACGACGGTTCATAGTAACACGTTTATGAATAATTAACTGATCATGCAGTTCAGATGACCTGCATGTTGAGCCCAACACTACCAGCCCCTTTTTTTATGAAGCTTGCTAGTGGAAACAACCTTCTATAGCAAGCTAACTTCCTATATAACTCAGGTTGTGCTAATATACCATTACATACTGAGCAAATTATATTTACGTTATAACACTTGGCTATGTTTCTCGATACGTCGCGTAAACCGTAGTTCAAAGCTGTAGCATTGCTAACAGGGCATCATTACAGAATTTTACAGCAGTACATTGCAGTTATTCCTCGCAATTTGTAATGCCCATATATTCTATCACAGTTTGAGCATGAGTGTCACAATCCTAAAACATCAAACAACAAACGACACCCTGTAGACAGAGCTTTCCATTGAGAGAAAAAATGCAGTATAGGTAAGTGTCGTAGGTTAGTCATGATTGGAAACTGGGCTAGGACAGAGTCATGCGCAAAGGTATTACGGAACGTGCACCTTCGGGGCACGGGAAAATGTTCACAAAAGAAACTCCGATCTACAGCATTTAATGAATCAGCCTGGGCAGATACCTCCAGAACAAGCCTACTGTGACCGGTTTTCAAAACATTCCTCTAATATGCCTGAATGGTACAAAGCATTTATTTTATGGAGCTCATAAGTTCAGCTTCGTGCATAATGTTGGAAGCATAGGACAAATATGAGCCGTACTATTATTTTTGCAATTGGCTGGAGGTAATTTGGCATTTGACTTTCGAAGACGCCTTAACAAACCGGTGAAAGCGCCTTAACTTTGCTGGTACACTTGCTTGTGGCACAGCGTGCTTTCTTGACTTACTAAAATATTTCTGACTTTTCTAGAAGAAGCTTCTTCCTCCTCATTTGATATTAAAATGAAATTATGCGTGGCATGAATGCCGAATACTGTTAGTACTTGTGCAACTTCACCACATCAAGTACAAGATCTCAAAATTCGTGTTCGCAGCAGTAAATTATAGCGCAGCAGTGTGAGCTATGAATGTCTGCACAAAGACAATACCTTTCATGCTGTTTGCGCAGAAATCGAAATGCGCGAAAGTGTTTCGTTTTGGCAGGGTTCGCGTAGGCACTTTCGGCGAAGTGGTCCGAACAGAGGCAGTAGCCGTCGTACAGTTGCTCCTGTGCGAGTCCCTCGAGGTCTGCCCTTTTGGCGTAATTTCCCCCACGTCACACCTAGAAAATGAAGCAAATACCACCATGGAAATGAATAAACAACACGTAAAAGCGACACTAATGTATAGAGTGCGAAAAAAAGGAGAAAAGAATGTGTCACAGATTCCAAAGCAAAGGGCAGCTTGGCCTTAGCGCAGGTAACACGAACTTCACGTTACACGGAATGTAAGCAGTCACTGCTACGTAAATGATTTCGGGGGCTTCTTTCTTAAGCATTCAAATGTGGTAGAGTCGCTACATAGGAACTGGTCGTCGGAAGGCTCTAAAGCCGAACCAGTTCGTCGAAGAAGCGCATTCGGCGAACATACTTTGCACGATTTCTTTTCGAAGAAAAAGAAATTAAGAGCCACCGCTAACAAAACCAATGCCGAAGCGAAATTTCCGTCTGCGCGTGCAGCTGGCATCAATTGGCTCACGAGAAACTGTCCACAAGTAGCTTTACGTGCTTGCTACATTACTGAAAAATGCGAAGTGCCAAAGAAACAAGCCACTGTAAAACAGCAACAGCAATCTTTCGGTTCGCCCTGTAGCTCATCTGATAAGGAAAGCCCTCGCTTCTTCGTACCGAACAAAAAGTGTACTTACCTTTCGTCCGCTGGGAAGCGGAAAATTTTCGCTGCGCTGTTTCTTCCCGAGTTGTGGCACCAAAAAGCACCGCAGCACGCCTTCTGTCCTTTTCCTAGTTTCGCTGACATTTTGAGCGCGTTCGTACTCACAAACACCGAAATGCTCACCTTCAACGCACTTTAAAGGAATTTCACACATGCACAGTGAAAACGGCAGAAGCAGACGGACGGAGTGGCAGCAGAATGAGATAAGAGCGAAAGCGCCGCCCGTCGGCGCAACGAATGCAGCGTCTGTATAAATATATAGAGTGTTAAAAAAAGAAAATACCCGAGGACACATTTTATTTCCACACATAATTGCATAACTTTATTCACGCGCAGGTTGCAAAGATAAGGCCACACATGCAAACGTTGCTGAATTTTCGCCTCCTACCAAAACAATGGCGGACGCCTTATTTCTAATACCGAAACCAGTCGAAGTGTCCGGCCCCTGCACATGCTTCACACTTAAAGGGTGAGAGTATTGTTCGAGGCGTGCTTACGTGCTCACTGCGCACTGAGTATGAAAGGGACCCTGCAACACTCTTTGAACACACTGAGCAAACGGTGCTAATCAGTCGTTAAGGCATCTGTGAAAGTGTGAGCCAAATATTATTGCGCTGGAAGCAACAGTGCATTTGCAGTTTTGTCTTAAAGCGAAGCTTTGTACCTCTACCAGACAAGGGTTCTGTCGTGTCCGTCGTTGTAAGCAAAAAAACGATCCCGACGAACCGCTAACAATTGCCGGTATAGCAGTATATCTTACTTGAATTCAGGCATTCAGCGTACAACTAAGCACTCGTTTTCGCAAGAAAAACCACAAGAACAAGCTTCAAAGTGATGAGCCAACATGATGGATGATAAGGGCTGCGGGCAAACAACGGAAACAGGCTCGGCGCGGTCCGTAAGATTAGATTGCAGCTGTTTCAAAGCTTATGCAGCTGCTTGAAAGAGGGTTGACGTCATTCGAAACCCAGCCTAGTAACTGCTTCGGTTCATTTCTAGACTACCCCACTATGGGTAGACCACGGAAAGTAAAGACGGCAGAAGAAGAGCGTGATTATAAGGCTCGGCGGAAAGAACAAAATCGTCTCGCTCAACAGCGTCGTAGGCAAAACCCAGCAGCTCTCGCCTTGATTTAACCTTGGCAAAGAATGTAACTACAGTGAAAACTGAAAATTTGAGTGTATGTCACACCGATCATAAAGCAGTAGTGAACATTGTTGTGAAGTAAATAATAATAAAGGCCGTGGTTAAAGTTACGTTGTAGTGTGTGAAATATCAAGTGCGCCGCAGTCACCGTGAGGGTGGCGTAAAAAGCTTCGCTTTCCAACCACCTTCACAGGGTGGATCGGCGGGCAATTTTTTAATACAGCGCAGAATCGCCTGCTATTCGCGACTCCATCTAAATGCTCGCCACCTAGCGGACGCTCCTGGAACCAGCCGATCCAAGGTCGACCTCGAAACGCGGCATGGTATCGCATTACCGCGCGCTGTAAAACAGCTCTGCAGTTCCTTAATCGACGCCATGCCTCCTCGAAGCATCCCGAAAAAGAAAGAATCCTCATCAAAAGACTTTTGTTGCGTGCCTCAGTGCGTGTCAACGCGATGCAAAGACAGCAACACGTCGTTTCATCGACTCCCCAAAGAAGCCGACGACGCTTCGCGCAGAGCAACATGGATTAGGAACTTGCGCATCGGCAAGAAGGTGACGGGAACTATGCTAGTTTGGTCCAGGCACTTCACAGGCGACGATTTCTTGCTCCCCGGTGAGTACACAGGTTGTGTGTGCGCGCGTTTATTATCATGCGCGCTTTTCGAAGAGCCGGAGTGTAGTTTAGGCAAGCGCGTGAATAGCGACATCGTTTATACGTGTATATCTGGTAACGTTTTCTGAGTGTGCCTATGCTCAACCTGAACCGCGGTAACATTATTGCTGACGTACTTTTGTCCGCATGCATTGTAGTAAGTAGATATAAAGCGAGGGCTTGGCTTAGTTTGCCGCCTTCGTCCCATGCGCGCGCTGCGCCTCGTAATTTGTTTGGTGGTTATTGAGCTAATGTGTGATCATTTAACAGTAGCGCGTTTGTATTTCGAGTTCATCTGGTCACAATTCAGGATTTATTGCGCTCGTTCCAACTTTTGAGCCCTCGACCTGTTCACCGCGCCTCTAAGTTTGTCTTCCGGCACCGCGCATAGAACTGCACTCTCTTAACACGTTTATAAGTGACGCATTTGTACTCAATGGAGCAACACCGCGCACAAGTGCTTGCATCTTTCGGAAAGGCCTGCTACGCATGAACACGTACCTGCCTTCTTCAACTTCAGGCTCGCTGGAAAGGCTCTTTATCCTTAAGAAAATCTGATGCGGGTCTCCGAACAAGTGCCACGTTTGAACGCACAGCGCAATTTTTCACGCTGTTTCGCCGCTCAAATCTTTTGGACCAATTAATATCAGATGTTCGGTAGCATGAACCCTTTCGCATTCGACGAAGCATCGTGATTCGAACCCGCAATCAAGAAACTTTAGCACAGCGCTAAGCGGAAGCGCACAGGGTTACCCTGGATATAGAAGCCATCTTTGTTTTTCTCAGCAATGTTGCCAGATGAACCACTTTTTCTGGAGTTGCGAATTGTTCCAACAAGCGGCATCACTAGCAACATCGACCCACAAATTGCCTGCTCTTTCAACAAGTAACGTCAATGGCGCCACCGACTAGGTCGCTTCGCTCAGCTCGGCCTTCTTAAAGGCACGTACTCAGATTTCCTTTATCTTTTAAATGCAAAATTAACAAATAAATCATTCCACACTATACCTTCCGTGATCGTAAGTTCAGCCAATGCTATATCTGCCTCGGGCAAAGCAGTCGGCGGCCTAGTGACATTCGTTGGAAAGCAGAGCAGGTGAATTACAGCTCTGTTTGAAAGCAAATAAGAAATTCCCTAGTGCACGCAGCTCAATAAGATTTAGCTCACAAGTTCACAATAACCTCCACGACCGTTCGGCATCGTTTGCTATAGAGATTCCGAATCCTGCGGGGCTCCTTTAGTAAATGGGACCTTGCACGATCGATGGACACGCTACGCTATACAAGGACTGCACACCACAACTGCGCAGAGCGTCAATAAGTGTTCGCTCTTGCTTTGATTTCGCCTCAGTAAACTGCCTTCCATGGCCAGGCAATAGTGAAATTAGTACAATGCAACGAAATAGAGCTCAATTGGCGTAGCGAGTAGGTAGCGGCGTAGTAGGAAGGTGTAACACGTTCCACAGAAAACGGCCGAACAGCACCATGGCTTTGATTTAACGATAGCCCCGCCACGGTGGTCTAGTGGTTATGGCACTCGGCTGCAGATCCGAAGGTCGCGGGATCGAATCCCGGCCGCGGCGGCTGCATTTCGATGGAGGCGAAATGTTGAGGCCCGTGTGCTGTGCGATGTCAGTGCACGTTAAAGAACCCCAGGTGGTCTAAATTTCCGGGGACCTCCACTACGGCGTCTCTCATAATCAGAGCTGGTTTTGGGACGTTAAACCCCACAAATCAATCAATCATTTATTTAACGATAAAGGGGAGCTTGAAAAAAAAAGCAGCCGTCGCGCACACACACACACACACACACACACTGGAGCCGCCTGAGGGGCGAGGGAAGGTATGACTGTATCGTGTGTTCTACGCATGCGTCGCATGTATCAGCTAGTTACAGTGACGGACTGCGAAGATTACCTAGCACGTGCCTGTGATGTCGAGGGCTATATATACAGGGGGTGTTTCCTGAATAAAGGGCTTTTTGATTCTTGCATTCCGGCTGAATGATACATGGTGTCAGAAGTGGGATGGCTCGATGAAGGTACGACAGGTTGTCTTTGGCAAAAGTATTCGAGGCAATGGAACTAGTTAAGCCACCGGAGCACCTGCTACTTTCCGGCAACATTGCGAAGAATTGGGACTTGTTCATCCAGAAGTTCGAGCTATTTCTACAAGCGACTGCATCAACGAAAGAGCCAAGGTCAGAAGCCGTGAAGGCTGCGCTGCTCAGTGTGGCCGGCGACGATGCACTTGAAGTGTTTAACAACTTTACCTTTCTGGAAACGGAAAGCAAGGATGACTATGTGACGGTCGTGCGGAAGTTTAAAGAATACTGTCAAGAACAAGCAAATGAAGTTTATGAAAGATACTTATTCCGGTCAAGAACCCAGGATGAAGCGGAGTCCTTTGAGCATTTCCTGCGCGATCTGCGAAAGTTGTCCCGAAGTTACAACTTTGGTGAATTGACCGAGTCGCGACCAGGTTGTGTTCGGTATAAGTCACCCAAGGTTGCGGGAGAAGCTCCTCTAAGTGAAAGACCTTACGTTAGCGAAGACGGAACAAATTTGCAAGGCCGCTGAAGTGGCCAGTCAACAGAACGGGGCGTGGGCCGAGGCCGAGAAACACGTTGCTTTCGTGAAAAAACGCCCGTTTAAATGCATGAAATGCAACCGGCTGCATGAGCGAAGCAGATGCCCCGCGTTTGGAAAGACGTGTATTGTCTGTGGAGGCGCAAATCACATTGCAGTGTGTTGCAGGAAAGGCCCTACAGTAGGTGAAGTCGTCAATGGGCCGGACACTTTCGATATCCTTGACGTAAAGGCTTGCAGTATGGCAAAGCTCGACGGACTGGATCATAAATGCTAAAGTGGCCGACCAGGATGCCTTCTTGAAAGTGGACACGGGCTCCCAAGCAAACTTGCTGCCGTATTCGATGTATCGA
The DNA here is from genome assembly GCA_013339685.2 of Hyalomma asiaticum. Taxonomy (NCBI): domain Eukaryota; kingdom Metazoa; phylum Arthropoda; class Arachnida; order Ixodida; family Ixodidae; genus Hyalomma; species Hyalomma asiaticum. The sequence goes on along the minus strand of CM023490.1, from coordinate 71,149,872 downwards.
AAGTGCAAAGGTAGGCACGGATGGATGGATGGATGGATATTAGGAGCGTCCCCTTTATAACGGGGCGGTGGCCGGGCCACCAAGCTCTAGCTTTATTTCTTTTTCGTTTACAACCATTTCTTTTCCCTAATCACACATATTTTCACAACTAAATTTTTTCCTCGTCTATTTATTTTATCTATTATCGTTCTGCTGTGATGTAACAATCTTACCCGAACTACCTTGCGCTTTTGTTTGCTGCATACCTTTGCGCCACCAATGCTCTAAGCGCCTTTTATATCTATCGCCGGCATGTTCAGCTTTCCCCTGTTACTCCTGAAACCCATGGCCTCCTGTAGGGTAGTGTCCACAGCTACACCTGGGTGGACATCTGTACATTCAATCAAAATATGGTCTGTCGCTTCCCTAGCTTTTCCACAGCACGTACATGTGTCCCCTTCTTTATTGAATTTCGCTCTGTAACTTCGGGTTCTCAGGCAACCGGACCTTGCCTCAAACAGTAAAGCGCTTCCCTTTGAATTATCGTAAAATTTTTCTCTTGATTTCGTCTTTCCCTTTTCGGTAGTTGTTCAATGCCGGTTTCTTCTCCATTCTTGCTATCCAATCCGAGTTCTCCGCCGCTCTGACCATGCTCTTAACGCTCTTTTTCGTCCCATCCGTTTCGTTACTGGTTAGCTTCCTAGTTCTCTTCCTCCATTCTGAATCAATGTTCTTCCTATACAAATACCTGAATACTTTCGCTGCCCATCTACTTTCTTTCATATTCCTTAATCTCTGTTCGTACCTAATTTTACTCTGAGCTTCCCTTCCCTCAAAGTCAGACCATCCCATATCCCCCTTAACAGCCTCATTTGTGGTCTTCCCATGGGCGCCCAGTGCGAGACGTCCGACCGTCCTCTGATTCACGTCCAGCCCTGATTGAACCTCTGACCTCATGCACACCACTGAGTTTCCGAATGTAAGTGCTGGCACCATTACACCTTTCCACAAACCTCGAATTACCTCGTACCTGTTGTAACCCCACAGCGCTCTATGCTTCATTATTGCGGAGTTCCTCTTTCCTTTAACTATCATAGCTTTTTCTTGTACTTCTATGTATCTATTCCCATCATTTATCCATATCCCGAGGTATTTGTACTCTCGTACTCTGGGTATCTCCTCGCCCTGTATTGATATGGTCTGATCGTTGCTGTCATTGAATATCATCCAGCCGCATTTTGTCACACTAAATTTTAGCCCTAAATCTTCACTTTCCCGACCACATATACTAACCAGACCCTGCAAATCTGTTCGACTGTCTGCGAATGTGTTCGACTGCGAAAGTGTTCGACTGTCCACGGCCTGAAACCAAGCAGCTCCATTCTACGGTCATATAGCGGTGACGCTATCAAGCACTTCGGTGTTGCGACCTTGCCAGTGGCCATTAAGAATCAGTCCGGTCACTTCGACTTCTTCATAGTCAAGAAAGGTAGTCAGGCAATACTCGGACTGTGTGCAAGTGAGACGCTGGGATTGGCCACGAGAACGGGGGCGCAGCCGAGAACAGTAGATGCAGTCGACGTCAGCCCTAGTGAAGTACTGAGGGAATTTCCTCACCTGTTCCAAGGAACGGGCTGTGTAGAACGGCATTCTCGGATGGTATTGCGTACGGGATCGGTGCCTGTAGTCCAGCCAGCACGTCGCGTGCCCTTGACGCTGCACGAACCGCTGCGGGAGGAGCTGGACCGCATGGAACGGGGAGGCATCATCACGAAAGTGACGGAACCAACAGATTGGGTAAGCCCGCTTGTGATCATACGTAAAAAGGACGGCTCACTACGGGTATGCCTTGATCCCAGGCATATCAATGCATGCCTGAAACGAGAACACTATCAGATGCCTAAACCTGAAGATATTGAGGCCGAGCTCGCCGGCGCTAAATATTTTTTCCCGCCTCGATGCTAATTCGGGATTCCACCAAATTCCTTTGGATGACGCCACATCAAAAATTTGTACATTTGGTACGCCTTTTGGTCGCTGCCGCTTTCTGAGGTTGCCCTTCGGGATCGCATCGGCTCCTGAAGTGTTTCAAAAAACACTGAGCGAGGTTTTTGACAGAGCTCCTGGGGTGCGGGTGTATGTAGATGACATCCTCGTCTGGGGTGCTACTAAACAAGAACACGACATGCGCCTTCGAAATGCATTGCAGCTGGCGAAAAATGCTGGTTTGACATTTAACGCGAACAAGTGCAGGTTCGGGATAACTGAAGTCGACTTTTTGGGTGACGTCATCAGCCAAGATGGAATGAGGCCAAATGCCACGCTGAGTATGTCTCTAGGTATACCATGTCGCAGCCAACGGACAAAGCTGCGGTGCACAGGATGTTGGGCGTTGCGAACTACTTCGGGAAATACATTCCACATTTGACAGAAAGGACCAAACTCTTGCGCAGCCTCATCAAGAAAGACACAAAGTTTGAATGGTCCGAAAATCACGCTAACGAATGGTCAGCTATTTGCACATGGCTGAGCAGCGCACCTTTGTTGGCCGTTTTCGATGCTGCCCGGGAAACAAAAATTTCTGCTGATGCTTCTCAACATGGACTGGGCGCCGCACTTCTACAGCGGCACGGTGACAGTTGGCGGCCTGTTGCGTATGCATCGCGCGTGATGAATGAAGCTGAACAAAGATACTCACAAATTGAAAAAGAGGCGATGGGCATAACGTTCGGGTGTGAGAAATTTCATCATTTTGTGTACGGGCGCAAGATAGTCGTAGAAACAGACCTCCGCCCACTCTTAGCCATTGCATCCAAAGGAATCGGTGACATGCCACCACTGCCTTCAGCGTTTTTTCCTGCGCTTACTGAACTACGACTATGTGCTTGAATTTGTACCAGTGAAAGAACTGCTGCTGGCCGATATGCTCTCAAGGTCGCCGCCCATCAACCAACCCCAGGACACCAGTGGCTCAACCGAAGAAATAGAAGTTCACGCGGTTGGTGCTGTCTCGGATCTGGTAAGCAGAAAAACCCTGGATCGTTTGGTTGCCGCCACTGCAAGCGACCCTGACTTGAAAAAAGTCGTCCGCTACATCAGCGGCGGTGGAAATATTGATGGTTGCATGAAACCTCTCGCTGCTGAGCTTTCTTTGATAGAGGGAGTGGTGTTGAAAGGTACCAAAGTAGTTGTCCCAAAATGTATGAGGCAGGAAATGCTTCAACGTATGCACGAAGGGCATTTGGGCGTTGACAAATGCAAGGCACGAGCCCGACGATTGGTGTTCTGGCCCGGAGTTAACGCAGACATTGAAAACATGTTAAAAAGCTGCGCCGTATGCCGAAAGTACGCGTATAAGCAACCAAGCGAGCATTTAATGCTTAGACCCACGCCGGATCATGCTTGGTACAGAGTTGGCGTTGATATATTTCAGCATGGTGGAAGCTCATACTTGTGTGTATTCGATGCGCAGTCAAACTTCCCGGAGGTGGAAAAACTGAACGATACCACGTCTAGCACGGTCATTGCAAAATTGAGCTGCATTTTTGCGCGATATGGAATCCCAGTTGAGGTCTGCAGTGGCAATGGCCCTCAGTTCGCGTCTCATGAATTTGCTAACTTTGCATCCAGGTACGACTTCAGGCATGTGACATCCAGTCCTGGCTTTCCGCAGTCCAATGGATTAGCGGAAAAAGGTGTACAAATAGTTAAACGAATCATGAAAAAGACGCAAGAGAATCGCGACGACTTCTGGCTGGGCATGCTCAGTTACCGATCTACACCGCTCGAAGACTGCCGCTCCCCGGGCGAGCTGCTGCAAGGCAGGAGGCTACGAACAAGGCTCCCCGACTTCAGCCCCCAAAGTAAAAATTCCGTGTTTAAGCGCAGGCAACTCAGTGGCGGCAAGGACCAACCTGTGCTCAAGAAAGGAGAAGTGGTGAGGATCCGAGATAAAGCGTGGACCCGCAAAGCACAAGTCGTGGAACCTATACCGCCGAGGTCATATCGCGTTGTTACGGAAGATGACAAAGTGCTTCGTCGAAACCGGAGACACCCGATTCCAACGCGTGAACCATTTCGTCATGATGACCACGACAGCGACGAGCCGGAAAGCGAGGACGACCAGCAAGAAGTGACTTCTGGCAATGCACGCAACCCCAACCCACCTCCATCCCCTAGACTGCTCCGAGAGGGCAACTCGCCAGAGGGCAACTCGCCAGCCAAGACGTCTGCGGTACGACGAGAACTTCAATCAAGTTCATTGTGTATCATGGCGTTAGGAAACTCTTAAAGAAAGGGAGGTGTACCGTGTGTTCTACGCATGCGTCGCATGTATCAGCTAGTTACAGTGACGGACTACGAAGATTACCTAGCACGTGCCTGTGATGTCGAGGGCTATGTATACAGGGGTGTTTCCTGAAAAAGGGCTTTTTGATTCTTGCATTCCGGCTGAATGATACATAGACCTTTCCAATAGAGCCCTCCTGGGCGCCGCCATGAAAGTGCCACTAGCAACGTCTAGCGGTGGCGCCATCTTGGGCTGTTTGCTCGCCGTGGTCTCCGTCCGGGCGCGTGCATTCGCTGTGTGTTTCAGCAAGATATTGTTTTCACTCTTTGTAAACGTCGTGGAATAGTTTGGTAGGTCCATCTGTGAGTGTGTGGGATCTTATTGATTAGCAGGAAATTTGCCATCGGCATTGTCTTGCGTGTTATTGCGCGGGCAGAGGCGGGATCAGCGGGGCTGGCTGGTAACAGTAAAACTGGGAAACAGGAACCGTGTCGCCTCCTTTTTGTTTGAGTTACTGTTGTAAGATGACTCGCCTCATAATAGGAATACTGTTGCTTTTGCTCATAATAGTGCCACTCGTTAAGGCGAGAGCCTTAATGACTCAATGAGAGTAACCTCAATGTTTCAGTCATAGTGTCCTAAAAAGAGGGTGGTTCCAAAATTATGAAAAATTACCACAAAAAACAATACCTTGAGAAATAAATGATTATTCATGTAACACGATATATCAAACGAACCATTAATTCAATGCGGACGTGACTAAGGCATAATGAGCATGATAGCCAGGCTTTAAGTCATTCTCATGACTGTAACTTAAGGTGAGTTGCCTGTCCAGAAATCAATGATTGTAAATCGCAAGCTATTGTTTCTAAGTCACGCAAGTCGCGTTAGAGTGGTTATGATAATGAGAGTAGACCGTGTTAATGAACAAATCACAATTAAAGAATGACCTGATTTTGCAAAGGATGTAATTAATGACACATGATGCAACGAAAAGCTTGAAACTAAGAATGCAGTCAAAATCGGTGTCAAATGGGTGTCGAAAGGTGCATGATGAAGGATGTGATATTGGTCATGGTCGCGTTCATGATATGATGTGCTCAGGTCATGCTATGACATGAGCATGACTCTTCAGACGTATGATATATTGGTCATAGTCAGGTTCATGACATGACATGATGTGCTCAGGTCGTGCTATGACATGAGCATGACTCTGCAGACGTATGATTACTGGAAGGGGATCGACATGGGTGTCAAACGAAAGGTGCATGTCGAAGAATGTAATATTGGTAATATTCACGGCCATGACATGACGTACTAATAATAACTTCTTTATTTCCATCAACGATGGAGGAGACTGCGGGTAAACGTTGCTTGAAACAAGCAACCTGACAGAGGCCCGCAGCCACCTCTACAGTGCAGGCAGCGATGGCACACATTCACAAAAGGAAAAAAGAAACATATCGAAATACATATTCAGAAATACAAATATGTCGAAATAGATTTGTACAATTTCATACAAAAAAGAAACATCCACGTTTGTAAGAAATAAAGAAGAAAGCAATATTTTATACTCATGTACTATGTGAGCATTGATGGATAAAATGCTCGCGCTGTGTTCGGGCACAAGTTATTTCCAATTCAATGTGTAATTTATGAAATTAATTTAAAAGGGTTGGTAGCGTGTATGATCATGACATGACTTGCTGATGTCATGAACATGAATCTGCAAAAATAAATGTAAAGGAAGGAGGTCAAGATGGGTGTCAAACAAAATGTATTGATCGAGAGACGCCATAAGAGTTAGTCATGTTCATGACATGAAATACATGACATGACATGAGCATGACGAAGCAAAAATGAACAGAAATGTGTCAAGATTGCTGTCAAACGAAAGGTACTGCTCGAGAGATGTGATATATTATAATCATGTTCATGATATGACATGATCGTGGCACGACATGATCATGACTTAACATGAAGACAAACTTATGAAGTAGTGCAACGGCGTTTGGACACTGATACTTAGACAAGTAAACTATAACGAGGTGTGATAAAGTCAATCAGTAAATGCCGCACGTAAATCCGCGTGCATAACATCGCAAAAATGTGGCATGATGCATTAGCCATGGCATATGTACGGCATTTACTCAATTAAAACCAGCGCTAGATAGCTACTCTTGGCTAGAGTTGCTTCATCATGGCTGACTGTCGGCTATTGTGTGCTGACATTCTCAGTAATGAATAACATTGTCTAATATATACAAACCTCGCTGGCATCTTGGCATAACATCGGCTCCCACGGTGCGTGAGACCTGGATTTTTCTTTTTCTGATCGGGTTCCCTATTTTTTGGAGTCATGGTTAAGAAGCATTCATTCGGATCCGTTTTCGCAGCTTGGTTCATTATCGACTTCCGTCGAGCTCCCCACTTTTTTTAGGGGAGGGGGATGGGGATTGGGGGGGGGGGGAGCGTTCGCGTCACGGGATGTGCTGAAGCACGTTTGCCGTTCAACAAAACACGCCCGCCTGGTTTGCTCTGCGTAGCACCGAGCCGCACGCTTGCTCGCTCTGCATGATTTTTCTATTGCTAGGTGGATGACCTTTTTAACACGCGAGAGTAAACTCCTTCGTCCCTAAAGTATATATATAAAATAAAAGTACCAGAACACATTCGAAAGACAACATAGGGACTGCTGAGAGAGAAGCGTAGAACCTCGATCCCTCCAACAAACGACGAAGGTTTCGGGCATGTGCGTACAGCGGCTCCCATAAGAAGACATACCGTTTCGTGGCTGCTGCTACAGGCTGAAGGTCAATCAGGAAGTGGTTGATGGACGTGTGGGGTTTAACGTCCCAAAAACCAGTTCTGATTATTAGAGACGCCGTAGTGGAGGTCTTCGAAAATTTCGACAACCTGGGTTTTTTTAACCTGCACTGACATCGCAAATCAGGAAGTGAAAAGCTCGTAGCACAGGTCGGAGGCATACAGCAGCAAGGACAAGAGGAACAAGAAAAAAGGAAAGAAAAAAGAATGTCCGTACTAAAACCCCTTGCTTTGCCAGTACCTTGAAACGCGTTTAGCTTGTGCGGGACGCGAGCGCGGCTGGAAATCAGCAGACAGAAACGAGTGATGCGTCCCTGAAGAACAAACAAAACAAACTAAACTTTATTTTCGTGATCGTCCAGCCTCACCGGCTCGGTTGCGCATACTCGCACCACTTCCCTTTCCCGCACACAACACGATAAGATTTGATTGCGGACAATCAAAGATGGGAAAGGGTGCCTGGCTGCTGTTGTGCGACCGTGAGGCCGCCACATCACTTCCCCTCCTAGTGAGTTAGCGAACGTTAATAGGACGATTTAAATTGCTCACAAGTCCACACGACGGGGCTCCCTGGAAACTCGTCCACTGCGAGTCCTTGTGACTTGGCGTGTTTGAACGAGTAGAGCCTTGGAGGGTGGTGTCACAGACGACGGCGCATGTGAAACGGTGTCTGCATCTTCAATGTGCGCTGGCCTCAGCCTATCGAGCGAAACGACTTCGCGACGACCGCGGACGTCGATAGTGAACTGCTTCTCACCTCGACGTAGCACCCGGAATGGCCCGTCATATGGTGGTTGGAGTGGCCGATGAACTGCGTCATGTCGCACAAAGTCACGTGTGCACGAAGCGAGTTCTGATGGTACATGCACCGCGCGTCGCGCTGCCCGTCGTGGTGGCGTGGAGCGAACGTTTTCCATTATGTCTCGTAAGCTATGTGCGTAGGCAGCGGTGGCTGTACAGCCATCTTGCCGACTGCCCGTGAAAAATTCTCTTGGAAGGCGTAGTGTCGTTCCGTAGACAAGTTTGGCCGAGCTGCAGCCAATGTCTGTCTTGACAGCTGTCCGAATTCCCAAGAGAATGAGTGGCAGTGCCTCCGTCCAACTGCGCTCTTCTGCTGCGGCGAGCGCAGACTTGAGCTGGCGGTGGAAACGCTCCACCATGCCGTTGCGAATTGGGTGGTAGGCCGTTGTTCTAATGCGTGAAGCACCAATGAAACGTGTAATGCTGGGGAAAGTGATGACTTGAACTGCTTTCCGCGGTCCGTTGTTATTATGGATGGTGCACCGATACGAGCAACCCAATGGTGCAAAAAGGCGCGGGCAACTGTGTCAGCAGTGATACCCTTTATGGGTATAGCCTCCGCCCAACGCGTGAATCTGTCAATGCACGTCCGTAAATAGGCATGCTCTTGGCAAGGCGGCAGAGGTCCGACAATGTCTAGGTGCACGTGGTCGAAGTGCGCGTCTGGAGGTGCGAAGCTTGCCAAAGGAGTCACAGTGTGTCGGTGAATTTTGGCACGCTGACACGGTATGCATCCTCTTACCCAGCAACGCACGTCGCGGTTGATACCTGGCCAGATGAACCTTGCTGTAAACAACTTTGGTGTAGCCTTGATTCCGGGATGCGATAGCTTGTGAACCGAAAAAAAAAAAATGCGGCGACGTAGATTGGCACAACGTTACTAGAATAAACTCAGTTTGAAAGCTCCGCCGGAGAGACGCTCCGAGTGGCGGTCGCGAGAACTAGTGGCGCTGTAGTCACGTCTTGCGCCTGCCGTTGGCTCCCGCCACCGGCGCTTGTTGTGACGGCGCAGTCGACGTGCACGTGGGTTGCAGCAAATGGTACGCTGTGACGCTTTGTTGACTCGTAATTTTTGGAACTGTTTTTGCCCATGCGAAGTGCCTTGGGCGAAGACACATATGTCGTGTACGACGCCTAGCGAGGAGCCACAGGATCATTTACGCGCGGTATGCCGACTTGCTTTGCGCCGGGGTTTAAGATCGGGGTGCATCGTTGCAGACACCGCAACGATGACCCCGGTTCACGCCACTTCGGACCACCAAAAGACCCTCTGCGACCTTCTTTTTGAGCATGTCAACATTATAAAGTGCTACTTTCACGCTTTTGCTGGAAAATAAGTTTTGATCCCACGGGGAAAGTGGGAGTTAGCGCTTGGTACGCTTGTTCGCAGCACCCCCACCCCATATATCTAAGCCAAAATGTTCGGGCTCAAGGCGCAAATCCGCGAAAAAACGCATGGCGTCCCGCGAAAGCCCAGTGCCCAGCTCGTCGACGGAGGAGCCGTCAGAAGTAGAACAGCAAGACGAAGGACAAGCCATTACCAACACTGCCGGGACATAGAATTGCCCTCGCATCACATTCACATTCGATCACATGTAAACTGTCGCGCTACCTTCAAAGCAATGGCTTTTTGAGTGTTTTCACGACGAGGTAACGAACAGTCGGTGCGGAATATTTTACACTCGCCGGCTCGTGGACGGGGACTTCCTTGTGCAAAAAGCAGTTGTAGTTGACGAGCAGTTTAACTGCACAGTCAACAGCCACAGAACGCAAAACAAGCAGCCGTCGTACAGTCTAAGCTGTGCTGTGGGCATGGAACATCTACTCTGCGAAGTTGACGAATTGAAGGTGTGTGAAGGATACCGACAGAATGCGCGCAAAAACTGCTTGATTCTCACGTCACGCCCGATCTGTCCGAATTGTTGAAGGCACCGTAGAAAGGAGGTACTGCAGACACCAGCGAAGTCAACCATTAAGAATTTTAAAATGAAGAATCTCAGAAGAACTTTGCTTAGGGCCACAGCAGCTCGCGAGAAGCAGGAGAAACAAATCATGGAACTGAAAGGAGTGATAGAAACGACCACGGAGGAGTGCCTGAACAAGCAGCCCGATCTGTCCGAACTGTTTAAGGCACCGTAGAAAGGAGGTACTGCAGACACCAGCGAAGTCAACCGTTAAGAATTTTAAGATGAAGAATCTCAGAAGAACTTTGCTTAGGGCCACAGCAGCTCGCGAGAAGCAGGAGAAACAAATCATGGAACTGAAAGGAGTGATAGAAACGACCTCGGAGGAGTGCCTGAACAAGCAGCTGGAGTGGCTCCCACCGCTCGAAAAGGTGGCGGTTGCAAATGCATTTTGCGAAATCAAAGCAAAAGCACCGTGTGGAACGCGTACAATGCAGAATGGTTGCTTAGCAGCATGCTTGTACGAACCGCCAGCCCACGGACCTAAAGGCTGCTGATAGACCTGAACATGCTACCATTGTCAACCACAAACCGGCTGGCACAAATACTGGAGGGCATTAAATGTAAATATGGATTTGAAGCTGTCTGTCTGGTATACATACAACGTCAAATGAGCAAGCAGCTTGGGGACGCTTGTTGTCGATGAAATGAAGCTCAGGCGTTCGTACGAGTTCAACAAATCTACCTACATTATAGATGGCTTTGTTAATTACGGTGGGACCGTTAAGGAGGGCACAGCTGCCAGTCAGCCGACCATGCGTTGGTCGTTATGTTCGTGCCCATGTTTGAAGGATGGGTACAGTCTAGAGCAAGTTCTGTCACAAAGGGCGCCGCAACTGGCCGTGTGTTGGTCGAGTTTGTGCACGAAGCCGTTTTGCAGCTGCACGAGTACGGTGCGGCCGTTATTTCCGTGGTGAGAGACGGAGCCGGGAATAACAAGTCCATGTGGCAGCAGTTTAGCGTTAGTGGTGCCATCTCAGACACCAAGCATAAAATTTGGCAGATCCCACGTGCAATGGGAATCAAGGAAATGCGAAGCACGCATAAGGAACGTAAAATGGATTTGCATTGTTGTCTCGCTATACCGAGTTTCGTACATATGAAGTTCACGAAACGGCCGCAAGAGCACCATGACTGTGGCATGTAAACTATGCCGCTCATACAAGTATGTCATGATTCTCACGTTATGACTTGTCATTTACGTTCGTCACGCAGTCGTGTTGCGCCAGAGCAATTTTGGTATACATCCCTTTAAAGAAACGAGTGGCATGTAGATCATTCCGCTAATGACATGCATGTCACGATTTTCATGTTATGACCTGTCATTTATGATCGTCATGCAGTGATGTTGTGCCAAACCAATTTTCGTATAGGCTCCGTGCAGTAGAGGGTTCCATGTGCGACATCAGCGCCAGAATGCACTGCCTGGCGGAGAGAAGCAAAATTGGGCAGACTGTGACAGGGAAATACACGAACGCGATGCGCGTCTCGAACTCTATAGCAGCAGCGACCGCCCGTCCCACCTTCTTTCGTTTTATTTCCTTTGAGACGCGGGCTCCAAACCTGCGGCAAACTGTTCCAAAGGGCGACGCTGCGAGCGTTCGTGTGGTTCGCAGCACGCCCGGAAAGGAGCGAAGAAACGCGCGCGTCGCTGTCTCCTCGGTTTCCACCGTGCGCGCACGTCTCATACGTGCGACCCAAGCGGTCAATGTCAGCGATACTGAGCCGTCCGGCGAGAGCTACGTAGCGCCCTCTGGTCAGTAGACAGAGCCCATACATCCCATTAACGAAACGGCAGTGTAGCGCCAGGACAATGGCATGTAAAACATGCCGGTCCATTTTACGTTCCTTACGCCATTTTACGTTCCTTATGCGTGCTTCGCATTTCCTTGATCCCCACTGCACGTGGGATCTGCCAATTTTTTCTATACGACCCATTAACGAAACGCCTGGCGTGTAAATCATGCAGCCCATGACATGCATGTTATGCTTTTCATGTTATAACCTGTCATTTATGTTCGTCATGCAGCCATATTTTTGCATACCAATTTTCCTACACATCCCACTAGCGAAACGGCCAAGATAGCACCAAGACCATGGCATGTAGATCATGTCGCTCAGACATGCAAGTCATGATTTTCATGTTAGCTGTCATTTACATTCGTGATGGAGTTATCTTGTGGCATACAAGTTTTCGTATACATCCCGTTAACGAAACACGTGGCATGTAAATCATGTCGACCATGACATGCATATCATGATTTTCATGTTGTGACCTGTCAGTCATGTTCGCTATGCAGTCATGTCGTGGCATATCAATTTCGTATACATCCTATTAACGAAACGGCCAGGAGAGCACCAAGACCGTCGCATGTAAATCATGCCACTCATGACATGCATGTCATGATTTTCGTGTTATGACATGTAATTTATGTTTGTGATGCAGTCATGTTGTGGCATGCCAATTCGCGTATACATCCCATTAACGAAACGCGTGGCATGTAAGTCATGTCATTCATGACATGCATGTCATGATTTTCATGTTATGACCTGTCATTTTGTTCGCCATGTAGTCATAATGTGGCATGCCAGTTTTTGTATACATCCCATTAACGAGACGACCAGGAGAGCACCAAGACTGTGACATGTAAATCATGCCGCTCATGACACGCATGTCATGATTTTCATGTAATGACCTGCCATTTATGTTCGTCAGGCAGTCATGTTATGCCATACGAATTTTCGCATACATCCCATTAGCGAAACGGCCAGGAGAGCACTAAGACCGTGGCATGTGAATCATGCCACTCATGACATGCATATCATGATTTTCATTTTATGACCTGCCATTTATGTTCGTCATGTAGTCATGATGTGGCATACCAATCTTCGTAAACATCCGATTAGCGAAACGGCCAGGAGAGCACAAAATCGTAGGCGGCTAGATAGATAGATAGATAGATAGATAGATAGATAGATAGATAGATAGATAGATAGATAGATAGATAGATAGATAGATAGATAGATAGATACGCTCAAACTCGCCGAAGTTCGCTAAGAAATGCTTCGCATTTAACAATTCTCTGTCGTGCGGCTTCTTATTGCGCATCGTCGCGACCACCTTGTGCGACGCCCGCGTTTGTCCTCTTTTCAGACACAAACGCCTCTTAGGGGCGAAACTCCTCTTAGTCTAACCTTGTCACGCGTCAGGCGTCAGTCGTCAGGCGTAACCCGCGTGCTGGGAGGCACGCGCTCGCTCTCGGCGCTTGCCTCCGGGCGCGTGCCTCTCTCTCTCCCGGCGCGTGCCTCTGCTGTCTTGTGAGAGATAGAGAAAGAGCGAAAGGCGCGCGTTGGCTCGCAAAGCAGAACGCGCCCTCACCCGCGAGAGACAACGTTGGCGCAGGCAGCGTCTCATAGCGAGTTTCTTGAGAAATACCGACTGCTCGCGTTGGAGAAGCGCTCACCGGCAACTCATTTATATATATATATATATATATATATATATATATATATATATATATATATATATATATCGTCGCGGTTCAACGCGAACAAGTGACAACACCGTTGAAGGAGACAAGGAAAACAGCGTGTTGACGCCACTACAACAGAAAACTCTTCTTCGTCTTCTTCGGAGTCCAATTTACCCCTAACCCCACTAGCCGGAGTTCACTGAAAACGCCAGTCGTCGTCGTCGTCTTTGTGCCTTCATAGAACGCACGCGTCATTCGCCTCTCCCTAAATGAGCATCGCCCCGATGCTAAACAATTAGCGTCACTTTTTGAAAAGTAGTCTGTGGCACAATCACTCGCTGATATAGGCCTTCATGCGGAGTACGTGCACGAGTTCAGAACGATGCCGGCGGCGGCTTGTGCAAGGGCTATCTGGAATGACTTCGTATGTCACTTCACTCAGTCGTCGCAGCACACGATAGGGTCCGAAATAGCGCCTCAGAAGTTTTTCTGATAGTCCTCGTTTTCGTACAGGTGTCCACACCCATACCTTGTCACCGGTCTCATAAGTAACAGGCGTGTGATGTACATTATAGCGGCCTGCGTCGTGCACTTGCTGTTGCTGTATTCGGAGCCGTGCGAGCTGCCTAGCTTCTTCTGCGCGTTGTGTGAATGCCTCGGCGTCCGTGTCAATGTCGTGAGGTTCGTGTGGTAACATGGCATCGAGCATCGTCCTCACAATTCCCGTGCATGGACAAGGCTGAATGGGGTCATCCGTGTGGTTTGCTGCTTAGCTGTGTTGTAAGCGAACGTTATATACGGCAGAATTTCGTCCCAATTTTTGTGCTCGACATCGACATACATTGACAACATGTCTTCGAGTGTTTTGTTGAGGCGCTCAGTCAGTCCGTTGGTTTGGGGATGGTAGGCCGTTGTCTTTCGATGAGCCGTGCCACTGAGCATCAGAACGTGGCTTAAGAGTGCAGCAGTGAAAGCTGTGCCTCGGTCTGTAATGACTATGCTAGGGGCGCCATGTCTCAGCACAATGTTCTCTATGAAAAATCGGGCTACCTCCGCTGCTGTGCCTCTCTGGATAGCCTTCGTTTCGGCGTAGCGAGTCAGATAGTCAGTCGCTACAATGGCCCAGCGGTTACCGGAATTAGAGGCAGGAAACGGGCCCAGGAGGTCCATTCCGATCTGATGAAACGGAATTTGCGGAACTTGTACGGGTTGTAGCAAACCGGCCGGTTTTCTTGGAGGTGACTTGCGTCGTTGGCAATCCATGCAAGTTCGAACGTGATGTTTCACGGCAGCGGGAAGTCTTGGCCAATAGTAATTTTGTCGCACTCTGTTCAGTGTTCGCGTGTAGCCTAAGTGCCCAGAAGTGACCTCGTTGTGATATGCGTGTAGTACTTCACTACGAAGGGCAGCTGGAACAACGAGCAGATAGCTGGGTCCGTTTGATGAGAAGTTCATTTTGTATAGCACGTTGTTCCGTAAGCAGAACGATGATAATCCTCTTGCGAAAGCTTTAGGTGCGGTCCGAGTTCGTCCATCCAAGAAATGAATTAGGTCAAGTAAGTCCTGGTCGTCACGCTGCTGTTGTGCTATGGTAGACGTGTCGAGAAGACCGAGGAATGCTGTGTCGTCTTCATCGGAGGAAGCCGACTCTATGGGCGACCGAGACAAGCAGTCAGCGTCTGTGTGTCGTTTTCCCGACTTGTGCATGATCGTCATGTCGAACTCTTGCAGTCTGAGGCTCCAGCGTGCTAATCGTCCGCACGGATCTTTAAGGTTTATAAGCCAACAGAGCGAATGGTGGTCTGGTGGAGCGTTTGTAAGTGGTTGCGCAAATCCTCAAATGCAGCTTGCTCTTCGGCGCTCCATACAAAAGCGACGTCATCTCTCGTGAGACGAGTTAAGGGCGATGCAATGCGAGCGAAATCAGCAATAAATCGCCGATAATACGCGCAGAGGCCCAGAAAGCGCCTCACAGCCTTCTTATCTGATGGTACTGGAAACCGGGAGACTGCGGCAATTTTTCCAGGATCCGGGCGGACTCCCGCACGACTGACGACATGACCGAGAAACTGTAGTTCCTCGAAGCAGCAGTGGCATTTTTCCGGCTTCAAGGTGAGGCCGGCGGACCGTATTGAGTGCAAAACCGCTTCAATGCCGTTCAAGGTGTTCTTCAAACGTTGCAGAAAACACTATGACATCGTCCAGATAGACTAAGCAGGTTTTCCACTTGAGCCCCGAAAGTACAGTGTCCATTAGCCGTTGAAAAGTAGCAGGTGCAGAGCATAGGCCGAAAGGCAGGACTTTAAATTCGTATAACCCATCCGGCGTGACAAAGGCGGTTTTTTCGCGATCTCTCGGGTCTACCTCAATTTGCCAATACCCGCTCTTCAAGTCCATTGATGAAAAGTAACGAGCGCTGCGAAGCCTGTCGAGTGAATCGTCTATGCGGGGAAGCGGGTATACATCTTTTTTTGTCACCTGATTCAACTTTCGGTAATCCACACAAAACCGTAGGCTGCCGTCCTTCTTCTTAACTAAAACTACAGGGGACGCCCAGGGGCTCTTGGAAGGTTGAATTACGTCGTCTTCGAGCATTTTGCCAACCTGCTGTTGGATCGCCTCACGTTCTTTTAGGGCCACACGATAAGGGTTTTGGTGTATTGGTCTCGCTGTGTACTCGGTAATTATGCTGTGTTTCGTAAGTGGTGTCCGACCAACTTTCGACGTCGACGCAAAGCAGTCTCTGAACTCGGCTAATAGCGCAAGAAGCCGTTCTCGTTCGGGTTGCGGCAAAGTAGGGTTTAGATCAAGCACAGGTGCTGGGTCTTGCGCATTGCCTTCTTCAAGCAAAGAAAAGCAGCCACGAACATCAGCGACATCGTCATAATAGGCCACAGCAGTGCCCTTTGGTAAGTGCCGTCGCTCGGGGCTGAAATTTGTTATTAATAAGTTCGTGCGCCCATCGATAACATTTACAATTCCTCGTGCGACTGAGATGCCGTGCGTAAATAATAAGGGAGTAATTTGTTCTGCCATTCCTTCACAATTGAACTGTTCGTCGCACGCCACAGAAACAAGGACACATGACCGCGGTGGGACGACCAGGGCGTTTTCGATTACCCGAAATGAGTTGCGTTGTGGCGGTAAGAAGTGAGTTAAGTCAGGGCTCTCTTGAAAAGTTATCAAGCGGTCCGGAATGCTCATTATTGCTCCGTATTCCCTCAAAATATCCATGCCTATGATCAAATCTTTACAACACGTTGAAAGAACGACGAAGGTTGCCACAAAGGAAGAATCGCCTATGTTGACTCTAGCAGTACACCTTCCGGCAGGCATGAGGAATTGGCCACCTGCTGTTCTAATATGCGGTCCCGTCCATGGCGTTTTAACTTTCTTAAGGCGGTCGGCTAGCTCTTGACTCATTATGAAATAATCTGCTCCAGTATCGACTAAGGCGGTCACTTGCTGTCCGTCAACGGAAACAATAACATCTGCACTCACGATTTCCTCGATATCAGAATTTCTTGGCTTAACGGCTTTCGGTAGCGGATTCATGGGGGGCTTTTCGTCGTCTTGTTCCCGGCTTGCAACCTTACCCCGAGAGGTCGCCGCCGTTAGTTTCCCCGCCGTGGGCTTGGCGACCTTCTTCCCCGGAATTCAGCAGAAGCACGTCCATTTAGAGGCGCGGAGTGGGCTGGAGACGGAGAGCGTGACCGTCGACCAAACTCGGGCGGGCGGTTCGGCGGAGTGTCATCGTTCTGAGCGTGCGTTACAAGAGGTCGTGAAAGCTCAGCATCGTCGCGGCGTGGCGTGTAGTCATCGCTGGTACGTCGGCTGTCATACCATGACCGAAGGGGTCGAATGAGGCGTCTCGATACCAAGAATTGCGGGAGAAATGGCCGGCATCTCCACAGTTAAAGCATAGGGGGCGCCTATCCACAGTGCGCCATGCGTCCATTCTTCGATTTTGCGGACGTCTCCAAACTTCGTCTTGCGGCGGTGACCAAAATGCAGCTGACTGCGGCGGGCGGTAGGATGGCATCGGCACAACGGGGGCATGTCTGAGAGCTTCTTGTGGCGGCGACGACCATGGTGCGGCTCTCAGCGGCTGGCGGTACGGTGGTGCGGGCGTAACAGGTAGTGGACATCGGCCAGTGTCGGCGTAAGTTATGGAATGCTGCACGTAAGGTGGTGGATATCGGCCAGTGTCGGCGTAACTTATCGGACGCTGCTCGCGACCAGCATCGCCTGCAGAGAATGCGTGGCTAATTTCATCACGTACGATTTCAGCCACAGACGCCATAGGGGTTCCCATTTCCGATGGCCGAAGCTTCTGGATTTCTTCACGGACGATCTCCCTGATTACATCACGCAGCGAGCTGTGGTAGTCCATGGTCATCGCAGCGGCGTTTATAGGGAAGCCAGTCGACAAGCGATCGTACTGCCTGGACCTTAGATGGAGCGCTCGTTCAATACTAGTGGCTTCCTTAATGCAGTCAGCCACTGTAGTCGGGGGATAGCGCACAAGCCCGGCGAATAGTTGCTCGTTTACGCCACGCATCAGGTAGCGCAACCTATTGTCCTCTGTCATGTTGGGGTCAGCTCGACGACACAGGCGAGTCATGTCTTCAGCAAACATGGCCACAGTTTCGTTTGGTTTCTGTATCCGCAGCTCAATTAGTTGCTGAGCACGGTCCCGTCGGTCGACACTAGCAAATGTCTCAATGACCTGACGTTGGAAATCCTCCCATGTGTTGATGCTATTTTCACGCTTCTCAAACCACGTGCGAGCACTGCCGTCAAGAGCGAAATACACATGGGCGAGCTTCTTGTCCTCGTTCCAGCCATTGACCCTGGCAACACGTTCGTACTGGCCAAGCCAGTCTTCAACGTCTTCATGCGCACCACCATGAAAGCGATCGGGAATCAGTGGCTGAAGAAGGGTTACCTGGGACGGGCTCTCAGTAGCGCTGGCCGGTGGAACTTGAGGTAGCTGCATGTGGCTAGCTTTCGCCATTGGCAGAGGTTCACAGCGCCTGGACGAGCTTTCCTGAAGGGGGGTATGCTCCGGAGCAAGACCTAGCAACCGCCGACTGAAGCGGTGTACAGGAGTCGTAATAGGTGATGGGCTGGATGAACGGCTCCCGGGAGGAGTGCGGAACATCAAACATCAGACAGGTTACCCAGCACCTCCACAAGTGTCGCGGTTCAACGCGAACAAGTGACAACACCGTTGAAGGAGACAAGGAAAACAGCGTGTTGACGCCACTACAACAGAAAACTCTTCTTCGTCTTCTTCGAACTCCAATTTACCCCTAACCCCACTAGCCGGAGTTCACTGAAAACGCCAGTCGTCGTCGTCGTCTTTGTGCCTTCATAGAACGCACGCGTCAATATATAGGCACTGGACCTTGACTTGCCATGAAGTGCCGGTGGGAGATTTCACTTGTGCATAGTTGAACCATGAGGATTCGTAGCGTGCGCGTTATTAATCCGGAACTCGGCACGATCTACGATGAACATCCCGAGCTTCGCCCACTCATCATCATTCACTCCGTGGATATGCTGTAATTCTTTTTGAACTACTTCTCTCGTGCATCTTAGCGCACGCTGTCGCCGACGCAGTCCCCTGCGTTTTCTCCTCTTAATGCTCATTGAACGATTCTTGCGAACGCCCCTTCTACGGCGTCTACTTGCTCGACACACCTTAACCTCGCCGCGTTCGCTCGCATTTCGCTTCTTCCGAGCTCGCATTTGACGCGCCTTAGCGTCAAGTCCGTTGGCAGCGTCCACGTCTGCCTTGTCCTCATCAGTGACCTCCTCACTCCTACTTGTACCGCTACGATCGCGGACTTCGCTTTCCCTGTTCTCACTCTCGAACTTCACGAGTTCGTCGCGCGGATCGTGGCTCCGCTCCACATCCTCCACTGTGGGGCACGCATCGGAACAAACCCCGTTAAGCATGTGCTTGCAGCAACCTGCAATACACACTCTATCAAGTACGTGCTTGCAGCAGCCTGCAATGCACTCTTGATTCTCCTGCACCGGCGGTGGGTGCGCTTTCTCCTCCGCTGCGCTCAACAGCTCTTGGGCGCCTACACCCGCATCATCAATCAGCTCTCGAGCGCCTACGCCCGCATCATCAACCTCCGACTCGAGCTCCTCTAGACTTAACCGCGTAACCGCGTCGCCCTTCTCTGACCCTACCGAGACACTGTCCTCGTCCATGTGAATTTCCTGAAGTTGGCTTATTTCCGCCTCTTGTTCACTAAATTCAGCTGATTGTACTGCTGGCAAATTTAGACATAATGTCTCCTCCTTACTCTGATACTTGAGCTTTCTTTCAACCTCCTCTATTTGTTGCTTTAGCATAGCTACGGTTCTTTCATGCTCTAGTTCGCGCTCCCGTTCAAGTTGGAGCTGGCATTCTTAAAAAAAATCTCAAAGCGTCTTTGCCACGTAAGTTTCTGCTCTTCGCTATCTCTGCCAACCGCTCCCAATCCATCTTCGCAACCCCCACGATCATTCGTGACTGGGACTGGAGATGTTAATCCTGGCAAAGGCTTGCCAATTATTTGTCACGAGTGTGAGAGGATCTCGGGAGCGCTTGCTCCGATGGATTGAGAGAGAGTGACGGAGGCGAGAGGCGTAAAGCGTTAACAAAGACGAAGGCGTTACTTTATGCAACTGCACACCAAGACATACATGTGATGTTATTGGGGCAGGACCGCTCCAGAAAGAACAAGCCAGCACGCCAGTGCACAAACACACGTCCAACTTCTATTCTACCTTTCACGCATGGCCAACACACACATTACGGGAACTCATAACAAAACCTCGCGGGCTAAACTAAATGAATAAATAGAACGTCCGGCCTACAGTTCAGGTCGTCGGGGTAGTCGCCTGGGCCGTCGTTGGTGTCCCGTCGGCACCTTGCAGTGGAGAAGTGGACGTTGTAGCGCCGTCAGCTGCCGTGACGAAGTTGGAAGACGCAGGGTCGCCGCGTGAAACTCCAGTGGCTCTGCGACGAGCTGGAGCTGACGAAACACGTGTTCTGGTGGCAGGGAGTTGTGCCCTTGAGCACCAGCCGTCCGCCTCGGAAACCCACGCCAGCCCTCCTGGAACAGCGGGCCAAGGGCGGATTCAGCAACCCGGCGCCAGCTCTCCACGATCAGCGGGACCAGGACAGGTTCAGGAACCTGGCGCCAGCTCTCCTTGACCGGCCGTCTAGCGGAGGCTGAGCTGTCCACTCAGCCGGTAGGAGTGTCGCGACGTGGCCGGGGTCGTACCTATGGGCCAGACGCCCAGCGAAGTAGTCCTGCCTCGAACGACGAACCTCGCGCACTGCCGAAGGCACGGGCCACGCACCGTCGAGGCCGCGCCTCACGAGCTGCCGTTGTCTTCCTCGTCGGCACCGCACGGCACATACGCGCACACATCACATCCTCTTCGCCACCGCACGGCACACCATCGCCGTTTTTTGGTTTCAGTTTCGGTTTCGCAGCACATATTATGACAATACAAAGGACGAAAAAACATCAATCCGCACACAAAAGAAAACTAACAAACTAAGTGAACAACCTAAACGGCCTAACTACAAATCCTCCGCGTTGAGCACAGTTCCCACGGGAGTCCCTCAACCTTGGGCCTCGCGTTTACGTGCGCGTCAGCTGCCCGCCGGTCAAGGTGTAGTTAGACGCTCTTACGTTGCATTCGACGCGGTGTGGTTCAGAGTCGATGCTCTCTGGTGTGTCGTGTCCCGTAGCTGTCGTCGACTGATGCTGCCGGTGGTGGCCGCCGCTCACGCAAGGTCCGTCCTTGTCCGCCGCCTTGCTTCGCCTGTGACGTGGCGGATCACCGCTTAGGACCTAGCCCAGCCTAGGCCTCCTCATATGTGATGCCCCGTCTCCAACCAAGCCCGGCCCTCTGCAGCGATTCTTCTGCCGGTCGTCCCGTTCTGCCGGCGAAGGTGGAGCGCTGCGGGTACGCCGGGAACTGCTGAAGTTCGGCCGCTGCCATTCCGAGGTCCGTGCCCGATCGTAAGCCAGATCGACGGCACCCCGGAGCCCGACGCCCTCGTCTCCTCGTCACCAGTCCGTAGCTGGTCAGACACCCTTCGTCGACCGATGCCGCGCAGAGAAGGCCCGCTCAGCCTTCCTCCATCACCGATCACTGCTGGGGTCGCGTGCCGCGAGCCCGCTGACATCCAATTATGAACACCGACGTGTCCACGGCGCGTGCCTTCCCGCGCCACTTCGCCGATCTCTCCGATTGGCCTAGTGGCCTGTGTTTGTGGGCCCTTTTTACTCATGACAATGTTGTGCCATACCAACTTTCGCATACATCCCATTAGCGAAACGGCTAGGAGAGCACTAAGACCGTGGCATGTAAATCATGCCACTCATGACATGCGTATCATGATTTTCATGTTATGGCCTGCCATTTATGTTCGTCAGGCAGTCATGTTGTGCCATACCAATTTTCGCATACATCCCATTAGCGAAACGGCCAGGAGAGCCCTAAGACCGTGGCATGTAAATCATGCCGCTCATCAGATGCATATCATGATTTTCATGTTATGACCTGTCATTTGTGTTCGTCATGTAGTCATGATGTGGCATACCAATATTCGTAACCATCCGGTTAGCGAAACTGCCAGGAGAGCACAAAATCGTAGGCGGCTAGATAGATAGATAGATAGATAGATAGATAGATAGATAGATAGATAGATAGATAGATAGATACGCTCAAACTCACCGAAGTTCGCTAAGAAATGCTTCGCATTTAAAATTCAACACCCGTACCATCCAATGAGCAATGCATGCGGGTCGATGCATAGACTACCTTATGTATATGCAGTTAAGTAGTGCACAAATGGGATGCGGGAACGTCGAATGGATGAACGATAAATGTTTAACTTTCGCAATAGCACTACTAGAAAGCCGCTGCGCGAAATGCGCGGTGGACCGCCGCTGTGCGCCGTCGTAGCAGACGACGTGCCGAGAGTAGCGAAAGACAGTGACTGCAGCGCCGCAAGTTCACGCGACCGCCGTTCTGACCACCCTCCTCCGCTGGCGGAGATACGGAGCTGCGAAACTGAGTTTATTTTAGTAACGTTGCATTGGCAGGCACGAAGGGGCGTGGGTAGCGAGTGGAGGTGTCACAGCAAATCCGGTCGTCTGATCCCGGAATTTGCATCCACTGTAGCTTGAGGGCCATTTTTGTTGTTAGGAGGCTTTTTAGCTCTTCGTCTTCTCTTTGGGCTGCCGCCAGCGCGTCGAAGTTAACGCCTTCTGGATCGCTGAGGACGTTTATGGCGCTCCGCGACAGGGCGTCTGCAACGACGTTGTCGCTTCCTTTTACGTGGCGGATGTCTGTCGTGAACTCTGAGATGTATGCCAGTTGCCGAAGTTCACGGGCCGTGTGCGTGCCACCGTCCAAACGCATCGAGCAAAGAGCATAAGTCAGCGGCTTATGGTCGGTTAAAATGAACTCGACGCCTTCCAAGAAATGTCGGAAGTTGCGTATACTTGAGTAGACTGCTAGCAGTTCGCTTCCGAAGGGGCTGTAGCGGCTCTCAGTAGGTGTCAGCTTCTTCGAGAAGAATGCAGTTGAGTGCCATGTACCGTCGCTCAGCTGTTGCAACACGGCGCCGATGGATGTGTCTGAGGCATCAACCATTAAACACTGGGGAATGCTGGCCGTGGGTATGCCAGGAGAGTCGCATTTGCGAAGGCCTGTTTGCTTTGGTTGAAGGCTCTTTTCGCTTCTTCGCACCAAGGCAGGTCTTTTGAAGAACTTTGCGTTGCCTTCAGCAGTCCGTGAAGCGGTTGTATGATATGGGCGCATTTAGGCACAAAGCGGCGGTAGAAGTTTAGTAATCCGAGAAATTCACGCAGTTGACGCCTTGTGGTTGGGAGCGGAAAGTCTTGTATGGCCTGTACTTTAGATGGGTGCGGCCGTACTCCTGAGTTTGGGATGATGTGGCCTAGAAATGATAACTCAGGCACGCCGAGTTCACTCTTGCTGTGTTGACGATAACGCCGTGCTCAGATAAGCGTCGAAAAACAATTCTTAGGTGCTCTTCATGTTCTTCCGGGGTAGTGCTAGCGATAAGCAAGTCTTCCAAGTTGGCGTGGCAAAAATTGAGGCCCCGTAGAACACCTTCGATGAACCTTTGGAACGTTTGACCTGCGTTGCGAAGGCGGAATGACATGCGCAGGAATTCGAATAAACCGAAGGGTGTAGTGATAGCAGTCTTGGGAACGTCTTCCGGTGACATGCCTGCAAATCCATCCTATTAGTCTTCCGGTGACACGGGTATCTGGTGGTACGCCCGCACGAGATCAATTTTCGAAAAAATTGTGGCCCCATGCAGACCTGCCAGTATGTCGTGAATATGTGGCATGGGGTATCTGTCGGGTGTTGTGACACTGTTCAACACTCGATAGTCACCGCAAGGACACCAGTCCCCCGATGACTGCTTAGGAAGCATGTGAAGGGGAGATGCCCACGGACTGGAAGAAGGTTGGATGATGCCCATCTCCAACATATTGCTACGAAGCTAGCGTGGGATGGCACGTACCACCTATGGGATGGCACATATGGTCTACAGAAGAAGACAAAGAAGACGGGACTGTCTTGTGCGCGGCTGTCCACTATCTTGGTTGATGCTGTACGCCTTACTGTAAATATACGTGTAAAGAGTCTTCCCTTGTGTTATTTACGTAACATCTTTGTGGTGGAGGTGCGGGGTACGCTGTATCTATCACGGAGCTCCGCAACGGTCGTCTCATCGGCGTTCCGGCCATGTCAGACGACGAACGCACACCACCTTCCCGACCTACCCCTTCCGCGGCACCCATGACGTCCACCTACGTGGTTCTTCCTCCTGCTCGCGATCCTGGCGTCTTTTCTGGCCAGGATGGTGTTGACGTCGACAAATGGCTCAACCTTTATGAACGAGTCAGCGCCAGCTACAGGTGGGACCCGACTCTTATGCTTGCGAACGTTCTGTTCTACCTCGCTGGCGCCCCAAGGGTGTGGTTCGAGACGCACGAAGCCGACATTACCAGCTGGGACTCGTTTAAGGAACAGATTCGCGACCTTTTCGGTGACAGCACAGGTCGGCGGCTTGCCGCGCGGAACGAACTTGCGACTCGTGCACAAACATCTACCGAGTCGTACGTGGCGTATATACAGGATGTTCTCGCCCTTTGTCGCCTCGTTGACGAACACATGCCTGAGACCGAGAAGGTTTCTCACGTGCTGAAAGAAATCGCAGACGATGCCTTTAACCTACTAGTTTACGGAAACATTGACACCGTCGAAGCGATGATCAAGGAGTGCCGGCGATTCGAACACGCCAAGAGTCGCCGCATAACCCACAAATTCACGCGGCTTCCCAACACGACCGCATGCGCCAGCCGCCCGCCTCTGACAATGTTACACGCATCGTTCGTCGCGAGCTCGAAGCAGCCTCTCCAGCACATGTTTCACCTCTTTCACCGCCTGTTTTCACGATGCACTCCAGTGACCCATCGCAGCCGTCGGTGTCCCTCATTCAGGCTGTGGTCAGGCAGGAGTTCGCCAACCTCGGCTTACCACTAGCGTGCCCAGTGACTCATCCTGCTACACGCCCTTACTCCACAGGACCTGCTCGCCGCCCCTTCACTTCTACTTGGCCCTCCCGTAACCCAGCGGAATGGAGAACGCCCGACGACCAGCCCATCTGCTTCTCCTGTCATCAGGCTGGACACATCGCTCGTTACTGCCGTCGCCGTTGGACCTATCCACCTCACCAGACCTTTCCTCCCTATATGCGCACTACCGGCTCCAGGCGTTCGGCTGCTCCTACTGCTTACTCGTCGTTCACCCCCCAGGAGCCTTCTGATACTGATGCCACTTCTGTTCGCCGCTACTCCCGCTCCCCGTCGCCGCAACGTCGCCAATCCCGCTCCCCTCAACGTCGCCGCTTTTCCTCTCCGACCTCTTCTGGACGACCGCAGCCGGAAAACTAGATCGTGCAGCTTATGGAGGTGAAGCTGCAGTGCCCTCGTCGACCGAAAATCCTCTACTGACGCTCCCGACGCACCATAGCCTTCTTGAAGTAAAAGTGGACCATATTCCTGTAACCGCCCTCATTGATAATGGTGCACACATCTCCATTATGAGTGCTCCTTTACGCCGCCGTCTGCACAAGATTATGACACCGTCTACGACACATACGTGTTGCGGATGGTGGTGCTGTTCAAGTGATAGGAATGTGCACTGCGCGTGTAACCAATGCCGGTCGTCACACCGTCGTTCTCTTTGCCGTTCTTGCTCGCTGCCCACGTGACCTAATATTGGGCCTTGACTTTCTTTCCGCCCACTCCGCCTTGATTGACTGTTCCTCAGGTATCCTTCACCTCGACCTTCCTCTTCTATCAGATGCCCCAAAAGTGCCCGTCAGCCGCTTAAGCCCTACAACATTTGTTCGTCTACCGCCGCGAGCCGTCACATACGTGTGTTTGTCATCGACGCCACCCGTTCCTGACGGCGACTACATCGTCACTCCTTTACCCGAAGTGCGACTGACGCGAAGTGTTGCTGTTCCACATGTTGTAGCCACAATCGCCGATAACTGCCTGTTCCTTCCGCTCCTAAATTTTGACCTGGTTCCCCAAGTGTTGCCCCAAAGAATGTCCCTTGCCCTACTCGCTCCTGTAACCGACCATGACGTTGACGTTGTCACCGTAACCAAGCCTGCTCCAGCTGAAGATCCACGGCAACCAGGTCCTGACAACAGCATCTTTACAAAAACGATTGGATCTGATCTTCTTCCCGACCAGGCTGACGCTCTCTGTCGAGTTTTGGCTTCCTATGCCGACATTTTCGACATCTATGATCGACCCTTGGGCCAGACAAAGATCGTCACCCATCGAATCAACACAGGTGACTCTTCGCCCATCCACCGTCGGCCTTACCGTGTGTCCGCATCTGAGCGAGTAGTGATTCAAAAAGAAGTGGCCAAGATGCTTGCGAAGGATATCATCGAACCATCGTCTAGTCCGTGGGCATCTCCTGTCGTATTAGTCAGGAAGAAAGACGGCTCCTGGCGTTTTTGCACTGATTATCGCCACCTGAACAAAATCACCAAGAAGGACGTGTACCCCCTCCCTCGCATTGACGATGCTCTTGACTGCCTCCATGGTGCCACATTCTTTTCATCTCTGGACCTCCGATCTGGCTATTGGCAAATTGCAGTTGATGACATGGACCGCGAAAAAACCGCATTCGTTACCCCTGACGGCCTTTACCAATTCAAGGTGATGCCGTTCGGCCTCTGCAATGCACCAGCAACATTTGAAAGAATGATGGACACGCTCCTTCAAGGTTTTAAATGGTCAACGTGTTTATGCTACCTGGACGACGTAATCATTTTCTCACCGACTTTCGCCACACATCTCGAGCGGCTGTCAACTATTTTGGAAATATTTCGGCGGGCTGGCCTTCAGCTGAATTATTCGAAGTCCTTCGTCAAATCACTGTGCTGGCCACCTTGTTGACGCTTCCGGAGCTCGACCAGACCCAGCTAAAGTCACGAACTTCCCCGTCCCACGCTCTCCCCATGATGTTCGCAGTTTCGTGGGACTATGCTCATAACTTCCGCCGTTTCGTCAAAAACTTCGCGACACTCGCACGCCCCCTCACTGACCTCCTCAAGCAAGACGTTCCGTTTTCTTGGGGTCCTCCGCAAGCGGACGCATTCTGCCGGCCTAATCGCCGCTCTGACGACTCCACCCATCCTTGCTCATTTTGACCCAACTGCCTCCACAGAAGTGCGCACGGATGCAAGTGGGCACGGCATCGGTGCAGTTTTGGCGCAGCAACAAGGAGGTGTTGAACGTGTCATTGCCTACGCGAGTCGTCTTCTTTCGAAATCTGAATGCAACTACTCGATTACGGAACGTGAATGCCTTGCCCTTGTCTGGGTGGTTTATAAATTCCGTCCTTATCTGTATGGCCGCCCTTTCCGTGTTGTCACTGACCATCACGCTCTCTGCTGGCTTTCTTCACTGAAAGACCCTACTGGACGACTCGGCCGTTGGGCGTTACGCCTTCAGGAGTACTCCTACTCAGTCGCGTATAAGTCTGGCCGTCTCCACCTAGACGCCGATTGCTTGTCGCGCTACCCTGTTGACCCTCCAGACAGACCAGACATCGAGTCTTGCCCCTGCGTCATGTCTAAATCTCGGTTTCTCCAGTTTGGCGACGAACAACGTCGTGACCCTTCCTCGCGCTCCCTCATTGACCGCCTTGAAACTGCACCCCACGGTGATTCCCTGCGCATGTTCGTCCTCTTCAATGGCACACTTTACCGCCGTGATGTCCAGCCGGATGGCCCTGAGCTTCTTCTCGTCGTACCTAAACACCTGCGCTCAGTGGTCCTCCATGAGCTTCACGACGAACCAACTGCTGGCCACCTTGGCGTATCTCGCACGTACGACCGTGTGAGGCGCCGATTCTTCTGGCGTGGCCTCGCCACGTCTGTCCGCCGCTACGTGTCCTGCGACAAATGCCAACGACGGAAGCGACCTGCCACACTGCCTGCTGGACTGCTTCAACCACTCGCTGTCCCGATCGAACCATTCTTCCGTGTTGGCGTGGACCTCCTCGGACCTTTTCCTGAGTCCAACTCCGGCAACAAATGGATCGCTGTAGCTGTAGACCACGCCACCCGGTATGCCATCACTCGAGCTCTTCAGACGAGCACTGCTACTGACATCGCTGACTTTTTACTGCACGACGTCATCCTACACCACGGCGCCGTCGCTCACAGATCGCGGCCGTGCATTTTTGTCCCGAGTGATCGACGACCTCTTGCGCTCCTCCTCCACGCAGCACAAGTTAACTACCTCCTACCACCCACAAACAAATGGGCTTACTGAGCGTTTCAATCGTACCCTCACGGACATGCTCTCAATGTATGTGTCATCTGATCATCGTGACTGGGACCTGGCGCTACCTTATGTCACCTTCGCCTATAATTCATCGCGTCACGACCCCGCCGGTTATTCACCCTTCTATATGCTCTTCGCCCGCGAACCGACGTTACCACTCGACACCCTCCTTCCGGATGCTGCAAGGCCGCCTACCGAATACGCACGTGATGCAATCGCTCGTGTTGACCACGCACGTCAGATCGCCCGCTCGAGGCTGTCTGCCTCGCAAGCCAACCAGAAGCGTCTCTACGATCGCCGACATCACGACGTTCATTTTCCACCCGGTTCGCTCGTCCTTCTATGGTATCCATTCCGACGTGCTGGCTTATCAGAGAAACTCTTATCACGGTACATCGGTCCCTACCGTATCGTACGTCAGGTCACTGACGTCACCTACGAGATCATCCCCGTATCGCCGCCATTGACACCTGCGACTTCACCAAGTGACATCGTTCACGTCAGCAGGCTGAAAGCATACAACCACCCTTCCACCGACTAAGTTTAAAATGCACCGAGACGGCGCTTCTGCCACCGAGGCTAATGCTACGAAGCTAGCGTGGGATGGCACATACCACCTATGGGATGGCACATATCGTCTACAGAAGACAAAGGAAACGGGACTGTCTGGTGCGCGGCTGTCGACCATCTTGGTTGATGCTGTACGCCTTACTGTAAATATACGTTTAAATAGTCTTCCCTTGTGTTATTTACGTAACAATATGGTCGAATTCCTGCCGTGCCACCACCAGTTTTTCAGGCGACAATCGACGTGGTCGAGCGTGTACCGGTGGTCCAGTAGTGGTGATGTGGTGAAACACATCGTGTTTTACTGGGGATCCCAATTGGCGCTGGTGTGTCAGGTCCGAAAACTCGCTCAGTATGGAAGTGAAACGAAAAGGGCCTGCTGGCTTGATCAGCGTAGGGCTCAGCGGCGTATATCTTGAAGGCTTGCCCTAAACATCGCTTTGCGACACAGGATCTGGTAGCCTCTGGTTGTGTACGTCAACAGTCCGGAATGGCGTAGGAAATCCGCCCCAAGAATAGCGAAATTCACGTCGGCTACAATGAAGATCCATCGTAGCGTTCTCTGCAGGCCCAAACTGACGGTTAGGGAGCGGTTCCCGTACGAGGCGATGGTCGTGTTGTTGACTGCCTGCAGAGGCGATGTTTTCGGGCGCTTGCGGTCCACGGGCGATGCTGGGAGTACGCTCACTTCGGCGCCCGTGTCGACGAGGAAGCTTAGACCGCTACTACGGTCGCTTAGGAAGAAGACTGATGAGCGACGTTGTATGGCAGCAGCGCTGGTCTCCCTCAGCGCCTGCCCGGGGCGTTTCCCGAGAGCTCGCAGGGTGGTACACATTTACGTGCAGCATTGCCGAACTTGCGATGGTACCCACATAATTTTTGTCGTTTCGTACGCGCCTGTGAAGCACTCTGACTGGTTGACGCAGTGTGGAGGGCGGCCACGGAGTCCACGAGACGCGAGATTTCGTTCTTCATCTCTTGAAGCTCTTCATGGGGAGACGGTATGCTTGTGGCCGCCGCGACGGATGTGGGGGCTACCGTATGATCTTGTCGGCCAACTCGGCCAGTTTGGATAGGTCGTCCTCATTTGAGGCAGTCAAGACCATTCTGACGTTCGGGGGAATCTTCTGTAGAAATATTTCTCGGAGCAGCAGGCTGTCAAGACCATCCCGTTTGTCGTCCAATAATTGCTGCATATGCCGCAGCAGGTAGCTTGGCGTTCTGTCACCGAGGCTGACATCATGGAGTAGCCGCTGCAGCCGTTGCCTTTCGGAGGGCGTGACCCTGCGAATGAGTGTTGCGCTCAACGCCTCGTAAACTTTGTCTGCTGGTGGGGAAAACAATAAGTCTCGAATTTCGCTAGCGATTGATGGGGGCAGACTGCTCACCACATAATGGTATTTTGTGGCATCTGCTGTGATGCGCCGTGCAGCAAATTGTGATTCTACCTGAATGAACCACAATGCAGGATCCGCAGTCCAAAGGGGAGGAAGTTTGACGTCGACGCTGGAGAGTGTCGGAATGTCGGTGCTTTGAGGTGTGTCCATAGCACTTGCTGCTCGTCCGGGTCACCAATGTTGTGCGGGACGCGAGCGCGGCTGGAAATCAGCAGACAGAAACGAGTGATGCATCCCTGAAGAACAAACAAAACAAATTAAACTTTATTTTCGTGATCGTCCAGCCTCAACGGCTCGGTTGCGCATACTCGCACCACTTCCCTTTCCCGCACACAACACGATAAGATTTGATTGCGGACAACGAAAGATGGGAAAGGGTGCCTGGCTGCTGTTGTGCGACCGTGAGGCCGCCACAAGCTCTCATGGTTGAAGCTAATCGAGTAGGGAGAGAGCTACAGAAGAAATCTGGGAACTTTGTACCATATGCTAGCTAGGAAAGGCACTTACTAGGGTTGAGGGGTTGTTGAAGACACCAGCGTTAGACCGCGTGGGAACATGAGCGGTGCGGCGTTTTCGCACGAGTACGTCAGTGAGTGCGCAGCCGCACTCCTGCGCAACGTTGTGCTTGCTGCACAGCTCTTTAGGTGCAGCATTTCTTTCCTGTTGTAGGTGCAACCGTAAACAATGCAGTGATGCCCTGTCGATAGACTGTTCTTAAAGGACATTTTAAAGCGCTCTAGTGGGCGAGAAACAGCGCACGCACCGTGCAAGCACGGCAAAACGTATGGGCGGCTCTGCACAACAAACAGCCGAACGAAGAGGGGCGTGGCGTGGAGAGCTCTCTCCCGCGCGCGAGCAGATGACAAAAACAGGTTCCGGCTCGCCGGTGCGAGAGTGCCGGTGGAAAGGTCTGGCGGCGCCCGTAATTTATTGTCACGTGCTCGTGACGCACGCAGCACTCGAGGCGAAGCACGTAGAACTCAAGACAATGTCAGGCGAACTGTTTATTGGGCAAACTTGTGCCCAGCAAAACAAAGCCACAGATAATGCACAGCAATAGCAGCGTGAACCTAAGGTACTCGGCTGCTGATCCGAGGGTCGCGGGATCAAATCCCGGCCGCGGCGGCTGCATTTCGATGGAGGCGAAATGTTGAGGCCCGTGTGCTGTGCGATGTCAGTGCACGCTAAAGAACCCCAGGTGGTCGAAATTTCCGGAGCCCTCCACTACGGCGTCTCTCATAATCAGAACTGGTTTTGGGACGTTAAACCCCACAAATCAATCAATAGCAGCGTGAACAGTCGTCATTCGACGGAAAGACTGGCAAGCGGGGCAATGCGTCGGTTTTGATACACACGTCATAACGCGTTCTCGCATTATCTCTGGAATTCCAAAAGTTACTCAAATGTGCGCGTCAGGCGTGCAAAGTTTCAAGGATGGTCGACATGGTTCGCGAAGTAACATACAAGATACACGCGGCCGACGTTGCGCGTAACAGAAAGTGATAATGGCGCTCCCCGCAAACAATCAAAGCAAACGCGCGATTCACGGGAAAGTGATAACGGCGTTCTCTTTAAACAAGCGAAATACACAGCACGTGTCACTACCCCCCTCTGAAAAGCATCGCCCCGATGATAAGAAGCAGGACGTGCAAGTGAGAGTACACGCAATAAATTAACAATGCATCACAGTAGATCAGCGCGCGTAATAAGGTTTCAGTCATACCACGGTGCTGCGACTGGCCTGCTGAATGAGCCGACCAGCGGGTATCGTGTTGCGATGCGGTGATGACGACTCGCAGGCATTTGGGCTTCGGGAGCAGAGAGTCGAAGAAGAGGCAGAGAAATATTAACAGGGGCTTATTTACATATTTACCGGGAGCTTGCTTCCCGCAAGACTCCACTAGCAAGAGGGTTGTCTTAAGAGAGTTCTTTCCTGAGGGTTCCTTCCTTCTCTTGGTCCCGCGCTTTTTGATGCCCGGGCTCCTCC
Source organism: Hyalomma asiaticum (assembly GCA_013339685.2). Classification (NCBI taxonomy): domain Eukaryota; kingdom Metazoa; phylum Arthropoda; class Arachnida; order Ixodida; family Ixodidae; genus Hyalomma; species Hyalomma asiaticum. Next base: position 71,117,645 of record CM023490.1, on the reverse strand, counting down.
CCCATTGGCTCCTGGGCGAGGGAGGAGGGAGAGGATGGGAGGTGTCCAGAACGAGCGTACTTGACCCGCCCATGGCTGGAATTACCGAAGGTCCCGGGAGACGATGCCAGAGCCGGACACGTCACGCGGCCAGCACTACTGTTATCACACGTGCACGTGCTGAGACATTCTATCTGTTAACAGTTTCTGTGGTCCGGCGCTGATAAGGTGGCCACTCGCTAGACGAACGACTTCGAGGTGTGCCGGACGGGACGGACCCTTCGGCCTTATGGCCAAACGGGGGGCTTTTGTCAATAAAGGACCACCTCATCAGCTCGAGAACTGACGTTCTTCCCCGCTACTGACCTTTCTTTTGTGCTAAGTAAAAACGTTCGCACACACAAAGCAGACGCGCACTTACAGCAGAGCCTTGGCGGCACCACACCGTCGCGGGCACACCTGAAGCAGCTTTGTAACAATGTGTACAACTTCGGGTCGTGCACGGCGCCGCTGGGATGACGTTAAGCGATCGGGCACGACCTCATAGTCTAGTTCACCACAACGTCGGACTACCTTGTAGGGTAGTCCGAGTACCGGCGCAAGAGCTTCTCACACAGTCCGCGTCGTCGTATTGGCGTCCAGACCCAGAGAAGGTCGCCGGGTTGGTATTCCGTGTGGCGTCGGCGAAGGTTGTAGTGGCGCCTGTCGACCGTCTGCTGGCTCTTGATACACAGGCGGGCAGCTGTCGAGCTTCTTCGGCGCGCTACAAGTAGATGGCAACGTCGACGTCTTCTTCGTCGGTGCCAACCGGTATATAGCATGGCGTCAAGCGTCGTTGTTGGGCACCGTTCGTAGACAAGATTGTATGGCGTAAGCTGCGTAGTTTCTTGCACGTCTGTGTCGTTCGCGAAGGTCACATACGCAAGCATGGTGCCCCACGTCTTGTGTTCGACGTCGACGTACATGGCCAGCATGTCGGCGATGGTCTTATTTAGACGCTTTGTGAGGCCATTCGTTTACGCATGGCAGGCTGCGGTTCGGCGCTGACTTGTGTGACTGTACCTCAAGATCGCCTGAGTTCGGTCAGCAGTAAAGGCCGTACCTCTGTCGGTGATGTGGACCTCCAGGGCTACGTGACGCAGGACGATGTTCTCAATGAAGAGCTTGGCGACCTCGGCGGCAGTGCCCTTGGGCAAGGCCCTTGTTTCGGCATAGCGGGTGAGGTAGTCAGTCGCTACGACGATCCATTTATTGCCGGAAGTCGACGTTGTTAACGGCCCCAGTAAGTCCATGCCGATTTGCTGGAAGTCGTCGAGGTGGTTCGATAGGTTCCACAAGTCCGGCTGGCCTAGTTGGCGTCTTGCGTCACTGACAGTCTCTGCATGTCCTTACATAATGGGCAATGTCGGCAGTGAGGCGAGGCCAATAGTACTTTTCTTGTATCCTTGATAATGTGCGGGATAAACCGTGGTGTCCGCCTGTCGGGTCGTCGTGTAAAGCTTCCAGAACCTCTGGACGTCATGCTGAAGGCACCATGAGGATGTGGTCGGCGCGGAACGGCGAGAAGATCTTCAGGAGAATGTTGTTCCGCAGGAAAAACGAAGCCAGTCCTTGGCGGAATGCTTTCGGCACGACAGTGGTCTTGCCTTCCAGGTAGCGCACGAGGCTCTTGAGCTTGTTGTCGTTCCGCAAAGTCGTCGGTACTTATGGGTCCCAAGAAAGTCATCGTCCTGGTCAGCCCTGGGGTGGTGGATTGACGGGGGCGCGAGACAAGCAGTCGGCATCGGAGTGCTTTGATCTGGTCTTGTAGACGACGGTGATGTCAAATACTTGCAGTCGAAGACTCCATCGTGCGAGGTGTCCTGATGGATCTTTCAACTTAGATAGCCAACACAAGGCATGGTCACTCACGACGTTGAAAAGCCTGCAGTACAGGTAGAGGGGAAATTTTGATGTAGCCCAGATGATGGCAAGACATTCCTTTTCTGTTGTGGAATAATTCGCTTTTGCCTTCGAAAGTGACCGGCTAGCGTAACTGATGACACTTTCAAGACCTCCTGTCCCGTCCTGTGCTGCTTGCGTCCGTGTGAATTTCGGTTTCGGCTTTTTCATCGAAGTCCTCGAGTATTGGCGGCGTTTGCAGGCGTCCCTTTAGTTCTTGAAATGCCTTGACTTGCGGTGTTTCCCATTTGAAGTCGACGTCGGCCTTCGTGAGGTACGTCAGTGGCTCGGCGATCCGCGAAATATTCTTGACGAAGCGCCTGTAATAAGCGCAGAGGCCAAGAAATTGGCGCGCTGTCTGCTTGTCGTTGGACAGAGGAAAGTCAGCGATCGCAGCTGTTTTTTGCGGATCAGGTCGTATTCCAGACTTGCTAATAACGTGGACAAGGAGCAACAGCTCCTCGTATGGGAAGCGGCACTTTTCTGGCTTCAGGGTAAGTCCGGAGGCTTTGATTACCTGAAGAACAACTTCAAGGCGCCGGAGGTGTTCGTCGAAGCTGGAAGCAAATACGACTACGTCGTCCAAGTAGACGAGGCAAGTCTGCCACTTCAAGCCTGCCAGTACTGTGTCCATAACCCGTTAGAATGTTGCAGGCGCCGAGCAAGGACCAAAGGGCATGACCTTAAACTCGAACAGCCCGTCTAGTGTTATGAAGGCAGTCTTCTGTCGGTCTCCCTCGACTATTTCGATTTGCCAGTAGCCGGTTTTGAGGTCCATCGAAGAAAAATACTTTGCGTTGTAGAGTCGATCCAAGGCATCGTCTATCCGTGGGAGAGGATACACGTCTTTAATTCGACATCTTGTTCAGGCGACGATAATCGACGCAAAAACATAGGGTTGCATCCTTCTTCACTAACACCACGGGTGATGATGTCCCACGGAGTCGTAGAGGGCTGAATGATGTCGTCACGCAGCATTTCGTCGACTTGTTGCTGGATGGCCTCGCGTTCCCATGCCGAAACTCGGTACTGGCTCTGACGGAGAGGACGTGCAAATTCGTCTGTTTTGATGCGATGCTTCGCGACAGGGGCCTGACGGGGCCTGTATTGCTGGAGTAAGACCTTGAGCACCTTTTGTTGCTGCCTGGAAAGGCATTGATTGACGTCGAAGGCAGGTGGCGTCGTTGTGGGTGCGCGAGAATCGGTGAAGGCGAAGGCATTGTTTACTTCCACAAATTCACTTCGGTGCGCTACCATCGTACCCCTATTCGGGTGCCTGTATTCGTTGCTGAAGTTCGTCACCGTTACCTTGGCTTCGCTGTTAGGCAGGTTGGCTATGCCTCTTGCGACGCACATCTGACAGTTAAGGAGCAAGTGCTGCTGGTCGCCTTCGATGGCACGTTGTAAGTTGGTAGGCGCTTTGGTGCGGAGGGAAATGACGCTCGACAGTGGTGGGACGGTTGCCTGCTTTTCTGTCGCAATCAAGGCATGATAAGCGACGTTGCTATTTGACGGCTTTTCATTATCCGTCGACAGCATGATTGGCCTGGATTTTAGGTCGCCTGCGCCGTGATTATTCTGGAAATCCATTCTTACATGACGTCTCGCGAGCATTGCTGCAGGACCACAAAACTCACCGAATACGTCTGGCTGTCAGTTCTGACTCTTTCCGTGCATATTCGGGTTGGTTATAAGGTGGCCCCCTGCTGTTCGAATATCTGATCCTTCCCAGGCAGTCTTTACCTTCTTCAGCTTGGCGGCGAAGAGACCACTGATGAAGTAGTAGTCGCCGCCGGTACCGACCGAGGTGGTGACGCTGTGGCCGTCGATGATCCCGTCGAGGTCGGTGGTTGGTGGTCTGGCGTTCCGGTTAGGTTGGGGCGTCGGATCACGGCTGCGTCGGCTTGCTGAAGCGCTGCTATGTCGCGTCGGCGGCGAGGCTTTCTCGGCAAAACTAAGTCTCTACTCAGGAAGCGTGCTGAGACTACGTCGGGAGCAGTGGCGTAGGCAGGCATGGGTTGACCGGGCTGAAGCCCCCCCCGAAATTTTTCCGGCCGGTGCCCCACTGCCTATCTATGCTGGCCCATCACATATACGAACAAAGGTGTCCACTCGGCGAAGGTGCGGCTACGGGCATTCGCGTCTTTGTGGTGGGCTTAAAAACGAAGAACGCGGCTCTTTCAACTTGCAAAGGAAGTTATCACTCTATGGCGGGGAAAGTTGTAGCTTGTCTGCAGGGGACGGTGCTGGCAAACGAGGGGCATATGTCATTTATCGGCAAAGGATGCGGCGATAAGAGACTGAAAGGGGAGCTTGCAGTCTTTCCAGCACAGCACTGCGGCCGGCAGACGCTTCTGCAATGTGTTGACAATTAGCTCTCTGCGGTGATGGAAGAACATGGCGAGTCTGCGTACCCGGAAACATGCGTGGTTTTGTTGCGGGTGAAACGTTCGTAGGCCAAGGTCATCGAGCTAGCGAACCAAACACAAAGCAAAGTACGCCGCTGTTCCCTGTGCAACGCCTTCTGTGCCGCCCGATCCTTCTTCCCCTCTTATTCCTGTTTCTGTGGGGCGCTGACGCTTTTGGTACGTTGTATGCGGTCGCGTGGGGAATGTGGCGTACAGTGAATGCGTCTTTTTTTCTTTTTGAGCAGTGCCCCTACATGGGTGGCCCAATACAGCTTCGCTTTCGTCATTTTTCTTGACGACTTACACATGGTAGCAACGTGCGCTCACGCGTGTCCCCTTGCGAGAACGATGCCCCAGAGAGAGAAAATTTCAACCAACCTTCCGAGTGGACAGCACTGCTTTGCAGTGCTATCCACAAGCTAGTAAACTACGGAATAACGAGTCGACAAAAAGACCGCGCTGCGGTTCATCGCCGAGCGTGCACAAGGGTCAACAACTCCGCTACCACCAGGCGGTGGTCACGACATTCATTCAAGAAGGGGTGACCATATTCGTATCGTCGCTTTCGCGGCAATATGTCTCAAGGACAGCAGCAGCTCTGATCCGCCATTGGGATGCACCGGTAATCTCCTGGAGTTCAAAAATATACCCGGGCCATTAAAAGCGTATTATCCCTGTGCCCGTTTCAATATATAGATAGATTATATATATATAATATATAATGCACGTGACGCGTTTCCGCGGGGGCCGTCGCCCAATGACGCTCGGACAGTATCTGTGGCCTTACTCAGTGTCATGGTAAATGAGCGCGGAATAAACGATACTCTGCACATTCAAAACTTTAGAGACGGCAATGTATTATGTTGACAGCTTAACAGCGCAAACGGGACGAAGACGAAGGAAAGACAATGGAAAACCACGCGCGTGTTGTCACCTTGTCTTCGTCGTCTTCTTCCCCGTTTTGGCTGAAGCTGGTCAATATGAATTATCACCAACTCGCCCAGATTTCCGTTCTCGTTCGGCAATGTATTGACGAAATCTGGTAGAAAGACATGATAATTTCAAAATAAAGTACAATGATCGATGTACACATACACATGAAATGCTGTAAAGAATTCGGGACAGAAGGCGCAGCTGGGAACAGCGGGCAGCATACCAGAGGTAGGTCAGCTGATAATGACGCTATAACAAACACATTTTTTTTCAAACCTCTGTCCAACTTAGCATGCTAGTAGACATACAGGACGACATTTTAGTATATATTTCGTATTTATGGTTTCTTCACCCAAACTTACCTGTTCGCTACATTCTACAGGTGCTTCTTTCACCAAATTGTTTATGCATTTGCAGGAAGAACAGAGATTCGCCTGCGATTGTGATTCTAAGCATCTCTAGATCTATCGGTCCTGAACATATTACCAGTGACGTAGGCAGGCATGGGCTGACCGGGCTGAAGCCCCCCCCCCCCCCCCAAATTTTTCCGGCCGGTGCCCCACTGCCTATCTATGCTGGCCCATCATATATACGAAAAAAGGTGTCCACTCGCCGAAGGTGCGGCTATGGCCATTCGCGTCTCTGTTGTGGGCTTAAAAACGAAGAACGCGGCTCTTTAAACTCGCAAAGGAAGTTGTCTTGTCACTCTATGGCGGGGAAAGTTGTAGCTTGTCTGCAGGAAACGGTGCTGACAAACGAGGGGCATATGTCCTTTATCGGCAAAGGGTGCTGCGATAAGAGACTGAATGGGGAGTTTGCAGTCTTTGTAGCGCAGCGCCGCGGCAGGCAGACGCTTCTGCAATGTGTTGACATTTAGCTCTCTGCGGTGACGGAAGAACATGGCGAGTCTGCGTACCCGGAAACATGCGTGGCTTTGCTGTGAGTGAAACGTTCGGTTCACAAAGCTAGCGAACCAAGCACAAAGCAAAGTATGCCGCTGTTCCCTGTGCAACGCCTTCTCCTGTGCCGCCCGACCCTTCTTCCCCTCTTATTCCTGTTTCTGTGGGGCGCTGACGCTTTTCGTGCGTTGTATGCGGTCGCGTGGGGAATGTGGTGTACAGTGAATGCGTCTTTTTTTTCTTTTTAAGCAGCACCCCTACATGGGTGGCCCAATACAGCTTCGCTTTCGTCATTTTTCTTGACTTACACATGGTAGCAATGTGCGCTCACGGCGGGTCTCCTTCTGAGGACGAGGCCGCAGAGAGAGGTCATTTCAACAACCTTCCGAGTGGATAGCACTGCTTTGCAGTGTTATCCACAAGCAAGTAAGCTACGGAATAACGAGTCGACAAAAAGACCGCGCTGCGGTTCATCCCTCAGCGTAAACAAGGGTCAACAACTCCGCTACCAGCAGGCGGTGGTCGCGACATTCATTCAAGGAGGGGTGGCCATATTCGTATCGTCGCTTTCGCGACAATATGTCTCAAGGACAGCAGCGGATCTCCGTTTTCTGGGGAAGCTCATCTTCACAATGCCAACAAATGAGCGAGACCTCGAATGCTTAGACCACAATACAGTGGCTTTTTAATGTGCCTAAGAGATATGGATTATATGTGAATTCTCTGATAATGTTTGAATAGTCCCTTGGCTATTGCTCAGATGAGGTCATACGATGCCCTGTTAATTACAGCAAGCCAGGAAATTAACTTGAAATCATTCATTTCTTGAATACAACATACAGCGTTCCCGAAATAACTACCGAAACGTAGCAGCCGAAATAACTACAGTCACCGAGACGATTGATCGATCAATCAGTACTTGACACAGTCCATGAGCGGTCCATGAGCGGCCAATGGGAAAATAAAACGAGAAGAAATCTCATTATATCACTACCTTTTTCGGCTACAGTATCTGGTCGAACAACCCGAATAGAGAAGGCTACATTTTAAGCAAAAGTGCAAATGAGTTCCATGAAGAAAAAAAAAGAGCACAAGTGAACGGGGACAAAAACAAAACACGTACGAAGGACAGGCATTTCAAGCATGCAAAACAAACTTGCCCACATCGAGCCTCTGCTCATTCAAGGAAATAAATTTATCAGGACGCTTTATTCTGAAGAAACTAGTGTTTAGATGCATGAACCAGGAAAATTCCGCGCAACTGTTAATTCAATTCCAAGTTAAAGCACCGAGAAAGTCCTGCAGTTATTTGCCATTGGGATTGTTACAATTGAGGGTTGTATGGACTACCATTATTTGCTTGCCTGGCGTGCGGAATCGGGGACGAAAATGTGGCATGTAACTCACTGAACGGGATATTACTTTTCTTTTAGGCAGAAGGAAACTCACTACTCTTGGACCTCGTTTGGTAAGGGAGCGAAATAAGTTATTTACATCAACCCCCATGTCTTTCAACAGTGACCTAAGTGACAGCGAAATAAGAAAGAAAAAACGTACAAAGCCCGATGAAGGTCATAGGGAAAATATTGCCAGGCGTATAGGCGAGCGTGTAAGAACCATAAAAAAGCTTTCTTTCACAAACTTTTTTTTAACCTTGATGTGTCTAAATCGAGCGCTAGGCATGTAATATTGTCAACTCAGTGTAGCAAGCGAAGTTTGCAAAGCCAGTGAGATACGGCTAGTAGTAGTTGATAATCTAGTATTTGTCGATGCTAGTGCTGCATCAAGTGAGTACATTTGTGAACTTCGTAAGTTGAAAGCTTACGGCGAACGTAATTGATACAGGAAATATTGGACCTAATACCGATCCTTGTGCCATTGTGACGCCCCGAGGGGCGTTGGCGGGGCGAGACACGGGCGAGACACAATCCTATTTTTCGGCTGCCGCTGCGGTCAGAGAATCGCTGGGGGTATCGTTACCCGCGAGTTTTGAGGAAACCTCGCTTTGATTGAAGAGCTGACGTTTACGCGGCGGCCCCAGATGAGAGTGTGAATTACACGGCGACCTTGAAGAAACAGAATTCCGACGCCAAAGCGAACCCAGCGCGCTCATAAGTGTATGAACAAAGCCATCGGAGCGTTCCCGGTATGTTTCGATCATCGTGCATGCAATGCAGTAAGCAGAACTGCTTCTCGGACGCGCACATCTGACCGGCCACAAAGGAGCGACTGCCGACAGGCGCGTCTTTTCACCAGGCACTTCCAGCCTGAGGCCACCTAGACGGTGCCAAATTGCTTGCACTTGGAGTGTTTCGGAATGGAAGCGGTGGTAGCTAACGCTCGTTACGGTAATCTGTACACAAGTGTACGTCCTGTCCGAACATCGAGTTTTGTGCATGTTTATATTTTGCTTTTTATATGTTTGGAGAGGAGCTGGTACTGCGTTACACTGTGGAGTCGAGTCCCAAACAATAGTCGCGTTGCGGGTTGGACTGGTGCGATTTCTACCGGCGACGTTGCCGTACACAACCATTGGATAGACGCCCTGGTGAGGCGGGGCTGTCAGAGAGAAAAACTCGTCTCGAGGACAGACGACAGGGTGGAATTTTGGAGATTTGGGAGACTCGAAGAAAGGCAGTGACCTTCCGTCGTGTGAAGAAGTCGTTTGCGATCCCTCGTGCAAGCCTGGCCGCTCGGCTCTCCAACCTCGGAGCGACGATGTATATAGTCTCTGCGACAGCATGATGCGAGCAGCAATGATCGGGGAGAATCCATGAGCCACGGCGTCTTCGAGGGCGACATTCGAGTTTCTAACAAAGCACCAGTCCCACAGGCCGGTGACGAGACCCATGCGCCGATGGAGCCCACCCAGATAAGCGTTGTTTTTTTTCAAAAGGACAGAAAGTTGAGCGAGTTGGTAACAGTCCATAATCAAAAGAAGAGGCGTGCAGGACACGGACACAAGGAGAGCAGTGAACAACACGAACGCCGACTAACAACTGATGCACAGGACAGAGGCGAAAAAGAAAGAAGACACACAGCTTATCTGCGCATGCTCGGAATGGTAGCGCCACCTGTCAATCGGTTAAACGTGCCGGTCTTCGCGATAGACAACTCCTAAGGCTTTCTATCTCCTCTCTGTTTAAGCTAATCGACGGCTGACTCACGCATGCACTTCCACTAATACTGATGCCCGAGTTAGACATGCCCGAGTTAGACAAAACCGAGATCCTGTACAGGCATAAGAACGAAGATACGCGTTTATTGGTTGAGGCCTGGCATATCAGTATTAGTGGAAGTGCATGCGTGAGTAAGCCGTCGATTAGCTTAAACAGAGAGGAGATAGAAAGCCTTAGGAGTTGTCTATCGCGAAGACCGGCACGTTTAACCGATTGACAGGTGGCGCTACCATTCCGAGCATGCGCAGATAAGCTGTGTGTCTTCTTTCTTTTTCGCCTCTGTGCTGTGCATCAGTTGTTAGTCGGCGTTCGTGTTGTTCACTGCTCTCCTTGTGTCCGTGTCCTGCACGCCTCTTCTTTTGATTATCGTTGTTTTCTTTGGCGGCAGCAAGCGCACTTAAGACATTGCGCTGTTAGTTTATGAGCTGTTTTACCCATTGTATCGGCCGTTCGTTGATGAGTTTGTTTCCACTGTTAATTCCTGTGCTGCAATATGCGTTTACGCTGCTCTTTGTTTGCCTTGCATCATTACGTTCGCTACTAATTGTTAATTAGTAGCGAACGTGTGTAGGTACTTAAGGCGCGTGCGTAGGTACTTAAGGGCGGAACTATGGCGCCAGGTACGCAGACTGCAAGGTCTATTACGTGTGCTTTGCTATGCGTCAGAACCGGCGTGGCGTGCCGATGTCAAGTTGCGCGGCGCGAGAAGACTTACCGCCCATCTGACGGAATTTTGGTGGGGCAGGTGCCTCAATGAGGTGCGTATCCGGTCTAAAACGGAGGGCAAATGAGTGGTTCGAGAGGCTTTGTAGCCTTCGGAGATGTTGTGATCCCTGAAGAAGTTGCCGACGTATTAAATAAGGGCCCGAAGTACAGTTACGAACCTACGGTTTCAGCCCGTGACCTCTTAGCGCTTAACCGAAGCGTTTCGAACAAGGCTGGCCAAGAAGCGCAGGAAAGATGCCTTCTAGAAGGAGTAGAAGCCCTCAAGAAAACGGTGAACACGAAGGTCACCAGGGTTGCAAAAGACCCCACAAAAAGAGTAGTCTCGTTCTTCGAGGAAAATAATTTACGCCTGCTTCAGGCCGATAAGACCGGAAGGTTCTTCGTCTTAAGAGAAGAGGACTTCAGCAGGAAGGCGGAATAAGCGATCGCCAAGAACTTCGTGCGCGTAAAGCCCAGTGCCACAAGGATCAAGAGCCGAGCTGCAGCTCTGTGCAAGGATCTGGAGTTGACTAAGCTTGCTAGTTCTATAACCAACTGTAGAACTAAAACGCTATCGGTGTTCTTCAGTGCAAAAACTCATAAGGACACAGTGCCGTTTCGAACCATTGTGAGTGAAATTGGGACGTGGCAATCGCTTATCAGCAGATTTCTGCAGAAGCGTTTGAGTGCTCTACATGTTGAAGACCCTTTCGCCACAAGAAACTCTGGGGAAGTTGTTAATTTTTTCAAGGCCAATTTTCACGTAGGCTATGCCTTTTCTGTAGATATAGATGAGTTGTTTTATTCAGTGCCTCATGATCATTTGTTCGTGGCAGTTAATGAGTGCATTGAAGAAAATGGCGAGACTAGCTTTCAGAACTCTGCCGGTGTGTCAGTCGACAGTTTCATGTCATTGTTAGAATTTTATTTACAAGCGACGTTTATATCCTTTAATGATCAGTTTTACATTCAGCAGCAGGGCATATGCATTGGATGATGCGTTGCTCCCGTGCTGTGTAATATATTTTTAGCCGCCGTAGACCGCTCCCTTAGACGTGAGCTTGCTGATCACGGGGTTCTTAAGGCCTTCCGATATGTAGATGATTTTTTAATTGTTATTTCTAAGCATATAACCATGACACACGCTGATTTGGTGAGCAGAATTTTAAGCAGCTTTAGACAATGTGGTAAAGGTTTAGTGTTCACGCACGAAATCCCGTCCAACGGATCACTGCGGTTTTAGCTATTAACCTGTCTTTTAGTTCGCATCACGCCTGTTGGCGATATGCTCCAAGAGCGCAGAAAGAGCTGTTGCCTTTTGAGTCGGCGCATTCGAAGATAGTTAAGAGGGCAATTGCAAGCTCGTGTCTCGACTCAGCTCTTAACAAATCATGCCCGCATGCCATGCATGATAGTTTCAATAATCAAGTCAAGAGGTTGCTTTCTGCAGGTTTCCCCACTACGATCGTCACTGCTGTGGCTGAGAAACTTCTCGGTGAGGTAAGAAAAGAAAAGCGTGGAAGCAACACAGAGCGCATAGATAAGAAGAAGGTCACAGTTGTACCATATATGCACAAAGTTGCTCATAACATGAAGTGGCAGACAGGCATGGTGTACCAATTGTTTTTTCCGCGCCAAAAAAGCTCGCCCGCTTATGCCCAAGGGTCTGCTGGAAAGGACCACGGCGAAGCGGCGGCGGAAAAAAGCATGTGGAATCATTACGAAAATGCGCCACAGGAGTGGTGTATCAAATCCCGCTCACTTGCGGACGTTCTTACGTGGGCCAAACAGGGCGCTGCGTTAACGAACGCATAGCGGAGCATGCCGCTTCGATCACGAGGAGAGAAGGAGCGAATTTGCCCGCGCATTGTAGCTCGTGTAGGGGGTGTGAGCCCTTATTCAAACAAGTGAAAATTCTAGGCAGAAGCAGGGAGAGAGTTCAAGAGGACAGAAAGTTGAGCGAGTTGGTAACATTCCATAATCAAAAGAAGAGGCGTGCAGGACACGGACACAAGAAGAGCAGTGAACACCACGAACGCCACGAACGCGGCGTTCGTGGTGTTCACTGCTCTTCTTGTGTCCGTGTCCTGCACGCCTCTTCTTTTGATCAGGGAGAGAGTAGCGCGCGAGCTGCTGGAAGCCTTTCATATTAAGGATGCTGGCGATAACTGCGTCAGTGACACTTCTGTAACCTTATATAGAGCAGAAAGCGATTTTCTGCGCGGCTTTTTGACGTGAGGTTGTATATTTTGTGTTTCCTCCTCTCTTCCCTTCTCCTCTCTTCCCTCTCTCGTGTTGTTTGGGACATGGATATATATGCCATGACCGAATCAATAAAATCAGTTGATAGTTTGCGCTCTTTCCGTTTACTCTGCCTGTTCTTTCCTGTGTTCGTCCGTTGAATGCGCAACGATACCCAACACTAATTGTTAATTGTATACTTCGATCTTGTTCACATATTAAATTCCATGTTTTGATGACTTAAGCCTGTTGCCTCTTTTTTTCCCGGCCCCAGCACGAATCCGGTTTGGTCAGATAGTTGTTGAGGTGTGTGGTCAGAGGGGGTGAGCGAGTATAGTGGAGAAAAAGCCATGTTTCGGGAGGCCTACAATGTTAATGAGGACGGCATTTTTCTGTAACGCAATAGACTTAATTCTTTTAAAAAAGAAGTGGTAATATGTTCAGAACAGATAGATCTGGAGCGGCTTAGAATCACAATCGCAGGCGAATCTCTGTTCTTCCTGCAAATGTATGGAAAATTACGAAATTTGGCTAAAGAGGAGCCTGTATAATTTAGCGAACAGGTAAGTTTCGGTGAGGAAACCATAAATACAAAATATATACTAAAATGTCCCCAGTATGTCTACTAGCATGTTAAGTTGGAGAGAGTCTTCCGGAGTTAATCATAAAGATCAATTCATAATCAATTCATAAAGGGTTTCAGAAAATGTGTCTGTTATAGCGTCATTTTCAGCTTACCTACCTCATATATGCTGCCCGCTGTTCCCCGCTGCGCCTTCTATCACGAATTCTTTACAGCATTTCATGCGTATGTGTGAATCGATCATTATACTTTAATTCAAATTGTCATAAAGGTAGTAGCGTGCGCAAGTGACGAATCTTCGCAGTGGCAGGGAAATAAATGTCTTTCTACTAAATTTCGTCGATACATTGCCCTCTGTGAAAGTTGTCAATGAGCGAGAGTATCGTTATTTCGGGGCTCAGTTGACATGACAACTGAAGGGTGAAGTCGGTCGCCGATGCTGAACGAATGTATACTCACTGGGCGACGGTCCGTGCAAATGCGTCACGTGCATATTTTCGTTCCTAAAGTATATATATATATATATATATATATATATTAAAATGTGGATGTTGGTCTTCAAGCACGCCGCGACGTTGTTTTACAGACTGCTAGCAGGAAGGTAGATCTGGGTCCAGGCGAGCGCGCGCAAGAGCGTGGGTAACAACCACCGATCGTCGTCGTCTTCTGCATCCAAGCGTTCGGGCGCATGTCATACATCTTCAGTACAACTACTCCCCACGGAATAAGGAGCCATCCTGGCGACCTAGGGGCCAGAAAACACTGGGGGATCGTAACACTGCTTTAGACGGGACACGTGGACAATTTCCGTGCCGCGACGACGATGGTCAGAAGATGGTTGTAATGGCTCATCACGTAGTTCACCGGTGATGTTTGGTCCAGAACACGATACGGACCGTGGTATTTGGGCACAAACTTCGTCGAAAGGCCAGGGGTAGTGGACGGAACACGCAGCCAGACGAGCGAGCCGGGTGCATACGACGTAACTGTAGCGGACGCATCGTGGTTCTGCTTCTGGCGCGACTGGTCTTGTGACGTGAATGAACGTGCCAGTTGTCGGCATTCTTCGGCGTATGTAGCTGCTTGAGATATGGTCGTGGACTCCGAGGCGTCGGGGCGATATTTGAGGATAGTGTCCATGGTGCAAGAAGGTTCTCGTCCGTAGAGCAGAAAGAAGGGCGAAAATCCAGTTGTGCTTTGAATGGCGGTATTATACGCGAAGGTAACAAAAGGCAGTACTCGGTCCCAGTTGGAGTGGTCTGACGAGACTTACATAGCGAGCATGTCTCCCAGAGTGCGGTTAAAGCGTTCTGTCATCCCGTTTGTTTGTGGATGGTATGCACTGGTTGTGCGGTGGACGACGCGGCACTCGCGAAGCAATGTTGTGATTACGTCGGAGAGGAACACTCGACCGCGGTCGCTCAACAAGTCTTGAGGAGCGCCATGACGAAGGACGAGATTGCGAAGAATGAAAGTCGCAACATCCTTTGCTGTAGACGACGGAAAGGCGGCAGTTTCCGCATATCGTGTGAGATGATCGACGGCGACGAGTATCCAACGGTTACCGTCTACTGTGGCGGGTAAAGGACCGTAGATGTCGACGCCGACGCGATCGAAAGGCCGGGCAGGGCATGGCAGGGTTAGTAAGGTGCCGGTGGCGCGCTGAGGCGGCGTCTTTCGTCGCTGGCAGGTGGAACAGGACCGAACATAGTGTCGAACGAAGCGGTACATGCCACGCCAGTAGTACCGAAGGCTAATCCGAGAATATGTCTTCAGAAAACCTGCGTGGCCACATTGTGGGTCGTCGTGAAAAGTGGAGCAGATTTCGGAGCGCAGATGACGGGGAATGACAAGGAGTCCGTCGAAAATTCCGAGACCCCCCCCCCCCGAAAAAAATTTCTGGCTACGCCACTGCATATTACCACTTGTTTTTTTAAAAGAATTAAGCCTATTGAGTTACAGAAAGATGCCGTCCTCATTAACATGGTAGGCCTCCCGAAACATGGTGTTGTCTCCACTAAACTCACAAACTGCGCCATCCCGACCCTTTCACGAATAATTACTGACACATTTATTAAGCTGAAAGACGTGGTAAGATATCTCTTAATATTTAAAAAGCTTACTGTGTGGTTTGCCGCTTCACACTCCTGTCGTTGTGTGGGGTTTAACGTCCCAAAACCAGCTCTGATTATGAGAGACGCCGTAGTAGAGGGCTCCGGAAATTTTGACCATCTGGGATTCTTTAACGTGCACTGACATCGCACAGCACACGGGCCTGAACATTTCGCCTCCATCGAAATGCAGCCGCCGCAGCCGGGATTCGATCCCGCGACCCCCCGATCAGCAGCCGAGTACCATAGCCACTAGACCACAGCACTTCACACTTCTAGGGAGATAAATTAAAGAAATAACGCCATTTTCCCAAAGGGAACCCTGATGGGATGTGAAGCAGCAGCGTTGCGCACGGGTGGCGTCACGGGTTGAACGGCGCTAACGCGTGTGCTTCGCATCCCATCAGGGTTCCCTTTGGGAGGATGGTGTTAATTTTTTGTAACTCGCGGTAGCGGAGCGAGCGGCGGTAGCGGCAGGTGTTGCGGGCGAACGGACGAGGCGGCAGCTGCGGCAAGCGCGCGGCAGGCGAGGGAGAGAGTGACACAGCCCGCACTGCGAGGGGAGCGTGACGTCAACGCGCAGCTGCAGCGTGACCTACTTGGCACCGCTCCAACGCCTGCGGCGAGGGCAGCGCGTTGCCCTCGCCCTCGCCGTACGGACGCACAAAGGGAGAACGTTACACAGGCTAGTCAAAGAGCTGCTTCGCATCTAAAGATCCCACGGTGCTGATGGGACTAACGCCAGTTTAATCCTACAGTTACTACGAGGCACGCGGAATGCAAGTTGGAATGGAAAAATCTGATTTGGAGCTCACTGAAGTGAACTCCGGGATGTTGCGATGTCCCTACTTCGCGCAAAGGGGAAGGCGGTTCTACGCTGAAACACTTCACAAGTACCATAACTACGCTACGACTCCGTTAGAAATGCTACACGTAATCCCACTATACTCGCTCACCCGGATTCGCGCTGGGCCGGGAAGAGGCAACAGGCTTAATTAAGTTAACAAAACATAAAATTTAACATGTGAGCCTGATCAAAGTATGCAATTAACAATTAGTAGCCAACGTAATGGTTCAAGGCAAACAAAGAACAACGTAAACGCATAGTACAGCACAGGAATTAACAGGACAAACAAACTCGTCAATGAACGGCCGATACAATGGGTAAAACAGCTCATAAACTAACGGCGCAATGGCTCAAGTACGCTTGCTGCCGCCAACGAAGGGAACGCTTGTTGGGCTCTATCGGCGCATAGTTCTTGTCACCGGCTTGTGGACTGGTGCTTTGTTAGAAACTCGGATGTCAACCCCGAAGTCGCCGCAGCTCACGGATTCTCCCTGATCATTGCTGCTCGCCTCATGCTCTCGCAAAGACTACATCGTCTCTCCGAGGTTGGAGAGCCGAACGGCCAGGTTCGCACGAGGGATCGCAAATGAAGCTTACTTCTTCACATGAAGGAAGGTCACTGCCTCTCTTCGAGTCTCTCGAATCTCCGAAATTCCGCCCTCGAGACGAGTTTTTCTCCCTGACAGCCCCGCCTCACCAGGGCGTCTATCCATTGGTTGTATACGGCAACGTCGCCAGTAGAAAATCCACCAGTCCAACCCGCCACATTTCTTGCGCAACATTTTTTGCGCAAGCACGCAACATCTTTTGCGCCACATTTTTTGCGCAAGCACGTGCCGAGGGCGAGCGCGTGCCTCCCGGCACGCGGGTGGTTACTACATACATACATACAGGTGACGAACGACCCACGCCTTAAGGAGCTTCGCCCCTAATAAGGCATCGTATGACTATCACGTACGCAATAGCAAGGGACTATTCATACATTATCAGAGAATTCACATATAATCCGTGCAGGTCATCTTAGGCACAATACAAAGCCACTGTATTGTCAGAGGATATAAGTTAAGCACAAATCAGTTGAAGAAAAGGACTTAGCATTCGAGGTCTCGCTCGTTTGTTGGCGCTGCGAAGATCAGCTTCCCCAGAAAGCGGAGAGCTGCTGCTGTCCTTGAGACATATTGCCGCGAAAGCGGCGATACGAATATGGTCACCTCTTCTTGAATGAATTTCCCGATCACCGCCGGCTGGTAGCGGAGCTGCTGACCCTTGTTCACGCTCGGCGATGAAACACAGCGCGGTCCTTTTGTCGACTCGTTTTTCCCTAGTGCACTAGCTTGTGGACAACACTGCAAAGAAGTGCTGTCCAGTCGGAAGGTTGGTTGAAATCTACCCCTCTCTGCGGCATCGTCCTCGGAAGGGGGCACGCCGTGCGCGCAAATTGCGACCATATGTAGGTCGTCAAGAAAAATGACGAAACGAAGCTGTATCGGGCCACCCATGTAGGGGCGCTGCTCAAAAAGAAAAAGAACGACGCATGCACTGTACGCCATATTCCCCACGCGAGCGAATACAACGCACGAAAAGCGTCAGCGCCCCACAGAAACAGAAATAAGAGTGAAGAGTCGGGCGGCACAGGGAACAACGGCATACTTTGTGCCATGTTCGCTAGCTCGATGACCTTAACCCGCGAACGTTTCACCCGCAACAAAACCACGCATGTTTCCGGGTACGCAGACACGCCATATTCTTCCATCACCGCAGACAGCTAATTGCCAACACATTGCAGAAGCGTCTGTCTGCCACTCCGCACTGCTGCAAAGAGTGCAAGCTACTCTTTGAGGCTGTTTTTGTAGCATTCTTTGCCGATAAATGACAGGCGCCCCTGGTTTGCTATCACCGCATCCCACCGACGAACGACAGCTTTCGCCACCATAGAGTGACAGGCACACTTCCTTTGTGCGTTGAAAGAGCCGTGTTCTTCGTATTCAAGCCCACCGCTGAGACGGGGATGCCCAAGCGGCACCTTCCCAAAATGGGCGCATTTGTTCGTGCATTGTCACGGTAATATAGGCGCAGGAACAACATTCACATTGACACGAGGAGACAGGACAAGCGCTCACTTTCATCTACCTTTATTTTTGGCTACGCCGACAAATATATACACGTACCACACGTACGGCCGCTGCTTCAATGACCGGGCAATGGAACACGCACGGGCTGTTAAGAACGGTGGAAGTAATATGGCAGAACACTGTGCAAAATGTAGTGATTGCGAGCCAAACTGGAAAGAAACGAAAATTCTTGGTAGGGGAAGGGAACAGACGGCACGTGAACTGTTAGAAGCATATTTTATTTTCAAGAAGGGTAAAGAATGCATTAGCGATACATCTGTAAATCTTAGAAAAGGAGAGATAAAATATCTAGACGGATGTGTGTAATATGTGATGTCGGATGACGGTGGCGATGTGCTTGACTGATGGAGCATACGTGTGGTACGTGTATATATTTGTCGGCGTAGCCAAAAATAAAGGTAGATGAAAGTGAGTGCTTGTCCTGTCTCCTCGTGTCAATGTGAATGTTGTTCCTGCGCTTATATTACCGTGACAATGAACTTGCACCATCTAGCCCAGTATCAAGTTTTGTTAAACTTTGTTCGTGCGCGTGATGGGCCAGTATAGATAAGCAGCGGGGCACCGGCTGGAAAAATTTGGGGGGGGGGGGGGGGGCGCTTCAGCCCGGTCAGTCCATGCCTGCCTACGCCACTGGTCGACTGGTGATCAGCAATTGCAAAACCATAAGCACCAGCTTCTACGTAAGTATCAAGACGGCACAACATGTGATCAATAAGAGTGGCAGTATATTCCGAAAAGCGTGTTTGTTCGGGTATAACATTCCTAAGATTAAATAACTGTAGGTGTTTGATATAAGTCTTCTTTCTTCGTTGTCGGTTGTGGTTGCTTCTTCGAAATTGGAAGTCAAAGTTCGATAAAGGTACAAGTTTATTTACACTTATTTACAAAACTGTACGAAACATTGACTCAACATCTGAAACACTTCTCGTAGGAGTGAGCGTCCCTTCGTATTTACTCGTCCGCTCCCCGAGTCCGTCTGCGGATCTGACCCGTTACGGTCATCGTTCCCACGCCACCGCCCAGCTGGGCTATTCTTTTGTTCCCCCCCCCCCTTCCTCTTAGAGAGGCTCAAGCACGTGGGTTGTCAAAAGACCAACAAAATACAAAGGGAAGCAAACATGCCTTCCTCAACAGTGCCCCGCTGAATGAGCTAGCTCATTCTATTGTTCACAAATCTCGAGCGGGAATAGCCGTTGAACAGGGCATCTAAGTAGATTGCCTTGCGGCATCCTGAGCCTACTTGAACTGACCTTCCCGTCCCGCCCTGGACAAATTGACACAATGACACCACGTTAGTCGCGGCACGTTTTCCTGCACTAAATCGATTCTCCTATTTTTGGTCCTGCCGCTTTCACTTGTTGGACGCATAGGCTGATAGCAGCTGCAGGAGATATTCGGGGCTCCAGACTTGCCATAACGCGTGGAGCATATGCTTTCGCTTCTTCCAAAGGGCTCGAAGGGAAGAAGCATTAGACTCCCACCAGCCGATTTCGGCCGGAAGAGCCGTGAGGTGTCTGCCTGTCAGAAAAGTGGCTGGTGTCAAAGGGGCGCCATCGTTTTGGTCGCCTTGCACCTGTGGCAGCGGTCGAGAATCCACCTTTTGCATCGTCCGATTGTACATGCGCCGAACCCGGCGTAGACGACGCGTACGGCATCTTAACAGACGACGCAAGCGGTGCGCAGTGCGGAACGGTGTACCCGTTACCGAAAGTAATGATACTCGGCGCCAGCTGGGCCGGTACGCCATCCAGACGCACATTTTTGGTAACATGAAGTTCTCTCACATCATCGTACGGTGCAGGCAGGCAAATGCCGCGTATATGACACGGCCTTAGCCACGATGAACGCGCGCCAAATACATCAGAGCTTGTATTTCAGTGAAACCATTGCTGCCGTAGTCAAACAGTTCTTCTTTAGGGGCGAAGCTCCTCATAGTCTAACCTTGTCCTGCGTCAGGCGTAACCGGCGTGCCGGGAGGCACGCGCTCTCCCTCGGCTCGTGCCTCCCGGCGCGTGCCTCTCTCTCTTCACTCTTCCATCTGATGTCTTGTGAGAGAGAGAGAGAGAGAGCGAAAGGCGCGCGTTGACTACGGAAACGCTCTTTCTTAGATGAACGCTCTACCAGCTCGCAAAGAAGGAGAACGCGCCCTCACCCGCGAGAGACAACGCTGGCGCAGACAGCGCCTCCTAGCGAGTTTTTTTATTGAGAAATACCGACTGCTCGCATATATATATAGGCACTGGGTCTTGACTTGCAATGAAGTGCCGGTGGGAGATTTCACTTGTGCATAGTAGAACCATAAGGATTCGTAGCGTGCGCGTTAATTAATCCGGAACTCGGCACGATCTACGATGAACCTCCCGAGCTTCGCCCACTCATCATCATTCACTCCGTGGATATGCTGTAATTTTTTTTGTAATAACGACATGGATAAGAAAAAGCAGACATCCAGCAATGCGCATGGGCACTCGGATCATCACAATAGCGAAAAATCTTACCCTGCAAGATAGAGGTGTTATTCGAGCACGTTGCCTCTTTTATCCGATGATGCAGGACGAGTACTTCACATAAGTCCGTGAGTTGAAGTGGGGTTCAACTCAATAAACATTGGATCGCGCACACACACCTCATCCCCGAATATTCCTCGTTCGTTGCTGCCATGAATTCGTTCAGTTGCGCTTCGCTTAGCGTTTTCATTGATCCTGGCCTCGTTGTACATCCGTTCGTGACTCCGGTCAGGTATGCTGGTGCTCTGTGGCTGGCACTGGCAGCAAAGCTTACGTGGACTGAGCTCTATCTCTTCAGCGCACCAGGACAACTGCTTTATTTCCGAAGGTAGAAACGGAAAGGGGACGTAGAGAAAAACAACAAATAACAAAACACGAAAAGTCAGCATCATCATCATCAGCACCATCATCCTGATGAGCCTGTTTAGGTCCACTGCAGGACGAAGGCCTCTCCCAACGATTTCCAATCCACCCTATCCTGAGGGAGTTGGTTCCACTTTATGCCCGCAAACTTTTAATTTCATCGCTCCATCTAACCTTTTGCCTGCCTCTGTTGCGTTTTCCCTCTCGTGGTATCCATTCCGTCGCTCTTACTGTCCACCTATTATCCTTCCTCCTCAGGACATGTCCTGCCCAGGGCCACTTCTTTCTTTTAATTGATAATATCGGCTACTCCTGTCTCATCTCTGATCCATGCCGCTCGTTTTTTATCTCTTAGCGTTACCCCTATCATTTTTCAAAGTTATGCTCAATAGCTTGGCTAAGGAACAGGAATTTAAAATCAACAATGAACCCTTACAATGTGTAAACGAATATGTATATCTGGGACAGTTAATATCAGGAACTCCTACCCAGGAAAACGAAATTCTCCGTAGAATAAGGCTGGGCTGGAGCGCATTCGGAAGGCATTACGAAATCATGACCGGAAACTTACCGCTCTCATTAAAGCGAAAAGTATTCAATCACTGCATTCTCCCAGTACTAAAGTACGGTGCAGAAACATAGAGAATAACGAAAAAACTAGAGATTAAAGAAAGAAAAAGTCAGCAAAAGCGATTTATTTATTTATTTATTTATTTATTTATTTATTTATTTATTTATACAATACCCACAGCGCCTTTCGGCATTACAGTGGGGGGAAGTCAATTCTAACAAAGCCAACCAAAAGCAGGTAAACAGATGTGCAGCGGCAAGAAGCCAAATGCACAAACAAAAAAAGAAGCATTTATACTACGAAAAGCACACAAGCAAATACATCACAGGGGGTCACAAGGATTATTTACAACATGAATTTATGCAAAGCGGAAGCAAATACATAAGGGGACATAATGGTGGCAATGTCATGAGGCAGCTTGTTCCATTCGCGAATTGTTCTGGGGAAAAACGCCATCTTGAAGTAGTTCGTCCCGCATCTTGTTTCCTTGACCTTGTAGGCATGGTCCAGACGGGGTGAGATGTAATCACGACTGTTCAAGTAATGATCCCGGTTAATACCAGTGTTATTATGCTATATACTGTGGAGAAATTTTAACCGTAAGTATTGTCTACGCTGCTGCAGTGGCTCCCATCCAAGGTCTTCCTTTGCGCTGGACACGCTAGAGTGGCGGGTATAATTGGCATGGACAAATCTCACAGCCAGCTGTTCAATTCTTTAAATCCTTTGAATGTCCACCTGCTGACAAGGATCCCAAACGCAACAGGCGTATTCAAGTATTGGTCTAACATTGGCTTTGTACAAGAGCTCTTTTGCGGCAAGTGGCAAATTTCTTGCATTTCTTCTAAGAAAACCTAGAACACTTGAAGCCTTGCGCGTGACATACTGCTGTTATGATTTTAGACCAGGTATGACAAAACGCGCTTTACAGGTACATGTGAAACCACAGGCTTACACCGTGACAAGGCGTCTACTCCTTCTGAGGTAAGCCTTTCTTCCTCACCCTCAGAAGCACTCCGCGACACTTGGCGAACGACGGTCAGCAGTTCAGGATTTGTCCTCTGTCTTTGAACACCAAACTTTGGCCCTAGTTCCAGGACTTGAATGACGTCGTCGGGGAGCGGCAGGCCTTCAGGAACATGAACTTTGCCCTTGGCTTTCCGGCTTACCCTGGTCACACGCTTTGTCGTTTTGTCGTTTTGTCAACTTTGTCGTTTTGTCATACTTTGTCGTTTTGTCATACCTGGTCGATAATTCGCTATGTGTTCTGCAGGCAGATAACGAAGGAGGCTTCGCAGTTCTTTCGCATGCATGTTTCTTAGGAAAAGCTAATGATGCCATTTCGGGGGTTTTCAGTGTTAAAAGAGACGTCTCGTTGAAGAAAGTAAAAGCAAAGGCTATTCAGTTGTGCAAAAATACGAATGTCTTTGGAACTCTAAAATGTATTGAAAAGAGTAAAAAGAATAGCTTGGATGTATTTTTTAACGCGAAAACTCATAAGGTTGACGTTCCGTTCCGAGTCATAGTCTCGGAAATAGGCACCTGGCAAAAGGAACTCGCCACTTTTCTGTTGCAGAAACTCAGTCTTCTCGAGGTCCGAGACCCGTTTTTAGTCAAGAGTTCCGGCGGCATTTTAGACTTCATCGAAGCTCATGAAAATGAAGGGCTAAAAGCCTTCTCTATTGATGTGACTGACCTATACTATTCCATCCCCCATCCACAATTGCTAAAATGTGTTGAAAGTATCATCGACCAATTTGGGGTAGTCAAGTTTGCTGTTGATTCGGGTGTGTCTCCTGATGATTTTATTACTTTGCTGAAATTTTATCTTACATCGACGTTCATTGAATGGAACAATGATATTCTTTTACAAAAAAAGGGTATCTGCATCGGGGCATGCATAGCGCCTGTCTTAAGCAACCTGTTTTTAGCGGAACTTGACAGAGACCTGGCTTGTCGTCTCGAAGGAACAAATGTGAAGAAAGTTTTTCGTTATGTGGATGATTTTATTATTTTTATTGACAGCTCGTGGGAAAATTTCAAAGTGCGAGCACCAATGTGTTGGATGTGTTTCGCGTTGGTCTTAAGCCGCTTGAAGTGACTGTTGAGTGGCCGAGTGATGGTAGCATTAGGTTTTTAGATTTAAGACTCGTTTGTTTTGACAACCGGCTATGCTGGTGCTATGACCCAACATGCTCAAAAGCCTTGCTCCCATTTCATTCGAATCATTCAAAACTAACCAAGAGAGGTATTGCGACGGCATGTCTCAGTAATGCATTGAACAAGTCATGTGCCCACTTAACAAAGCAGAGCTTCCATAATCACATCATACGATTGCAAGAATCTGGCTATCCAGATCATGTTTTAGTTTCTGTAGTAGAAAAAGAGCTAAAAAGAATTCGCGGAAGTGCAAGGCAGGCAAACGCTCATGGTCACAGAACGGCAGAAATTAGACGCACGGCCGTAATTCCACATGTTCACCAGTTGTCCCATAATCTCAAGAAGGTAGCTGTACGTGACAATATTAGGGTGGTATTTTCTGTGCCTGATAAACTCGGGAAATTGTGTACATTGACTAATCCGTCTAGAAGGCAAAAAGTTGTGTGCACAAAAACGAATACAATCAATTTTGGTGTTGAGTGCAAGACGTGTGTTATTTATTGTATTCCGTTCTCGTGTGGGAAACAATATGTCGGCCAAACTAGCAGGTGCGTGAATGAACGGTTGAAAGAGCACAAGTACAAGTCGAGTAAATTGCCACCTGAAGGGTTTCTCGCTCTCCACGCTCATGCATGTGGTTGCCGGCCTCTGTTCCAGAACACTGTCATCGTTGGTCGACATAAGGATGAGATCACGCGTCTAATCGTGGAAGCGGAACGTATCGATGCACTTGGTGATTTGTGCATTAGTAAGCCTTCGATAGCTTTGTCACATAAGGAGGTGGGTTTTCTGCGTAAGCGGTGATAGAGGGTGTTCTATGTTCTGATTTCGTTTTTGATGTGTGGCACTGTTGTTGCTTTTATCTGAGTGATCCCACGTGCTGACCTTTCTGCTTGGCGATTATGGTTTATAAGCGGTCTGATTTTGAAAATAAACTTGTTGTTAGTAGCGCTGTGTGGTGTCCATATGTGCCTTCTTGTGTCCGTGTCTTGTTTTTTGCGCTACATCAAAGCGTTTAATATGAACCACCAACAAGCCCACATCGCAACTCTTGTCTTTTACGGCCTGCGCACGGGGGGCTGTTGCTACCTATCGCCGCAACTTGGCGGGGGCGCTCCGAGCCAACCCGCTCTAAACCAGCTCCCGGCCGTTGCGGAGGCTAGTGCGCGCTGGGAATGCTCGGCCTCAGACTTGCCGTGTCACTTTCTGATGCTCCTCTATATGCTATGCATGGTACCAATGCGATGAGAATACGGTAGCAAGCATATATATGGCAGCTCTGGTGCTTTCCGCTTTTCCGAGGGAGAGGCACAAGCCACTGATTCGCCCGCTTCTGCTGCTCGTGAGAGCACTTACCGATGCGCGTCGCGCTCAGAAGGCTCGGCCGCATGATTCGTCACCGACCGTCAGAACAAATGACGCGAAACATTCTTTTTTGAAAGAAATTGGTTTCCAAAACGTTTACGTCAAATGCGCATATGCCAACCATTAATGTACTTGAAAATGATAAAATATGGTCATTTTTATTCAAGCTGTCGCAATTCTTGCTTTATTATTAAAATAAATACCTCGAAAAGGGGAAAGTCACACTCCCCACAAGTAGCCGTTAGTCGCAATCACAGCAGAAGGAACATAATAATAATAATAATAATAATAATAATAACAAACTCGCACCACACCACGCTGAGTCCCTGCATGCATATAAATTCCCAAGTTCTCACGTGTCCAGACGCCGTCTTCAGCGTGCAAGTGAAGAGATCAGAAAAATTTTTATGCAATAACGTACGCCGCAGGCGAAGAAGAATAAAGACCTTTCACAGATACCGTTCAGCATCATACAGAATGTTGTCCTTAATACTAAAATAATATAATGCACAAGAAGAACTGAAAAAGAAAAAAAAAGCACTGCTGGTAAAACACTGTCGTGATGCTTACAGCTAGTTTAAAGTAGTCACATCGTTCACAGCCGGAAATGTTTCCGCGTGGGCTTGTGAATATAGCCAGAAGGCTTGTCATTCTGATCTGTTAACTTTTTTGTGTAGTTCACAAGAAGAATCCGGAGAAACCTTTCAGAGATTATGTGCGCCGACACTCTGGCGTGACTCTTGTCCACACCTTCCGGACAGTCCAGAAGCGGCGAATCTTCAAGATATGACTGAACAGTAAATTGCAGTGTCTCGAGGATTTTCTTTCGGTAAAGATATTTCACTGCCTTCTCGAAGAACGTCACAATCTCATATGATGGTTCCGGGAAACATTTTGACAATCACACAATTGAGCGGTTCGCCACAAGGCTGAGCAAATCCGACTCATTGTAGAAACTAAGCAGAAGGACGCACTTCGGGACATCTGCATCAGCATGCCGTCTATCACCCGAAAACTGCGTTATGTTTATGAAGGACGCCGTGGTGGAAGGCTCCGGGAATTTCGACCACGTGGTAATCTTTAGGGTGCACCTAAATCCAAGCGCACAAGCCCCAAGCATTTTCGCCTCCATCAAATATAAGATGGTCAAGTTTGACCAACCAACCAACCAACCCATTGTTGTTGCTAGTAGCACTGAGTGTGCCTCTTCTTTTGCCGAGTGCATGAGTACCTAGAAAGCCAGACTGTCCCCACACGCATCTGTACTGCTTGCACCACTTCCTACATGCGGAAAAAATAATTAGCATGGTAAAGTGGCCGGGAACAGCTGGTTTACCATACGAAGCGCATGCAGAGAAACGCGCTTTGGGGGGTTGGCTCGCGACGCCCTCGCACGGAGCGCGCCGTCGTCCTGTATAGAAACAGATCCATTGTAGTCGTGGCAGCTGCTCAGGCCGTAAAAGAGAGCGAGCGCGCGCGTCCAGACCGGCCGTGCGACTACCATGGCCTCCGAGACGGCGGGCGCGCGCGCCATCTCGGAGGCTATGGTTACGCCGTTCTACGACAGGGAACATGTTGGCACATGGCGTCTTTTCATTTAAAGCGACAGACGCGCGTTCTTAGCACTTCTATCTTAGGCTTGCGTCTATGCATGCGTAACACTAGGCGTCTGGTATGCACGCGCGTCAATGATGCTGTGGCGTTCGACTTTCATCCTTAGTGTCGACGCGTTCTTAAGGAGCGTCCAGCTCGAACTCAGCAGGGTATAAAACGGCGTGCGTCGCCGAGCCGTGGTGCTCTTTCTCTTGTGACCCGCCGAAAGACAGCTGCGCCTGTCGTCGCTACCACCGCCGAATTAGGACGAAGTCTCCAATAGTGTGGCTGCCCCAAGACGCTCTCTACGTCTGGCTCTTCTAGTCAGAATACTGTGTGACAATATCATATCAAGCAAACAGCAAACATTAGATAATGTGCTGTTTGCCATTTCACCGACCATAAGGCGATGCTTGTTGCGGTTGGCCGGAACAGAGCGAAATTCAATAAAGAAGGGGACACATGTACGTGCTGTTGAAAAGCTAGGGAAACGACAGATCGTATTTTGATTGATTGTACAGATGTTCACCAAGGTGTAGCTGTGGACACTACCCTACAGGAGTCCATCGGTTTCAGGGATAACACAGGAAAGCTCAGGGATAACACGGAAAAATCAAGATTGGGCAGGAGCACACTTGTTGGTTGTATTCGCCTAGGTCGGTCAAGCCCGTTCTTGATTTTAGATCTTGTCACTCCAAGCTGGTGAAAAATGGTATCGCCATATCGTGCCTAGAATCTGCTCTGCGCAAATCGTGTCCACATCAAATGTCGGAGGCTTTCAATAATCAGCTTAACAGGCTCAGGTTATCAAACTTTCCGGAAGTGAATCTGGCTTCCCTCAGTGAAAGGTTATTGATTAAGTTCAAGCAAGAGAGCGAGGGCGTTGGTAACAAGGTGGCCGGATATAAAGATAAGCCCATCATATGCATTCCGTATCTAAATGAGTTTTCCCACCGTATAAAAAACGTTGGAAATCGATTTGGTGTTAAGGTGGTTTTTTCATCAAGGAACAAGTTGGGTCGTATATGTGGAATGGTAGATAGGAAGGCTGAAGGTAAGGAAAAAAAGTGGAGTGTATGTGATGTTAACCACCGAGACCGGGACGGTTTGGCTGAATGTGTAAAGGGTGCTGTGTATCTCATTCCCTTGTCTTGCGGAATGTGTTATATCGGCCAAACCGGGAGGTGTTATATCGGCCAAACCGGGAGGCGGAAAGTATTATATCGGCCAAACCGCGAGTCGGTTCATGGTTGACTAGAGGAAATGGCGCGAAATAACAGCCGCAGAAAACGCAGTACAAATGACGAGCGCTGACTTACAACTCAGTTCAGACTTAAGCTGAGTTGCAAGCCAGCGCTCGTCCTGTATACCGTGTTTTCCACGTATCTGTTGTTTCGCGCTCTTTTCGCAAGGCAACTCGCAAAACGCCTGCGCTATGTCGTCTCTGGAATTTCTTACACTGCCATTGCATTCGATTGTGTCACCCCTGAAGAAGGGTCCGAGTGGGACCCGAAACGTCGGGTTTTTTTTTCATCTTTAGAAGTAAATTTTACTTTTAAATCATTATAATTTGATTGGTGTCCCCCTGCTTTCACCTTTGATTTCCATTATTGTATTTCGCTGAACATGACTTTCTTCTATGCCCAGTGTACGCTTCGTTGGCCTTTCCGCATTTGCCAGCTTTTCTGTGCGCTGTTATGCCTCAAATATCCCCTGCCAGCCGGTGCAGTTCCACCAGCGACCGACCCCACAGCGTGCATTCCCAGAAGGCGTTCGTGCGTCATCGGTTGACGTCTTTGACAGCCACCTCGCCGGTCGCCGGTCGACGAGAACAAAGAACAAGGGACGTTGGGAGGACCCCCCCCCCCCCCCCCCAGCATGACTGCAGGCACGGACCGGCACCGCACTCCAGCCGCTTCGTGGAAAAGCGCGAGGAGGAAGCGACCCAACGAGGGTAGAAAAGCTGGTGCATCGGGGTGCACCGGCGGCTGCTCACGGAGACCCGGCCGTGTCAAGGGCTCTTCACGGAGACACGGCCGTGGATTATGTACATTACTGTATAAAGTCTTTTCTAAGTCCTCTACGACCTGTCGTCCCTCCTGGCTCCTCACTCCAGCGCCTCTTCGAAGCGGTGGGGCTACCAAAGTCCCCGTACCCCATCCGCCCTTCGCAACAGTGGTGGCAGCGGTTGGATACTAGCGGACCCCGTGTCTTCCGCTAGGCCCCCCATTTCATAACATTGGTGGCAGCGGTGGGATCAACTAGCGTCAACTACCCTGGTGTGGTGAGTGCCCGAAGTTTTCCGCTCGTATTGCCAGACCTAGCTAGCTAACGTTGTTGTTTGTAGTAGGTTCTGAAGTTTTGTCTTTAGATTTTAACTTTGTTCAGTGAACCACGGATCGTTTGACTGCTTAGTTATTTGGAGAGGGTGAACGAGGCGGAGTGCAGTGTCAGTATGGACAGGTTCGGAGTGCAGGATCTCCTCCAAAGTTGCGAGGAATTGGGCATTTCCACCGGCCCCGCAAAAACGAGGCAAGCTCTTCTGGAGTTGATGCGTGTAGAGGAGGTGACGGTGGAAGAGGCCGATGAAGCTCTTGAGGCAATTGAGGATAGAGAAGCCGCTGCTCGTAAGCTCAGAGAAAAAAACGAGAGGTTAGAGCGTGAACATGAGCGTAAAATGGAAGAGCTGGAGCAAGAATTCAAGTGGATAAGGCAAGAAATATCTGCATGTCCTCGAGAGAGGCGAGAACGTCGCAACTTTTCTCGCTAATTTTGAGCATACCTGCAGAAATTTTAGTATTTCTAGAAACCTTTGGGTAGATAAGCTGGTCACGGTTGCTACCGCGCACTCGCAAGTGTTTTACTGGCATTTATCCCAGGAAGAAAGCTCGTGACTTTGTTAAGGCTAAGACGCTCTGTTCAGCTACTTATCTGTTGTGTTGTAAAGCCGGCCGACTTTGAAAGCCACGACAAGCGGACAAAGACGAGCTTGCCGAGAGCAAAGGTGAGTATTCTTTTGCATTATTAGAAGGCCGACTGGAATGGCCAGGTGAGTTCCAGCATGTTGATTCTGTAGTCCGGCGAATTCGAGGCCGTGACGCAAAGGATAAGGTCGAAATTACGACAGTAAGCCAGGTTGAGATGGCTAGCGCCTGTTTGTTTAGCGCAAAATGAAGAATGCAGCAAGTTTCTGCATGCGATTTAGAGGACGACTTCGAGCCAGAGAGGAGTCAGCCACTTGCGTGATCTGTAATTCCGGCTGCCTTCGAAGCCGAGCGGTGATTGGAAAGGTCGAGTTATCGGACAGTGAAGCCACTTGGGAAGGCGAGTTTATCGACAGTGAAGCCACTTTGGACATGGCTAGCGCTGTGATAAATGATGGTGTGGTACCTGTTGAGTACACACAGAATGAACAGAGCAGTACTTCTGCATCTAGATTAGAGGCCGACTTCGAAGGCCGAGACGCAAATGGAAAGGTCGAAATTATCGACAGTAAAGCCAGTGCTGAGATGGCTAGCGCCCTGTGTGTTGAGGCACAAAATGAGCAATGCATCACGTTTTATGCATGTGGTTTAGAGACCGACTTTGAAGGTCATGTAGAAGGGAGTCCGGCCGACTGCGAAGGTCGAGACAGTAATGAAAGAGTCGAACGTATCGACAGTACCGCTGATTTGGAAGCGAATAGCTTGGTGACTGTTGGTCACGGTGCTGTATCTGTGGAGTACCCACAGAGTGAGGAGAACAGTACTTTTACTGTATTTTCAGAGGCCGACGGCGAAGGCCAGCGAGAAGGGTCAATTCCCCATTATGAAGGAGTCCCACTAATCGATGTTAAATCAGTGGGCCAGCTGCATAGCTTAGACAGCGCCGAATCTGTCATTCTAACAGAAGCACGATGTGACCGTGACATGCCAGCGCAGCCGTATGGGGATTTGCCTAAGCAAATAGAGGGGCAAGTACATGCGTGTACAGGAGTTGGGACCCCGAACATCGTGAGCCGCTACGAGGGCAAGAGATTCCGTAGAAATCGTCGGAAAGCGAGCCCGAAAAAGACGAGTACCGTCAAGCGAGGGAAAGCAGCTAAGCGTCATGACATCGTCAGCCGAGGCACTAAGCCCAGATTTAGGCGTAAGATCCCGAACAGATCTTCTAAGAGAAGTCCTAACCACAGGCTGATTCTAAGGTCAGAAATACGCGTGACGCGCGTCATGAGGTACAGAATTCCAAGGCAATTCAAACTAGAAAGACTGCGCCCGGTTTTTTCTTTGTCACTACACCGCAACTGCAGGAACGCGCCGCAGCGCCGCGCACGAGCAGTACGACTAAGCCCTAACAAAGGCCGTCCCCCTCCGTGTCTAAAGGGCAGCTTCTCCGGGAGGAATGTGACAATAGGCATCGGGGGCAGTGCGGGGGCAGTTTACTGTCGCAGTGGAGGCCATTCAGATCGCAAGGCAATGGTCATGGCTGCCTGTTCGGACAAGCAATTGGGTTTTTTGTCCATTTGTCGAGATCGCGCTTCGCCAAATCCGTGGAACTCGCGACTCCCGAGAGTTCGTCTGAAAGGGTGCGTCTGTGCACACTTGGCTGTCACCGGAGGATGACGACGATTGACGAGAAAATTTGTTTATGTTTTTAGCTGATTTTGTCTGCTAATGTATGACAGTGTGCTTTCGACTTGAAAACACCGCGATATTTTTGGGATGTTAGTTTCATGCTTGCTGTAGAAGCATATGTTTTTCAGTTTCCATTTTTATTTGTTCTTCACTTTTGCACTGTAAATGCTAGCGCTCTATTAGAGCTTGAGAATGCTGATGTAGCGGACTGTTATTTCACAGAGATGTAGGCTGAATGTTAAAAGCCTCTGTTTAAGCACACGTCTTGATTTGTGGTGTAAGTGAAGTGCGAGCGCAAGTGTCGAATTTAGTTTATTCCTTTTTATGTCATACTCGTGAGTTTAGTTTCATCGTTATTCTTACTTGTGGTGGAATTGTTTTGTTTTGACTTTTACTATTCCCTTTCCTGAATGCGTCTAGAGAGATGAGCGAAAGGCGCGTGTGAAACATTGAGCAGCGCAGGCGTAAGGAAGGGCTGCCAGAGTTTTCATGAAAGATGAAACGGATAGAGTACTACGTGAGAGAGGGAGAGCTACACCGAACGTAAATCGTTTAAATGGTGCCAAGAGCGACGTAAGCTTCGAGTTTTCAGGACAGGTGAGGACGTCGCCACTTTTCTCTCTGTTTCCGGAAACGTTTGTTCAGCATTAGAGATGAACGCGGACTTATGGTCCTGGGGCAGACATTGTTGTTCTCTAAGGATGTCCAAAGCTTTTTTGGAACGAGAGTGAAGTGATTCTATCAGAGTGTTTTGCTGAATGAATAGCGGAACACGAGCTTAAAGTGGAGCCTTTGAGTTTCTGTTCGCCTCTTCGATCGTTTGCCTTACCTGCCTACGCGGCTACGGTAGAGTTACCTTTATTGTGATGGCAATTATTGCATTCTGTGGACGCTGTTGTAATTCACAAGGCCTGAATTTGAGGTCTAAATTTGGACTTGTTGCCATAAGATATTGCACTTCGTTGCGTTTAACTTAAGAGTTAATTTTGGTTCTCAAGTTGGTTTTGACTTGTGGTGGTCTGGCAGTTCGAGGGGTGTGCAGAGGGCACTTGCAGCGCTGGGCGTGGTTCGACAATGGCTGTCCTGTCGAGTCTGTCTTTCCTCCAGGATCCGTGAACACCTGTGAGCTGTGTGTTCGAGTGGAATGCCAGGAGAGGAACCTGTGCACCTGAGGGCTTCGCCACCGGTCCATGGATGAGCCTGCTGGCCCGTACGTCGCATCACTTCAGACGAGCCACGTTGAGCCGCTCGTCCTCCTGATGCATCGTTTGGTGGCGGGGGTGCTGTTGTTCCTCAAATATCCCCTGCCAGCCGGTGCAGTTCCACCAGCGACCGACCCCACAGCGTGCATTCCCAGAAGGCGTTCGTGCGTCATCGGTTGACGTCTTCGACAGCCACCTCGCCGGTCGACGAGAACAAAGAACAAGGGACGTTGGGAGGAACCCCCCCCCCCCAGCATGACTGCAGGCACGGACCGGCACCGCACTCTAGCCGCTTCGTGGGAAAGCGCGAGGAGGAAGCGACCCAACGAGGGTAGAAAAGCTGGTGCATCGGGGTGCACCGGCGGCTGCTCACGGAGACCCGGCCGTGGCTCTTCACGGAGACACGGCCGTGGATTATGTACATTACTGTATAAAGTCTTTTCTAAGTCCTCTTCGACCTGTCGTCCCTCCTGGCTCCTCACTCCAGCGCCTCTTCGAAGCGGTGGGGCTACCAAAGTCCCCGTACCCCATCCGCCCTTCGCAACAGTGGTGGCAGCGGTTGGATACCAGCGGACCCCGTGTCTTCCGCAGGCCCCCCATTTCATAACAGCGCGCTCTTACAATTGCCCCAAGATATTTCTCAATGTCTAATAGTTCTAGCCTTTCCTTCCTCGTGTTGTGGTCGCCAGGAGCTGGACACTCTTTTTCGACAAGAGTCTGCAAGCTCAAACGCAAGAGTTTTTCATTTTTTCGTTTTTCATACTTAATTGTGCTGCACTGCTCTATAGTTTTCATATCATTTGCTTAAGTGTTTCTCACTTCGGACCAACTCTGAGGTCACTATGCAGCTCTTCTACGCCCTGACACCACTTTTGAAAGGATCACCACCAAGTATATTTTTTGTTAATTTCCACAGAACCCAGTTAAACTTCCATTTTACGCTTTCTATGTGCAAATGTTAAACGCAGTGGTCAGTTAATGAAATTGGTGTTACGCGATAATTATAACACAAACGCACCATATCCAGGACACATATGCGCGATCCAGCCGTGAATGGCATACATACACACCACCACAGCATTGGTCATAAAAAGAACAGACGGGGGCCTTATATATTCACTACAGGGCTTTACAAGTTGCATCTAGGTGACGTCCGGTTAAAGTAATTGTGTTTAGCAAGCAAAATTACTCTTAAATTAACATCGCCTCTTCCAATGTACTTTTGGTTCGATTAGGTTTGCGACAGACCACCTCCTAGGAACCGAGGCAGATTGTAGTGCAGATTGGCGCGTCGCAGTCGGTGCTTTAGTAGTCTCCGCGCCTCGAGTACCGTGCAAGTTAGGGGATTCGCATCGTCGTCAACGTTTTCAGGGCAAAGTACAACCACGCCAGCTTCAATATGTCTTGTGCGTTGAGTTGCGACGCGTACTCCTGCAGGAACGCAAAGCCATCGTCGAAAAGCAAATTATGCGCGTTTCGATGAGTGGGCTGTGTGTTCACAAGATCTGTTTGGTTTCGCTTGCAAGGTGTCACCATTTGCGGGCGTTCCTTGTTTATGACAAGCAGGGCTCTGGCTGGTGCAATGCGCAGTGTCTGTGGAGCAATATGACGTGTTCGAGAACTTTTCCTCGTGTGCAACTGTCGAGGATCCCTGTGCCGTGTCGAGGAGCCCCTGATGTGTACATGTAACGTGTTCACATGTCCACAGTACCCGACCCATCTCCCGATTCGCCAGGTTGCCGCGTATGCACTCCACAGCTTCGCGAAGACGGGTTTCACTTTCGTGTTATGCCGATATCTACAAGAGAGGGAACAACCACATTTTTTATTACTTTTCGCCTCAATGAACTTCTTCAGTCGATAGTCGGTGTTCGTGTTGTCCATTCCTCTTCCCTTTGGTTGGCGCTTTTGCACGCCCTTTCTTTTTCATTATGGATCCTTACCGACTCGGTCAGCTTTCTGTCCTTTCTGCTGCTTCCATTTCTTTGATGTTGAAACTTTTTACATCAGTAACTTAACGTGCCGTAAACACTTGTGACTGCTTAGCGAATTGTACTTCGTCTCTTGTGTGCGCTACCTTCAGCTGTTGCTGTTTTCCAAGTCACACATTTTGTGGTCTTACAGAGCGTGCCTGCGCCTAGTTTGAGTCTCTTGCCTCCAACTTCAATTTTTGTTTCGGAGATAAGCCTATTTTGTTAGCCTTCATACCATCCATGTCGTCATCACGCCGTGGGGTCTCGTACTCGTTCTCGTGTGCTATCCTCAATTCTTGCCTTTTGCTCTGAGTGATTCTGTGTCAGTTGTCTTAGCAGCTGATTTATATATCGTTTTCTTTAGGCTGACCAGCTTTTCTCTCACTAGTCTGTGGTCGCTGCGTCATACCTTCCCAGGTACCTGTTCGTGCTTCGTTCCGCGAATGTTGTTGTTGTTGTTGTGGCCTCTATAGTTGGCACATACCCACGAGGGGGATTGGCCACACCACAAGTAATAATATAGAGAGCACGAAAATTAAA
Organism: Hyalomma asiaticum; assembly: GCA_013339685.2. Taxonomy (NCBI): domain Eukaryota; kingdom Metazoa; phylum Arthropoda; class Arachnida; order Ixodida; family Ixodidae; genus Hyalomma; species Hyalomma asiaticum. Next base: position 71,082,800 of record CM023490.1, on the reverse strand, counting down.
AGGCTCGAGGCCAAAATTTAAAGAAAAAATAAAAAGCAAGGAAGAAGTTCCAATAAAAAATAATAATTAGAATTTATCAAAAGAAACATTGCGAATGAAACCCTGTGATCGACAGCAACAGCAGCGTAATCTTCCGGAGGCTTTGATAAATTTATGTAATGCTGACAAAACAGCACGGCGTCTTGTACCATCATGAGAGGCACCAAAAGATAAAAGATTTGTTGTTGTTAAAGGTAAGCGCAGTTTATGGAATATACATTCGGCGGAGTGAAAAAATTCGGTGGCAGGACACAAGGAAGTGATCAATCGTTTCTGGCTCATTGCATACCAAACAGAGGTTATTTAAGGAGAAACCAGATTTATTAGGATAGAAATTTAGGCTTCGCGCTCTACATCCGAGACTTGCTATATTTTTATTTGAATATGCCGCAGGCTCATTCGGCCCTTGAAGGAGTGGTTACAGAAAGCAACGAAAAAAGCAGTCATAAACAAAAATCAATAGCTTGTACTTCAGAAACAAGAGATTCCACAGTATTACATTGCGCAACACTGTCAGGCGACCTGTTCCACCGAGAAGTTGCAGAGGGAAAGAGCGAATGTTTGTGTAGGTTGACGCGACTAGAAGGTTGTCGAATTGTCTTGCTGTGGATTGTTCTTGATGAATGTTAGAAAGGATGACGCAAATAACGTAACCTTGGAATATTAAAATGGTCATTGTACAGAAGATCAATTAATTTAAGCTTTGAAAATGTTCTTCGTTTTGAAAGTGGGTCAAGGTTTGTTTTCGCTAATAATTCAGAGACGCTAGATTGTGTAGAATGGACAGAATATATGAATCTAGCCGCTAGTTTTTGTATGCGCTCAATTTTTTGAGTTAGGTGTTTCTGGTAAGGGCTCCAGATTAAGTCAGCATACTCTAATGATGGTCTGATGAGTGTTTTATAGGCATTTAATTTCATATTTGTTGGAGTGTTGCACAACTTCCTTCGTAAGAATGATAGTTTGCGTTCGGCAGTGTGACAGATGGAGGAGATGTGAGGATTCCAGTTAAGATTTGACGCGAGGATAAGGCCCAAGTATTTTACCTGATGACATTTTTCGAATGGAATGTCGCCAAGAGTGTATGAGAAATCAATGGGAATTTTCTTATTGGTGAATGTGATGCATGTCGCAAAATAGTGCCTATTTCGACGAGAAACCCGGCTTCGAGCTGAAGGGAAAGCCCAAAACATCAGGAAAAGCGGCGCGCACGTAGGAGGCGCCCAAGGTCACACCGCGTCTCCAGAAGGGGAGAACTTCGTAGAAGGTTTCTTATCGCGGCGAGCGCGCGCGCGGGACAGACGTAAGGAGAGAGAGGATGCGGATAGTACACACCGACGCTCCTCGCGCAGTGAGAGAGAGAGAAAGAGGCGCCACCCCAACAAAGGACGGAGAATGGGCAAGGAGGTTCCCAACTTTGTGTGTGCTTGAGTCACGTGGGCCGCGCGGGAACTTCTAGCACGGCTTACCAAGGCTATATAAACAGTCGCACACGGGCCGTGAAGAGAGTAATACCCCTGTCACACGAGGCAACTAAAGTGCACTTTGAGCGAGTGCACTTACGCTCACAGAGTGCACTTACGTTCACGCGCTGCTACACGAGAAACAGAAGTGTGCTTTGGAAATGTGCATTCCCCTGGCGGACGTGGCTGCAAACTGCCCGAGGGCGAGAATAGCGAGGTTTTTCATTGAAATATGATTTGTTTTAATACATAGCAGTATTTATAATAACGAAAACAATGTCTTAAAAATACTGCGGGCGCCGCGTTGTGCATTAGCGTATTTGTTTACAAGCCACTGCTACCGAGGCTGCACACTTCGTCGCCGCGAAGTGAGTTCGGCGAACGCACTTGCCTGCAAGTGCACTTTGCAGCGAGTGTCACTAAACGTTCCCGTGTGACAGCGTGCGAATGGCACTAGCGGCGAAGTGCACTCGCTCAAAGTGCACTTTAGTTGCCTCGTGTGACAGGGGTATAAGAAGAGTAGCAAGTAGCAAGTCGAAGTAGCGACAAGAAGTGCGTGACTCAGCGAGAAGAAAGATGCTGTTCCACGAGCTAGCCGACAAGCCCCACCTGCAAGCTTCGAGTTGAGTAGACGCCTCGAGTGACTTGGTGAATATGACTCTTTTGTGTTTTTTTCTTTGATGCAGTGCATGAGCTTGTTCGAGCTTGTTGGTTTCGTGTAACGTTGTAACCCATCTGTGTTTGAGTTTGGAAGAGCCGTGTTTGTGTATGTTTTGTGTAACTGTCTATTAATGAGAATATATTTGTTTTGTTTGATCACCCTTGGCTCTGACTCGGTCTTTGAACCTCTGCTGGCGTTTTGCTAGTGTGCTGAAGGGGACCAAAACCTCATTGTCCAAGCTTTCGTGGGATGTTGTTCGGGGAACCAATTGAGACGTTGGTTCTTGGAATTATTTCCGACGATCGCGTCCCGTACCTCACAGCACGGGATTTGTGATAATGCACTTGGTTTTTGACGCATTAAGTCTCATACCCCATGTATTACACCATGAACAGGCAGACTGCAGTGAGTTATTCAGTTGGATTTCATCATTCCCATGACTAGCCACACTATATTCTACGCAGTCATCGGCAAACCGCCGCATTTGGGCCCTTCTATGAACCGTGACATGGATATCATTAATGTACTTGAGAAAAAAATTGGTGCGAGGGCGGATCCCTGAGGAACCCCTGAGTAAACCTCAAGTTGCTGTGAAACATGTTTTCCAATCTTCATTGGATGTGTTCGATTTGTTGTAAGACTGGAGATCCAGGAAATTATTTTCCAGTCTATTCCAAATGCGAGTAGCTTTGTAAGTAAGTCTTCATGAGGAACGACGCCGAACGCCTTCGAAAACTCTAAAAAAATCGCATCTATTTTGTCTCCATCAATAATTGCACTAGCAATTTCATCTGTCAGTTCAGCAAGCTGTGTTACAGTTGAAAGATCTGATCTAAATCCATGTTGTCGGCTGTAAAGTAGTTTGTTGTTTTCTAAGTGGAGTATTATAGCTTTAAAGATTATAAGTTACATTAATTTGCAACAAGTGCTCGTTAGTGAGACTGGACGATAATTATTTAGTTCGGATTCTGAACCTGATTTGTGGATTTGAATTATGTTAGCGCTGCACCAATCATCTGGTAATATCGCTGATTGAAGAGAGGGGACAAATATTTTGTGCAGGTATTTAGCTACACATATGGCATATCGTGATATTATCGTGGAATTCGTGATATTGTCGGAACCTGGGGATTCCTTCAAATCCAGGGGCCGAATTCACAAAACTTCTCTTTCGTAAGTGCTTTTTGCCATTGGTCGGGAAGCGTCTCTAATGATATGTCCAGCAGCGGCATTGGCTGAAATTTTCTCTTAAGAGCTTTTTTGTCGTAAGTTGTTTTCGTGAATACGGGCCCAGGTTTTTTAGAAGAGAAAAGATACCTTCTTCGCTTATGGTCAATTGCGGCGCGGGCAATCTCAACGCATACGGTTCTAGCTGGGCATTGGAAGCGGATTTCGTGAAAACAAATTAAAAAAAACTTGGACCATCTCCCCGAACGGAACCCTGATGGGAGCGAAGCAGCAGCGTTGCGCACGGGTGGCGTCACGGGTTGAACGGCGCTAACGCGGGTGCTGGAAGAACAGTTTGAAGCGAAACTCGGTGTAGCGTTTACTGGTGTAAACGTTTGTTTGAAATGCAGACACGGGGGGGGGGGGGGGGCGAGCGGGCGTTGGAGCCGGCAGCTGCGGGCGCTCCGGCGGGTGAGGGAGAGAGTGACGTACGCGCGCACCTGCGAGGGAAGCGTGCGAGGGGAGCGCGACCTACTTGGCACCGCTCCAACACCTGCGCCGAGGGAAGCGCGTTGCCTCGCGCTCGCGCTTGTGCGGAGGAGGATGATGATGATGATTGTAGTACGGAGGGACAGCGTTACGCAGGCTAGTCAAAGAGCTGCTTCGCATCTAAAAAAAGTTTAGTTCCTGTGGAATATCTTCTGGTTCGGAAATAATGCGATCAGGCAGGCAGGCACAGAACTTTATTTTGTCCTGAGAAACTGCAGTTGGACGCCCCCTTTTAGGGGGATCCTGTAGCAGTTGCGGGCCGCTCCCACGCAGGGACAGGAAGACCGTGGCCCTCCGCCCTCTCGCAGGCTCTCTGGACAGCCCGAAGTTGAACCGAAAGGTCGCCGCTTCTCAGGGCTTCCTCCCAGTCCTCTTCTTTGCTGAACTCTGTGTCACGTAACGCAGGACATTGCCAGAGCATGTGAGCTAGTGAGCAGTAAGCCTCTCCGCAGTTCGGACAATGCGGTTCAACGTTGGGCGAGAAGTTACTAAACCTGCCTCGCGAAGGGAAAGACCCCGTTTGGAGCATCCTGAAGGCCGAAGACTGCGGACGAGTGAGTTTAGGGTGAGGAAGTGGAAAGACCCTCCGAGAGAGATGATAATGAGTCACGATCTCGTGAAAAGTGAGGAGCGGGTCCCTGTACCTGCCGGCATCCCCGCCCGCGAATTCGCCGGGACCGCCGCGGTGAGTGAAACCTCGCGCACGGTCATGGGCAAACTCATTGGCGTTGGGGACATCGGGGTGTACGCTGGCCCCCATGTGGGCCGGGAACCATGTTATGGTATGAAACCCGGCAGCCCCCTCGCTGCCGAGGATAGCTGCTGCCTCCCGCGAGATCGAGCCCGAGGCGAAAGCTCTGGCAGCGGACCGCGAGTCCGTGAAGTCATTTGGACGCGATACGTCCTTCATTGCTACAGCAATGGCAATTTGCTCAGCAATCGTTGCCGAAACGTTTCTAACCGACGCAGCACATAGGAGCTTGCCACTATGGTCGACTGAGACCACCACTGCAAAGCGATCAGAACGCCCGTACTGTGCTGCATCGACAAATGTAGCGAGGTCCGGGATGTCTGCAACTGACTTCAATAAGGAACGGGCCCGAGCTATGCGGCGTCCTACATTGTACTGCGGGTGGACATTCCTGGGAAGTGGAGCTACGGCAAATGTACCCCTGATAGAAGACGGTAGAGTCACTTTACGTTCGCGAATCTGTGTAAGACCGCAGCCAATGGACTCCAGGATACGTCTACCTGCCTGCGAGGACGATAGGCGCACTACCTGAGCCATTTTCTGCGCCTCGATCACCTCCGAGAGGGAGTTATGCATGCCCAGTTGTATGAGCTTTTCGGTGCTCGTGCGGAGAGGCAACCCTAGCACTCGCTTTATACTCGTGCGCATTAGTGCGTCGATTTTTGCCTCTTCCCTTTTGGACCAGTGCAGCGCCGAAGCGACGTAATTAATGTGGCTCATGAGAAACGCATGGTAGAGCCGAAGGAGATTGCTCTCGCTCAGCCCGCCCCTGCGGTTCGAGACCCTGAGTATGAGCCTAAGCATGTTCTCCGTCTTGGAAGTGATGCGAGCTATAATCTGCGAGTTGCCCCCCTTTGACTCCAGCAACAGGGCTGTGCGTCATAATGGAAGGTAAAGTTACATCGTGGAAGCGCGACTTTGCATCCGTGACCTGTTGCAATGTCGAGATGAGGCTGTAGGTGTCAGCGTTGCCTCCTTTTTTTCCGTCGACGCTTTATTTTCCTTTTCAAGTGTATCATTTCTCAAGTAACCCAAGGGTATTCTCGATTGATACGCTTTTTCCATTGCGGATTAAAATTGGCTTCACAAAAAGAAACGATGCGTTTGAAACATGACCATAGTTCGTTCACGTCTTTCATTTCGTTGAAGGCCGCAAAATTTGTCGCCAGGAAGCTGGACACGGCAAGATCATCCGCATGTGCACAGTTTGTTACGTATATTGGCAACGGTTTTTCTGTGTTTTCGGGCTTTGAGAGGGGCAGGATAAAATGATCGCTTTGTGATCTGAAATGCTGTTTGTTGTGGACACTGTGCATTTTTGCAGCGAGCTACTTACAAATATTAAGTCAAGGAGCGATGATAAAGATGCAGCTATTCGGGTATCTTCAGTAACCAATTGATCTAATGAAAAACTAAAAGCGGTGCACAATAGTAATTCCGGGCTTCGCGCTTCCCGTCCGTCATGCGAAGGATTATTCAGTTTATTCCAGGCAAGGTGAAATCCCCCGCGATCATAATTTTAGATCTTGAATTAGTGTGCCTTTAAAGATAGTCGTGCATCTTGTCAATATATTCTGGTTCTGAATTCTGAGCTCTGTACACGCCCCCTAATATTATGCTCTTGTCACATTACGTGATTCTGCACCAGAAGCTTTCGTGGTCCGGAATATCGTCTAACACGGACCATATTAAGTTATTTTTAATTGCTACTGCCACCCCTCCTTCTCTTGATTCTCTATCTCAACGAAGCAATCTGTACGAAGGGGGAAGTATTTCAGAACCCACACTCCCGGATGGAGCCACATTTCAGTTATTACTAAAATATGGGGTTGGTGCAACAGGATTAACTGCTCTAGTTGATTGAATTTATTGACAACGCTCCGAGCATTCAGAAAGAGAACTCTTGTTTTTTTTTTCGTGTGCTGTCAGTTCATGTTATTTTTATTGCGTCCTCCGCGCGTAGATGAAGTGGCGCGGGCGTCCGAGTGGAACGAACGTTTTGCTTTAGTTCAATCCTGACATTTTTTATTGGGTCCCAAGGAAATATTTTTCCATCAATCTTTACCATGTGGAATATCAATTTAACTTTCGCACCTTTTGCTCTGTCGCTTGCGGAAGACTGCCATAATCGAGCTCTCAGTTCTCTCACTCTTTTCGAAAAATCCTCGGAAATAGAAAACGAAGTGCCTTTAAGTTAGGAGCAAGTAGAAAGGACTTCAGATTTTTCAGAAAAGTCAAAGACCCGGAAAATTACCGGATGAGTGCGGTCGTCGTTTCGGGTGCCTACTCTGCGTATGCGTTAGAGGGATTTGACCTCAAGGCCCAATATATCCTTAAAGATATTATGTGTCATGGTGTGTTCAAGTAATTTCACATCCTCCTCGAGCTCCTCCGGGATACCTTAAATGACTGAGTTACTGAGTCGACTCCTATCCTCTGTCATCAAGCTTCATAGTTAGTTCGTGAATGTGTTTTTCCGTGTCGCTTCACATTGACGTGGAAGGCATTTGTCCTTATTCCATGCGAAATGAAGGTGTCGATAATCGCCCAAATCTAGAAGAAAAGTTCCACTCACGAATGTCATGAAATCTCTTTCGTTTTTTGCTTCACCATTACTGATTCGCATGTCCACTTCTTGTTTTTATGCCTTCTGAGGGAGGCATTCATTACGCTTTCGTTCTGCGAAGTCTTCTGCTCTTCCTATCGCTACTCTATAGGTGCCAATTGCTTCTTGTCGCGTTTTTGGTACTTCCTAGTTGCAGTAGTAATATAAAATAATAATAATAATAATAATAATAATAATAATAATAATAATAATAATAATAATAATAATAATAATGTTGCGGTTGAAGCTCAAAATAGGTTTATATACAAGGGATCGCTACTGGTACAGCCGAGGAAAGATGGTGCCCAAAACTACACAAGCTATCGTCCTCGTCGTCTTCCACCCTTGCCTGGCTCATGCCTTGATTGCCCGGCTAATGCCGTAGCACTCACCGGCTCACAGATGAAACCTGCTGGGCAAGTCGAAATCACTGGGAAACGGCAGGATGAAACCGCTTGAGACGCGCAACTTCTGTTAGGTGTGTTCGGCTGGAACGACGACTTGCTGACGTTAAGTGGGCCACCACGTACGTTAAGTAACTCAATCGATCGACAATCACAAAAGGTCCGGTATACTGGGGCAAAAGCTTGTGGCACAATCCGCGTTTACGCTGTGGGGTCCACACCTATACCAAGTCCTAATTGCTGTATATGACAGACTAGTGTTAGCTGTCGTAGCGCTCTTTAGATCGGTGTTCTGACGCCACGGTACGAAGTCTAGCGATCCGACGTGCTTCTTCTGCAAGGCACAGCGTCTTGGCAACCGAGTACTCTTTGTGGAAGTCAAACGCAAATTTTGTATCAATGCTCGTTACAGGTAGACGTGCGTACAGCAGATAAAAAGGAGTGTAATCCGTAATCAAAAGAAGAGGCGTGCAGGACACGGACACAAGAAGAGAAGTGAACACCACGAACGCCGACTAACAACTGATGCACAGCACAGAGGCGAAAAAGAAAGAAGACACACAGCTGCACGCCTCTTCTTTTGATTATGGAATGTTACCAACTCGCTCAACTTTCTGTCCTTTTGTGTAATCCGTAGTCTCATGCTTTGCGGTATCATAAGCACATGTGATGAATGGGAGCACGTCATTCCAGTCTTTGTGGTCGGAGCTAGGATACATACATGGCCAGCATGTTGGTAAGAGTCCTATTCGTAGGCTCTACAAGGCCGTTGGTTTGAGGGTGGTAAGGTGTCGAATGCCGGAACTTTGAGCTGCAGAGACGAAGTAATTCTTCAACGGCGTCCGCAACGAACTGACGACCACAACCACTAATTATCACACGCAGGGAACCCTGCCTCAGAATAACACACCGTAGCAAAAATGTGGCAACGCATGTAGCTGTTGAAGATGGTATGGCCGCCGTTTCTGCGTAACGGGCCGAGTGGTCGACACATACGATAACCCACCGATTGTCGTTAGAAGATCGTGGAAATGGCCCCAAGAGATCAATGCCTACTTGTTCAAATGGCAGACAAGGTGGTGGCAGAGGCTGCAGAAGACCCGACGGAGTAGTAGTAGGGCGCTTATGGCGTTGCCATTTCTCGCCACCGCCGACGTACTGCTTGATGATGTCCCGCATTTCGGGCCACTAAAAACGCTCCTGTGTGCGGTGCAGTGTTCTTAGGAAGCTATAGGTGGGCAGAGGTCGCGTCATCGTGCATGGCACTCAGTACGTCCGGTCGCAGGCTCTGTGGAACCACCAGGAGGAAGAGCGCGCCTTTACCCGAATAACTCCTCCTGTAAAGGAGGTCATCTTGTACAGAAAATCGACCGGTGGCTTGGGGACGCAGAGCAGCAGTGAAAAGGAGCTCCAGGCGAACATCATTTCCTTGTTCATCCCTGAATCTCATCGAGTCCGGGAATGTGGGCGGAATAGAAGTAAAGCAGTCATCGAAGCTGTCTTCGTCACACTCAGTCGGTAGAGGAAGGCGGAAAAGGCAGTCGGCATCTGCGTGACGACGACCGGACTTGTAAGAGATGACCAAGTCGTACTGCTGAAGTCGAAGAGCCTAATGTGGCAGTAGACCACTCGGATCACGGAGATTCACCAGCCAGCATAGAGCGTGGTGGTCCGTAACTATAGTGAACGGCCGCCCGTAGAGGTTGGACCGAAATTTGTGAGCAGCGAAAACTGCTGCCAAGCATTCTTGTTCTGTAACGGTGTAATTGCGTTCCGCCGTGCACAGAAATCGACTGGCCTAAGCCACAACGTTTCTAGATGCTTGAGGACTTTGCGCGAGCACAGCACCGATTCCAATTCCACTAGCAACAACGTGCACTTCTGTAGGCGAGGAAGCATCGAAGTGGCGTAATAACGGTCTCAATGTTAGTTGAAACTTGAGTTGGCAGAATGACTCGTCGCGAGCCGACGTCCAGTTAAAGAGAACATCCTTATGGAGAAGGCAAGTCAGTGGATACACCACATCGGCGAATCTTGGTACGAAGCGACGAACATACGAGCATACGCCCACGAAGCTTCGCAGCTCCCGCAGTGACGTCGGTGGTTCGAAGGAACTTACTGCTTCAATCTTTCGTGGATCGGCCCTCACACAATGTCGATTAGGCGTCCAAGCAGTAACGTTTCAGTCTGTTCATAGCGACATTTCTTGGAATTCAGTACCAGACCGGCTTTCTCGACACAATCAAGGCGAGACTAGGACATCGGTTATGCTCATCCAAAGTGCTTCCAAAAATCACATCATCGAGATAGTACAAGCAAATTTCCAATTTCAGTCCACGGAGGAATCCATAAATCGTTCGAACGTCGCCGGCGCGTTATAAAGGCCAAAGGGCATGACGTTGAATTCATAAAGGCCATCAGGTGTCACAAAGGCTGTTTTCTCTGTCGTCCGGGTGCATTGGTATTTGCCAATAGCCTGATATTAAATCCAGTGAGGTGATGTAAGCGGCAGAATGCAGACAATCGATAACGTCATCGATCCGCGGAAATGGATACCCATTCTTTTAACGCGAAAGCGTTTCTTGGCTAGGTTGGCGAGAGAGCGCACCCAGCTGCCATCCACAAAAAGCGTCCGCAAAAGCCGTGCCCGGAAAGCACGTGGCCTCTCCCACCGGAAGTGACGCCGGCGCGAGCACTCGCAGCAGTAGCAGTCGGCTCACGCTGCGCTCGACCGCGTCGCCGCGTTTCTTCGCTGGGTTGGCGAAAGCGCGTTCCCAGCTGCTTGGCTTCGCCGTAGCAGCATTAGGCGCACGAACGTGCCACCTAGCCTAACTCATTTTGCCGCCATGCGTGACGACTTCAATCTCGAATTGAAGACTCGCATTCACCACATACCAATACATTGTGCGAGATGTTATGTGTGTATCCACGTACTACTCGGACCACAAGGTCATGGTAGTGTCTTGTACACCGGCCCAAGTACGCCGTCACCGGAACGATAAGAAGGTGACGACACCAGTGACTGTCTATTGACACGACCCACGGCGCCGTGGCAGTGGTACTACTACGACATGCCCGAGACCTCGCTCAGGCATATCTGCGTACACTTCCTGGACGACAAAATACAAGAGGACATGTGAAGCGTCGACAACACTTAGACGGCATCAAATCGTCTAAATAAAGACAATCCGCCCTCCCACATTGCCTCATTTTTACAACACAACTCGGCAGCAGCAGCAGCCCTCCGCAACAGCAATGTAGCCAAAAGAAACGATTTCGCGTTTTCATATCATAAGAATATGCTTAGGGATTGTCAAACTTTTTTGGTGACAGCGTTTAGTTTTCTGTAGTTGACACAAAACCGCCATGATCCATCCTTTTTCTTCACTAGAATCACTGGCGCTGCGCACGGGCTTGAGGACTCCTGAATGACGCCTTTCTGTAGCATGTCCTTGACCTGTTCAGCAATAACTGTTCTCTCCGCTGAAGACATGCGGTAAGGCTTTTTTCGAATGGGGTGTGCCGAGCCGGTGTCAGCTCGGTGGCAAGCACGAGAACGAGGGAGTGAAGCCGGCTTGTCACCTTGTACGAAATCGAAGACAGACATGTGTGAAGAACTCGCGCAAGAGCTTGGCGCTCATCTGAAGGCAAAGACTTGTTGATCATTAGTAGGACGCCCTCGTCAGAAACAGCCGGGTTGACGTTGAAAGTTCGACACCGCGCCTCTTCGCTGAATAAGTCATCTCCTCAAATGTGGCGAGTTTCATATCACGCGGGAGAACAGCTTGGGCCGATGAACAATTGAAAGCCCACAGATTCGTGGCACCATGCACTACATTCACGACAGAACGCGGTATGAGTACATCTTTCTTGGCCCAGCTAGGAGCAAGCGGTAAAACTTGTGCATCAAATGAACAATGGTCAGCAGTAGTGGCTTTGACACATCTTGAGTTTGATGGTAGCGCACACAGAACACGGACAAAAGGAAGGCACACCTGACACACCACAGCGCTAACTTTCAACAACTGATTTATTTTTCCGCAGATCCCGCTCGTACATATACCTTCAAAACGCTAGACGCCACGTGTGCACTGCTTAGAACTGTGAACGATGACAAATGGAAATCACCTAAAGCAACAGGAGTACGTATTTCGTGGACATGACAAAGCACCTACAATGAGTCTCATTTTTTTGTTTTCTCATGTTGATACCTGGAACAGCGAAAACCACAACCAAAAGCACCTTACGGAGAGCACATGTATTCAAGTTCTTTTTCAGACAGTATAATTGATGCCCTACTTACGCATGCGTCCCCAGATTTCGAGATGTTATTGGCTTCTACTATCAGACGTGTTGTCTCGCACTGGTTTCTACGCATGATAGCCGTTTCCTTAAACCTGGGTTCACACGTGCACCTTCGACAATGAACCGTCTGAATGAAAACCATCTGGAGCCACGTTGCATACCTCGTTTTTATGTTCCCTTAGTCTGTCATTTATACACCTACTGGTCTACCCAATATAAGACATTCCGCACGTTAACGGGATCCGATAAACAACGCCCGTGCTACACTTAACAAATTCAGTCTCTTCTTTGTGCTCTGTTTCGTATGCGCTGTGTGTGGTCTCATCAGGCCTTGTCTTCCTACACAGGCTCACCAATTTATTAGGTGCTGAAAAATCTATGCGGACGTTACTCCTTTCAGCTATCTTCTTTAGTCTATGAGACAATTTATGAATATATGGTATGACGGCAAGCTTTCTTTTATTTATATTCATAAATATATTCATAAATTGTCTCATAGACTAAAGAAGATAGCTGAAAGGAGTAACGTCCGTATAGTTCTTTCAGCACCTAATAGATTGGTGAGCCTGTGTAGGAAGACAAGGCCAAATAAGACCACACACAGCGCATGCGAAACAGAGCACAAAGAAGAGAATGAATTTGTTAAGTGTAGCACGGGCGTTGTTCATCGGATCCCGTTAACGTGCGGAAGGTCTTACATTGGGCAGACCAGTACGTGTATAAATGACAGACTAAGGGAACATAAAAACAATGTATGCAACGTGGCTCCAGATGGTTTTCTCGCCGCTCATTGTCGAAGGTGCACGTGTAAACCCAGGTTTAAGGAAACGGCTATCATGCGTAGAAACCAGTGCGAGACAACACGTCTGATAGTAGAAGCCAATAACATCTCGAAATCTGGGGACGCATGCGTAAGTAGGGCATCAATTATACTGTCTGAAAAAGAACTTGAATACATGTGCTCTCCGTAAGGTGCTTTTGGTTGTGGTTTTCGCTGTTCCAGGTATCAACATGAGAAAACAAAAAATGAGACTCATTGTAGGTGCTTTGTCGTGTCCACGAAATACGTACTCCTGTTGCTTTAGGTGATTTCCATTTGTCATCGTTCACAATTCTAAGGAGTGCACACGTGGCGTCTAACGTTTTGAAGGTATATGTACGAGCGGGATCTGCGGAAAAATAAATCAGTTGTGGAAAGTTAGCGCTGTGGTGTGTCAGGTGTGCCTTCCTTTTGTCCGTGTTCTGTGTGCGCTACCATCAAACTCAAGATGCTCTACCAACAAGCCCACATTGCCACCCTCATCAGCTTTGATACATACACGCGAGAGTGAACAAGGCGGTAGCAACAGATCATCGGAAACAACGAACTATTTGTGTCTTTCGGAGATGTGTCTGCAAGGGTGGTAAGAAGTGCACTATCCAGGCTTATTTCACCCGAACCACAATTGACAGAAGCGCCAAAATCCTTAAGAAAGTCAATACCGAGAATGACTTCATGAGTGCAACGCGGTAATACTAATAATAATACTTTATTAACATTTTTAGAGAGCAACAGATACAAAAATTGGCCTGCCAAAGCCTCAATGGGCTTGAAGGGCAGAGCCGACAGATAGCGGACAACTGGAAATGATCTATCCGAGACCACACAGATGTAGACATTTCTTTATACAAGCAATATAGACGCGCGTGTACAGCTGTGAAGAAATAAAACCGATGTTATACCTAAACGTCGCCTAGCCTTACATTCCCTTATGCAGTAGCAACAATACAATAACAGAACACCATCAGATTTTTGATGAGGTAAAAAAAATAAAAGTGAACCGCAGAACAAAACACTTGCCACACAAATACCGAGAGGAATAAGGCACTCTCCACTGACACCACGAAAGGTCGCACTGTCATTCCACGGGAACATAACTTTCCGTCCCAAGCTCTCTTTGAACGCGGCACTCATGAAGGACACCAGTATCTACTAAAGCACTTGTAGGTATACTATCAACGAATACATGCAATTTGTTTTTCACCATCATCAGAGGAATATATCGCAGAGATCCTGGCTGTCCGGCGACCTCACCTCCATTGGCCGCGTCGGCTTGTTTCATGACGGCGGTGGCGGCGTAAGGCGTCGCCGTGGTGATGACGAACGACGTTGTCGACTGGTTGGTGGCGTCAGGCTGCGATCTGAAGCTGGTGAGGCACTCCTGATATTCTGTCCGAAATCATTTCTGTGTGCTGAGCCTGTGGAACGGGCAGCTCCAAAGTCAGATGGCCAGTCGTTGTTATGGACGTCGCGATCCATATTAGCCCAACTTCGTTGTTGGCCGTATCCTGTCTGTCGGCGTCTGCGACAATGTACCCGTGGCTCCGCATCTATAACAAACGGGCGACGTGCGACTCGTGTTGTAGACTTCACGGTCAACGTCGGTTGTTGCGCGCAGTAGCGAACACGGCTTTCGGATCGCCGATGCGTGGTGACGGGCCCATAAGAGCGCTCGTCGTGCGTCACTTCATCGGTAAAATGGCATCGATGCTGCGGCCTCTGATTGGCAGAATAGCTTGGAACTTCTGGCATTGCAGACAACAAGGATACAGCGGACGCAGGTTCATGGTAATGGTCAGGACGACCCAGCTGTTCGACACTCGCTGTTCCTTAGGTATGTCGTTCGAGTTCTTCGCGGACTATCTGCCTTATAGTAGTCGCAAGATCAAACTGACAGCCGGAGCTGTCGTCAACGCTTGCAACAGTGGTAGCATTGGCTAATCTTCCGAATTTCGGCGTAATACGCGCAGCTTCAATGTTGCAAACATTCGGCAGTACTTGATGAGGTCGGTGACTGAGCTGAGGCTCCCTTTTCCAAGCAGGTAGCTATACACGGTCTTCAGCGATCCCTTTGAGAAGGTGCCCAACTTTATCCTCTCCAGACAAGAGGGCTTACCCTCTTACACAGCTTGAAGACCGCCTCTATGCACGTTGTGCAGGTCTCACCTGGGGCTTGTGCACGCTGAAGTAACGTCTTCTCCGCCTGTTTCCTCCTCGCGATGGAATCTCCGAAGTACATTGCGATGTCGGTGACAAAGCGATCCCACGTCTTTAGTGTGTCCTAGCGGTTTTCGCACCACAGAAGTGCGGTGTCCGTGGTAAAGAGAACGACGTTCTCTAACTGAGCCGACTGGTTCCATCTGTTCTACTTGCTCACACGCTTGTAATATGTGATCCTTTGCTCGACGTCCTATATTCCCGAAAAAGATCGTGGCTCCATCGTGTGCATCCGGACACCGGTAGCACAAGGTTGACGGGTTGCCGTGATGAGACATCTCCAGTGACAGCAGTTGAGCGAAACGGTGGCTTCATCGTAGGATCCCCGGTAGCAACTCCGTTTTCTTGGTCAGCGTACCCAGCACCTCCACCACAAAACTGTTACGGTTGAAGCTCAAGATAGCTTTATTTACAGGGGATCGCTAGATTGCTGGTACAGCCGAGGAAAGATGGCGCCTAACAGCTACACAAGCTATCGTCCTCGTCGTCTTCCACCCTTACCTGGCTCATACCTTGATTGCCCGGCTAATGCCGTAGCAATAATAATAATAATAATAATAATAATTAGTGGGCCTGCCATATTAATGTGTGATTCTGTAGCACGCTGCGCAGTGGACAGAGTGATCCTTGGTGCTTCTTTTTAGCGTATACCTAACCCTACGGGTGCATTTCTTGCTCTTCGAAATGCGGCCGCCATGGACGGCATTCTCCACGTTTGTGAGCCTAGTCGCCACGCCACCAGGGAGGGTCTTCGCCCTTGTAGTTTCCCACATCAGTGGTGTACTGCGTTCGCGCGTTTTGTGTTGCCTCATCCTCATAGAACTGTTCTACATGTCATCACCATGACTGGAGGTTGAGGCGTGTCATTGTTTTCAAATTGAGCTTGTGTTCCTTATTTAGCTTTAATACGTCTCACAAACACCCCTTCGTTGTATTCAAGCACGAAAATAAAATGGCTAATATATTGTGTATGCGTAGACCTGGTCTCTTCCCATTTATTTTATTCACCGTCGACTTACGATGTTGTCTATTCAGCCACTTAATGCACGAGTTACATATCAATGTAACATCAATCCTGAGTAGCTGAACCAGGATTTTAGGGGCGAAGCACCTAGGGTCCAGGCTTGGCCGTTGTGCATCCGTCCGTCACGGTGGGCCCATCCTGAAGGCAGTGCAGACAGACGGTGTGTGTGTGCGCATGTGTGGTCCGATCCTGGAGGCAGTCTATTCATTCATTCATTTATTCCACCTTAAAGACCCTTTTCATGGTATTAGATAAGGGGGGGGGGCAATAGCATCAATAAAAGCATGGTCATTATACAACGATAAAAAATGTTTTCAAAATACAGCATACGTGATTTAAATTACAAAAGCGAAATAAAATACAGTGCAACAGGTAGGACAAGTAGTATAAATGCAGTTACATATGGATAGTACATGAATTAACAGCGTGAAGGTGGCAGATCACGGGTTTAAAAAAACATGAAAGTGTCTAATTTATTGCAGTCTTGTTCATTTACTATACGTTCGGGCAGCGCGTTCCATAACTCAATAGCAGTTGGCAAGAAGGATTTGTTGAATGCTTTAGTGGTGCCATGTAAGCGTTGAACACTGAGGTTATTAAACACTGTATGAGGTGCGGTTGGGAGGAAGCAAAATAGTGTCTCTGAGGTGAGGGAACTTATAATACAGTTTGTGGAAAAGGGAAAGTTGTGAAATCTTACGGCGATGAAATAGTCTAGGTATGCATAAGGATGATTTGATGGAAGTGATACTAGAATGCCATTCACAGTTGGAAGCAGTAAAACGTACCGCGTGATTCTGCACGGCCTCGAGTGAGGGTTCCAAATTAACGAGGTATACTCAAGTTTAGTGCGAATGAAGGTTTCGTAAGCGAGTTTGCGGACAGGGGTTGGGGACAGAAAAGGTGATCGTTTCAGGAGGCCAAGTGATTTGGAGCAGTCTTTTGTAAGGTTTGTCCGCAGTCCACGTGAGTTGATCGGTGATTGTAACACCGAGGTAACGGTAAGAGTCGACATGGGTGAGAGCTGAAGATTTGAGAGAGTACTGGAAATTCAGGGTTGCGTGCTTGCGGGCAACACACATGTACTTACGTTTAGAAACATTGAGGGATATAAGCCAATCAGAACACGAACTTACCATTTCGTTTAAGTCTTCATGGAGGATAAGCTGGTCATTGGGGGAGGATATGCGCCGATAGAGAACGCAGTCATCAGCGAAAAGCCGAATGGACGCAGAAATGTTGGCAGGGATGTCGTTTATAAAGATCAGGAACAGGAGAGGTCCGAGCACTGAGCCTTGTGGTACACCTGATTCGACAGAGCTACTTGATGATGGAGTGTTGTCGATGACAGTGTGTTGTGAGCGGTTGGTGAGGAAGCATTCAATCCAGGATAGTACGTGGGGATCAAGGTTGAGGCAAGCAAGTTTAGCCATTAGACGACGAAGCGCGACCCGATCGAACGCCTTTGAAAAGTCGAGATAGATAACATCAGTTTGAAAACGGGAGTCAAGATTGAGGTGAAGGTCTGTGGTATACTCAGAGAGTTGTTCTCTGAAGAAAACCAGCTGAACACACACGGACACAGGAGAAGAAGGCGCACAGGACGATGCTGGACTAACAACTGAAATTTTATTTCGGAAAACCGACATATAAAACCTTTCCAATTGCCCGCACCTGCGCGAGAGTCATTAACAGCACAAAAAAATAGATATGCTGGCGCATTACACAGCACTACCAGATAGCGGGCCACAAACACGTATCTCAGAACTACACCACACATGGAATGCCAGACCCCAGAAAACATTGTTCCTTTCTGCTGAGACTTACTGATGTGGCGCTTACACACGTGTCTTCATTTTTGACAATGTGGAATGCTTCTAAAACTTCCCTAGCCGTCTTGCTCTTCCCCCTGCCCAAAATGCTGACTCGGTCAAACCAAGGGGTGCAACCACATTCCCTTACATGTCGCGGCAAGTGCGCGCCGTCACGAGACGAGAGCGAGGCTTGGTGTTCTTTCATGCGAGTATTAATACATCGCCCTGTTTGGCCGATGTATTTGTTGCCACATGAAAAGGGAATACAATACACAACCTTGGGTACACAAGAGGGAAAAAACACACTGTGTTGAGAACCACAACGGTCCGTCATCTGTCCATTCTCGCTAATGCGTCTACATAAGCTAGCTAATTTTCGAGGGGCTGAAAAAACTGCGCGCACATCAAATCTGTTTGACATCTTCTTTAGGTTGTGCGATAGCCCGTGTACATATGGAATCACTTCCACCTTCTTATTCACCACCTTTCTAGTTGTGTCATTGCCCCTCCGGAATGCCCTTTCTTTCACTAATAATGATTCAGCAACAGCCTTCGTCAAGTGCACCGGAAAACCGGCAGCAACCAGTCTGTCCACTTGCATCTGGAAACTTGACATAATTCCGTGGTGGTAGCTTTTTTGTAAGGCATTCTTTAAACACAAGGTAGTTATGCCTCTTTTTATGAGCTTGGAGTGGCAGGAAGTGTACAGTAAAATCGCCTTCTTAGACCTGGGTGAGTACATCCAACAAAGATGGCCGTCCGAATTAAAAGTCAGTTCAAGGTCCAGAAACCTAATGCGATTCTCCACAGGAAGCTCAAAAGTAAACCTGAGGACGCTAGAACATGTCCTAACAGAATCCATGATATTGTCAACAACTGCATTTAAAGATTCCTTAGGCCACAACCTTAACAAAACCAAATAATCATCAACATAACGGTAGATTTTAATCACCCGGTTATCAATCCTATTCTCTAAAGCTCTGTCTAAATTTTATAAGTAGATATTAGTTAAAACAGGCGCAACGCTCGAGCCAATGCAGATGCCGTGTCGTTGAACAAAGACTTTACCAGCAAAATCCACCATGGTAGAATCCAGATAGTGGGCGAGCAGTTCCAGAAAACTGTCCACAGAAAACGGTGATAAGACCTGTGACTGGGTAGCACCACTATCCTCCAGGAAGTCCCGCACCACAGGAAGTAACTCGTGATGTGGCACTGAGTAGTACAGCTCTTCGATGTCCACTGAAAAGCCCGAAGACACTGCCGGAATACCCCCCCTGAAGGCGTCAGTCAGTTCACTTGAACCTTTCACGAGAAACGGGTCGTTAATACTAATGGCTGTAAGCTTGGACTTGAGTACCGTTCCCACAGCTTTTTGCCAGGATCCTTCTTCCGTAACAATAGCCCGAAGCGGACATTCCGGTTTGTGCGTCTTTGCCGTGAAGAACACTCTTAACTTGTCAGCTTTACAGGCTTTCACCTGTTTTGCGAGCCAATCCAGGTCTGACCGTCCGAGAAGGTTTATAGCCTTCGCTTTAGCCTTGTTAGGCTTCATGACCGATTCTCGGAAATTCTTGTTTACTGCAGCAGTAGCTTTCTTGTTAAAAATGTCATTCGGGAGGACAACGAAACCGCCCTCCTTGTCAGACTGAAGCAAGCTTAGACCATTACTTACGAAGTATTCCTGAACAGCACGCAGCCCATCTTTTGTGCCAGCATTTGACTTGACCTGGTGTCGTAAAAGGCAATCAACACCTTCCGAAATGCATCTTGACTTATCTTCAGGCGGTGCTTTGTTCGCAACGTTCCGGACACTTGCAAGCATCTCATGGCCTTTTAAACGAGGTGGCAAGCAGAACTTGGGTCCGTGTTTAAGAACCCCAACGATGTGTGGAGGAAGCGATGTCCCGTGTAGATACGTCACAGCACAGTCTTGTAGGTGCGCCTTGCTTTTCTTTGGTAGAGTACGCCGCACCTGATTCCAGTAGCACTCAGTTGCCTGAGTGACTAAACGTCGATGTTCCCTTAAGGACCGCAAAATTATGCACCCATCTTCTCGTCTGGTGCAAAACGTCACCAACCAATCTTGCAGCAATCTGACTTGTCTCCAGTATTCTGATTTCAAAATTCCGCAAATCCGTTTCCAATGGCCCTGAGATGGCTCGAGTAGTCCGAAAAGAGCAACAACTTCCTGAGGCGGAGAATCGGACTTCAAATGGTAGGACATGATGCGGGCCCGGCAGGTAGTGAGCGCAATGGCACTCACACAAGTTGAGGCATGATCGACGAAAGGATGAACACGAAAAAGGTTGCCCATAGAACTAGAAATATGTAGCAAGAGCGTCGACAGTTGGGCCAGTTGGTGCATGATTTCTGAAGAAAACCAGCTGAACACACACGGACACAGGAGAAGAAGGCGCACAGGGCGATGCTGGACTAACAACTGAAATTTTATTTCGGAAAACCGACATATAAAACCTTTCCAATTGCCCGCACCTGCGCGAGAGTCATTAACAGCACATGTGTGGTGTAGTTCTGAGATACGTGTTTGTGGCCCGCTATCTGGTAGTGCTGTGTAATGCGCAGGTGCGGGCAATTGGAAAGGTTTTATATGTCGGTTTTCCGAAATAAAATTTCAGTTGTTAGTCCAGCATCGTCCTGTGCGCCTTCTTCTCCTGTGTCCGTGTGTGTTCAGCTGGTTTTCTTCAGAAATCATGCACCAACTGGCCCAACTGTCGACGCTCTTGCTACATATTTCTAGTTCCATGGGCAACCTTTTTCGTGTTCATCCTTTCGTCGATCATGCCTCAACTTGTGTGAGTGCCATTGCGCTCACTACCTGCCGGGCCCGCATCATGTCCTACCATTTGAAGTCCGATTCTCCGCCTCAGGAAGTTGTTGCTCTTTTCGGACTACTCGAGCCTTCTCAGGGCCATTGGAAACGGATTTGCGGAATTTTGAAATCAGAATACTGGAGACAAGTCGATTGCTGCAAGATTGGTTGGTGACGTTTTGCACCAGACGAGAAGATGGGTGCATAATTCTGCGGTCCTTAAGGGAACATCGACGTTTAGTCACTCAGGCAACTGAGTGCTACTGGAATCAGGTGCGGCGTACTCTACCAAAGAAAAGCAAGGCGCACCTACAAGACTGTGCTGTGACGTATCTACACGGGACATCGCTTCCTCCACACATCGTTGGGGTTCTTAAACACGGGCCCAAGTTCTGCTTGCCACCTCGTTTAAAAGGCCATGAGATGCTTGCAAGTGTCCGGAACATTGCGAACAAAGCACCGCCTGAAGATAAGTCAAGATGCATTTCGGAAGGTGTTGATTGCCTTTTACGACACCAGGTCAAGTCAAATGCTGGCACAAAAGATGGGCTGCGTGCTGTTCAGGAACACTTCGTAAGTAATGGTCTAAGCTTGCTTCAGTCTGACAAGGAGGGCGGTTTCGTTGTCCTCCCGAATGACATTTTTAACAAGAAAGCTACTGCTGCAGTAACAAGAATTTCCGAGAATCGGTCATGAAGCCTAACAAGGCTAAAGCGAAGGCTATAAACCTTCAAGAGTGTTCTTCACGGCAAAGACCACAAACCGGAATATCCGCTTCGGGCTATTGTTACGGAAGAAGGATCCTGGCAAAAAGCTGTGGGAACGGTACTCAAGTCCAAGCTTACAGCCATTAGTATTAACGACCCGTTTCTCGTGAAAGGTTCAAGTGAACTGACTGACGCCTTCAGGGGGGGGTATTCCGGCAGTGTCTTCGGGCTTTTCAGTGGACATCGAAGAGCTGTACTACTCAGTGCCACATCACGAGTTACTTCCTGTGGTGCGGGACTTCCTGGAGGATAGTGGTGCTGCCCAGTCACAGGTCTTATCACCGTTTTCTGTGGACAGTTTTCTGGAACTGCTCGCCCACTATCTGGATTCTACCATGGTGGATTTTGCTGGTAAAGTCTTTGTTCAACGACACGGCATCTGCATTGGCTCGAGCGTTGCGCCCGTTTTAACTAATATCTACTTAGAAAATTTAGACAGAGCTTTAGAGAATAGGATTGATAACCGGGTGATTAAAATCTACCGTTATGTTGATGATTATTTGGTTTTGTTAAGATTGTGGCCTAAGGAATCTTTAAATGCAGTTGTTGACAATATCATGGATTCTTTTAGGACATGTTCTAGAGTCCTCAGGTTTACTTTTGAGCTTCCTGTGGAGAATCGCATTAGGTTTCTGGACCTTGAACTGACTTTTAATTTGGACGGCCATCTTTGTTGGATGTACTCACCCAGGTCTAAGAAGGCGATTTTACCGTACACTTCCTGCCACTCCAAGCTCATAAAAAGAGGCATAACTACCTTGTGTTTAAAGAATGCCTTAGAAAAAAGCTGCCACCACGGAATTATGTCAAGTTTCCAGATGCAAGTGGACAGACTGGTTGCTGCCGGTTTTCCGGTGCACTTGACGAAGGCTGTTGCTGAATCATTATTAGTGAAAGAAAGGGCATTTCGGAGGGGCAATGACACAACTAGAAAGGTGGTGAATAAGAAGGTGGAAGTGATTCCATATGTACACGGGCTATCGCACAACCTAAAGAAGATGGCAAACAGATTTGATGTGCGCGTAGTTTTTTCAGCCCCTCGAAAATTAGCTAGCTTATGTAGACGCATTAGCGAGAATGGACAGATGACGGACCGTTGTGGTTCTCAACACAGTGTGTTTTTTCCCTCTTGTGTACCCAAGGTTGTGTATTGTATTCCCTTTTCATGTGGCAATAAATACATCGGCCAAACAGGGCGATGTATTAATACTCGCATGAAAGAACACCAAGCCTCGCTCTCGTCTCGTGACGGCGCGCACTTGCCGCGACATGTAAGGGAATGTGGTTGCACCCCTTGGTTTGACCGAGTCAGCATTTTGGGCAGGGGGAAGAGCAAGACGGCTAGGGAAGTTTTAGAAGCATTCCATATTGTCAAAAATGAAGACACGTGTGTAAGCGCCACATCAGTAAGTCTCAGCAGAAAGGAACAATGTTTTCTGGGGTCTGGCATTCCATGTGTGGTGTAGTTCTGAGATACGTGTTTGTGGCCCGCTATCTGGTAGTGCTGTGTAATGCGCCAGCATATCTATTTTTTCGTGCTGTTAATGACTCTCGCGCAGGTGCGGGCAATTGAAAAGGTTTTATATGTCGGTTTTCCGAAATAAAATTTCAGTTGTTAGTCCAGCATCGTCCTGTGCGCCTTCTTCTGCTGTGTCCGTGTGTGTTCAGCTGGTTTTCTTCAGAAATCATGCACCAACTGGCCCAACTGTCGACGCTCTTGTCAGAGAGTTGTGTTTCACATGAGTAGCTCTGTCGGAAACCATGCTGCTTGGAAAGAAAAAAAAAAGTGTTTGTCTAGATGAGATGCGATGCTGGAATATAGAATATGCTCTAGGAGTTTGCAAGGAATGCAGGTTAGAGAAATTGGGCGGTAATTGGATGGATTGGAACGGCTACCAGATTCGTGTATGGGCACAACATGGCTAAGCTTCCACTCGTTCGGAACAGTGGAAGAGGCAACGAACTAAGTGAAAATCAATTGAAAGAAGCGGCTAGATTGTGATTTGGTGTCCTTTAAGGCTTTAGCCGTCATGCCATCAGGGCCGGGTGCACTGGAAAATTTCAGGTTATCGATTACGTTCGCGATTCCTTCGATACTTACAGTAACATCTGACATTGGTGAATAGTTATGAGATGGCAACGTAGGAATATTGGCAGCAGGTTCATCAGTGAAAAAACAGCAAAAATAGGAGTTCATGACATCGGGACGCTCATCCACTAGAACAGGTGACCCGTCAGAGTTGATAAGCGCTATAGTATGACACGAGGTACGTTTTGATGACGATGAGTTCCAGAATTTGCGAGGGTTGTCGCGCAGAATGCCCGACAACCCTCGCGACGTGTGTATATATAGGGTTTTCAGGTGAGAAACAATTCTAATTTCTGCTAATGCGCCCGGGCTGTCGGCGTCTAGCGCCGTCGTCGTGGCCACGGTAAAACAAGCCCATTAGCAGCGGCTGTCCTCGCTTTGTCGTCGACTTTCGCTGTCACGGTATCTAGAAAAGCGTTGCTATATTCAAAACATATGTGTGTACTTGAATGCAGAACAAAACGATACACGAATTATAACAAGAACATTAAAACGCAGAAGAGAATAATTTAACGTGCGACACCCTACTTTGCTCAGAGCCCGGTACGTGCTGGTGGCCGGTCACTACCCCATCTACTCCGCCTGCTCACACGGGACCACCAAGTGCCTGGAAAGGGATCTGGATCCACTGCTGCAGAAATACCGCGTCAACGCATACTTAGCTGGCCACGACCACGATCTACAGGTAAACTCACCAACGACATTAACACCTTTAATGTTCGCTTCCCATGAGCTTGTTCACGTCAAAGCACATGTGGGTTATTCATAGAAATATAATAATAACAAAAATAATAATAACACTATTTCTCAGTCCAAAACGAAAGTGTGTACCTGCCAAAACAACACTGGTCTTGAGCGGTATTGCTTGGCAGCAGCCGAAATCAATTGCAATTAGATTTCATACACTTTTTTATGAAAAAAACATACGAGAACGAAAGAAAGCAAATTCTTCAAAATGGTAAGTGAATTCAATTCATCTGAGCGTACGCAGTGGCATGTTCCGGACGAATGGATGAGCACGCTAGTTTAACATTTTGTTCGATGTCGAAATATCGAAGCTTCAAAGAGGGACAAAGAGCAGCGCCGTCGCTTACTTGTCCATAGTGAAAAGCACTGGCGTGCAAAACACGGACAACACAGAAGTGTTGTCCACTTCTTCCCATTGTGTCCGTGTTTTGCACGTCTGTTCTTTTAACAAGGGACCCTTACTAACTCGCTCAGCTTTCTGTCCTTTTTTCTTACTTGTCCCTCGTTCGAGCTTCCATCTTCACACCTCGCGCGAAATCTTAAGTCGCGGCATTTTTAGACAGAGAATGCTGAACAAATGTGAGCAGAAGGCCTGCTCAGGAGACAAAGCTAAAATGGAATTAGAATTTTGAAAGTGTGGTCTCTATGGAACGTCAAGCAATTCTGCGGACACCGTCAGTGCACAGTACGTTATCCGTGAGCTGAAGAATTCTATCGAATAGAGTGCCGACCTTTGTGAGGGGTCGGACAAGCGAAACAACCTGTCTCAGAGAAACAGAGGCAAAATTTACATTAACTCCAGCGCATGCCACGACGTAGCCGAGCGGCGCCCAAGCCTGCATGTTAACTTGGACGACTCGGTGGGTTTGAAAACCCCGTGCTCAGGAGCCGAGCGCCTTGCCCACTGGTCGGCCAAGAAACGCGCATGTGTCGGCTTTTGTTTTTGAATAAATGCTTTCTTTTATGTCAGCACTTCCGTCCAGTCCCCTGTGCCCCGCTTTTCGCAATGCTTTGGAAGAACTTGTTGCTAGGAGAGTTGGTGAGCACCTGAAATGAACAAATTAAGTAACGATCTAAACCATCCTCAAGCGTATGCCCAGCAACAGTTTTAAAGGCGTTAAAAATGACTTTAGTTACGTGGATGACTACTGTTATTAGGTGGCGCGGCCACCCGTAACGTGAATCTTTATGAAGGACATGGAAAGGATGTACCGTTCACGCGCGAGCAAGAGAGCGCGTTGCAAATTTTACATCATATCCGGGTTTTGAGACGTTAGATTATATGTGAATTTGCGGAATTTGAAACGACACACCTGCTGGATCAATTCTCCCAAAGAACGAAAGGAAATTGTGCTGCCCACTCTAAACCAGTTCGTGTACTTTGCGATGTCAGTGCACGTTGATAAATCCAGCTGGTCTAAATTTACGAAGCCCACCTCTGCGGGGTGTCTCATAACCATATCGGAGCTTTGGGGGTTGAAACCCCCCCCCACAAAGAAAAAAATAACTGAACTAGCCGAGAGTGGTATCGCTGCCCCCTCCTGGAATCGGCTCTGAGAGAGTCGTGGCCACTTGTAACAAGTGCATGAGGCGTTGGCGAAAAAACTAGAAAGTATTTTTGGAAACGCGCGAATCGCCACGCTAGCGCGGAAACACGTGTTGCGCACTAACGGTGCAGACGGCCCAATATGCTGCGGCGGCATTCGGCGCCGGACTGACGAAGTGCGTAGAATAGGGTGTGCGGCCATGGGCGGAGATGCCCTGGCGTCCAACATATGGCGCCCAACGGGATTTTGTCTGTTCACATAACACTTAGAGCGCAGAAAGACTGACGACAATGGCCTGTGATTGGCCAACAGGGCGCCGGAAAGAAAGCATTGCTCAAAAGTAGTGCAGCTGTCGTGCGTATGTCTCTTTTGCTCTTGTTTATTCTTGCGATATGGAAAAGGGCCGCCGTCATGCCCCGTACGCAAGCACACACGCACTCACACACACACATACGATCAGAAAGTCACAGTGACAAACATATTATTTAGGATTTATTCTGACGTTTCGGCTGGAGACCAGCCTTTTTCAAAGATGAAAGTTTTTCATGGGCGCATGGTTTTTAGGTACACTTCACGAACATGCATAATGGGGGGTGGAAAGGGGAGAGCTCACAAAATAAACGGGGGTTTGGGGTACAGAGGTGTGTCCAAGAAGCAGAGGCCAGTGCAAGATGACGTCTTCGTCTGCACGGCGCCTCCATAATACCGAAAGGGTGGGCCGACGTCGTCTGGCAGCAGATTGTAAGCCCTCGTTAGGAAACACCCGCGCTGCCGTCACCTTAGTCTATGTTGCTGCAACCCCCACAGTGCAGCACAGAACCGCTGAAGCCAACTGTCATTGTTTGTGCAGAGTACAAAGAAGCGGGAGGGGGGGGGGGGAAGGGGGGAAAAACAGGTTGTTCTGTTGCCGCTCGGCACCAGTGCAAAGGATCGTCACCACGCTGAGTTTCACGAAATTTCGAGGATAGAAAAAGAAACGCAGATCATACGCGAACAACCCTGAATGGTTTGGTCCATAACAGACATGTGCACACAAGCACACACACAAGAGAGAAAAAATAAAAGAAAAAGAGAAGAAGAGAAAACATCACACAGAAAGGAGAGTCGTTTAGTTTAACGATTCATACGCCGCGGAACCCGTTCTCTAGCGAAAGTGCGTGATGCTCAGCCCAAGCAGGCGCCAAGGGGACACAAGACATATCTTTACCTTGCGCGCGCGCGGCACGAAATGAGTGAAACATATCAGATAAAAATGAGATAAAGACAACAAGAAACCATGCCTGAGGTAGCATATGAGGGTTTATTGGGCAGCAGCCACCTCGGCATAAGATCACGTTCTACGTGACGCCTCCTGGCAGTAAGAGCGTGCTACACTCACCAGTATGGCTACGAGTGGCGCTGCCTGACACTCCCAGGATTCCATACAAATAAATACCTTCGTAGCTCAGCGGTAGAGCATCGGACGCGATATCCGAAGGTCGTGGGTTCGGTTCCCACCGATGGTAGGTTTGTCTTTCCGTGCACTTTAATTCCCTTCTACTTACCCCATAATTACAATATCGTAATTACGAATTAGAATAACTTCCCCTATGCTTTCCGAGGCCTTCAATGTTTGTTGTTTCATTAACTTTTTTCTAACAAATAATAAAGCGAGCCCTTGAACCCTTGCCTTTCGCTATATATATATATATATATATATATATAGAGAGAGAGAGAGAGAGAGAGATAGTGTGGGCTCAGGGCCGTGGCTTCTGAGCCTCTGGCCAGCTGAGGCTCCCAGAGGTGGGCACACGAGCCATTGCAACAACGTAGTTTACTCGTTGCAAGCCCAGCACCGACTGCCGGATCCACTCCACGCGCTCCGCCCCCAAGCCGGGGGTGCGTGCCACGAGCTAGCTCCGTTCCGATGATGACTGGCGGCGGAGGTAAGCAGCCAATTCCCCACACTGCCCCCTCCCCAGCGGCCAACGATGGTGGAAGTGGAGGTCGAAAGAACATGCGTCCGCTTGGCCTGGCAAGTTCGGGCGCTGGGGTGCCGGCCACGTTGGCCAGCTGTGTACCGGACGGGAGCAGGTCCACGTGGTCGTCGCTGGCATACAGCACAAGGGCCAGTCTGGTCTTGTCCCGCTCCTTGGTTTGTCAACTTAGGACGAGTCGGGTGTCGGGGTCAGAAGGTCCAGACGCAGTAGCCAGAGCGGACCTGAAGAGGCGGCTTGTGGTGCAGCGCGTGGCAGCTACTCTCGCATGACGAGAAGTCGAGGTCGCTGAGGTTCATGCTCGCGAAAGGCGGCACTGCCATGGGTGGACGGTAGCAGATTCGTATGGTCCAGCCAGCGCTGGCGGGCCAAGCACCTCCTTCCCCGTTGCCGCTCCCTTGCTTTTGTAACGGCTCGTCAGGTCCACGTGCAGAGAGGTCCGGGCAAGGCACGGTTGTGGTAGTGGTGATGCTGCTGGAGGACTGGCGGCGGTGGCGTTCAAAGTTTGACATCTGGAAGATGCGCCGCGCATTGCATGAAATTGCTGGCAGGGCAATGGGCAATACTTTTGGAAAACTTCACATGTTGAACTTCATATCTTGCAACTTCAATGTTGAACAAGCCAGCCAATAGAACCACGAGAATATCGTGAGGCTTAAGAGGGCCGCGAGACGTAGCGTTTTAGTTCAGAGACATGGGTTGGTCCAATTAACGTACCGATGATGCAGTCTCTTAAGCGATAAGTTAAACTTCCAAGTTTGCGTGCAATGACAAAAGGACCGTCCCATCTTGAGGCTAAGGACGCTGAGAAACCCTTAGCCGAGTCGCTCAAGGGATGGGCACAGCGTAACACTACGTCACCAGGCTCGTACTCAATGTCACGAC
Organism: Hyalomma asiaticum; assembly: GCA_013339685.2. Taxonomy (NCBI): domain Eukaryota; kingdom Metazoa; phylum Arthropoda; class Arachnida; order Ixodida; family Ixodidae; genus Hyalomma; species Hyalomma asiaticum. The sequence goes on along the minus strand of CM023490.1, from coordinate 71,054,137 downwards.
GCCGTGACGAATTGGTCCCAGGACAGGAACGCAGGCTGCAGGCGCAGCCACTGTGCCGCGGTACCTCGCAAGGCAACGGGCAGGACGCGTTCGAGCAGGTCGGGCTCCGTGACGCCAGAAGCCGTCCTGTAAATAGCCAATTCATCCAAAAAATCAATTGCCGATTTACCAGGGTTGTGGCCGCTAAACGTTGGAACGTCCAACGTCATCTTCGTCAAGGCCACGGGCTGCGCGCGCTCGCGACCCGTGCACGTAGTGGTGGCCATGTCCTCCAGCCGAGCCGTCAACGTCTCGCACAACGCGGCGATCTGAACTAAAGGCGACGAAGCCATTGCGTCTCGCCGCTGCCCACCGGCTCCAGCTCCCACCACAGTCGAGGCTTCCGGGAGCTGTGCCTCGCCTTCCGAGGCTACCTTGCGCGCCGATGAACGGGTCTCCATGGAAAAGACAGACAAAGCAAGCAAAACAAACAACAGACCAAAACAAAACAGTGCCCACGCTCCGCAACAGAAATGGTAACCGGGTCACAAAATCACGACAATCTCCGCCTTCGAAACACCAAGAAAAACAGCTTACCCACGCGAAGCCCGGATGCCGATCTCCGAGAACCACCAGCTGGCTCCACGTTACGGGCGCCAAATGTGGGCTCAGGGCCGTAGCTTCTGAGCCTCTGGCCAGCTGAGGCTCCCAGAGATGGGCACACGAGCCATTGGAACAACGTAGTTTACTCGTTGCAAGCCCAGCGCCGACTGCCGGATCCACTCCACGCGCTCCGCCCCCAAGCCGGGGGTGCGTGCCACGAGCTAGCTCCGTTCCGATGATGACTGGCGGCGGAGGTAAGCAGCCGAATCCCCCACAATAGATAGATAGATAGATAGATAGATAGATAGATAGATAGATAGATAGATAGATAGATAGATAGATAGATAGATAGATAGATAGATAGATATCGTGTCTGGCGACCTCACCCCCATCGGCCGCGCAGCCTAGCTTCTTGAAGTTGGTGGTGAGAATGAATGCCGCCTCGGCGAAGGAGACCGACGTTGGCGTGATGGCGGCAGAGTCAGACTGCGTCGGAGAGGGAGGAATCACTGCTGGCATTCTGTCGTGAAGTATGGTTGCGGAAACTGACCGATGGAGCAAATGAGCCGGGAGGCCAGGAGTGGTGATAGTTGCGACGTTCGGTTCCATAGGACGTTGGTTGTGGTTGTGGTTCGTACCACCGCGGTGACCGGCGACGGTGGGGACAGAATCTAGAGATATGCCCCGTGACGCCGCATCTGTAACACACCGGAGGCTCGCAACTTACGTTCAGGTAGGCCGGGTATGTCCGTGGCTCCAAGTAGGCTGCACGATGGCGATACCCAGCAGCACGATCGTTATCCTCCTCAGGGTGGTGGTTGTGTTGCGTCCATACAAGCCTTCTCGAGTGCTGCTCTTCGACAGTTGTCGCAGCAATAGACAGATCTCGGGGAGCTTATGACGGAAACTGCGATTGTATGTATTGTCTAGTAAAGGAACACACCACCTAATCCGTATTGATGTGGCGCCTCAGATATGCGTAATATTTGCTTTTTGATAGACATTGTTCACAATCATGAACGCAGCTACCAGTTCAAGGTGGCTGGGCTTCAAGCAAGTGCTTAAACTTCGGCCGGGTGGCTGAATTGTGTGACAGACAGACAAACAGAAAGACAGAACAAGATTTCTGTCTTCAGTGGTATGGTGAACATTATTGTGGAAGCCAACGAGTTCGTTGGCCTGGGCTACACCACGGGGCGGTCCATAGCCGAGGGGGGTAGCCTCTCGGCGATTGTCCTGGCTCGCTGGACAGTCCATAGTTCGTCTGTCAGTTCTGAGCTGGCCAATACAGTTCACCAGCGTTCTTCAAGGAGATCTGGTCTGATATCTTCGCTACAACTACAGATTACTTGTACAGACCCATAGAGTGTGTGTCATGTGAGTGTGGGCGTAGCTGCACCAAGGATAGGCAGGCGATGGATGTAAAAGTGGGTGTAGCCTGTGTAGGTGCCCTGGGTTTCTGGTTTAACTTGGTCACCTCCGCTGTGACAGCTGTTTTCGTGCTAGTAGAGTCTAACAGATGTGTGAGGAGCTTGCACGTCTTGCACGTGTTAATATTGCCATCCATTGTGTTACATACCTTCTCCCATTCATGTTCGCATATTCGGGCGCATCGTGTTTCTATTTCATTGTTAAGTTTCCTGATTCTCCTCCTTAATTTCTTGTTATGCTTCTGTGTGCTCAATCGTTGCTGCATAGATTGCTTGGCCTGGATCAGGTGTGACAGTCGGCTGTCAACTCACGTTATTTCACAGGGTTCTGTGTTAGCCGAACCTTTTCCTGAATCGCTGGTTTGCCACTCAGTTCATTTGATGTCCGTTGTAGCTTTTTCTATAGTCAAAAGAAGATGCGTGCAGGACACGGGCACAAGGAGAGAAGTGAACAACACGAACGCCGACTGACAACTGATGCAGAGCACAGAGGCGAAAAAGAAAGAAGACAAACAGCTTATCTGCGCATGCTCGGAAGGGTAGCGCCACCTGTCAAACGATTAAACGTGCCGGTCTACGCGGTAGACAACTGCTAAGGCATTCTATCTCCTCTCTGTTCAAGCTAATAGACGGCTGACTCACGCACGCACTTCCACTATTACTGATATGCCAGGCCTCGACCAATAAACGCGTCTCTTCATTCTTATCAATTCGACGAAAAGCCAGCACTGCAGGACACGGACAAGAGAGAACACACGCATACGCACCAACGCCGGACTAACAACCAAAATTTAATTGAAGCAACCACGAGCTTTTATACATACATGCTGCGCAAGTGCCTGAGCTATGACATGGAGACTAGACTACCTGATAGTCAGGTACCAATAAAAAAGCGCCACTTTTTTTCAGTGATAGCCACAGAAGGTGCGCTGATGCAAGTCTGGCCATTCGTTTTGATAAAAAACGCCTCGAGCAGTTCGCGTGCAATTCTTGTGCTTCCTCTGCCTAGAATGCTGGTCTGGCGGAATAAAGGCATGCAACCGTCACAATCTTTTACATGGAGAGCTAGATTGCTCCCTGTGCCCGATCTTGCATCGCACGCATGTTCTTTCAACCGTTCATTTAAACACTGGCCCGTCTGGCCGACATATACCTTACCGCAAGAGGTGGGGATGGAATAAACCACCCCTTCGGTGCACTCGGTAAATACAGTGCGGTGATCAGTTTTGCAGGCAGATCTGCCGCCCCCGCCTGAGATGCGGGCGCAAAGGCCAGAAAGCTTTCGGGGGGCTGAAAACGCCAGATCCACACCGAACTTCTGGGACACTCTTTTCAAGCTGTGGGACATCTTGTGCAAATACGGCATCACCTCGATTTTCCTTGTCTCACCTGGTGTCCGAACACATGGTTTTCTCATTCACGACTCCTTTCTTGTTAATGTTACTCTTTGCTACAGCTTTCGTTCCGGTCGAAATCGACTTCTTCAGACGCTCCGCTACTGTGGCTATGGCTAGTCTAGGGTAACATGCATCTAAGAGGCGCTCGACCTGCACATTAAAGCTAATGGTCAAACGGTGCACGCACGACTTCGATACGGCTGACTTTAAACAGGACAAGGCTATTCCGTTTTTTACTACTTTCGAATGCTTGGAGTCAAAGTTTAACAACGGCTTAGATGCTATAGGGGAATACTGCCAACACACGTGATTCTGCTCAAATGACAAAGGGATATCTAAAAATTGTATTGTGGGCATTCATTAGCCTCTTCTACTTCATCTGTACATAATCATCATCACCTTGGTTTCGTCATCAATCTCTGCTGTGGGTTGTCATCGAGAGCTCAATCTGTGCTTGGGGTGCGAACCGTCATCTGTAGCCTCAAAGCTTAATAAAACGGCGTCATCGTCACAGCTTCACAAGTGGTGGAGAGTGCTCTTCGGTCCCCCGTCCTCTGCCACCCCGGTCACACCCCTGGAGCTTCGATCGGGCCGCCGCTTGTGTCAGCTGCCCGCCGTCATGTCGCAGCCAACGGACACGTCCGCATCACCCATGTCGGCTCAGACATCTGCCGCCCCTCATTGTTGGGTTGTAAGCGGCCACCAGCGTGACCCCCACTTATTCGGTGGACTTCGCGGCGAAGACGTCGAGGATTGGCTTGACGACTATGACCGAGTAAGCGCAGCTAACCGGTGGGACGAGCCGCTTAAGCTAAGCCACGTCCCCTTTTATCTAACGGGAGTGGCAAAGACCTGGTTTTACAACCACCAGGTAGACTTCGCAGACTGGGGCAATTTCAAGCAGCAGCTTCGACAAATTTTCGGCACACCAGCCGTTCGCTCTGCTCTCGCAAAGAAGACACTCGATTCCCGTAAACAACAACACGGCGAATCATACACTTCCTACATAGAAGACGTCCTTGCCCTTTGTCGTCGAGCGAACTCAGCCATGACCGAATCCGACAGGGTTCGGCACATTCTCAAAGGCATCGGGAGTATCGCCTTCAACGCCCTGGCCATCAAGAACCCCGAAACCGTTGCCGATGTAGTTTCCACTTGCCAGCGCCTTGATGAACTCGAGTCGGTCCGCTTGCAACCGGCCACCGTAGAAAACATCGCTACCACCGATTCCTCATTGCGCGCGATGATCCGTACCATCATACGGGAAGAGCTCCAGACGCTTGGCTTCTTACCAGCTTCACCGCCCCTGGCTGCTTCCGGTGACTCTTTGCGAGACGTTGTCAAGGAATAGTTGGCGTCCATGACTGGTGCTGTTTGTGTGGACCGTCCAACAACATATCCCCCGCCAACATACGCGAAAGTAGCCGCAAGTTCGCCGGCCGTAGTTCCATCGACGCCTCCTCAACCAACACCGGTCCACATGGCTTCTATGACTGTCGGTGGATCCATTCAGCCCAGTTATCAGCAGTGGCGCCCGCCGCGTCCTACATGCTACTACTGCGGATATCGTGGTCACATCGCGCGGTTTTGCCGCAAGCGCCAGCAAAACGAGCGCCGCGGTTACGACGTCTACGAACGAGATGACTATTCCGCCGGACCTACTTTCCAACGCCGTCCGTATTCTCCTCCTCGACGTCGTTCTCCATCACCACCTGCAGAGTCCGCGAATGCTGGTGCCTACCGTCAGGCGAGGCGCCGCTCCCCATCGCCACTTCGCCGCTCTACGTCTCTGCTGCGCCCTGCTTCCCCCTTCTCTGATCGCCGTCCGGAAAACTAACTTATGCAGCTTCCGGAGGAAAAGCTGCATCCGACGATGGGACAGAAATTCCTCCAGCGCGTCCATGTAACATGATATTGGTTTCCGTAGAGGGTGTGTTAGTAGAAGCTTTGATAGACACTGGTGCTAGCGTATCGGTAATTCATCGTGACTTGTGTTGGCGTCTGCGAAAAGTTACCACTCCATATAACGGACCTATATTACTTGCTGCTCAAGGATCCGCTATTCGCCCTATGGCTATGTGTACCGCCCGTGTTTTCATTGATGGCCTTCTACATTGCATACCATTCGCCGTGCTAAGTTCGTGTCCGCACCAGCTCATCTTGGGATGGGATTTTCTTTCCACGGCGTCCGCTTCAATCTCAGCATCTGCACCGTCTGGACGAAGTTCTCACGTGCCTTGCCAGTGCTGGACTTCAGCTAAACACCAAGAAATGCCATTTTGCAAGCAAGAAAATCAAGGTGTTAGGCCACATTGTAAGCAAGGACGGCATTCGCCCCGACCCTGACAAGGTTTCCGCCGTTCTGCACTTTCCTCGTCCCGAGAAAGCTAAAGATCTCCGCAGTTTCTTAGGACTCGCTTCCTATTTTCGCCGATTCATACGCGACTTCGCCACCATAGCTTCCCCTTTACATAAACTCCTCAGAAATCATGTTCCCTTTGTGTGGTCTGCCGAATGCGAATCAGCTTTTGACTATCTCAAGCGCGCTCTAACCTCTGAACCCGTACTTTGCCATTTTGACGAAACCGCACCTACTTTCCTGCATACGGACGCCAGTGGTCACGGCATCGGTGGCATTCTCCTACAGCGAGACCATTCCTCACGTGAAAGAGTCGTTGGGTACGTAAGCCGCGTTCTTACAAATGCCGAGAAGAACTACACGATTACTGAACAAGAATGTCTAGCCGTCGTATGGTCCGTGCAGAAATTCCGACCTTACCTTCACGGCCGACATTTCACTATCGTGACGGACCATCACGCCTTATGCTGGCTTTCGACGTTGAAGAACCTGTCCGGGCGCCTTGGTCGGTGGATTCTACGTCTCCAAGAGTATGACTTTACCATCACCTACAAGAGCGGTAAAAAACACCAGGATGCAGACGCCCTTTCTCGATGTCCGCTTCCTGCGTCACAGGGCAATGGACCTTCAACCACCTTATGTGTCAAGCTCTGGCAAAGTCCCTCCTCGTACGCTACGTCCTTAGCTACTGTGGACCAAGTACTGCCGCATGACAACCCATCATTCCTATCGCATCAGCTTGCAGACCCTTATTGCCAGCGCATCATAGCCCGCCTTCAAGGAACTTCGCGCCCACCTAACGCCCGCAGTCGTCGACAGCTGACACGGTTTAAGATCGCAGACCACGTCCTATACCGCCATGTATACCACTCCGAAGGCCAACGCTGGGTGCCTGTCCTGCCTCGCTCTCTTCGGCCTCAAGTCCTTCAGGCTTCTCACGATGACATGACTTCTGGCCATCTTGGTGTTCAGAAAACCTATGACCGCATCAAAGCTCGCTTCTATTGGCCAGGCATGTCTGCCAGTGTAGCGAGGTATGTCTCTTCTTGCGCCCGTTGTCAGCGTCGAAAGCTCCCTACAACACTGCCAAGCGGACAGCTGCAACCGGTCCCATGTCCGTCAGAACCATTCGACGTAGTCGGCATTGACCTGTACGGCCCCCTTCCTCTGACGTCTAGCGGTAATCGATGGATTGTGACGGCAGTGGACCATTTGACACGCTACGCCGAGACCGCCTGTGTGCGTTCAGCGTCAGCTTCTGAAGTCGCTGAATTCATACTTCGAGCTTTAATACTCCGTCACGGTGCTCCTCGCGTCATCCTGAGCGACCGCGGAAAAGCATTCCTCTCGCAACTTGTAGAAGAAGTGCTCAGTGCCTCCGGAACCATCCACAAGACAACCTCCAGCTATCACCCGCAAACCAACGGCTTAACCGAACGATTTCACCGCACGCTCTCCGACATGATCGCCATGTACATTCAACCTGACCACACAAACTGGGACACCATTTTGCCATTTGTAACTTTCGCATATAATACTGCGGTACAACGCACAACCGGGTACTCGCCGTTCTACCTTGTCTATGGCCGCTCGCCCTCTTACTTTCTTGACGTCTCTTTCTTCGCGGCTCCTATCAAAGAGCCTTCATCGACTCTTGAAGAATATCTGTCCCGTCTCCTCCGTTGTCGCGAGCTCGCCCGCATGAATACCGACGCTAGGCAACGGGATCGCAAGGAGCACTATGATGCACATCGCCGCGTCGTCTCCTTCCGCCCTGGCGATGAGGTGCTGCTCTGGACACCAGTTCGCACCCCTGGCTTATGTGAGAAGTTTCAGTTTCGCTTCATCGGCCCCTACACCGTCTTGGCACAGACCTCCCCCGTCAACTACCGCGTGACACCTGTTGTCGTCCCAACTGACCGCCGCTGCCGTGCTACCGAAGTGGTCCACGTTTCTCGTATGAAACCTTTCACCCGGCGCTCTCCGTCCCCTTGAGCTGCGGCCAGGATGGCCGCTCTTGCGCGCGGGAAATTAGTGTGGGCATTCATTAGCCTCTTCTACTTCATCTGTACATAATCATCATCACCTTGGTTTCGTCATCATTCTCTGCTGTGGGTTGTCATCGAGAGCTCAATCTGTGCTTGGGGTGCGAACCGTCATCTGTAGCCTCAAAGCTTAATAAAACGGCGTCATCGTCGCAGCTTCACAGTATTACGTTTCTCTCCGGTAGTTCTTTGGTAAACCTTAGACCATCACCATTAAGCTAAAATTGATTGCTTACATAGGTGACGACGGATTCAAAATCATCCTTACTACAAAATATCAAGTAATCGTCTGCATACCGAAATACCCTGATGATATGGTCACCTAAGGCCTCTTTTAAACGGCAGTCAAACTTGCTCAAGTATAGATCACTTAGAATAGGGGCGACCTTTGCACCTATACGAATCCCCGATTTCTGCACAAATACGCCTTCTCTGATTCCAACTAAAGTTGACGTTAAGTACCTGGAAAGAATTTCTAGAAAAGTACCTGTAGAAACTCCGCATCTATCTATGAAACCAGACTCTTGCCCTTGTTCTTGAATACATTCTTTCACGCAATTTAATAAACGTTCATGCGGCAGCGAGTAATGCAAATCTTCTACGTCCATGCTAAACGCTGTGCAAGCGCCAGGGTTTTCCTCTGTTAACAGCTGAACTAGAGCCTGAGAATTACCTACACGGAAGGGGTCAGAGAAACTTAGAGATGTTAAGCACTTCTGCAAATAGCTAGCTACAAAAACTTGCCAAGTCCCTGACTCTGACACAATCGAGCGAAACGGAATTTCTGGCTTATGGGTTTTCGCCGAGAAAAATAATTCTAAAGTGAGCAATTTTGCCTTTTTAACACTGGAAGCTACCTTATCTAGATTATGTTTCAACAGGAGATCGACAGCTCGTTGTTTTATTACAGAAGGTTTCAGTTTCACAGGTCTAAAATTCTTTTCAATAGCTGCTGAGGCTTTATCTAAAAAATGCTATTCGGCATTATAACAAAACAACCTTCCTTATCAGATAAAACAGGTCGAAGATTATGTTCCACACAGTAATTTACCACCGGTAGGATAGGGTTGGAGGCCTTAACGAGATCGTTCGAATGCTTGATGCTGGCGAAGCAATCTGAAATACAGCGAGACCGTGCAACTTTCGGAATAACCTTAGTTATAGATCGAGGTAAGCTTAAAACGTCACTTCTTTTAAGTTGATTGATTTGATTGATTTGTGGGGTTTAACGTCCCAAAACCAGTTCTGATTATGAGAGACGCCGTAGTGGAGGGCTCCGGAAATTTCGACCACCTGGGGTTCTTTAACGTGCACTGACATCGCACAGCACACGGGCCTCAACATTTCGCCTCCATCGAAATGCAGCCGCCGCGGCCGGGATTCGATCCCGCAACCTTCGGATCAGCAGCCGAGTGCCATAACCACTAGACCACCGTGGCGGGGCCACTTCTTTTAAGTTAGGATGAAAACAGTACTTAGGGCCCAATGCTAGAATTTCTTTTGATTCTCGTCCAAAACGGCATCTCCGAGAATCATTACCTTTTCTGACGGCGATTTAGTAGAAAAAAATTCACAGCATATCCATGGAGTGAATGATTATGAGTGGGCGAAGCTCCGGAGGTTCATCGTAGATCGTGCCGAGTTCCGGATTAATTTAGTTAACGCGCACGCTACGAATCCTTATGGTTCAACTACGCACATGTGCAATCTCCCACCGGCACTTCATTGCAAGTCAAGATCCAGTGCCTATATATATATATATATATATATATATATATATATATATTTATTTATTTAACAATACTGTAGGTCTTCTGCAGACCTACAGATATATATCTATATATATATATATATATATATATATATATATATATATATAAAGAAGGAGGATTGCGCAGATAAGTAGGAGAACACGGAAAAGGGCTCAGGGTACTAGAAATGTATCTCAAAGGGACAGAAAGTTGAGCAAGTTGATTAGGGTCAATAGTTAAAAGAAGAGGCGTGCAAGACACGGACACAAGGGGAGAAGTGAACAACTCGAACGCCGACTAACAACTGATGCAGGGCACAGAGGCGAAAAAGAAAGAAGACAAACAGCTTATCTGCGCATGCTCGGAATGGTAGCGCCACCTGTCAAACGGTTACACGTGTCGGTCTACGCGATAGGCAACTGCTAAGGCATTCTATCTCCTCTCTCTTTAAGCTAATCGATCGACTGGTCGAGGCCTGGCATATCAGTATTAGCGGAAGTGCGTGCGTGAGTCAGCCGGCAGTATTCCCTTAGAGCATCTAAGCCGTTGTTAAACTTTCACTCCAAGCATTCGATAGTATAGTAAAAAAACGGAATAGGCTTGTCCTGTTTAAATTCAGCCGTATCGAAGTCGTGCGTGCACCATTTGACCATTAGCTTTAATGCGCAGGTCGAGCGCCTCTTAGATGCAGGTTACCCTAGACTAGCCATAGCCACAGTAGCTGAGCGTCTGAAGAAGTCGATTTCGACCGGAACGAAAGCTGTAGCAGAGAGTAACATTAATAAGAAAAGAGTCGTGAGTATTCCGTATATCCACGCAGTTCCGCATAGGCTTAAGAAAGTGGGAAGTAGATATGGGGTTAATGTTGTGTTTGCGGATCCCGATAAGTTAGGTAGGGTTTATGCTGCCGTGCATAGAAGAAATGAGCTGATGGAAGGAAAGAAGCGCGCGGATATCTGTCAGGTTAAGCATACAGCCAAGGACAATTTTACCGACTGTCGCATGGGTGTGGTTTATAAGATTCCTTTTAGCTGCGGACGTTTTTATGTAGGGCAAACTGCGCGTTGTATTAATCAAAGATTAATTGAACATAGAAGGTCGCCATCAGGTGGAACGCCGTCTAATCTATCTTTGTACTGCCAGGTCTGTAGCTGCACGCCCGAGTTAGACAAAACCGAGATCCTGTACAGACATAAGAATGAAGAGACGCGTTTATTGGTCGAGGCCTGGCATATCAGTACTAGTGGAAGTGCGTGCGTCGATTAGATTAAACAGAGAGGCGATAGAATGCCTTAGCAGTTGTCTATCGCGTAGACCGGCACGTGTAACCGTTTGACAGGTGGCGCTACCATTCCGAGCATGCTCAGATAAGCTGTGTGTCTTCTTTCTTTTTCGCCTCTGTGCTCTGCATCAGTTGTTAGTCGGCGTTCATGTTGTTCACTTCTCCCCTTGTGTCCGTGTCTTGCACGCCTCTTCTTTTGATTATGGGCCTTTACCAGCTCGCTCAACTTTCTGTCCTTTTGTAGCTTTTGCAACGTCCTCCAGGATGTCCTTATTCTATTCCCGAATGTCCTTAATGGGTTCCTGTTGCTTTTTATCCCTGTTCTTCCGAAATTTGTCCCAGTCGATAATTTTGACCATGTGTTGCTTTCCTTGTACATCCGGGGTGTTACCAATAATTACACTAATGATTCTATGGTCGCTGCCTAGATCTTCAAAAGTATTTTCCCACTGGACGTCCTTGGCGTTTGCACTTATCGATAGGTCTGGTGTCGTGTCCCTACAAACCCCGGCTCCTATTCGAGTGTGTGACCCCGGTTCATTCAACATGACGATATTGAGGTCGTCGATAAGGTTAACCATGTTTCGGCCTTTCGCTCTCGTATATCCATATCCCCCATTGTGCGTGCGGCGCGTTCAAGTCTCCTCCAATTAACAGGGGTTGCGTCCCCGCAACTCTTGTAGCTTCGCGGAAGAGACCCTCGAAGCTTTCAGTACTTCCCTTGATGGAGGACTGTATGGATTGAGTACGTAGCAGCGAGTGCCTTACCAACGCCTTAGCAGAATTTGTCATGATATGGTCGACATTGTCGGCATTCTCTAGTGTGTGTTGAGCATATGCTAGACGCCTTCTTATCAGTGTAACAACCATTATCCCTCGACCACTTCTGGATGAGCAGGGGTAGAGGTAGTGTAACCCGATAATTTGACATGGTCATTAGGTTCTTGAAGAATCATAACATCCGGGATATTATTTTTTAACGTGAGCTGGTGTATTGGATTTTTGTGGCCTTTTTGTTTTTGATCCCTCTGCAATTCCACTGCCAAATAACGAGCCTGCCTTTGCTATCACCGGCCATCTCTATGAAAAGGCGTTAGCTGGAGGTTTCGACCCTTGCGCGACGTTTATATGAGCTCTGGCGATGTTAATGTTATTGGTGTCAGCCCTGTTATTCACAGGTGGCACGTTGCTCGTGGGGGCGGGGGCCGGCCTTGTGTACCGCCCCATTTGCATAACTTTCTTCTCAATCTCCTCTATAGTCTTATTCATTACCACTGCCACCGCCTTTCTTTCTGTATCCGAGTGGGTAAAGCGCATCATGAGCATTTCGAACATTCGTTCGGTTTTGTCGGTGAGTTTGTTTATCATGTCCACCAGGATATCTGTCTTCTCAACGCTAGGCCTCGGTCTTTTGATTTCTTGCGCAGCACTACTGAGCATTTCTTTGTATGTTTCGGTACTTTACGTTTGGAACCAATCTGTGGTACCTCTTCGCTTAGCATTTGTATTTCTTCATCTTCTACATTTGTGAGCTCAGGGGTGACCCCGCCGGGGAGCACCGGTCCGCCAAGGCACTCGTTTTAAGGCACTCATTCACTTTTAAGGCACTCGTTCACTGTCTCCTGAAGTTCATCTATTCTTTAGCGGATCTCTCGTTTTGTTTCGGAGCGCTTTCCAAGGCCAGTTTAAGAGATTTGTTCTGTGCATGGAATTTTTCAATCCGCTGTTCAAGGACCGTATATCTAGTTGTGTTAGAAACGTTGCCAGGTCTCCCCTTATCTTCACCGGCTACTACACCTGACCAGCTCACCTTGTTCGTTGTCTGCTGTTCCCTCTGGGAGGAGGTTGGTGTTTTCCTCGCATCCGGCTCGTGCCGTCCAATGCCGGGTGGGATGTGCCCTTGTCTTGTGCTCGAACGGGATCTGCTCCTAGTTTGCGTCCTGCTCCTGTTCCCGGTTCTGGAAGACGATCTGGTTGGTCCACGCCTGGATCTCGACCGCGAATTTGATCTAGAAAGTGGCTTTGATCCGGGGCGGTGATGGGCATGATAGTGAGAACTAGGGCTGCTATCCACCGCTTCGTCATCGTGTATTGGGTCTTCTGTGGCTAGGAGGCGACTCTCTGCATTCCTTCTCGCTAGCCACCTTGACAATGTGTGGCGTTTTTTATTTCGCCTTGCATGCACGGTCTGCAGTAGGATGTGCGTCACTTAGCAGTACACTTGTGTCCTCTGTCTGGACTATTCGTGCCACATATTGGGCACAGCTTGACCTCCGGTCTCGGACATACATCAGAGCGATGTCCAAGTCTGCCACACTCCCCACAGAAATCCATTTATTTGCTGTAGAGACACTCTCACCATCACACTGTTGAAGTAAGCCCACGTGAGAACATTGTAGCCTTCATAATGCAGTATTACCGTTGTCATGCTTCCTAGTCTCCTGGCAAAAGCAAGGGAAAGGTTCCTTGTAGTCACAAGTGCATGGATAAGCTGCTCCTGTGTGTAATTCAGTGGAATATTCTGGATGATACCCTTGGCCATCTGTTCTGGGGCCAAAACCTAGGCACTGACTTCATACTCTGTCATACAGATCTTGATTGCCCTGATCTTCCCAAGCTTCGTGGCGGTGTTCTCCTCCGGTGCTGAGACCACCACAATGTTTTGGGTGTAGTTGGGGCATATCGTAACGCGTTCATCTTCGCCTATGTTGGCCTCTGTTCCTATTGCTTCTTTAGGTTAACGCCGCAGGTTGCGCGGAGCTTTAATCCGCTTCGTGGTATTATGATGAGCTTGACGTCGTCTTTCATTCAAGTCTACGTTCATTTCAGAGCGCGTTTCAGTCATTTCAGTCAAGTCTACGTTCATTTCACAGCGCGTTGTTTATTGAGCTTGTAACAGCTCCACTTTAGGTCCCGCGTCTGATACGATAAGCTGGGCCTAACGGCACCCACGCTAGGCTGGTGAAGTTGTTGTACTGCAAAAGGTCGTAAAGTTCACGCTCACCCAAAAAAGAGCCAGGCCTGCGCGGAACCGCAGGACAGTGGCAGCGTAAGCTGGAGGACCGGTGTTCTTAGAGGCCATTTTAAACGCTCGGCGAAAATAGTGCAACCAGAGGTGGTAGGTATCCCCTGCGCCATAACTCATCATTTCGCCAAGTAGGGAAGTACCCACTACGCCATAATTACTGAGGCATTGTAATGTGCAAATCTATTTAACTGCACATCTTAGAGAGTCTCTTGGCGTCGTTTTCCCGAGAACGAACCGAACTCTCGGCCCGGCGTCGAAGGCGAGCTGCGGTTTTGGCTTCTCTCTGCACAGCTGCCCGTTGTGCCCAACGTTGTCTTGCTGCAGCCGTGCGCGTAGTCCTGCGATTCGCTTCTTCAGCAGCGGTCCGCACTTTTACGAGGTATATCAGGTATATCGAAGACCCAAGTCAAGTTGCTGTCGCGGCTCCGCGCGTCGCCTGCCGCATGTCGCATGGCACGATACGACACGATAAAGGGCAGCGGTTAGTAATAATGATGACGGTAACGTTGAAGAAGATTATTTCATAATCATGATGTAGACGATGCCTCTGTAATGGATGCATGCACCCCTGTGTCCTTACAGAGGCATGCACCCCTACGAAGCATGCACCCCTGTGTCTTTATTCTTTATTCTTCATTCAAAGGTTACCCCGCTTAGCCCGTAGGCGCTGCAGCAGGGGGGTTACAATGTCAAAAAGAACACATCTTCATTAACACAGCACACTTGTTCATTTGTCAAGCGATTCCATTCCCTGATGGAACGAACAAAAAACGAATTTGCATACAAATTAGATTTAGTACGGTATTCTAAAATCTTGAAGCAATGATCATTTCGCGAAGATACATAATGAGGACTGTGAATGTACATTTCTTTTCGGATGCCGGTTTTATTATGGTATATTTGATACAGGAGCTTTAACCGTAATTTCCTTCGACGGGATGAGAGTAATTCCCATCCTAGCTCATTTTTCATATTTGTACAACTATCATTTCTGGAGTATCGACTTAGTACAAACCGTGCTGCTCTGTTCTGTATTTTTTTCAATTTTGTCACTTAAATTATTTTGCCAGGGGTCCCACAGGGCGCAGGTGTACTCAAGCATAGGGCGAATGTATGTAGAATACGCCGTTGATTTTAAGCATGCCTGCGCATGTCTCAGGTTTCGCTGTATAAAGCTTAAAGTCCTGGCGGCCTTCGCAACAATTAAATCAACATGAGTATTCCATGAGCAGTCGGCTGAAAAAGTTACACCTAAGTATTTGTACTGTGGTTTTTGTGTTACTGTGCTATTGCTAATTGTGTACTCTGAGGCTACTATAGTTTTTTTTACGCGTGAAAG
Source organism: Hyalomma asiaticum (assembly GCA_013339685.2). Taxonomy (NCBI): domain Eukaryota; kingdom Metazoa; phylum Arthropoda; class Arachnida; order Ixodida; family Ixodidae; genus Hyalomma; species Hyalomma asiaticum. Next base: position 71,038,924 of record CM023490.1, on the reverse strand, counting down.
TAACATGAACGCATTTTTTGGTACTTAATGACATTTTCCATGTTGAACACCATTCTTGAACACGCGATAGGTCACTTTGTAAGCAAGGCGACATCACGTAGTAAATTTCTAATTTTCCTGTACAAGACGCAGTCGTCTGCAAACAACGGTACATTAGAATCAATTCCTGAGCAAATGTCATTTGTATATACCAAAAATAAAAGAGGCCCTAGGACTGAGCCCTGTGGCACCCCTGATGTGATGTTTACAAAACTTGATTTTTTGCCATTTAATACTACACACTGTCGGCGGCCTGAGAGGTAATTTTCTATCCACACCAGAACTTCACGGTCAATGTTTAGCGCTGCAAGTTTACTTAGAAGAAAAGAGTGCGTAACAGTGTCGAATGCTTTTTGGAAGTCCAGGAAAAGGCAATCGATTTGTCCGCCATTGTCTATTTCAGAAACTAAGTCATGGTAAAATTCAATTGATTGTGTTGTGCAGGATAAGCCCTTACGAAACCCATGTTGTTGGGACACCAGCAAGTTTTGTGTTGATAAATGTTGTCCTTTGAAATTATTCCTCGAACTCCTAATGCAATGCACTTTCCGCAACGCATAGTGGCGTTTTATTATTCTGCCACGGAACGTTACATTTGTTAATGCGATTCCTCGGCAGACGTTATACCTGTTTATGTCATTTAGCGATGTTTTTTCAACCACAAGCGTAGCTCAGTGGTAGAATGCTCGACTGCCACTCAGAGCGTGGGTTCGAATGCACGCAGAGGACGAGTTGGAATACCCCTTGGTCCTGGTTACTTTTTTCTGAAATTTGCCGCGATAGCGGTTACGGACACCGGCGGCGGCGGACAACTACGGCAAAAAAAAAAAAAAAACGGCCCGTGTTGTGATCTCATAACAGCTTACGCTGTAAAATTTTGATATCTCTGGGATCGTGATGTCTTGCTTTTTTTCTGATGACTGTAGCGTTCGAGTATAGATGTTCATTCAATGTGAGGAATGTGCGTGCAAACCTGAACTAAAACATACCACTGTAATTGCAAGAAACAGAAATGAAACAACGCGCCTAATCATTGAAGCTCACAAGATCTCGTGCCTTAAAGACAAATGCATCAGCATGCCTTCCATCTCATTATCACCAAAAGAAATAGCTTATCTGGGTGGCACTACACATGTGATGTAAGATCTTGTTTTATCATGCGCGATATGCGTTGCGCTGTGGTATAAATAAGGTCACATTCCTCGCAAATAAAGTGTTGTTAGTTTGCGCTTCGTTTGTCATTTTGTGTGTTCCTTCTTGTGTCCTCGCTCTTGTGCGCAACGCTTCATTTCTTCATAAACATGATGAGAACTCTTACGGTGCGCAACGACGAAGTACTGGTTTCTTTTAACGTCGGCTCCCTTTTCACAAGTGTTCCCGTCGACCTTGCGGCAGGAACTTCCGGAGAGTTGTTTCATAAGGCTGCCGGATCGCACGCCATTCGATGTCACTGAGCTCCGCACCTTGTTACGTTTTTGCTTGTCCAACACTTACTTCTCGTCCAAGGGAAAACTCTATGGACGAGTTTTCGGTACCGCTATAAGTGCATCCATTCCAGTCACGCAGTAAATATAACAATCGAAGCAATTGAAAACAAGGCACATCATTTCAACCGAAACCCAAGGTCTTTCTGAGATTCGTCGATGACTGCTTCGGCGTTATAAAGAAGACGTGGAACCTCTCTTTGACTGCCTGCCTGAATAGCATCGAGCCTTCCATCAAGTTAACTCTGGAAGAAGAGAAAGACGGTTGCTTCCCCTTCTTGGACGCAACTGAAGTTGGAGGTTATTTCAGGCAAAAAGTAGAAAAAGGAAGAAGAAAGATACAATTTGCCTAGGTGACCATCGAAAAGGCATAAAAGCAGGCTTGTATGCCTGCGAAAGCACCTGCCCCCTGTAAACCCAAAACTCACCAAAATGACAGAATCCTCAGTGTAAAGTTTACAGTCACATGTGTACAATAAAACAAACAAACGAATAGATGAACGAAATTTGTCCAGGCAATGGCATCAATAAAGAATATATGTGACCAACAATGAAACAGATTTTAGAGAACATGAACAAACACTAATGCAAATAATGTAAAATATATGAAGAAAATTGAAATTTCAATACACAAGGTTTCGAAATTAAAAAGGCAATGACATCCATAAAGCGTGCTCCCACAGGCCTCGCTTTCGTTGTGTACCGAAAGCCAAGGCACTCCGGTAGATACCTTGACTATGAGTCACTTCATCCCGTAGCCCACAAACGCTCAGTGGTTCGTTCGTTGGTTCAATGTGCGATTCGCACCTGTTCCGATGCAAGCAGCCCGACGGCGGAGCTGCAGGCAATTGAAAACGACCTCATCAGGAATGGGTACCCGAAGCATTTTATTAAGAATACAACCAACTTTATCATGCGCAACCAGCAGCCAGTCAAGGCACAGATAATACAATATCGAAACACACGCGTGCTGCGGTTCTGTATACTAGTGGTGTAAGCGAAGCCCTCACTCGTGTCTTCAGAAAACGTGATGTTCAGATCGTGCATGTGCCAGCAAGCAAGCTAAAGGTTGGCTTGCTAAATGTGAAGGATTCCCTCCCTCGGCAACGTATCCCCAGTGTGGTCTACAAAATCCCATGCACCGATCTTGTATACATTGGCGAAAGCAGAAATTTCTGCCGGCGTTTGAAGCAACACAAGAATGACGTTGCCAAGGACGACAAAATGACAAATGCACTCCATGCCGAGAAGGCGGACAATGAGATAGACTTGGAGAACGCGCGAAACGGGGCTGTAGAAAAGAATTTGACAACGAGGCTCAATCTCGAATCACAAGTAACTCAGACACAATCAATAGACCATGTGACACACAGAACCACGTGTACTCCCCAACTTTGCGTCATGCGTTCAACGCTACTTAAGAGCCCGCGCTGCTTAGCTATCATTCCATTGTGAACAAGGAATCCCTATGGATATCGAAACTTGATTTATTTTGTTTTGACGTTGTTCAGTGACCTGCCTTTTTTAGCACGTGACATGAATGGAAACTTACCATTGTTACTTAAGAGGAAATCATATAATTACTGTATCTTGCCAGTATTGACATATGGGGCGGAAACTTGGAGAATTACGAAGAAGCAAGGAAAGAAGTTAAGAACCACACAGCGGGAGGTGGAACGAAAAATTATAGGCGTTACTCTTAAGAGATAGGAAGAAAGCCAAGTGGGTTAGGAAACAGACAGGGGTAGTTGACATAACAGTCGAAGTAAAGAAGAAAAATGGACAAGGGCAGGTCACGTGATGAGAAGCCTAAACAACCGATGGACAGTTAGAACGATGGAATGGATACCAAGAGAGGGTAAGCGCAGCCGTGGACGACAAAGATGGAGTGACGAAATTAAGAAATTCGCAGGCACCAAATGGAATCATATAGCACAGGACAGGAAAGGATGGAAGGCATTGGGAGAGGCCTTCGTCCTGCAGTGGACATAAGATGGGCTGATGATTATGATGATGATTTCGTTCCGTAGTGTTGCTCGAACATGACACGTGACATTTCGCTATGTGAATTTAGCGGAAACATGTCACGCGACATCGCGTTACGTGATTATGGGGTGAACGTGCTATTGTGTCATTGCGTTACGTGATTTTGGTGGAAACGGTCACTTGACATTTCGCTGCCACCTAGGAACGATGGAGCGAAGTCGTAAATTGTCGCGTCACTGTACACGTCAACAGTTAGCGTTTCAGTAGTTTCGACGCCTCTATCCCCGCGCATGCATCAGCGTTCTGTCGGCGCGTTGCGAAAACATGTAAAGTGGCGCTTCGTTAGATGACTTGTCGGAAACATAGCACGTGACATTGCGTTTTGACGAGAACATATCACGTGAATGTGCGTTACGTGATTTTGGGGGAAGATATCACTTGACATCGCGTTGTGATTTTGGGAGGACGTGTCATGTGCTAGCCTTGCGCAATTTAGGCGGCAACATGTCACGTGGCTTTTCGTTACGTGACTGTCGGAAACATGTGACGTGACATTGCGTTACGGGATTTTGGCGAGACATGTGACGTCAATTTGCTTTACGTGATTTTTGGGGAAACATTGCGTTACGTGATGTTGGAGGAAACATGTCACGGGACATTGCGTTACGCACGCGATTTTATTTTATTTTATTTATTCATTCATACTGTTAGCATGAATGCCAAAATAGGAGTTGCTCAACTGGGCACAAGTTCGCGATTTTCAAACATCAATACAAAAGGACAAGAATCTCACAAATAGAAACAACAAAGTACAAAATGCAAAATTCTAACATTCAACACGCAACACGACAGAGAAGAACACAGGTGATAAAGTGAGTACACTTGCTCAGCTCAGTTGAAGAATTGAAACTCAAAAAGGCAAGTCAAAGACGCCTCCGAGGGCAGCAAGGAAGAGACGCAAGACGCTACCTGGCACAGCACACACACATATATGTGAGCACACAAAAACACAGAGACAAAAACGCAGTTAAAGAGGAGCACATAGAAAGCCGGCAATAATATATACAAAATTTGTATAGCGTCTCTACAGCAAGAGTTCAAAAGAATTCAAGACGCTCAGCAGGCTCATGCGTTCCGGCTCACCGATCGTGTCGGGAAAGCATCCGTCGATGGTTCATGGGGACGGCGAGGCAGGCACCAGAAGTGTTGTGGACGAAGGGTCGACGAAGACTCCCAGTCGTCTGCTGGGCGTCCGGAGCAGGAGACGTGTAGTTCTCGAGGTCCCTCAGGCGTTGGCGCTCGACTGGGTCCCTCCGACAAATGCTGGCCTCCGGGGCGTTGACGCACTTCACCACACGAGCCCCCGTTTCGAGAAGTGTTCTAGGGGAACACTTAATTTTGAAAGCATCCGTGTAGATGCCGAAGTGTCGTCGAATCCTTGATTATACTATACTTTGGTGTCAAAAAAAAAAAAAAAAACGCGCACACACATTCAGTGAGCATTGTTCGCAGGAACAGCACACGCATTCACAATACACTTGGGGCATATAAAACACTCTCCGGAAATCTAGTGACGCGTTGTGCATATGCTGCATGTTCTTCCAAATTCTATTCTAAATATTTCCGATAGTCTCAGCAAATCTACGAATAATTGTGGATGGCGTAAATAGTGCTGACAAAATTTACAAAGAGGTAGTCTGTCTGCTAAACAAGCAGCGATAGTATAAGATGTTACAAAGAAGGTTGACAAGACACTTCGTTGTACCCTGAATGATACGGCTCATTTATAAACACACGTTTATTTCAAAGACCAGTAATGAGCACCTTTCTACGGAACTTTCTAATTGGAAACATTCAAAGACGAATCAGAACTAAACCACAGACAGTTCAGGAATTTCTAAGCAGGCATTTGGTAGTGAAGTATACCCTCGCTAAATTTACTCTTGGAAGCGCGATAGGTAAGTTACCATTTCTGCGCTACACACAACGTCGCTTGCGTCTCAGCTGCTTAGCGTTTATATTCTCCTTAATTCCTGTCGCATTAGTGCGAGCAAGTATGTGTAGCATGCCTTCTTCATCACCAAAAGAAATTTTCGTGGTTTGCACACCACAGCACAAAGATTGCAGTTTTTTCGACTATATGAATAACGTTTGCAGCAGCTTGCCACTGAACCGCTTTAGTCTTTTTAAATCTCACAAACTTTCGGTGAGCGCTGTCGCACCATATAATGTGACCATGAGACGCCTGTGTGTTGAAGACGCATCTATGATGAGCACCTTTCCAGCAACCATCCGCGTCCCAATCGCACTGTACGAACTGCGACGCTTCAGGGCCCTTCTGCTTTTTTTGTCTGGGCGAATTGACGACTATGATTTCATTAAATTGACACTGAGCGGAATTACATTGCCTCTGGCTCTTTTGTTTTTGGGACGTCATTAGATTACACGTCTTTCTCTTGCCTTTTCGCAGATTCGACATTTGTTGATACATACGAGAGGCGTAATAATAAAGCCTTAGCGTTCTGTTTCTGAACTTAGCGAGAGCTTTGACTGCTATCGAAGCCCCTTGAGCATTACTCTTACAGCTGCCGTATCTGTCTGCGGACAAGATACTAGACACTGAGACACTACTCCTGCGTCCCTGCTGCGGATAATCTTTGATATCATGCAGCTGCTCAAGTAAATTACAGTCACTACTTGGGCCCACCTTCTCCACTGAAGTTTCGGGGTGCCCTTGTCTACCAGTAGGACCAATCTCACCCACTGCGTTTTGAAGGGGGTGCGCCTCTTCTGTTTTCATAAGCCTGTCTAGACTTTTATGTAGATTATTTGGTAGCTCGTTGGTCACTTGTGTAACATATATGTTGCCACTACATTGCCTTGCGCAAGTGAGTGCGCCTACCGCAATTGTGCCACCTTCCGCTTTAGAGCAAGTGTCGCTGTAAGGCTCAAATAGGCAAAAATCGCCTTTGGAATATGGCACATACCCCGCCAATACATGCCACTTTTCGCACACCTGATCAGTTTGGTCACTTCTGCTAAGGGGCCATCGGTTTGTTTAACTTTCTTCTCAGCAAGTTCCTTCGTAGAAATATTGCAGAAGCACTGCAGCTGCTTGTTGACGAGCGTCTCAGGGGACACGAAGTCCCTGCTTTTTTCATTATGACCAAACGCCAGTGGAACGACTACGACCTCTATCACATGTGATAATTGCTCTTACCTTCGCTCCCTAATTCCAGAGGTTGGGTTTGAGCTTCGAGACATTCCTCTTCCAGCAAGGCTTTGACGCGCTCATCCACGCGCACTTCAGCTTCGTCAGCTATATCTCAAATAGGTCTCTGCGTCCGAAGCTCTTCAAGACGCAACTTTCGGTCTAGAAAATCGCGCTCTAAGTTTGTGGCGCTCTGACTCAATTCTTCGGCTTTCGTACAGTCGTGCTTGTGCTCTCTTATGACGTGCATATTCGGCTTGCTGTTCTGCCCAAGCCTTAAGCTCCACGCCTTGCAAGCCAAGCTTCTCGCCCGCTTCAATGAACTGCGCTATCTCCATCTTCTATGCAGCCCTCAGTTACGATCTCTTGACATCACTGCTCCGACCCTCTTAGTATAGAAAGGAGAAGGTCTCCGTCGCGGACGCCATTGTTACGGAACAAAATGTTCGGGGGAGCAGGCTCAAAAAGGCAAGTCAGAAATGCCTCCGAGGGCAGCAAGGAAGAGACGCAAGGCGCTACCTGGAGGTGGTGGTAGTGATTATGGTCAGGAAAAGACGCTTATTTCTGCAGCCCAAACTGGGAGCACGGCGCAGCGTCTAGGCGCTACCTGGCACAGCACACAGACGTATATTTCAGCACACAAAAACACAGAGAGACAAAAAGAGCCAGGCCTGCGCGGAATCGCAGGACAGTGACAGCGTAAGCTGAAGGAGCGACCTTCGTAGAGGCCATTGTAAACGCTTGGGGAAACTAGTGCAAGTGCAGGTGGTGGGTATCCCCTGCGCCATAACTCTGCGGTTTGGGCTTATCTCTGCACAGCGGTATGCTGTGCCCGACGTTGCCCTGCTGCAGCCGCGTGCGTAACTCTGCGATTCACTTCTTCAGCAGCGGCCCGCATCTTGCGAGGAGGCGCCATCAGGTATATCGGAGAGCCAAGTCAGGTTGCTGCCGGGGCTGCGCACGTCGCCTGTCGCGTGACGCAAGGAACGACAAGACAAAACTGCTTCACGAGGCAGCGCTTCGTAAAAACGCATTTCGAAGGCTATGCGGAGCAGCGCCAATAGATGCAACAGTTGTCCTGTCCTTCAGGAGGAGCCACGGCCGGGCTGAAGCAACGCGACGCGCGCACTTGTGCGCGCGTGTCACTCCTTCAGCCCGGCCGTGGAGGAGCGATATTGGTTACGGACACGGGCGGCGGCGGCGGCGGCGGCGGCGGCGGACAACTACGGCGCCGTTGTGTTCTCATAACGGCTTACGCTGTAAAACGCAGTTAAAGAGGAGCACATAGAAAACCGGCAATAATATATACAAAATCTGTATAGCGTCTCTACAGCAAGAGCTGAAAAGAGTTCAAGACGCTTAGCAGGCTCACGCGTTCCGGCTCACCGACCGTGTCGGGACAGCGTCCGTCGATGGTTCATGGGGACGGCGAGGCAGGCACCAGAAGTGTTGTGGACGAAGGGTCGACGAAGACTCCCAGTCGTCTGCTGGGCGTCCGGAGCAGGAGACGTGTCGTTCTCGAGGTCCCTCGGGCGTTGGCGCTCGACTGGGTCCCTCCGAGAAATGCTGGCCTCTGCGGAGTTGACGCCCGACTAGGACAGCGCGTCTTCTAAGCTCCGATGTCTTCCTTCGTCTGTCCTGGCAGAGGTGGCTCGTCCTTTTAAAGACGATAGTCTTTCTTGGGATACTTCAACGCAGAAATTTTGGTCTGTCTGTCTGTCTGTCTGTGTGTGTGTGGGTTTGTGTGTCTGTCCTGCTGCGAATTTATTAGTTTTTCTTCCTCCACGCACCACACGGGCACGTGCACGGCAGCGTCCCAAACGTGGCCCAACGTGATGTTCCAGCGTGCGTGCTTGCGCGTTTCTGGCGCCGTGTTGTCGTCGTTGCAGCACTTCACCACACCGGCAATAAAAAAAGAAAAAAAAGTACATTTAATTCAATAATGCACCTTCAAAATCTTCAGCATTGTTACACAGTACGACGTCAATTTTAACTTGTTCCACGTGTGAACAGCTGATATTGTAAAAGATTTTTCAAACGATTTTGTGTTACACTGCAAAGGTTTAATGTGCTTGTTGTGCTTTGTGCGCGAATGTGATGTGTCCAGAATGAAAAGGTTTATTATCTCTGTTTTGAAAATGCCATGGAATATCTGAAAAAGGAATTTTATGCTGCTTATGTTCATTCTTTCGTGCACTGTAAGAGTATCAGCTTTCGTTCTTAGGCCTGTTATTCACTGCGTTCTACGGTAGGAATGAAAAATAAACCTTCAAGCTCTATTTTGGGCCCGTTCGCATTTAGCGATGTTATTTTACGTGTAGGGCTTCCATATCGGGCATGCATATTCCAGCAACGGAAGTACTGTGGTTTTATATGTTAAAGTTTTACTTCTGGTGTCGCACCACTAAGCCTCCGACGAAGCATCCAAAGCTTTTTGTCCGACTTATGACAGATATAGTCGACATGGCGGTTCCAATTCAAGCTGTGTGTAACGTAAACACCCAGGTATTTATATTCTGACACACGGAAGGGCGATTCGTCATGTATAACGTAACGAAATAAAAGGGGCTTGGTTTCTCTTGTAAGCAGCATAAAAACGGTTTTGCTAGGGTTTAACTCGATTTGGCATTTTTAACACAAAAGTGTTCTATACAGCGGTACACGAAGAAATATGTGACGTAGTTCCGTAACGGAAGTAGATGTCTGAAAAATAAACATGCATTTGAGATTGAAAAAGAAATACTATCTGCTAGGATTCGAACCCAGCTCCTACCGTTGCGGTAGGAGCTGTAAGCGCTGCGGACCACGCCACCGACAGTTCTTCTGTTCTTTAATACCTGTCTTTGGTACAATGCTTGTATCAACAAAGGCATACAAAAAAGCAATTTTCACTGTGCCACACATAGAATTCCATCAGCGGGTGCTGGTTTGGTGAGATTAAAATTCCGGCAAAGCATTGAGCGGCTCTACTCTTGAAAGCCACTCAGGGGGTTCCGCATACGCCCCCTTCGGAGTTCCGACGAATCAATATACACTTCCGCGGAAATAAGCACGTGCAGGCCGCGCGTCCTTATCGCAGTGGTAAGCTGCCATTCTTGCTCACCGTATACAGTGTAGGCCCACGAGCATGATCAAGTCATAGGGTACCCCGTCCTCGTTATCTATGCTTAAAACCCTTATTTCATACGGGTCTAGGGGGAAATCTTTCTTTATAGTCCTTTGCAAAGCGTTCCAGAAATAAACTCCCTCCAAGCAGGGTAAAAAAAACACGGTCTATTGTTTCTGGCTGCTTGGAAATTAAACAGTGTGAACCCCACGGCAAAAATAAACCCTTCCCCTCCAAAAAGCTTTTAACAGGCAATGTTCCCGAGTGGAGTTTAAAGAAGGTTTTAGTTCCAGACTGAACGTGCATTTTCTTAACTCTCTTTAGGACATCTATGCTAGGACCTCCACTGTACAAGGACCTATACAGAGGCACAGGAAAAACAACATCACACAGAACAAAATACAGTTCTTTTCTTTTCACAGACTCAAGTAGTCTCTTGAAAATCATGCCAGCAGAAATCTAACACTGAATACAATTTCTTTATAGTAACCGCTAAATTAATTTAATATCAGTATTGCTGGCTAAATATGTTTTCTTTAATCGGACATCAACTAGATCAAAATTTAAAAGCGGTCTATTTGATATATAAGGCCCATCTTTACCTTCGCATGCCAGGACTGTCGGTGGCGTGAATGACTGAAACCCTTCACGCCACCGACAGTCATGGCATGCGAAGGTGAAGATGGGCCTTATATATTGCCGTGACGACTTCAGCGTATTCAAGTATCCCGCCAATCACCCTTCTTATTGGACAGTTTGCGCAATGTACCTAAGTGCAGTGCAGTGACAGCAGGTAGCGTTCATCTCGGCACGAGCTACCGGCTGATCCCGCGGCTCGCACGCGCCACGCGCGAGAGAGAGAGGAATAACTATTAGACGATGCCATTAGAACGCGTCTCTCTTGCACTGCCAGTTGTGGGCACAGGTTCGCCTTTAATAAACTTATTATTTTGTTAACCTGTGGTCATCAAGATCTCTACATCACTGGTGGAGGTGCTGGGTAATGAACCGAAGACCTATCAACGCCAGTCAGCGTAGTCCCGATTGCCAGAGAGCCAATCCAGTGGAACTCACACCTGTGCACCAGCGTTCCGGCCGCCGTCTTCGAGGTGCCTCAGCGTAATTTGGCCCGCGTCTCTTCGCACCAAGGGAGAGTCAAACTACGGACGCCGCCACAATGACAACCCAGGTACCACAGCCAGAAATGGTCGTAAGCCAACCTCGTAAGCCACCGACGTTCCACGGAGACTCGTTTGAAGACGTCGAAGACTGGCTGGAACTTTTTAAGAGAACGGCAAGTGTCAATGTATGGGGCGAGAGACAGAAGCTCCGCCATGTCTATTTCGCTCTGGAAGACTTTGCGAAGACGTGGTACGAAAATCACGAATCTTCTTTGATCTTTTGGGAAGAATTCCGAAGGCAAGCAATAGAAACATTTGCCATCACGGATCGTAAAGAAAAGGCGGAAATGGCACTTCAAGGATGGAGCCAGCTCACAAACGAGAATGTGGCCATGTGCATAGAGGACATGTCCCGTCTGTTTCGGCGCGCTGTCCCCCACATGAGCCAAGACAAAAAGCTGCGCCATCTCATGAGGGGCGTGAAGCAAGAGCTTCTCGCGGTTCTTGTCCGTGATACACCGCGTACGGTCACTGAGTTCAGGTCCGAGGCAACAGCCATCGAGAAGATTCTGGAACAGCGGGCGGGCCAGTACAACCGCTACATAAGCTGCACAAGTCTTTTCTGGAGGCTCGCGGAACGATTATCAAGTACTGCGAGAGCTCATCAGGTCAGTCATCAGGGAAGAGCTAAGCAAGCTACGCGTACCTCATGCTCCCCTGCCTTATCTGTCGTCTATGTTGTTCGGGATGAACTGAGGCAGGTTATACGGGATCCAGAGCCGGCAGCCACAGCCGATTCGGCGCATGGCATCGTACGCTGATGATGAGACAACCCGCGGTACAGGGCAATGCACCAGTGGCTACCGCCGTTGCCTACTCCCCGACAGCACGTAGCGCCCCTCGCGTATTCGAACCAACGGTTTCCTACAGGCCTTCAGCACGTAGCACACCTCGTTTTGTGGAGCAAAGGCCCAGGAAACGTGACGTTTGGCGTGACCACGAGATTAGGCCTCTTTGTTTTCACTGCGGGTAAGCTGGTCATCTGTGTAGGTTCTGTCCGTACCGTCAAGCTGGTTTAAGGGATTTTCTCATGAATGCGCCTTCCCCCGAAACGGAGAACGACCAGCGGAGATTGAGGAGTACCTGTCGGGCACGAAAGCCCCGTTAGTCTCCGTCAGCATCAACCACGGTCGCCATCACCCATGCGCTACCGATCGCACAGTCCAGGCGCAGCTTCGCGACTGTCGAGGCGTCATTCTCCAAGCCCACAGCAGGAAAACTGAAGCAAGTGACCTGTAGAGGTGAGGACGCTGATAACCACAGTAACGAAGATCCCCCATCACGGTTTCAGTACGATGATGAGATATTTCGGGTAGAGGGGTGCGGTAACGAAAAGGTCTGATCAGTCTTGAGATTGACAATAGACGGACGGAATTGAGCTGAATGCATTGGTCGATACGGGCGCTGGTTATTCTGTAATAAGCTACGATATGGCGAGGAAAGTGAAAAATGTTGCGATGCAGTGGACGGGACCACAGATACGCAGAGCGGGGGATCACGTTATTACGCCCATTGGCAGATGCACAGCAAGGCTAACGATAAGAGGATTTACTTACGTGTCGGGCTTCATTGTACTGCCAGAATGTTCAAGAGACCTCATACTAGGGATGGATCTTTTGCAAGAAAGCGGTGCCGTAATTAACCTCCATAGGTCAAGTGTGTCATTCTCAACAGAAGAAGCTCTACCTGTAGAGGATTCTGAGGAGCGAAGTCTTACAGCACTGCGCGTCGTCGAAGATGATGTAACTGTGCCGCCCCGCAACAGTATTGTGGTTCTCGTGGAGAATGAGCGATTTCACGACCGCGAAGGATGGAAACGTAGAGCTATTTTTGAACAAAGAAATTTATGTGGCTCGAGGTGTTGTTCGCCTAATCAATGGCCGTGCTGATGTCATGCTTACAAATTTCGGAAATGGATTCGAGCACATCGCTCAGGGAACAGCTATTGCCCATTTTCACGAGTTCCATGAGGCGATGGAATTATGCAGTCGCACCACAACGCCAACGAGGAACTCGCAGGAACCACAACGCCATTCGAGGAACTCGCAGTGTCGACGCACCAATAAGCACCAACCCTGAACTCCAAGAAATACAAAAAGAACAGATATATGCCCTTATAAACAATTTCTCTGATTGCTTCTCCACATCTTCGAAGGTGCGTCGTACGTCTATTACAAAATACAGAATAATAACGGAAGAAGCCACGAGGCCGGTATGCCAGCACCCGTATCGAGTTTCCCCTAGGGAAACAGAGGTAATCAAAAAACAATTAGATGAGATGCTTGCAGATGATGTCATCCAGGCTTCCAACAGTCCTTGGGCGTCTCCCGTAGTGCTCGTTAAGAAAAAAGATAACGCACTTCGATTCTGTGTCGACTATCGGAAATTAAACGGCGTAACTAAGCGGGATGTGTACCCCCTTCACCGTATCGTCGATACGTTAGATCGGCTGCGATGTGCAAAGTTTTTCTCCTCTCTAGATCTCAAGAGCGGATATTGGCAAATAGAGGTAGATGAGCGAGACCGTGAAAAGACAGCATTCCATTCGTAACTCCAGACGGCCTCTACTAATTTAAAGCGCTTCCCTTCGGCCTCTGTTCCGCACCAGCTACGTTCCAGCGAATGATGGACACTGTGCTCGCTGAATTGAAAACGCAGTCGTGCTTAGTGTATTTCGATGATGTAGTCATATTTTCCGCGACATTCGATCAACATCTAGAGCGCCTACGACTAGTGTTGGAGGCTATTCGCTCAGCGGACTTGACCATTAAGCCAGAGAAATGTCAGTTTGCCTTCGAGGAACTTCGATTCCTCGGGCACGTAATCCGTGCTGAAGGTGTTCGGCCAGATCCTAAGACAGCAACTGTTGCGAGCTTCTCGATACCCACAGACAAAAAGTCATTGCGACGTTCTTGTGCTTATGTGCATACTACAGAAGATTCGTGGAAAACTTTTCAAAGATTGCTGAGCCTCTGACGAAACTGGCAAGAGAAGACGTGCCCTTCGAGTGGAAAAAGAACGAGACACATTTGACGACTTAAGAAAACGCCTGCAAACTTCTCCAATCCTTGCCCATTTTGATGAGACCGCCGACACCGAAGTTCACACCGATGCGAGGAACGTTGGCCTCGGCGCCATACTAGTCCAGTGGCAAAAGGGTCAAGAAAAAGTAATTTCTTATGCCAGCCGGAAGCTCTCTAGAGCAGAGGTGAACTACTCGGCAACCGAGAAAGAATGTCTCGCAGTCATCTGGGCCATAAGCAAATTTCGTCCCTACCTCTGTGGTCGGCCGTTCAGGGCAGTGAGTCATCACCATCTCGCTCTGCTGGCTGGCACATCTCAGGACCCATCAGGACGACTAGCGAGATGGAGTCTTCGGCTCCAAGAATACAACATTACCGTCGTATACAGGTCCGGACGAAAACACAGCGATGCCGGCTGCTTGTCACGTGCACCAGTAGTCAGCTGTGTCACAAGAAGACTTTCCGTTCCTTGGCATTGTTGACGCTTCAGAAAGAGCCCAAGCAGCGAGAAATGACCCGGAGCTGCTGCCACTTATACAACGACTGGAGGGACGCGGCGTTCAAGTCCCACGTATTTTCGCCAGAGCGTTCTCCTCATTTTGTCGGCGCGGAAATACACTATACTAGAAAAACTTCGGCACAACGGGGAAAAGTTTCTATTTGTAGTACCTACCGCTATGCGCGGAGAAATCTTGCATGCGTCTCACGATGAGCCAACATCAGGACATATGGGCGTGAGCCGTACATTCTCCAGCATTCGCCTGAAATACTACACGCCTAAGTTACAAGCGTCAGTCGAGCACTACGTGAAGACGTGTCGCGAGTGTCAAAGACGGAAGGCTCCATCTGTAAAACCGGCAGGCCTTCTCCAGCCAATAGATTCCCCAGATGCCCCTTTCCAACAAGTCGGCATGCACCTGCTTAGGCCATTCCCAATATCATGCTCAGGGAAAGAGTGGATAGTTGTAGCTGTGATGATATGTGGATGCGCGGGTTCGGTTATGCCAGACCAACACAGTGCGCCGTGCGGTGGCGACTCGGTGATGACCTGTGCGACGTTTTGAATTTGCGCGCCGTGCGGGGGCGAAATGTGTATGTGCCGTGCGGTGGCGAAGAGGACGGCGATCTGGTGCGCGTGTGGCTCGCGCGTGTGGCACGAGAAAGCGTGGCAGTGCGAGAGCTGTGCGCGGGCATCGGAAGATTCCAGGGCTGTCTCCTTCGCTGGGCGTCTGGTCCATGGGAGAACCAGCAGGCCTACTTCCTGTTGCCTCGGCGTAATCGAAGCACTCCCGCCTGTTCCACCACGAGAGGAAGATCGGGCCAGGGACCGGGCACGAGGCCGGGCCAAGCCTTGCCGCTTTGTACTCACGGTCACACTGAGGGTTCGTCTACGACCACGCGGGGCCGAGTACGTCTTCGCGGAGCAGTTCCAGTGGGCCGGAACTCCGGGATCAACGGCCGCGCCTCTATACGTGACCACGACGCTCACCGAGCTACGTCATCGGACACTCGACGACTTCGACTCGGGGACATCGTTGGCTACTTCGTCGTCACCTCTGAACCGTATGAGCATCTTTTGACTCTCGCGCGTAGCGGACAGGATAGGGATTTTTAATTGTGTTCGTCAACTCTTTTACGTCGTTTGCGTGTGTAATACGTTCTACGTGTGCTTGTTCACCTGCGTGCTGCGTCGTTCTTTCTGGGGCGAATTCTGAACCCAAACATAACATCACAAACTGGCGAGCCTGCCAGGATTCGCCCGATAATACAGTGAAAGAAGGCAGTTTCGCTCGTGTACGACCATACGCTAGACGTCACCATGGACTTAGAAAAGCTCACCGCTATAGGGCTCCAACTAGGGCTCTCAGGTGCCGAACTAGCCAAGTGGATCGAGGCGCAACAGGCAAAGCAAAGGGATGAGAGAGCTGCGGAACGGGATGCCGCCAGAGAAGCTGACGAGAGACAGCGTGAGATTCTCAAGCTAAAGCTACAGCTTCAGGAAGCCGCTAGTAATGTACCAGCCGCAGCTAACGACGTTTTGCCTGTATCCATCACTTCTTCACCTCTCAACCCACAGAAGCTACTTCCCCTATTCAATGAAAAGCGCGACGACTTGCATGCCTACTTGCAGAGATTTGAGCGAGTAGCAACCGGTCAGCATTGGCCGCAAGAGAAATGGGCTCTTGCTGTGAGCATGTGCCTCACGGGAGACGCTTTAACTGTGATTGGCCGCATGACTGCCGCCGATTCACTAGATTACCAGAAGGTCAAGAAAGCCTTGCTTCAGAGGTTCCAATTTACTGCGCAAGGTTACCAAGACAAATTTCGGAAGGCAAGAGCCGTGGATGGCGAAACTGGAACGCAGTTGGCCGTAAGGATTGCGAGTTATTTTGATCATTGGATCGACATGGCCAACGTGTCGAAAACGTACGAAGGACTACGTGATCATATAATCTCCGAGCAGTTCCTACGCTGTTGCCAACCGAAACTAGTCATTTTCTTAAAAGAACGAGAGTGCAAATCTCTGGACGAACTTGCTAAGTTTACTGATCGCTTCCTGGAAGCACAGAGGTTGCAGAACATCGGAACAAATCCCGATAACGTGAGGGACTTCAGTGGGAAACCTAATGAAGCGTCCCGAAAACCACAAATCAAGTGCATGCTCTGCAATCGATTCGGCCATTCAGCTCCCGACTGTCGCAGCTCACCTAAACAAACGCTGAAATGCAAGCTGTGTGGCAAACAGGGACACACAGCCGAAAATTGCAGAGGCCAGCGCACAGAGAGCAAACCGACTTCGTCTTGTGTATCCACGGAACCGTCAACAACTGGGCCTCGTCAGGGCAGAACCTCGAAGGGCGTTCGGAAGCAAACTAGCTGCTCAAGTAACCACAACGAGGTTAGGAAAGAGTCTGTGCCTTTCATAAGCGACGAGATGCCACTAGTTGAAGGGCGACTGCTGGGACGAAAGGTTCGCGTGCTCCGGGACACAGGGTGCAATACAGCAATTGTCAGGCGAAAACTCGTTCCTAAAGAGTGCTTGACGGGCAAAACATGCAATGTTGTTTTGCTTGACGGTTCAACCAGTCGCCTACCAGAAGCCATCGTACAAGTAAAAACACCTTACTTTTCAGGCAAGATAAAGGTAGCTTGTATGAACGACCCACTGTACGAGGTGGTTCTGGGAAATCTCCCAAGCGTCAGGGGACCATACGATCCTGATCCTGACTGGGAGCGAGCCATTACGACGGAGGAAGAGGAGCCAGGGGACCCTCTACAGTCGGCAAGCGTGGCAAAGACAAAAGTGCAGCAACAAAAACAAAACAAGATGCATCCCTTGTGCGTCCCAGAAGTTACGTGCAGTAACGTTACGAAAGCGCAACTTATTGAAGCGCAACAGAAGGACCCGAAGCTGAAATCGCTTTTTGCTAAGGTGAACAGAGAAATCAAATCTGTAAAAGGCCACAGCTATGAATTTGTGGAAGAAAATGGATTGCTCTACCGTCGTTATCGCCTTGCGACAGGTAGAACGTTCAAGCAGGTGGTTGTTCCGAAGGAGTTAAGACGGAATATTTTGGAAGTTGCCCATGAAAACATCATGGCTGGGCACCAAGGAATTAAAAGGACAACCGATCGCATCCTGCAAGAATTTTACTGGCCAGATTTGCACGGAGACGTAAAACGCTTCGTAAAATCCTGTGACATATGCCAACGGACAACACCTAAAGGCAAAGTAGGAGTTGCTCCATTGGGCAACATGCCTCTGATCCGCACTCCGTTTGAAAGAGTTGCAGTGGATCTGATCGGCCCTTTTTCACCAAGGTCAGACCGTGGAAATCGATACGTGCTGACGCTGATTGATTTTGCAACAAGGTATCCGGATGCTGTAGCACTTCCTGCAATTGACGCCGTTCATGTTGCCGAAGCACTCATTGAAATATTTTCTCGCATCGGGTTACCCAAAGAAATGGTTACAGACCAAGGAGCAAGCTTTACTTCCGACTTAATGAAAGAAGTTAGTCGGCTTCTTTCGGTGAAGTTGCTCAAGACGACGCCATACCACGCCATGGCGAATGGTCTCGTCGAGAAATTCAACGGCACGTTGAAGATGATGTTAAAGAGAATGTGCCAAGAGAGACCACGATCATGGGATAGGTACCTCGGCCCGCTGCTCTTTGCCTACCGAGAAGTACCACAAGCTAGCCTCGGGTTCTCTCCTTTCCAGCTCATCTACGGTCGTCATGTCCGAGGACCGCTGACAGTCCTAAGAGAGCTGTGGACTAATGAGGGACTCGATGGAGAAACACGGACGACCTACACTTATGTCCTTGAATTGCGTAATCGGCTGGAGGAGACGTGTAAGATCGGGCACGAAGAACTAGAGAAGGCTCGCGCCAAGCAGAAAACACACTATGACAAGAAGAGCCGTCCAAGGAAATTGGCCTTTAGGCGACAAAGTCCTTATATTGTTGCCGAGCGACGCCAATAAGCTCCTTATGCAATGGAAAGGGCCATTCTCAGTGACAGAGCGACGAAATGACGTAGACTACGTCATTGATGTGTTTGGGAAAGCTAAGATATTTCACATCAATATGCTAAAAAAGTACGAAGAGCGTGAACCTAGCCAGCCCCAACACGTGTCGGTTGTAGCAGAGGTCAACGAAAGCTCCATCGAAGGACCTGAAGACGAAGTGAATCCCATGCCTATATTGAACCTGCATCGCACGCAATTTTGTACTGATGTTAATCTTTGCAGGGACCTCACAACCGAACAGGTTGAAGAAGTGGAAGGCTTAATGGAAGAGTACGCTGACATTTTTTCAGACCTGCCTGGAAAGACGGGGCTCGTAGAGTGTTCGCTTCGTCTTACCTCTGACAAACCGGTACACGTTCCTCAGTACCCCATACCGTTCGCCCTGCAAGAAAAGGTTGAAAACGAAGTGCAAGATATGCTAAAGTTGGGTATCATTGAGAAGTCCAAGTCGCCGTACCACGCACCCATCGTAGTGGTGAAAAAACCAGACAATACGCTTCGGCTATGGATCGACTTCAGGGAGCTAAACAAGATACTCATCCCAGATTGCGAGCCAATACCACGCATTGATGTCGTGCTCACGCTTGTCGGTCAAAAGCGAATTTTCTCCAAATTTGACTTCACGAAAGGATATTGGCAAGTACCAATGTCTCCGGAGAGCCGAGAGAAAACTGCTTTCTCCAGCATGTCTGGTCTTTACCATTTCACTTATATGCCTTTCGGCATCAAGACAGCTCCAGCAGTCTTTGCGCGCCTCATGAGAAATGTGCTGGGCGACGTCGAAAATGTTTATCATTACTTCGACGATGTTGTTATTGCTACCGATACATGGCACGAACACCTGGACACGCTCAGAAAAGTGTTTGATCGAATCAACCAAGCTGATCTTACGATCAAGCCGACAAAATGCGAAATAGGAGAGAGCAGCATAGTGTTTCTGGGACATCGCATCGGGAAGGCTAAAGTCGAACCACTTCTCAAAACACTGGAAAAGATTCTAGCTGCCAAACGACCCACAACCAAAAAGGCAGTACAATCATTCCTGGGCTTGACTGGATATTACCGGAAGTTCATACCGAGCTACGCGGAAATAACAAAACCATTAACTGACCTTACTAAGAAGGGACAAGGTCACAATGTATCGTGGGGCCCAACTCAAGAGGAAGCGTTCACAAAGCTCAAGAGGAAGCTCGGCGATGCGCCAATCCTCATCGCTCCCGATCTTTCGAAGGAGTTTGTACTTCGTACAGACGCCTCGAATACGAGCTTGGGTGCAGTATTGCTTCAGATGGGCAATGATCAAGTGCTACACCCTGTCGCTTACGCTAGTCGTAACCTTTTGCCCAGGGAGACCCGCTATTCTACAATTGAGCGGGAATGTCTCGCACTTGTATGGGCCATACAGAAGTTCCATATCTACCTGTATGGGAAGCCTTTCATTGTACAATCGGATCACCAGCCACTACAGTACTTGAATTCTGCCAAGCATCTCAACAACAGGGTGTTGAGATGGAGTCTGCTATTACAAGAATATTCCTTTCACGTGCAGTACATAAAAGGCTGCGACAACGTAGGAGCTGACTATATGAGTCGGGCTTAACATGAAAAAAAAAAAGAACTTTACCGCACAAACTCAAAACGTGCTGTGCATAAACTCTTTCCCGCTTTCTTCTCTCTAGAACAGTTGTGAACAACTTTCTTGAAATAGGGGGTAGTGTGATGATATGTGGATGCGCGGGTTCGGTTATGCCAGACCAACACAGTGCGCCGTGCGGTGGCGACTCGGTGATGACCTGTGCGACGTTTTGAATTTGCGCGCCGTGCGGGGGCGAAATGTGTATGTGCCGTGCGGTGGCGAAGAGGACGGCGATCTGGTGCGCGTGTGGCTCGAGAAAGCGTGGCAGTGCGAGGGCTGTGCGCGGGCATCGGAAGATTCCAGGGCTGTCTCCTTCGCTGGGCGTCTGGTCCATGGGAGAACAGCAGGCTACTTCCTGTTGCCTCGGCGTACTCGAAGCACTCCCGCCTGGTCCACCACGAGAGGAAGATTCCAGGGCTGTCTCCTTCGCTGGGCGTCTGGTCCATGGGAGAACCAGCAGGCCTACTTCCTGTTGCCTCGGCGTAATCGAAGCACTCCCGCCTGTTCCACCACGAGAGGAAGATTCCAGGGCTGTCTCCTTCGCTGTGCGTCTGGTCCATGGGAGAACCAGCAGGCCTACTTCCTGTTGCCTCGGCGTAATCGAAGCACTCCCGCCTGTTCCACCACGAGAGGAAGATTCAGGGCTGTCTCCTTCGCTGGGCGTCTGGTCCATGGGAGACCAGCAGGCCTACTTCCTGTTGCCTCGGCGTAATCGAAGCACTCCCGCCTTTCCACCACGAGAGGAAGATCGGGCCAGGGACCGTGCATGAGGCCGGGCCAAGCCTTGCCGCTTTGTACTCACAGTCACACTGAGGGTTCGTCTACGACCACGCGGGGCCGAGTACGTCTTCGCGGAGCAGTTCCAGTGGGCCGGAACTCCGGGATCAACGGCCGCGCCTCTATACGTGACCACGACGCTCACCGAGCTACGTCATCGGACACTCGACGACTTCGACTCGGGGACATCGTTGGCTACTTCGTCGTCACCTCTGAACCGTATGAGCATCTTTTGACTCTCGCGCGTAGCGGACAGGATAGGGATTTTTAATTGTGTTCGTCAACTCTTTTACGTCGTTTGCGTGTGTAATACGTTCTACGTGTGCTTGTTCACCTGCGTGCTGCGTCGTTCTTTCTGGGGAGAATTCTGAACCCAAACATAACATCACAGTAGCCACGGACTACCTGACCCGTTACGCCGAAACCGATTCCGGGCATAGTGCAACGGCTGCCGAAGTAGCAAGATTTTTTGTTAAAAACATTGTACTCCGGCACCGCGCCCACCGTGGTTATTACTGATCGGGGCACAGCGTTCACTGCGGACTTAATGCAATGGTTGATGCGAATGACGCAGACTGATCACAGGAAAACAACGGCGTACCACACTCAGACGAATGGTCTGACTGAACGCCTCAACAGAACCCTGGCTGACATGCTTTCAACTGTATGTGGACGTGGAACATCGGCGGTGGGATGAAATTTTGCCCTACATCACCTTGCATAGAACACCACCGTTCAAGGAACGACACGAGTCCCACCATTTGAACTTGTCTTCGGCCGCAGAGTAACCACTACATTGGATGCTATGTTGCCTCTGGTGTGACAGTGGCATATGTGAAGCTTTCAAAGCTTTCAAATGCGAAGCCTTTCTTAGCGAACTTCAGGCGACTTTGAGCGTATCTATCTAGCCGCCTACGACTTTGTGCTCTCTTAGGCCGTTTCGTTAATGGGATGTGTACGGAAATAGGCATGCCGCAACATCACTGTATATATTAAGAACATAAATGACAGGTCGTAACATGAAAATCATGATATGCATGTCACGAGCGACATGGCTTACATGCCATGGTCTTGGTGCTCTCCTGGCCGTTTTGTTAATTGGATGCACACGAAAATTGGTATGGCAAAACATGACTGCATGACGAACATAAATGACAGGTCATGACTGGAACATCATGACATGCATGCCATGAGCGACATGATTTACATGCCACGGTCTCGGTGCTATCCTAGCCGTTTGGTTAATTGGATCTACACGAAAATTGGTATGGCACAACATGACTGCATGACGAACATAAATGACACGGCATTACATGAGAACCATGAGATGCATGCCATGAGCGGCATGATTTACATGCCACGGTCTCGGTGCTCTCCTGGCCGTTGCCTTAATGGGATGTACACGAAAATTGGTATACCACAAAATGACTGCATAACGAACATAAATGACTGGTCATAACATGAAAATTATGACATGCATGTCATAAGCGGCATGATTTAAATGCCACGCGTTTCGTTAATTGCTATGACAAAACACGACTGCATGACGAACGCAATATGACAGGTCATAACATTACAATCATGACATGCTTGTTATGAGCGGCATCGTTTACATGCCACAGTCTTGCTGCTCTTGCGGTCGTTTCGTTAACTTCGCATGCTACCTAAATCGGTATAGCGAGACAACAATGCAGATCCATTTTACGTTCCTGATGCGTGCTTCTCATTTCCTTGACTCCCACCGCGCGTGGGATCTGCCATTTTTTTCTTCGAGAGTCTTGATTCACAAAAGGGCACATGCTGCTCCGCCTGTTTTTAGCAGAAAACACAACGTTGACGCCAAATATATTGCCGACGTTCTTGAGTCCGTGGGCCGTACAAGCATAAGTTGGCCCACGGACTCAGGAACGTCGGCAATAGATTTGGCGTCAACGTTTTGTTTTCTGCTAGAAACAAGATGGGCAGGATGTGCCCCTTTGTCAATTAGGATTCTCGAAGAAAAAAGAAAGAATGCTAAATCAAGCATGAGCAGAAGTCCCAGGAGTATGTGCCGTGTGAGTGTGATGTAGTGTACAGGATTCCGCTATCGTGTGGTAGAACATTTATTAGACAGACAAGACGCTGTATTAACACTAGACTTAAGGAACGCAACGCTTCTTTGAAGAATGCGGCTAATTCTAATTTATCCTTGCATTGTAGCTCATGTGGGTGCTCCCCTGGTTTCACGAATACGAAGATAATCTATAAGCGTTGTCATCAGATTAACAGAGAAGTAGTAGAAGCGTATCATATAGTTAAAAAAAGAAAACTGTGTAAGGCAAGCTTCGGTTGGTTTGTATGACAAAGAATTAGATTTCCTGCGGCAGGCGTGTTTGTGAATTTTATTTCATCCCACTTAGACATGACGCGGCGGCAATCCATATCACGTGTACCTGCATGAAGCTTTTATATGTGTGTAACGTGCAATAAACCGCACAGTTGCCAGCCAGCGCTTGTTGTGTGGGTCGTTTCTTCTTTCAGTCTGTGTGTTCTCTTGTGCGCTGTTACTTTGAAATATGAAGAATAGAACTCGTGGTTGAAAATAAACAGCGAAAATACGTAACTCTCATTGTTCCTGCAGATGTTGTGCCAAACAGACTTAAGAGTTTGTTGCGACATATTGTACGAATGAAATAGGAAACATGAAGCCAGAGAGAAAGGGGTTAACAGTGGTGATCGAACAAGGATTCCTTGGTCATGTAATAATCAGGTAATTCGAAAGTGTCTGCTATGAAATAAATTTAAGCGTCAAGAGCTCGATACACGTGTTGAGGGAACCAGAGTCCTCCGTCTCGAGTGTGTGCGTGTCGTGCTTAACCGTCCATTGTACCAAGAATCCTACCTTTCTGCACCTGTGACAAAAGAAATATTATAGAAGCTGCTGATGTTCTTAGTTGGGTCCTTTCATGGAGGACTACAGTCACAGATAATTTTAGAGTCGTACCACAGTATCTGTGCAAGAGATCTCACGTCGACGTTCGGAACAGGGAAGTATCAAATGTTTTTATTTTAAAAGGAAAGCTACCATTGCAGAATTTGTGGAAGTTGTGCTACTAGCAACAACATCGATGTTGTTGCTAGTAGCGCTGTGTGGTGTCCATATGTGCCTTCTCGTGTCCGTGTGTTGTTTTTGCGCTACGTCAAAGCTTTTCAAATGAACCCACATCGCAACTCTCGTGTTCTAGTACATGACGCGGAAAAGTGAAGGTGCATTAGTAGGACAAGCACCTGTCGCAGCGTAAACATGGTATCTCGCCCAGTGCTGTGCAGAGAACAACTGTATGCCGCAGCAAAGCGCCCACAGCGCAAGCGCTGATAGCGGAAACAGCTGATCGTGGAATCACTCGATATAGGCCACTGCCGTTGCCCGTAGCTCTCGAGAGAACGCGTACGTCAAATGGGTATATGCTGTTATAGGCTTTTTTAAATATTTGTGTTGCCTCGGCACTGCCGTATCTAACTTTGCATGCGAATAGCAGATATTTCTCGAACCGCCAACAGCACGCTGCGGCCTCACGACGCGTGTAGCTCGCGGCTGCAGTAATCACAACACTGCTTACTGCTGAACAGCATATGCGCATGGAATGCGCGAACTTCATTCTGGCGCGTTCAGACGTTATCGTTAAGATGATTACTGCGTACTTCTTGCGGCAGCGACGCTTGTGATGCATGAAGCAGAAGTCGAGATCAACGATTTATGACGTTACCGGCACGAAACGACCAACAGAAGCACGTTCAGGCAAGAGCGGTTTACATTGGCGTTCATAGCTCCCGAAAAGTCTTGTATTTAGCGAACACAGAGACATACATGCGGATAAACTTAAAAGTTACGAGCCCAGCTGGCGACGGAGGAAAAAATTACAGCATATCCACGGAGTGAATGATGGTGGGTGGGCGAAGCTCGGGAGGTTCATCGTAGATCGTGCCGAGTTCTGGATTAATTTAGTTAACGCGCACACTACGAATCCTCGTGGTTCAACTATGCACAAGTGAAATCTCCCACCGACATTTCATTGCAAGTCAAGATCCAGTGCATATATATATACATATATATGGGTTGCCGGTGAAAGCTTCTCCAACGCGAGCAGTCGGTATTTCTCAATCAAGAAACTCGCTAGGAGACGCTGCCTGCGCCAACGTTGTCTCTCGCGTGTGAGAGCACGTTCTCCTTTGCGAGCTAGTACAGCGTTCCTCTAAGAAAGATGATGATGATGATGATTGTGGTTCGTTTAGGAAAGGACGCTAATTTCTGCAGCCCATGTAGGGAGCATGGCTAAGCGTCCGTGGGGGTGGGGGAAAGGGAATGAAAGAGATAGAGAGGAGAGAAAGGACCTAGTGGAGGGCTCCGGGAATTTAGACCACCTGGGGTTCTTTAACGTGCACTGACAACGCACAGTACACGGGCCTCTGGCATTTTCGCCTCCATCGAAAATGCGACCGCCGCGGCCGGGATCGAACCCGCGTATTTTGGGTGGCAGCCGAGTACCGCAACCACTACACCACCGCGGCGGAGCGTTTCCACAGCCAACGCGCGCCTTTCGCTCTCTCTCTGTCTCTCTCTCTCACACACAAGACAGCAGAGGCACGCGCCGGGAGAGAGAGAGAGAGGCACGCGCCGGGAGGCACGCGGGTTACGCCTGACGACTGACGCCTGACGCGTGACAAGGTTAGACTAAGAGGAGCTTCGCCCCTAAAAAAAATTACAGCATATCCACGGAGTGAATGATGATGAGTGGGCGAAGCTCGGGGGGTTCATCGTAGATCGTGCCGAGTTCGGGATTAATTTAGTTAACGCGCACGCTACGAATCCTCATGGTTCAACTATGCACAAGTGAAATCTCCCACCGGCACTTCATTGCAAGTCAAGATCCAGTGCCTATATATATGTATATATATATGGGTTGCCGGTGAACGCTTCTCCAATGCAAGCAGTCGGTATTTCTCAATCAAGAAACTCGCTACGAGACGCTGCCTGCGCCAACGTTGTCTCTCGCGTGTGAGAGCGCGTTGTCCTTCTTTGCGAGCTGGTACAGCGTTCCTCTAAGAAAGAGCGTTTCCATAGCCAACGCGCGCTTTTCGCTCTCTCTCTGTCTCTCTCTCTCTCACAAGACAGCAGAGGCACGCGCCGGGAGGCACGCGCCGGGAGAGAGAGAGAGAGAGGCACGCGCCGAGGCGAATGCCGAGGGCGAGCGCGTTCCTCCTAGCACGCGGGTTACGCCTGACACCTGACGTCTAACGACTGACGCCTGACGCCTGACAAGGTTAGACTAAGAGGAGCTTCGCTCCTAAAACATCTCGCATCTTTCATCATCAACTACAAGTACCGCCATCTAGTTTTAAATTTATCAACTACAATCATCATCAACTACAAGTACCGCCATCTAGTGAGTACTGCAAGAACTAAACCAGTGGTTACGTACATCACCAACAACAAACCCCATGGGATGTCAAGACCCACGCCCTAGGGAGTTTCGCCCCTAAAAGAAAACGCGTGGTAGATATATGTATACCTCCGTGAAAACGCACGCCGGTGCGCGGTGGCGCCGTGGTGTAATCGGTAAGGCATCGGGCTGCGGTGCGAGCGCACCCGGGTTCGATTCCATGGTGGTGGTGGTTGCTTGTGTACGGATGTTGTGTTGAGTGCATACTTTGATTTCTGCCTCCGAGTGCCTTGGTGTTACCTGGTAGTGAAAATTGCGGGTGAAAATGCTCATGTAAGCGCTGAATTATTTTATTCCGCCGCCGCCTTGGGGCCGCCTAAACGCGGGGCCGCCTGTGTGGCTTCACGCATGAAGCGCAGGCCGCGTCTAGCCAGGAAAAATTTGATCTTGAATCCTGCGTAAGTTCCGTCACGGCTACGGGGAGGGGCCGCTTAGAATTCAGCCGCTGCCTCTGGATGCCTCCTACGGAGCTGCCTAACAAACTGCATAGCGGCGGCCCAAATTTGACTTGATTTCATGCCTGCAGGCGTGGATTCTAGGCAGGATCTCACTAATACTGTTGTCACACGGGCGTTTCGAAGCCCTTCGAACCAACGGTCCATCGACTCAAAGGTCGAGTTTGAGCTGCTACACGAGCGGTTTCGATGGCCGTCGAGTCGACAGTCTCACGAGTCAACGGAGCACCCTACAACTCCTTCGAGTTTCGGAGGCCATGGCTCTATTTATGTCGTTGTATGAATAAGTAGAATCCTACACCGGTGAAAAATATTGGAAATGTGCCGAGAGGCCAACGCTCTCACTTTATTGCATTGGTTCTAGAACGAATACGCTGTCACTGGCAAAAAAAAAAAACGCCATGCAGCTGGTGGGATGGGTGGATGCATGCTATGAGCGTCCCCTTTGTAACGGGGCGGTGACATGTACGCCACCAGGCTTGTAAAAAAAAAATTAAGAACTTTCCTTTTTTTCCTTCTCTCTAATTTGTCCTCGTGCCTTTTAAATCTACTTCAATTAAATCGATCATACTATACCTAAAACGTAAATTCATAGCCCAGTTCTCTGCCCCTTATGGCGGAAAGTCCCTATTTTCCCCTATAAATATTTCTGTCCGTTCTCTTTAGTTTTCTGCCGCCAGTATTCTAACCGTCTCTTACTTATTTCAATTGCGGGTATGTTCCGCTTCACGTTGTTCTCCCTAAAACCCAAGGCTTCATGTAAGGTTGTGCCCAAACTTACACCTGGGTGGATATTTTCGCATTCAATCAGAACATGCTCCGTCGTTTCCCTATCTTCCTCACAGCATGTGCATTTTTCTTCTTCTTTCCTGAATTTCGCTTTATAACTACGCGTTCTAAGGAAGCCCGGTCTCGCTTCAAACAGGAAAGCGCTTCCTCTTGAATTATCATAAAATGCCTCCCTCTTTATTTCGTTATTGCCCTTCCGGTAGTTATCGAGAGTCGGTTTTTTCCATCGCTGTCATCCAATAAATCTTCTCCGCCTCTCTGACTTTTCCCTTTACGCTCTTTGTTGTCAGTTCTCTTAGTGCCGTATTTACTGGTGAGCCTCCCAGTTCTTTTGCTCCATGCGTGTCAACGCTCTTTCTATGTAAATAGCGGAACACCTTCACTGCCCACCTACTCTCTTTCATATTCCTAATCCTCTCTTCAAACCTTATTTTGCTCTGGGCTTCCCTTGCCTCAAAACTCGCCCATCGCATATCGCCCTTTACAGCCTCATTTGTCGTTTTCGAGTGGGCACCCAACGCGAGGCGTCCCATAGTTCTTTGGTTGACATCCATTCCTGATTGTGTCTCTGGCCTCATGCACATCACTGAGCTCCCAAATGTAAGCCCCGGTACCATTACCCTTTCCACAGACCGCTAAGCACCTCGTACCTATTGTATCCCCATAACGCTCTGTGCTTCATTATTGAAGCGTTCCTCTTTCCCTTTGCTGCCAAGGCTTTTTCGTGTACCTCTATGTATCTATGACCCACATTTGCCCATACCCCAAGGTACTTGTATCCGCTTACTCTCGGCATTTCTTGGCCTTGTATGGATACCGCCTGGTCGTTGGGACTATTGAATACCATCAATCCACATTTTGTTACACTAGATCCTAGTCCTAGAGCCTTGGCTTCCTTTCCGCATATAAACGTCGCGGGTGCGGGTGCATTAAACGTCGCGGGTGCATTACACAAGCCATATGGCATCACGTTGAATTCGTACAGTCCGTCCGGTGTAATGAACACCGTCTTCTCTTTGTCCGTCGGATGCATAGGTATCTGCCAGTAACCGGAACGTAAATCTGTAGAAGAGGAATATGACGCCGGATGAAGACAGTCCAGGGCTTCATCGATTCGTGGAAGCGGATAAACGTCTTTCTTTGTGATTGAATTCAGGCAGCGATAATCGACACAGAATCTCCAGGAACCGTCTTTCTTGCTGACAAGTATCACCGGAGCTGCCCAAGGACTGGATGATTCTTGGATGACGCCTTTCTGCAACATTTCATGGCCTTGAGCGTCGATTATTTCGTGCTCAGACAGTGACACTCGGTAAGGTTTCTGTCGAACCGGATGGGCTGTCCCCGTATCGATCCTGTGGCGCGCACGGGAAGAGGGAATAAGGGGCGCACTGTTCTTCTGAGAAAAATTTAAAGAAAACGGGCCAGTACTTTAACAGAAAGTCGAGAACCATACGGCGTTTGCTTGTTGTGAGAGACTTGCCGATCATATCCAGAATTTTCAAATCGTCTAAACAGCTGCTCACTGGATCGCCTCCCGGAGTGTCATGAGAACAGCCACAGCCGTCGGTGCGTATTCTTTGCATATGGCGAGTTTGAGGCCGGCAGGTAGAACAACTGACTCTGTTGAACAGTTAATGACCGATACTCCAGTAACCCTTGTTCAATTGACACTATACAATGGGGCACTAACGTGTTCTTCATGCAGTTAAAATGAATGGGCTCCACCATTGCGTCAAACACCTTGTCGCTGTTGCGAATATCACAAACTACCCGGACGCACAAAGCACAAAATGCTGAAACTACACAATCTTCAACAACTTGGAGCGAACCACGCTCACTGTTCGCTTCCTCAATCAGTCCGTCAGGTACAAGGTCGTTAAAGTACATCTCCCCGTTAGAGCAATCGACAGTGGCACGACACCTTCAACATAAACACCGTTGGAGGTATGTCTTTTCGCAGCGTGTCACCAGCGGCCTCACCCCCATCGGCCGCGCTGTCTAGTTTTCCTGATGTGGTGAAGGAGAGCGCCGACGTGGCGATGGCGACCGGCGCAGTGGAGGGGCTCGAGGTGGTGTCACACTTCGGTCAGATGCTGGCTACTCGTTCCGCGTGTGCCCATGCCAGAAGCTGCTGTTTGGGCGACCTTGGGTATGCCAGTGCTCGTGAAAAGGATGGACACTACCCTGCTGCACATAGCGTGGCCACCGATCATAGCGTGGCAGTCGGGGGCGATCACACTACCGCGACATGGGACCTGTCACGCCGCAGCTGTAGCACACAGGAGCGGGGCGGAAACGTCGCTGTCTTTCGAAGTGCTCGGGCGCGTTGGTGTATGCACGAGTACTCGGGTTGTCGCGACGCCCACCATAATTGCCAGACGGCCGGCGCAGTGGGGCATCTAGACGACTGCGCTCGGGGCGCGTGTCCTCGGAAGCCAACTCCTGCTTGACTGCGGGATGTGTCTAGATTCCACAGTCTCCGCTACGTTGACCGATGCATGCTCAGAATTTGAAAGCTGCGAGGCAGTCGTATCTTGTGGGAAGTAAGATGGTGAAGTACTTTCCAATGCACGTGGCACAAGGTCATGCCTGAGCACTTCCTCTCACACGATGTCGCGTATCGTTGTGCAAAAGTCAACAGTTGGCGTCGTGTCTATGCTGGCCACCGTGGTAACATTGGCCAGACGAGCGAACTTCGGTGTTATTCTGCGCTGCTTCAATGCTTCGAAAGTGCGGCAGTGCCGTATAACATCAGATACTGAAGTGAGATCTTCTCGGTTAACTAAAAAGTTGTACACGTCCTCCGCGATGCCTTTTAGCAAATGCCCGACCTTGTCTTCTTCGGACATGTCCACATTCACTTGCCGGTACAACTTCAAAATCTCTTCTGTGTACGTCGTACATGTCTCACCAGCTAGTTGGGCTCTTTCGGAGAGGGTCTGCTCAGCGCGCTTGTTTTTCGCTGCTGAATTGCTGAAACACTTCTTGATTTGTTCAACAAAGCGGCCCCATGTGGTTAGTATTTCTTCGTGGTTTTCATACCATTCACAATAAACACTTGGTAGTAGCGCCCGTCCTGTCTGTTTCGTTTCTTCTTGTGTCCGTGCGTATTTCACGCTAAGTTGAACTTCTCATGATGCATAACCAACTAGCCCAGCAGTCTGTCCTACTAAAGTATATTTCATACCACCCGAGGACAATACCAGTTAAGTAGAAAACCACGTTCATTAACTGCGAGGCAGCATTCCATTTGTTGTACTGACTCACCCGTTTATAGTGGTTGAGCCACTCCTCAACATCTTCATTTGGTTGCCAGGCGAAGGTGCGAGGCACCTTGTAGGGCTGCCAAGCACAGCCAGGCGCGGTTTCCCGGGCGCTGTTGGTCGCGGTTCTACGAGTGTCTTCGTCGTCGGACATGGCGGGCGGCGGCGGAGGCAAGCCGGTGAGGCGACGACTCTGGCGAAGTCCAAGAAGTAACGCTTCCGTTGTTGGTCGTCTTACCCAGCACCTCCACCACTCTGTTACGTCCACAGTAGTGGCTTTGGGTTCATTTTCAGAAGGCGTAGACCGGGGGAAGCCCCCACAGACCAACGCTACCGAAAGGGCTCAAACGTCGTCTTCTTTCACAGTCCGTTCTGCTTCTTCCTCTTCATCTTGCGTCACATACCTTGTGGCACATACGCAACGTAATACTATTTTGCACTCGGGGTTTCGTTATACAGCATGTTATCACACACATTACACAAATGAAAACGTTATCCTGCATATTACATCATTTACTGTGATATGTATTTTGTACTCAGGGTTTCATCATGCAGCATGTTATCATATCGTGCATCATAGCCATGCTTACTGCAGTGCGTTTATTTTTGTTATAAAAACCACATTTTTAAAGTCCACAAGACTATGTTGATATTGCCTCTATACAAATGTAATAATTTCTATTTTGTTTATATATAATATGTGCTTCCGGGAAAAGAGAAGTGTTTATATTGACGCGTGCGTTCTGTGTAGTCCCAAGGACGACGACGACTTATGTGTTTCCATGAACTTCGGCTAGTGGGGTGAGGGGGAAATTCCAGACGGAAGAAGACGAAGAAGAGCTTTCTGTTCTAGTTGTGAACACGCTGTTTTTGTTGTCTCTTTCAACGTGTTGTCACTTGTTCGCGTTGAACCGCGACACTGGTGGAGGTGCTTGGGTGACCTGCCTGGTGCTCCGCATTCCTCCTGGGAGCCGTTCCTGGGAGCCGTTCACCTATTACCGATCCTGTACATCGCTTCAGTCGGCGGTTTCTAGGCCTCGCTCCGTAGCACACTCGCCTTCAGGAAAGCTCGTCCCGGCGCTGTGAACCTCTGCCAATGGCGACCGCTAGCCACACGCAGCTACGTCAAACTCCACAGGCCAGCGCTACTGAGAGCCCGTCCCAGGTAACCATTCTTCAACCACTGATTCCCGATCACTTTCATGGTGGTGCTCATGAAGACGTTGAAGACTGGCTTGACCAGTACGAACGTGTTGCCAGGGTCAATGGCTGGAATGAGTAAAAAAAGCTCGCCCAGGTGTATTTCGCTCTTGTCGGCAGTGCTTGCACGTGGTTTGAGAACCTTGAAAGTAGCATCAACACATGGGAGGATTTCCAACGTCAGCTCATTGAGACATTTGCTAGTGTCGACCGACGGGACCGTGCTCAGCAACTAATTGAGCTGCGCATGCAGAAACCGAACGAAACTGTGGCCATGTTTGCTGAAGACATGACTCGCCTATGTTGTCGAGCTGACACTAACATGTCAGAGGACAAGACGTTGCGCTACCTGATGCGTGGCGTAAACGAGCAACTATTCGCCGGGCTTGTGCGCCATGCCCCGACTACCGCGGCTGACTTCATTAACGAAGCCACTAGTATTGAACGAGCGCTCCATGTAAGGTCCGGGCAGTACGATCGCTTGTCCACTGGCTTCCCTATAAACGCCGCTGCGACGACCGTAGACTATCACAGCTCGCTGCGTGACGTAATCAGGGAGATCGTCCGTGAAGAAATCCAGAAGCTTCGGCCATCGGAAATGGGAAACCCTGTGGCGTCTGTGGCTGAAATCGTACGCGATGAAATTAGGGAAGTGTTTTCTGCAGGCGAATGCTGGTCAAGAGCAGCGTCCTGTAAGCTACGCTGATGCTCTCCAACGTCCACTAGCTGTTACGCCCGTACCACCGTACCGCCAACCGCCGAGAGCAACGCCTTGGCCATGACCGCAGGAAACTATCAGGCATCCGCCCATTGAGCCGATGCCATCCTACCACCACCCGCCGTCAACCGCGCTTTGGTCACCGCCGCAAGACGAAGCCTGTAGGCGTCCGCAAAATCGCAGTTGTTTCTAACAAATAAAGAACGAGCCCTTGACCCCTTCCCTTTCGTTATTTCATAGCTTGGGCCTCGTTGCGGCAGACTTGGTGCCTTAGGTAGCATGCGAGGGCTTATTGGGCAGCAGCCATCTCATCTAAGTTCACGTTCTACGTGACGCCTCCTGGCAAGAAAGTGTGTTCCACACACGCCGCCTTGGCCATGAGTGGCGCTGCCTAACACTCCCAGGATAATAAGTACATAAATACACAATAAAGTGGACGGGGGGACGAGCGCCTTCGTAGCTCAGTTGGTAGAGCATCGGACGCGACATCTGAAGGTCGTGGGTTCGGGTCCCACCGAAGGCAGGCTTGTCCTTTCGTCCACTTTAATTCCTTTCTACTTTCTCCACAATTACAATACCACAAGTAACTTCCCCTATGTTTTCCTTGGCTTCATTGTCTGTTTCCTCATTAAGTTGTTTCTAACAAATAAAGAACGAGCCCTTGACCCCTTCCCTTTCGTTATTTCATAGCTTGGGCCTCGTTGCGGCAGACTTGGTGCCTTAGGTAGCATGCGAGGGCTTATTGGGCAGCAGCCATCTCATCTAAGTTCACGTTCTACGTGACGCCTCCTGGCAAGAAAGTGTGCTCCACACACGCCGCCTTGGCCATGAGTGGCGCTGCCTAACACTCCCAGGATAATAAGTACATAAATACACAATAAAGTGGACGGGGGGACGAGCGCCTTCGTAGCTCAGTTGGTAGAGCATCGGACGCGACATCTGAAGGTCGTGGGTTCGGGTCCCACCGAAGGCAGGCTTGTCTTTTCGTCCACTTTAATTCCTTTCTACTTTCTCCACAATTACAATACCACAAGTAACTTCCCCTATGCTTTCCTTGGCTTCATTGTCTGTTTGCTCATTAAGTTCTTTCTAACAAATAAAGAACGAGCCCTTGACCCCTTCGCTTTCGTTATTTCATAGCTTGGGCCTCGTTGCGGCAGACTTGGTGCCTTAGGTAGCATGCGAGGGCTTATTGGGCAGCAGCCATCTCATCTAAGTTCACGTTCTACGTGACGCCTCCTGGCAAGAAAGTGTGTTCCACACACGCCGCCTTGGCCATGAGTGGCGCTGCCTAACACTCCCAGGATAATAAGTACATAAATACACAATAAAGTGGAGGGGGGGACGAGCGCCTTCGTAGCTCAGTTGGTAGAGCATCGAACGCGACATCTGAAGGTCGTGGGTTCGGGTCCCACCGAAGGCAGGCTTGTCTTTTCGTCCACTTCAATTCCTTTCTCCTTTCTCCACAATTACAATACCACAAGTAACTTTCCCTATGTTTTCCTTGGCTTCATTGTCTGTTTGCTCATTAAATTGTTTCTATATATATATATATATATATATATATATATATATATATCTATATATAGATATTTGACCGCTCACCATCACCGCCCTACCCTATTGATATGCCCTCCAATCCTCGAAACTCTCGTCGTAGGTCGCCGTCTCCGCGCCGTCGTTCAGTGTCGCCTCTCAGGCCTGCTTCCAACGTCACCAACGCCCACTCGGAAAACTCCCCGATGCAGTTTTAGGAGGGGAAACTGCATCCACCGGACAGCCAAAAATTCCTCCCGACAGACCGTCGAACTTGGTAGTAGTGTTTGCTGAAGGTATCCGCGCAGAGGCTCTCGTGGACACAGGTGCTGCTATTTCGATTATTCGTGCCGAATTTTGTTGCCGCCTCCGGAAAGTGACTACGCCATACTGTGGACCTCCTCTGCGCGGAGCGACCAACGCTATCATTCGCCCAACTGCACAGTGCACTGTTCGTGTCTTGATTGATGGGATACGTCACCACATTGTTTTTGCAGTTTTTCGGGAGTGCACACATGACCTCATTCTCGGGTGGGACTTCTTGTCTTCTGCATCCGCAGGACTGGTGGGACTTCTTGTCTGAGATGCCCTTCATGATACGGTGTACTTTGTCCGCCTCCGCCATCGTGGGGTCCGCACGCCGACAGAGGTCGATGACGTCCTGTATGTAGCTGGTGAAAGTCTCACTGTTCTGCTGGGATCGGCACTGCAGCCGTTGTTCTGCGGGCAGCTTGCGTACTCCAGGGCGGCCAAAAACATCCGCGATGCTGGTGTTATGGGATTCTTTGGAATTCAGATGGGAACGCACGTTGCGTCTGACGACGACAACGTGTTCAAGGATATGGCGAGGCTGATTTCTGTGAAAACTTTATAGACAAAGGAAAAAAACAACAACAAACATTGAGAGGGAGAAACAAACTAATCAATAAAAAAATATCAACGCTTTCGAACAGACTGCAAGAAGAACCCAAATGAACACGCGAGCAAAGTCATAGTTCAGAATAGTCTCACCGAGGGTGGTCTATTGGTGCGGGAGAAGTACAAAAGGTCGTCGAGGCAGGTCGCCGACGAGTGGTGCTGCTGTCTCCGTGGTGCCGGCGAAGAGACGACGAGATCCCGACGCTGGCACGAAACTCGAGGCGCTCGTGGCTCGAAGAGGCAGGGCCGGTGGCACGAAACTCGAGGCACTCGTGTGCTCGAAGAGGCAGGGCAACACTCGGGACTACGCCCGACCGTGCTGCTGGTAGTGATGAGATGAGGCCCCACCGAGTAGCGGACTCGTCTACGAGGTTCTGGCCGGCGGGACAGCAACCGGGCCTGCACCCGACGGTGCTGTTGGTGGCACGGGCAGCTCGCCAGGCGGTCCAGGGACATCATCCAGGTAGCTGGAACCCAGAGGGACAATGCACCGTTGCACGCAGTGCACGCCAGATTCGCCAGACTATGCCCCACGGTCATTCTTGCGGAGAGCCCGCATCGCATGTCCACGCTGGTCGAACGCTACCAACCTTTCTTCTCTCTTAACATGGCGCCTCACGAGTCCGCTCCACGTGCCACTCCTTTTGTTTCCTTTTTTTCACGCCTCGTGCGACAGCTTGTCGTCATTTTCTTCGCTTCTGCATGACCGCTTCTGCATGATCGTTTCGCCCTTGTCGGCGTTGTAACACCACAAAACACAGCTGTCGCGCACTTTTCCCATCACAGCTGGTCTTAAAGCTGGGCCACGTGCTGAGATCGGCTTCGTGGTTCGTATACCACGGCTTTGTAACACCCATCAAATAAAAGATGATATTGCTGAACTTAAGAGGATTGTCCCATTTGTTCGTTGCGATCACGCGTTCATACGATTATAGCCATTCTTCAACAACCTTTTCGTCGGTGCCGCTCAAGATCTCAGGATCGCGCTGACGCTGGGCACCGGCTCATTGCACAGATGGAGAAGCCTGTGGGATTGTTTGGTTGCCGTCGTCGGGCATGGCGGACGGGAGAGTTCGGCTTCTTAATTCTAGGGTGGGGAAAACCGCAGCACCTTGCACCAAAATATAAAGGGAGATATTGACGGCACCCGGGAGCAGCAGGCAGCGTCTCGACAAGAGCTGGGCACAGGTCTCGAGCTCAGGTCTCGGGCAGCGTTGGCGATACGGGTGCAGCCAGGCATTCCTTTTCACTACAGGTGACGCTGACGCCGTTTATCGAAGAGGACCGCGATCAGGGGCAATCCTCTGATTCTTCGGCTGGCCCAGTGCACGTGCGTTGTCACTACAGGTACAGGGCTACCACAAGGAGCCTGGGACGTATCACGCTTCCTGCCGCTATCCAGCACCTTCATTACTTTGCCATGTGCCACACGAGGGACTATGACAGCAGAGGCCACACTGTCAGGTGGACGAGCACTACTAGTCAAGCATGGCTGCAACCAGGGCACGCGCTGCCCCAAAAGCAACTTCAGCCCCGTCTTTGATGTGAATTTTAGCTCGTGCCCGCCGCACATAATAATCTCTACTTGAATAATGGTTGAGATTTCACGAGTCGAAAGGAAACTTCGACAGCGAGGCGCGCCGTAATCGAAGGCGTCCGAAATATACACACGCTTTTGGTATGTTTTGCCCCCTTCGTAGATGCGGCCGATGTCGAACCCGCGTTCCTCGGCCCAGCAACCGAGTGCCTTAACCACTGTACCAGTGCGGCGATCCTGATAGCTGAATTGCAAATGTGCAGCGCAAGGAAACATGACACGCGATTATACGTAGACGAGACTGCGCTAATAGATGAATATACACCCGCTCTGATCACAAAGATGCCACCTTACTCGTACATGTCATGATAGTACACACGCACTAATGACGCACTGAGCACGTGACATGCACTAAGTGCGTGTCACGTGCAAGGACACGGAAACATGCGAAAGCCCAAGAACTTCATGCAGGCTTTTCGTGCTAACTTGCTCGACTTGCCGCACTTCTAGTTCAAGTCATGAAGAATTTCGAAGCATTCAAAAATATAAGAAACGGCCTGTGCCGCCGCTGAAGAAAACTGTTCGCATGAACGTTCCGAAAATGATTCGAAAGCGTGCTTCGAAAACGAACGTTTTATTAAAAGCTACACTCTAGCTACACTCTAGCCTAAAAACTAGCCTATCACTTTCATCTCTTGCAGCCCGGCGTAAAATCTCCCGTTTATCATTGCTCCATAAAATATTTCACCACACAACACTGCATGACATGTTCATACATAATCCGCATTACATATCGCGTCGCATCGATCATTCATATAAGGTTGATGTTCCGTCTAGCAGCACCAACACATTTTATCAATCATTCATTCCTCGCACGTCCCTAGAGTGGAACCGCCTTCCTCCAGATATTGTATCTATTAGTGATAACTCCTTGTTTCGTGTTGCATTAAATAGAATTGCTAACTAGATTATCATGTATTTTTCTGTACGTATACTTGTTTTTCTTGCGTTTTGTTTGTGTATTCATTGTATAACTTACCTTGATTTAATACCTTGTAATGGTCCATTTATTTTTTTATTCTGTTACATATTTATGCTTTACTTATCCTGTACAATTCCGATTGTAAACCACTCCCCTCTGTAATGCCTTGTTTGGCCCTCAGGGTATAATAAATGAAATGAAATGAAATGAAACGAAATGTACGAAAACGGGGTATGCTGTTCGTCCTTTCGGGGACTAAGTGGGCTACCACAGATTTTTGGACCAATTTCGAAGTAACTGTGAGACTAAGAGCAGCGGTTCAAGATTTAGTCCCCTGCAGTTCCCACTCGATGGTTTAACGGTTACACTCAGTAGAGCATTCCAGACAGACTAAATGTTGAACGAGTTCCGACCAACCGGAAAAAAGAAAAATGGAGGCTTCCCATTGCGATCACATTTTCACACGATCTATCACCATTTATATCACACGTACATAGTTTATCAGCATTTAATATCGCATATACGGACTCCCGTTCATTCAAAGGAATCCCAATTACTAGCTAGCACCTCGTCGATGGAAGGGAACGCGCGTTTGCAGTGCCGTGCGCGAGTTCATAAAGCACCCCTGAGCACACAAAAACACAGCTACAGCAAGCATTCCGCCGCGGCGGCGAAGAAACGTGGTGCCTATTTGCCGCGCCAGTATGCCTTCTTGCCCAAGTCGTCCCTACACTCTAAGCCAAAAAGGACCAACGGGGGCATAGGGGTTAGTCCTTTTAGGGACTAAATGTGTTGCCACAACCATTGCTCCCTTTGGGGATCAACGGGAAGGGGACGAACGGTTAGTCTCCTAACAGTTAATCTCTTCATGAACATTTAGTCCCTGCCCCGCCACGGTGGTCCAGTGGCTAAGGTACTCGGCTGCTGATCCGAGGGTCGCGGGATCAAATCCCGGCCGCGGCGGCTGCATTTCGATGGAGGCGAAATGTTGAGGCCCGTGTGCTGTGCGATGTCAGTGCACGTTAAAGAACCCCAGGTGGTCGAAATTTCCGGAGCCCTCCACTACGGCGTCTCTCATAATCAGAACTGGTTTTGGGACGTTAAACCCCACAAATCAATCAAACATTTAGTCCCTCCGGTTACTCTCTGGGGGATGAAATGTTCGTCTCCACAATTGCACCCAAGGGATTAAATGTTACCCGTTAGTTGCTTTCTGCGGACTAAATGTTGGGCTTCGCAGTTACTCCATTGAAATGAAGCTGCTTATCAGTTCATTTGATCCCCAGGAGCGACTTCTTCCGTCTTCCTTATATGCAGTTTTTCTTAAGAGGTCGAGTATTTATCTAAAACGCGCTTTTGCGGGATAGGCACTGTACGTGAGTTGCTCAAGCGAGTGATATGGACAAAATGAAAACAAAATAATGGACAAAATGTAAACAAAGGAACAGTTTATTACTCTTTTTCTTTACATTATGTAGTATGATCGCCGCAGTTGACCGCACACCACTGCTAACACCAACCATGCGGCGTATCGAGTCAAATGTCTACGGCATCTTCGGTGAAAAGTCAGTGTCGAATGCTCAGTCCAACGGAATACGCATTGCCAGGGCAGAAACGATGGGAACGAGTGAAGGATTTCAACAGGATGGTACTGTATCCAAACGGATGCTGTCCAGTTCGGTATCTTCACTGAGCAATGCTGAGGAACCAGATCTTCCATATGGTGACGACATCTTTAGGATGGCGCAATACTCGGAGTCCTTGTGTTCTGCAAAAGATCATTCGAGAAATACTAATTACTTGCGGCAGCAGTGTTCGAAGAATTGTTTCTACATCATATCGAATCTATTAGACACAGGAAAACCATTTTCAGGGAACCGGGGAAAATTAAAATGAATAATGTAAATGTGCTTACGAAGTTTAAGAAATTGGCTGTAGAGGCTAACGTTGCAAACTTTGACAGTAACACGTTTGCCCGCCCGCTTATTTATAACTAAAGAGTGCGTGCGGGTAGCATGTCTCGCCGGCATCATTTTGCTAAAACACCCAATTTTGGTATGCAAAAGGCTTTAAAACGCCTGTAATAATGAACACCACGCCATGAACGTTATAAAAGTTTATATAATTCATAAACAACTAAGAGCGCAACTTCAAGATTATACATAACCAAATTCAGAACTCGGAATACCAGCTCGCTGGTGCGAACGATACCTGCGCTATTGGCACTAAATTTCAATTAACCGATCAATCAGTCTTCTCGCGACATAACACGTTAATTACAACGCATAATTAGGGTCCCAAGGTACAATGACTGCAACGGGACCCTCGGTGAAGGTTACCCATAAATAATACAAGGATTAGCGGCAGTATGAGCAGTAAAAAATAATGCAAAACACATACCAGAATAAAACAAGAACGCTACAATACAAAAAAATCAAATAATCTAATAAAGAAACGCAGTATATAGAAACACAAATCTACTATTGCTTAATGAAAAGGGAGATGAAAACTTAAAGCTAGACTTGCAGTATGCAACAGCATCGTATCTATAACCGAATTGCTCGTATACATCGAAGTCCCTGTACAAGCGGTTATAAAGAGACTTGGAAGTAGAAAGAAGGATGCGACGTACACGCTTTTGCTTTTCTTTTTTGGACGGCTGCAATATTTTGGCATAGACAACTCGTATAAATTCAGTACCGCGAAAGGGTGCCTTGCAAGCTGCACTAGCTTCGGCGAACGCTTGGCCCCCATCGAGGCTACGCATGTCATGCCGACCCGAGCAGCCCGTTAAGCTTTTCTGGTAAAGCAGGATTAGGAATGCTCTACAGCACGAGTTGTGATTAAGCACGCACGTTTCGTTGGGAAGATGAGAATGCAGGTAACAAGGTAACAAATGTGCGGTTAACATGACGTCTGAAAAGCATGCAAGTGAAATAACAGGAAGCAAGTGAAGCTTTGTTTACACGCACCTTTCAGGCGAGGTCCCATTCAGCTCGTAGCATTCCGATGGCGCAGCACTTCATTCCAACAACGAATCACGGTAAACACGACGTGGAGATATGACAAAGAACGCCATAACTAATAGTAGCCACAACACCAAAAGCAAGAAAACAAGAACACATCCACAGTGCACCAACATCGTCGCGGGCCAGCGAGGCCTAACTTTTCACTGCAGCACATGTGACGAGAGAACCGGTACGCCGCGCATTGATACAACATGGGCGTGAACGAAAATTCAATCATGGATAAATTTGTTTCTTTTTTGTTCTAGTGGCACTTAACGGCACCACTTATTTTACACCGCAGTGTTCACGACCGTTTACACTGAAATAAACTGCTTAGAGCATGTTTTTTCCGCGTACTATTTGCTTACGCGCATGCTGGCCGTTGGGCGTTCCTTGGCGGCGGCGCTCGCTCGCGGAAAGTCTCCGTGGGTGCAACCGCTTGCTCCTCGCGGTGCAACTGTTGCTCTCTCTCAGTTTGCACACGGCACCACTGGCCTACAGCTGATCTCTTTGAGGACTAAGTGGACGTTGTGGAGACGAAGGGCAGCCGTTACTCCCAATTCGCTCGATTTTGGCTTAGAGTGTAGGCCTTTTCCGTAGAGCACAACTGTGGAAAAAATGATCACCGGCGCTCACAAAATACTATTTCTGCGGTCGTTATTCCGCACACAAATGAAGAACAAGTCTCATCGTCACTGTCACGGCTAAGATTTGATGCATACTTACCCCACTCAGTACGAACGAGACGGCTCGCAGTAACGGTATGGAGCGTAGTCGCAGTGCGCCGGCGGCAGCACGTTGGTTAGGTCTGCCACGTATCGGCGCTCGCCTTCGCGCTAACTCCTTTACAGTGGCCGTCGCACGAGGCGAAATACACAACTTTAATTACACTTTATTCCACGATACACACAGTGTTTCCCGGAATACAAGAGCGACGTTTCTTTTCCTTGCGCCGGCGATAGGTCACATCGGCTGCCGACGGGCTCGGTGCCGACGGCATGCGAACTACCTTTAACCGTACAAATTGCAGCTATTTACTCTTGGGGCACTCGGCAACCAACCGCTGACAATTACAACAACTTACTTGTTAGCGATGTAAATATTCCTTTTAATTCGGCGCGTTCAAGCAATGCATCCACAGCGTGTAGGCTCGGAGGCTCTCACTGCAGCACGCACACTACACCAGCAAACTCGCCGTAACCCAACGCCGGCATCCGCAGGCCTGAGACGGCAGCCGAGCGAGTGGTGTCCAAACACAGAGCCAGTCATTCCAGTGACGCTATGCAGCCTCGCAGAGTTGATGTAATACCGTGGGACTGCGATGGTTCGCGCACTTTACGTTTGCTACGAGTTAAAGAAGCGTCTAAATTCTTCCTGAACCATTCGAACAACATGGCGCGGCCAGGCAGCGCGGAAGCAGATGATCCAACGGGCGCTTTTTAGTCCCCCCCCCATTGGTATTTTTCCTGGCGGGCTTTTCCGCAAGACACCCACTAGCGCAAAATTTGGTCTTTTGGGATGAACCGTTCAACCGGTGGTCTAAATGTATGCAGCTAGTAGAATTTTCCCCAATTCTGGTTTAGAGTGTAAAGATACACTCAGCTGTGCAACCCTCTACCCGTGGGGCAAAGGGAGTAACAGAGATAGAAAGGTCCTATAGTGGAGGGCTCCGGGAATCGATCACCTGGTGTTCTTTAATGTGCACAGACAACGCGCAGTACGCGCGGCATTTCCACCTCCCTCGAAAATGCTACTGCCGCGGTCGGGATTGAACCTGCGCATTTTGAGTTCCACCCCCGCGGCGGACAACCAGCAAGCGGTTTGCACGGGCAACGGACGGACGACGAGTTTGTTCCGCCAACTCATTCCATCCGCCCGCGAGGTGGGCACGAATGTTTTGTGCCAAAGCCACCTATGGGCGTGAGCGAATGAGTGAGCGTTTAATGGGCGCCGCAAAACTCGATGAACACGTCTAGCCTGCAGGCCGGCCGCGCTGGACGGCACTTCTTCAGAGACGGGACTCACTTTCACTTTTATTCCTTAAGGACTCCACTGGGGGGTATTACATAAGGGGTGGGTTGCAAGGGATACAACATCGTGAACACTGTGTTACATGGTACCTTTCTACTTTCCTTTCTACTTTCTCCACAATTACAATACCACAAGTAACTTCCCCTATGCTTTCCTAGGCTACATTGTCTGTTTGCTCATTAAGTTGTTTCTACCAAATAAGGAACAAGCACTTGGCCTCTTCCCTTTCGTTACTTGATAGCTTGGACCTCGTTGCGGCAGATTTGGTGCCTTAGGTAGCATGCGAGGGCCGCCATCTCATCTAAGTTCACGTTCTACGTGACGCCTCCTGGCAGGAAAGTGTGTTCCACACACGCCGCCTTGGCCATGAGTGGCGCTGCCTAACACTCCCAGGATAATTCGTACATAAACACCCAATAAAGTGGACGGACGGACGACCGCCTTCGTAGCTCAGTTGGTAGAGCATCGGACGCGGCATCCGAAGGTCATGGGTTTGGTGCCCACTGAAGGCAGGTTTGTCTTTTCGTCCACTTTAATTCCTTTCTGCTTTCTCCACAATTACAATACCACAAGTAACTTCCCCTATGCTTTCCTAGGCTACAGTGTCTGTTTGCTCATTAAGTTGTTTCTAACAAATAAGGAACGAGCCCTTGACCCCTTCCCTTTCGTTATTTCATAGCTTGGGCCTCGTTGCGGCAGACTTGGTGCCTTGGGTAGCATGCGAGGGCTTATTGGGCAGCAGCCATCTCATCTAAGTTCACGTTCTACGTGACGCTTCCTGGCAAGAAAGCCTGTTCCACACACGCCACCTTGGCCATGAGTGGCGCTGCCTAACACTCCCAGGATAATACGTACATAAACACCCAATAAAGTGGACGGAGGGACGACCGCCTTCGTAGCTCAGTTGGTAGAGCACCAGACGCGTCATCCGAAGGTCGTGGGTTCGGTTCCCACTGAAGGCAGGTTTGTCTTTTCGTACACTTTAATTCCTTTCTACTTTCTCCACAATTACAATACCACAAGGAACTTCCCCTATGCTTTCCTAGGCTACACTGTCTGTTTGCTCATTAAGTTGTTTCTAACAAATAAGGAACGAGCCCTTGGCCTCTTCCCTTATGGTACACTGTGATGTGATTGCTTCCATGAAGGCAGATGGGCTTGAGGTAGAAGCAATATCTTGCGCAAGGCCGTTCCAGTCTTTCGCTGCTCGAGGGAAAAAAGAAGATGCGAAGGTGACAGT
This sequence comes from Hyalomma asiaticum, assembly GCA_013339685.2. Taxonomy (NCBI): domain Eukaryota; kingdom Metazoa; phylum Arthropoda; class Arachnida; order Ixodida; family Ixodidae; genus Hyalomma; species Hyalomma asiaticum. The sequence goes on along the minus strand of CM023490.1, from coordinate 70,994,787 downwards.
GCGCGCCTGAGGACGGGCAACGTTTAAGGGGTGACCAATGCGATAGGATATGCGTGATGGTGGCAAAATATACGGTGCTTGATTAAGCGCGCTGTGGTAGAACTTATGGAATAAGGATAAACTAGCCATGAGACGTCGATTGGAAAGTGCTTGTATGCCAGATTCTGCTTTCAGAGATGTTATGCTGATATCATATGAAAACGCGGAATGGATGAAACGAATAGCACGATTCTGGAAGGCCTCAAGAGCGTTTGTGAGGCACATCTGGCGAGGATTCCAAATGGCTGATGCGTACTCTAGTTTGGGCCGTATTAGCGTCTTGTAAGCTAATAGTTTGACATGCTGTGGAGCGCTTTGTAAGTGACGTCGCAAAAACCCAAAAGTTTTTTTAGCTGATGAGATTACGTTTGTCACATGCGCACACCAGTCAAGATCGTCTGATATCGTCACACCTAAGTACTTATATTGGCTTACTATCTCTAGTTGCTGGTTTGCTATTTCATGTCGGAATTCCAATGGGTTAGAACGGCGAGAAAAAGACACTGTTTTGCATTTACTGGGATTTAAAACCATTAACCAGCGTTGACACCCATCTTGAATGTTGGGCAAGTCCTGTTGAAGAGCAAACTGGTCAGTATTGTTAACAACTGCACAATAAATAACGCAATCATCGGCAAACATGCGGATTTTGCTAGTAACGTGTACTGGTAGATCATTGATGTGTATTAGAAAAAGGAGGGGGCCTAATACTGAACCCTGAGGGACACTGGATGCCACTGGAAGAGGCTCAGATTGTTATTGTTGACGCACACTGAATGCATGCGGTTGGTAAGGAATTGCTCAATCCATGTTAGAACTGCAGGATCTAGATTTAGTCGTGAGAGCTTTAGTAGTAAGCGTTGATCAGCAACTTTGTCGAATGCTTTCGCAAAATCAAGAAAAATTGCATCAGTTTGTGTGTTAGCATGTAGATTTAGGTGCAGGTCGTGAAGAAATACAGCTAGTTGTGTCTCGCAGAACAGTCCCTTGCGGAATCCATGCTGAGAATGGTGAAAAAAAAATGTTATCATCGAGGAAGTTAATTATGTGAGTGTATATAACATGCTCCATGATCTTACAAGGCACAGATGTGATGGAGATGGGGCGGTAGTTTAGAGGTGAGCTCTTGCTGCCTGATTTGTAGACTGGAACGACCTTGCCCATTTTCCACTCTTTCGGTAGGTTTCCAGAAGAGAGTGACTGTGAAAACAACAATGTTCGATAAGCCGCAGGAATGAATTTAGTGTTTTAGGGGCGAAGCTCCTCTTAGTCTAACCTTGTCACGCGTCAGTCGTCAGGCGTCAGGCGTAACCGGCGTGCTAGGAGGCACGCGCTCGCCCTCGGCGTTCGCCTCGGCGCGTGCCTCTCTCTCTCTCTCTCCCGGCGCGTGCCTCTGCTGTCTTGTGAGAGGGAGAGAGAGAGCGAAAAGCGCGCGTTGGCTATGGAAACGCTCTTTCTTAGAGGAACGCTGTACCAGCTCGCAAAGAATGAGAACGCGCTCTCACACGCGAGAGACAACGTTGGCGCAGGCAGCGTCTCCTAGCGAGTTTCTTGATTGAGAACTACCGACTGCTCGCGTTGGAGAAGCTTTCACCGGCAACCCATATATATATACATATATAGACGATTTTCCGCAGCTAGTTTGTCTAAGCAAACTAGATGGCGCCACCGCACCGAAGCACCATATGGCCTTCCCCTCGGCGGCGCGTTCATGATGTGGCGTGTGGCGTCCGTTGCCCTGGCCTACGGCGAGAAGCGGGCGGCCGTCGGCGACGGTGAAGAGGAAGTAGAAAGGGGAAGGCCATTTGATCACGTGTTCAAACATGGCAGCGCCCTTTCGCCGCTGCGGAAAAGCGTCTATATAGGCACTGGATCTTGACTTGCAATGAACTGCCGGTGGGAGATTTCACTTGTGCATAGTTGAACCATGAGGATGTTAACTAAATTAATCCGGAACTCGGCACGATCTACGATGAACCTTCCGAGCTTCGCCCACTCATCATCATTCACTCCGTGGATATGCTGTAATTTTTTTAGAAACTTCGATGTGATTTGGTCGAAGCCGGCGGATGATGAAAGTTTAATGTTCGATATGTTTGAAATGCCGTCTATCGAGAAGGTGATGATGATTGTGGTTTTGGTTAGGAAAGGACGCTAATTTGTTGTTGTTAGTGGCTTTGGAGGAAAAGAATAAGGCGCTAATTTCTGCAGCCCGTAAGGGAGCACGGCTAAGCGCCTTAGGGGGAGGGGTATGGGGATAAAAGAGAAGAAGAAAAAGAGGAGTAGGAAGTGTTCAGACGCGGTGGCACAAACACGGGCACACCGCACGCAAAAGGCCGCCTACGTCGTCAGGGCAACACACAGCAGTGGTGGCGTTTCCGCCGCAGGCGAGTGTCCAATCACTCGCGCTGCAACAGAGGGATGTGCACGCCGGCAAATTTCACGCATGCCGCGCGCATCGGGTGGTCTGCTGGCACACAGTCCAGTACATCCCTGATGGTCCTGATGAGCATGGCGATGAGGGCATCGCGGGGGTCGACGTCGGGGTCCGGTGAGGCAGCAGCAGGCGGCGTCAAAGCGTCGGCAGCAGCAGCAACAGGTGGTGTAGCAGGGCGAGGCGCTGGCGCGGAGCGCTGGCGTCCGTGAGCCACGGCAGGTGGTTTGGGCGGGCCGGTCTTCACTGCAGCGGCGTACGAGCGCACCTCGCGGGTCTCTTCGCGCACTGCAGCTTTGACTGCCCGTCTCGAGAGCAGGGCCGGTGATGATGCAAGCACGGTCGCCACGCGCCTTTCCTCCTGCCATCGCGGGCAAGTGGGATTGTCGGCGGCGTGGCTCCCGTTGCAGTTGACACACCGGGGCTTGCATAGATCCGTGGCCAGGTGTTGGCGGCCACAGATGATGCATGCACCGACCCGCCGGCATGCCTCGACGACGTGGTCGAAGCGCCCGCACCGTCGGCACTGCTGTGGTCGCGGCTTCACGTGTCGAACTCGAAGCCGCAGCCCGCTGATCTTGACAACGTCGGGAGGGGTAGGAGCACCGAAACGCACCTTGACGGCGCGTCCCTCCCTCGTCGCCGAGAGTATTGGAGCTGCGGAATCCAGTCCGGTACGCAGCTGCTCGTCTGTGATGTCGCCGTCCACCCCGTACACGTACCCGAGGCTGGATCGGCGATCAGCAGGTTCCCGGGCAGACACGGGCACGCGTTGAGCTCCTTGATGGTCAGGAGCTCGGCCAGGCGCTCCGCCGAGGACGCATCCGCGGCCACAATGTTGCGACGGTGATTAACGCGCACCGCCGCCACACCGGGCCGCGAGGAGAGTGCCGCGGCGAGGGCCAGGCGAGGCGAGTCCGTGAACGAACTGACGGGAGTGGAGGGGCGGTAGAGCACAGTTCCTACCGTGCCTGTTTGGGGCTCGATGACCGCCGCTTCCAAGGCCCGTGCTCGCCGGCGCGCTGCCTTACTGACGACGAGTTGATATCCGTCATCGGCAGGCGCAGGGGTGGGGGTCCGGGGCGGACGCTCGGCCGGGGAGTTGAGGGGCCTCGACGTAGGAGGGGCCACTGCTGCTGTGGGCTCGGGGGTGCGTTGTTGCGCCCGCTGCTGCCTCTTGCGCTTATTTCTTCGGCGCCGGGCACTTTTGCTGCCGACGAAGGTCACGACCGTCCTTGGGGGGGCAGCCGCGTTGTCGACAGGGCCGCGGTCGAAGAGGAAGCTTGTGCCGTGCTCGTAGGGGCTGCCGGCGATGATGAGGGTGACGACGGTGCGGATGCGTCGCACGTGGCTTGCTTCCGCGGGCCGTCGTCGTCGTGCGTGTCGTGCGGGCGCTTCCGGCAAGTAGTCACATCCATCTCCTCGTCCGAGGGCGGGGGAAGTGGTGGCAACGCGGAAGCGTCCGCTTTGCTGGGGCCAGGTACGGGAGCTGTCGCGTCAGCTGCGGCCGGTGTGGTGACGGGGGTCGTAGCCGTTCCCGCGTTCACTGTCGAGTCGGAAGGCGCCGGTGTTGCGGCAAGCGTCTGCTGCGCTTTATTCCGCAGCCACCCTCCGATGGCTGTGGCGGCCTGCTGTTCCAACGCCAGCTGGGACTTTCGGCGCATGTCCGCAGCGAGTTGGCGCTGAGCCCGTTGATAGTCTGGGACAGTGATGTCCCAGGTGCACTGTTTGGCGGGGTCGCGTCCATGGCGCAAAACACTAACAGAACGTGCACAGTCAGTAGAACCACGAACACTCGCGTGTTCGCTAATCCGTTAGGCACGGAAGGGGCACGACGCGCACGGCGCCGTACTCGTGCGAGCGAGGCGGCCGCGCGACCGCTCTCGGTGGTGACGAGCTCGCAACTCACGCTAATTTCTGCAGCCCATATAGGGAGCACGGCTAAGCGTCCGTGGGGATAGGGGAAAGGGAGTGAAAGAGACAGAAAGGAGAGAAAAGCCGTAGTGGAGGGCTCCGGAAAATTTTGACCACCTGGGGTTCTTTAACGTGCACTGACAACGCACAGTACACGGGCCTCTGGCATTTTCGCTGCCATCGAAAATGCGACCGCCGCGGCCGGGATCGAACCCGCGTATTTTGGGTGGCAGCCGAGTACCCTAACCACTACACCACCGCGGCGGACGAGAGAGAAGGTGATGGGAGGCATTGTAGCCTTAAGGGGGCAGGAAACGTGGGAAAGTGTGCGTCAGATTCTTTTGTGAATACAGAAGAAAACGCGGTGTTAAACGTGTTAGCGGTGTCTTTTTCTGATAACACTTCACCCTCTTGGTTGGGCAAAGATATAGTGCGGGGTGGCTGCGGGTTGATGGTTTGCCAAAATTTCTTAGCTCTTTCACTGATCATTTCAGCCA